>JAOTON010000481.1:0-1200000 GCA_034440635.1 Lepas anatifera | reverse complement strand
CTGAACTTGGAGCGGCATTCAACCCCAAAAGTTAGTATGCCTCTAGAATTTGTGTCTGTTCCGTAAATTCAACAAAGCATATTTGTCATAGAATTCAGCTGATGAAAAGTTGAAGGCAATGAGCGCGTTACGCGCAAATTGTGGCTGAAAAAGAAAAATACCGAGCAAACGTGAATGAAAAGCCTGGTATAAAAATGTGCGTTGAATATTATCTGCATTTGCTGACAACGTCTACCAAAATTTCCGTTGAACTCGCGAGAAGGTTAGGGCTGAAAATCTGACTATTTAGATCGGATATGAACCGGCGGGTTTTCGTAAATCTTCCATATCCCCTGGATCGGGGTCTGTTTCACTTGAAATCAGAGCACCGCTGGACTGGAGCCTCGTGTTGCCTGACGCTGGTGCTCACCGCAAACCTCTGAAGTGTTCGCATAATTTGACTGAAAACGCAAACAGCTGCAAATGAGAACAGGAGTGCTGGGCCCTCACTGTGCTGTGTGGTAATGCCACCCATGTTTTTTGTTTTTGTTTTTTTTTAGGAAGGGAAGGTATATTTAGGAAGGGAAGGTATATCTTATGTATAAGGTATATTTACCCGCATATCAGATGCTTCGACAAGTTAATGTGCCACGGCCGAGCGACGCCGATTGGTATGTGTTTCATCGAATCAGCGCGATCGCCTTGGAACAGGATCAGGGGTCCGACGTCGGCTGTTGGTTCGGTTCCGGTCGTACCAGCACAGCAGAACATATTCAGGCTTGAGGTTAAGGGCGTGATTTCCCGTCCGCTGGGCGTTCTAAATAGCTGGCGCGTCTTTGGGCCGATAGTCAGGCTCATGCTGGTGTTTTTGGCGGTATTATCAACTCCTATCGGTATATGAACCAAGAAGCAGATGCGAGAGCTGCGGGCCTCTGCGTTAGCCGGTTAATTAGATCCACAACAATGTGGGATACCTTGCACCGTGCCATTTTTTATATATCGGGCCGGTGCTTCATGCTCCTCCAGTGGATATGCGATGGAACTCTTGGTTCTGAGCATGTGTGTCAAATTTATTGTGATTTTTATGTGTGTTCACGTCTGGACACCAGACACTGCCTTTTATGTCATGCGTTTTTGAACATGTAAATTGGTGTGAACATGGAACGAAAGTTGGTGCTATTAATTCCAGGGATGCAGAGCCGAGAAATTTTTGGACGGCTCCGGCTCCGGTCCGGGGTTATAATTTCGGCTCCGGCTCCGGCTCCGGGTTCGAGTGTCCTACATTACGGCTCCGGCTTCGTCTCCGGGAAAAATAGTCGGCTCCGACCGGCTCCGGCTCCGGCAATGTAGCGATATCCAAAATGTGATCGACACGTTCTAAAGGGCGTGAATGTCCATCAGATGCAAAGTGATTATGTATTTGCACGAATTAAAAATGGCGACTGGATGAACGAACGCTCTTGACCAGACGCCAAAGGCCAGTGAACCTCAAAACTGGACCAACCTACACTGCAGTGTATTCGTATGGCAAACTGCACTGCATATCAAACAGAAATATTGGTCAGACATGCCCGCAAACCCACATAAAAATGAAAGATACAACGATCAAGTAAAGCTTGGACGGCCCGCAAAGAAAAATTTCGATGAGCTAGCAGTGTTCAAAATCAAAAAAACACATCAGATAGGCTGATGGCCTAATTCCTTTTCGAGAAAAATCGAAACCAACCACCCTACTGCCCAGAGCCCAGCAGCTGGTTCGCTCACTACACCACCCAATCGCGGTTGGAGCGGAGCAGCAACACTGCCTCCAGTGGAGGAGAGGGTGGTAAGACGGGCATAGTTGTGTTTGAGACTGTGTGTCTCACTCGCTTTTCATTTGACAGTGATCCCCGCAGGGGACCGATTTCCATCTGCTGAACTCGTCTGCTCCTGCTGACTTGTCCGGCACATGGATAATTGGGTACGGGATGTGACGACACCCGCGACCCCAGTTGGCAGGATAGGTTTCGCCCATCGCTTTTGGCTGATGGGCCAAATCGAGACTGTCATCCTCATCCTTTCTTAGCCCTCCTAACTTCAAATCCCAACAACTCCTTGTTCCTTTTCCTCTTCTTTCCTTATTTCCTTGTGTATCCATGCCTTTCCACCCGTATCCTTTCTGTCCACTCCTAAATACCGCTCCTATCCACTGTCCGCGATGTCTAGCCCGGCGTGTCTCCGTGTGTGGCGGGGATGTGTGCACTCTTGCTCGTCTTGAGTGTGGACATCTCGGTCGCGTGTGGCGCGCGGCTGGGCTGGACAGCGCAGACCGAGCCGCTTCCTTTTCCAACTCATAACTTCCCAGTTACCCACCCTTTCCCAGTGTCATGGGCGTCCCCGCACGTGCCTACGATTCCTAGATGGTCTGGGTGTACGTGGGCCTCCGGCTCGTGTGGCTAACGATTGGATCCCTCTAATCGCCGGCCCTGCGAGCCGGGGGCTCGCTTCTCTCGGACCAGCCGGGAATCAGTTGTGACGAGCAGGTGGTAGTCGCCTGCTCCGATGAGGCCGTGTGGGGGCGCCTGTCTTTTTAAGGTGAGCTGCGCACCGACCCGTACCCCGGGATGAAGGAGTCCTGGTAGCTGAGCTGAGGTATGCGCTGTTTGGTTCGTGTGCCTCCAGCAACACTCTACTTTGGTCTGGATTTCCGCAAGGGCGGGGAACTCTTGAGGGCATCGATAAGAGTAGCAGCATTGTAAAAGTCTGTCGGCCTTTGGTGGGGCTCGGCTGTCCCTCTCTCCCTTGGTGAGGTCCCGACTTCACCCGGGGAGGGAGGGATGTCCGTGCCCCGCCCGGGGTTGTCTAGGCTAGGTGCAAGGGGGACCGTCGTTGGGGCAGGGGGGGTTTGGTGAGTCTCTCTCCCCCTCTGTAACGGCGGCGTTTCCCCCCGTATAGCCAGCCCGTGCGTCGTTTCGCCCTGTAGCACTCTCGTTGGAATGGGGGGCGCACATGGCTGGCTGAATTTAATAACTTTCTCATGGATACACTCAACACCGCAAACCCCTCCTCTCCCCTCCCCCATCGGGGTGGTGAGAACGAAACTGCCGGCTCTCAAAGGGTCACTCCGAAGCCCTCCCATCCACGAGTTGTGATGATTCGGGGTGTGGACACCACCCTATCGTCACTTTCACCGTTCCAACGCAAGGGGGCATGCGACCGACTTGGTAAAGTGATGCGATGTAGCTGCCTTCGGGACGGTGTCCTGGAGGTGGAGCTCAGTAGTTCTGCAGACGCACAGCGTGCACTTGATACAACCGAACTCAGATACACAAAGCGAGAGGCTGGCCAGAGGAAAGTAGTAACTGTGTATGTCACTATCGTACCACACAAAACTAAGAACTTTTCAAAGGGTGTCATTACATGTTTTGATCTGAAAGGAGTTTCTGAAGAGGAGATAGTAGATGGACTCACGGAAAGCGGGGTAGTGGAAGCGAGGAGAGTACGACGAAAAGTAGGAGGGATTCTTGAGGAGACAGATACTTTGATATTGACGTTCGATAGTGTGGACCTACCAACAGATGTGAATGTAGGTTATGTTAAAGTCCGAGTTAGACCCTATGTCCCCAACCCAATGCGATGCTTCTCCTGCCAGTGCTACGGACACACAGCCAAATTCTGCAAAGGAAAGAAAGTGTGTGAACGATGCGGAACAAGCGAGCACGATGGAAGGGAATGCGATGCACGTGAACTGTTTTGCATAAACTGTGAGGGACCCCATTCAGCAGGCGACAAAAATTGTCCACGTATGAAGACAGAAAAAGAAATACTTTCCATTATGGTTACAAAGCGCATTCCATTCAGAGCTGCAAAGGATACCTACGAGGCCTCCCACCCTCGGAGTTCTTATGCAGAGGCAGTACGTAGTACAGCACCCACCGTAGCGGTGCCTTCAAGGACGCCAGCGACACCGTGGATGACCCCGGAGGAGGTCATCCGTTCCCTGACCCTGGCGGACTTTATCCGCCTGGCAGGGAGGATGGGCCTGGTCATTTCTGGCCAGCCCGCCGCCCCGACATCGCAGCCGGAGGCGGCACCTCCTCCACCCATCCCTCCCGCCCCTCCCCCGCCGCCCGTGGCCCCGGCTGGGGGTGGGGGCGGGGAGCAGGGGACCACTCCTGCCCCCAACACCCCGTCTGAGACTCCCGCCACTCCGAGGCAAAGGGTGCCCTTGGCGACACCGGAGCCTGACCCCCTCAAGCGACCGAGGGCTGGACGACGGTGGGCAGGGGTGGAAAGCGACGTCAACTGCCGTCCCAGTCCAGCCCCCCGTTGAAATCTCTGTTGACGGTCAGCCCTCTACTCCTGCCTTTTCTCCTCTGTCCGATAATCAGCCACCTCCGCCACCCCCACCGCCGCCGACGTCGGTTGCGGCTGTCAGGAGGCAGTTTGAGGGGTCACGGAGGGAGGATAGCACTAGGGGAAGATCTCCCACCAAACGTGTGGCATCCGGGACTCCTCCAGGCCAGCCACAACCTTCTAAAGCCCGAGCAACATCAATAGGGACATCTAGGCCTGGGGTATCGTCTCGACCCAGGCAAAGTGGGGTGCCCTCTGCGCCCCCAAAGAAAACCTATGGGCAAGGAGGCCCATACTGGAAATAGCAAGTAGCTGCTCTGGTAGGCGCTCACCCTAACTTCCACCCCCCATCATTAACACATTTTTGCAGTGGAACTGTCGTGGAATTCGCACTAGCGCCGGGGATCTCCAGGCTTTTATAAGATCCAGGGGACTGGCAGCTATATGCCTGCAAGAAACTAAACTCTCAGCTGAGATCCCATTCTCCCTTACAGGTTTTTCAATATTTCGAAAGGATTTACAACGTAACCCAGTCGCCCACGGTGGTGTTCTTCTTGCAATCAATAATGATATACCAGCAAAGCAAATATTACTCCAAACACGGCTGCAAGCCGTGGCAGCACGTATATATATATATCGCTCGAAGGCAGATTTCGCTCTGCTCTATATACCTACCCCCTGGGGTAGACCTGCCCACTCGTGAACTAAATTTGCTTATATCTGAGCTACCACCGCCCATCCTTCTCTTGGGAGACTTTAATGCTCACCACACCGCTTGGGGGTGTGAAGATATTAACTCTCGGGGTCGGCACCTCGATCAATTTATCCACGGTGTGAGCCTTTGTATTTTAAACACCGGAGCACCAACACATCTTACTATTCCATCCGGTCGGGAATCGGCATTGGATCTTAGCCTTTGCAGCCCAGAGCTATCTGTTCTGTTTAGATGGGCTGTGTGCGGTGACCCCATGGGAAGTGACCATTTCCCTGTTTTAGTGACTTGTGATAACACATCTGTTTTAGGCACGAGACCGCAACGTTGGAAGATGAAAAATGCTGATATGTCCCTATTTAGCTCCCTCGTGGATGACTACTTGGAAACCTTTTCAACCCAAACAACGTTCACAGTCGACCAGTTTACAGCTATCCTCCGAGACGCTGCTTATGCTTCTATACCGCGAACATAAAAAACCCTCGGCGACCACCAGTACCGTGGTGGAGCCGGTGTCGTGACGCTGTCCGAGAGCGGCGGCGCGGTTACAGACAGTTTAAAAAAAATTCCACTCAGCAAAACTTAAATGTGTATCGGAAATCTCGAGCTGCCTGCAGGCGCACAATAAAACAAGCGAAGAGAAAATGTTGGAGAGAATACGCAGGTAGACTGAATCGATTCACGCCATTGTCCCAAGTGTTTGCTCAAATTCGCCGTATCGAAGGCAGGTCGGTCTCCACACCACTACCAACTTTGCACATTGGTGGTAGGAATATATTCAATCCATCAGAAGTAGCCGACTGTATAGGAAATGCGATTGCACAGCGCTGTAGTTCAGTTAGGGAGGATGTCTCATTTATGCGATATAAAGCCCTGGCTGAACAGAAAAGTATACATTTTGGAACCACCAGCACACTGTCATACAATAAGCCCTTCACCTTGCATGAGCTAGCGGCAGCCATTCGTGGGCTCCACCCAGTGGCCGAGGGACCGGATTTAATTCACAATGATATGTTTAAAGCACTATCGCAGAGCGCACTTAGGGTACTGCTGGCCTCATTCAATATGATGTGGGAGTCCGGCGAATTTATACCGGCGTGGCGGGAGGCTATAGTGATACCAATCCTTAAACCTGGTAAATCTGGATTGGACCCTTTGCACTTTAGGCCGATCTCGCTTACGTCGTGCATGTGTAAGTTATTCGAAAAAAATTGTGAATGTAAGACTCGTTTGGTACTTGGAAAGCCGGGGCATCATCAATAACAACCAGTGCGGGTTTAGTAGAGGCCGCAGTACGGTGGACCACTTGGTATCACTTGACACCTCAGTGCGAATTGCATTTAAAGAGAGGCGTCACCTGGGAGCCGTCTTCTTTGACGCCATTGCCGCTTATGATACAGCGTGGCGACATGGTATCCTTTTAAAGTTGCATAAGTGTGGTATCAGAGGTCAGATGGGGTTCTTTATGAAATTTTTTTGACTGATAGGACGTTTCGTGTCAGAGTAGGTGGTACATACTCAAACACCTTTTATCAAGAAGAAGGCATTCCGCAGGGGAGCGTCTCTAGTATCTGCCTCTTCGCTCTGGCCATAAATGACGTCACACATTCACTCCCACCTTCCATTCAGGCATCCATTTTCGTGGACGACATCGCAGTATGGGCAAAGGCTTCAACAACGCCGGCACTTTCCCGTCAGCTCCAGCTGGCCGTTAATTGTCTGGAACGCTGGAGTAGAAAAAACGGGCTATACTTTTCGACTGAAAAAACCGCGGGTGTCCATTTTTGTCGCAGGCGCAGGGCCTGTCCGGAACCAACGGTATCGTTGCGTGGCAAAACTATCCCTTTTCAACCGACGGCAAAATTTCTCGGGGTGACATTTGATAAACGGCTAACTTACAGCACACACATTAGGAATGTCCGTGACAAGTGTTTCAAATCCTTAAATGTCCTAAAATGTGCATCTCGTCTATCGTACGGAGCTGACAGGAAAACACTTCTCACTTTATATCGGTCCCTTGTCCGTTCCAAGATGGACTACGCCTGTTTCGTCTACGACTCTGCATCGAAATCAGCCAAACGGTGTCTGGATACGATCCATCATAGCGCACTCAGAGTAGCTACAGGAGCATTTAGGACCACACCACGCGCCAGCCTGCTGGTGGAGGCTAACGAACCTCCCCTCTCAATGAGACCCCAGTCTCCGCCCCATCCCACGTACAACGCCGTTTTCTCGCATGACATGCTGCGTTTGTTTGTGAACAGCGAAAGGGGACTTCCCTAGGTGTGCGTGTGCATCGCCTCTCGGGCGAATGTGGTATCCAACGCCGTATCATAAGTCGCAGCGAGCTCTCGGATATCCCACCATGGGAACTAATACCACCAAAGGCTGACACGACTCTTGCTGGCAGGACCAAATCTGACACGGCTCCTCTGGAACTTAAATATTTAGCCCTCGAACACATCGCAAAATATGCAGATTATGTCCAGTTTTTCACCGATGGATCAAAAACTGAGTTCGGCGTGGAATGTGCTTTTGTGACTGACTCAGTGATTAGAAATTTCTCACTGTCACCTTTTTCATCTGTCTTTACCTCGGAACTCACTGCATTAGACAAAGCTCTCTGTTTCATAGAAGCCAGTGACGACACCAGAAGTGTAATTTTCACCGACAGTCTTAGTAGTGTCCAGGCTTTGAGTGCTTTTAATCCAAGTGACGGGCTCGTATTAAAGATTGCTCTCCACCTAGCTCGACTCGCCGGACAGGGCACCTCTGTTGGGTGCCGAGTCATGTCGGTATCCGATAGAATGAAGCGGCTGATGCTGCAGCCCGGCGAGCTGCTCAGAGACCCTGTAGAAAAAGACAGTCGATTCCTGCTCGAGATTTTTTCCCACATATATCTAGCCACCTTCGCAATGTATGGCAACAGGAATGGCAGGAGCCGACAAATAACAAGCTCAGGGTAATAAAACCCAACATTGGTGAGTGGCTGTTCTCTATACGCTCCCATCGCCGTGAGGAGGTGGCTCTCTGCCGTTTGCGAACTGGCCATTGTCTGGCCACTCACCGATATCTGGTATGTGGCGAGCCCAGGCCTTATTGTCGGCGATGCGCGACCCCCTTGTCGGTGCGGCACGTCCTGGTGTCTTGTCCGGAGTATGATAATCTCAGGCTTTCACATTTCGGTTCACGTCTTCTCACACTTTCTCATCTGATTGGCCCGGACTCGGACATGATTGAGAAAGTACTAGATTATCTCAGAGCAGCCGATTTCGTGATTGTATTTGACCCGGGCTGAGTACTTGTGCTTTGGTAGGGAGTGACAATGTGTATATGAGTTTTTTTCTACGAACTGTGTTGGTTCCGCTTTTTGGAAATCCCTCTTTTGTTACCACTTTCTGAGAACCGATTGGATTGATGTGAACCTTCTTTTAGCTATTTTGTTTACAGACACAACTAACTGCAAGGAATAAGGGTAACAAGGGAGTGTTCAGCGGATGTATATTTTACTTGTATTTTACTGGCAGTGACATGGGCGCTATATGACCTTTAGGGTTGGCGCGCCCTTAAGCCCAAATCATCATCATCATTTGACAGTGATGAAATTTTGTTTTAAACTTCAATAAACATTTATTTGTCCCTGCGGTTAAACATACTAGGATCCGTGCATATTCCTAGGAGCAGTAACGTTTACCGTAGAATGCTGCAAAAGCCCGTCTTACCCCAACAGGCGGAGTAAGACGGATTTTATGAAAGAATTTTATCACATGCAAGAACTTTTTGACAAAAACCTTACCACGTTAAGCAAAATGAGTTCTGAAACACTTTTCAATAAATTGTTTCGATCAAATAGACGAGAGAAAATTATTTTGCGGAATTTCCATAAAATCATAATTTTTCATTGGAATCTAACAATCAATCCTTGCTTAATTATCCTTCCAAACTCCGTAATCTTGGTGCGGAGGCCCTCTGAGTTCCAGCACACAACTGTGAGGAGACTTCGAAGTCGACGCTTGAGGTGGTGCCGACGATTGCGGGCTCGGTGACGGTGCACCGTCGTAAAGTAAATCGTAAAGTAAAAATCCAGGTAGAATTCGCAAAGCTCCATTTATGTTTTTAATGAGACTCTTAACATGGGCGTCGAAAGCGGGGGGGAACGCGTCTCCCCTGTTCGCCAACCAGGGGATGTCCCCCGCAAAAGTTTTGGGCAAACCGTCATTAATGCTGTCAGGTACCGAATTTGCTCAAAATTCGCCTCCCCGGTCAGCAGCAGCCTAGGTCCGTCCCCCCTGCGAAAATTCCGTGGCAGCGCCCCTGCTTCTTAGGGAATACAAATGTGTGATAACTGAAAAGTGTTTTCCAAACTTCTTACTCCTACCCAATTTCAAAATTGTTTTATTCTATTCATTGTGTGTTTTATAGCACAAAATACTACATAGTTGTTTTGATTTAAAACACCAGTATCATTAAAAAAATCGGAATTTTGCTGTGGCCTACGCTTCGGCTGTTGTCGACCTAAAAATCACCCCCTGAGCAAGGCTCCCCTGTAGAGGTAAACACTCCCGTCAGACTTTCTCTCTCTCTCTCTCTCTCTCTCTCTCTCTCTCTCTCTCTCTCTCTCTCTCTCTCTCTCTCTCTCTCTCTCTCTCTCTCTCTCTCTCTCTCTCTCTCTCTCTGTCTCTGTCTCTGTCTCTGTCTCTGTCTCTGTCTCTGTCTCTGTCTCTGTCTCTGTCTCTGTCTCTGTCTCTGTCTCTCTCTCTCTCTCTCTCTCTCTCTCTCTCTCTTTCTAACATAGGCCCACCCACACTATTTCAATGATTATATCATGTGAAAAGTTATTCAAACTTTAAGTTTGAGAAATTTCAAAAAGAAAGTCAAATTTGACAAAAACTAGAAATGCGTAAGGCTTGAAAAGCACGTTCTGTAACGACACTTGTTATCTACTTCTAGTGAAAAAATCACGACGATAGCCACGTTACTTTACGAGATATTTCACGAAATATGGTCCCATAGGGTTAACATTGAAAACGCACCCTTAAGTTGAGATCAAGCGGGAGTAGGGCGGCTCGGCCTGCTGCCCTCTGCCGAATCGCTGACACCTGCAGGACTGGTGTGGGCTGGGCACGCCGGTACCGTAGTTCGCCGTGCTGCGGCGGCGCTGGTCCGGTTCGTGTCGCGGCCTGTACTGCTGACGTGCCACAGGCTCGCTCTGCGCTGTGTCTGGTCTACTCTGTTGGTCACCGCCGGCGGCAGTGAGGCCGCGGCTCCGACGGCGGGCGCAGGCGCCAGCTGCTCCACACTGAGCGTGAGCCTTTCCTGATGGACACTAGGCCGGTCGCAGTGGCTCGCCTGTAAGTCAGCTGGCTTAAGGCTGGTATCTTTGTTGTTGCAGTGCGAGAGTAGTGGGTATTGGTGAGTTCTTGTATGCAGCCACTGTTCGCTTCATTTGGGTCACAGCCACACGAGTGCCGTCGGCCGCTGATCTCAGGGTTGCTGGTCCGGCGGGCCGTGGTGTTTGCGCCCGTCTCACCGTTGTGCCTGGTTGCCAGGTGGAGGGTGTGGAACAGCTGCAGTCTGGGCAGGCCCCGCCCTCCTCCGCTCTCAGTCTGCTCGTCAGCCAGGTGCCTGCCGACGCCAACCAGATCATGCCGCTCAACCACCACTTCTGCCAGTTTGGCCGCGTCACCAAGGTCCAGGTAGGCTCCGCTGCTGCTGCTGCTGCTGCTGCAGTCTGCGGCAGGACTGTCCGGAGTTGGTTCTTAAGCTGGGCGCCGCTCTTCTGTCTGTTACAATTAGCCAATTAACTGTCACGGGTTCTAGTAAATATTCGATAAGGTTATGATTCGATTTTTTTGTATGTGTAGCGCACGCGCCTCACAAATTTCACTCAAGAGAGAAAATCAGGAAGATCGAGGACATGCCAGGGAAAATAAACATGTTGTAAAGGCTCAGGGACGTCTCAGCCTTGTAGTCAGGGATATAATTATCTTGATTTCAGGTGATCAGTGTATCAGGTAATATGATATCATTATTTTATGTATTTATCGGTAAAAGTGTCTTTATTTCATAGCTTTGTAGTCAGGCGTGGTGGAAAAGTTTTTACAAGCGCATAATAACTCCAGTACGATAACTGTCCATAACAAATGTTTAAGGGTGCGTTACCCTCGACACATGCACCACACGACATGACCCGTCAGAACTAATACCCTGTTTCCCCAACAACAGATGTCAGGTCATTCGTTCATTCATTTCGATACACAGACCGCCCATGTGACACGTTGGTTGTAAACCGTAGTACGCCTCCGCATTCCACGCTTTACGACCCTTCAGGTAAACAAGAACCGCTGCGGGCAAGGTCAGACGGGTCGCAGTAACAGGTGCTCTCGCAGGGGCGGGCCCAGTATTTGTCCGAGAGCAGACTGCTAAAACCTTTGTCTTGATTTCTCTAAATAAGAAAGCAGTTGCAGCTCGCACAACTGTCACCTGGGATGGACCAAAGCTAGCCAAATGACATTTCAAGCATGGCTGTGGATTGGCTACGCTCTTTGCGTCAGTTAGCAGCTAGTTAGTTGTAGGATCCTCGACTACTTCGTCCACTTTCGTGACCAAACCTTGTGGACCCACTTTCTTCCTCCCAAACTAAGCTAGTCCTTTTCCATCCTGGTAAATATATCAGAAATATTTCCGTAATATCCTTGTTTACTGTTTTCCGTGAGAACCTCAGGGAAATTTAACGACTTCTTCCATCCCGAAAAAATATAAAAAAACGTCGTCCACCCATTCACATAACATACCCTCTTTATGCGGAGGGCCCTAACTTTGTAAACATATAGTGTCTTCTTTTGAAAGCTATCGTTTTTCAGCATTATTGCTCGGCCCGCCTTGCGTCGGTGGTGCGTCATTTTCCGTGCGTGTGTAAACACACACACACACGCACATACACATGACACATGGGCCGGGTGCCCGCATTTATGATCGCCTTGGGGTTTTCTTAGAGATTCCCCGCCCCGTGGCGGTCACGGAAAGGGGCGTGCGTTCGTACGGGACTCACTGACTTGCTCACCCACCGAACCCTGAGGCGCGCAGCTCCATGTGTTTACCAAAGTATTTATTATGGAACATTGTTCTGATGCTCGGAGATGGGGGGGGGGCGTTGTATCCCTCGATCATGTGCGGAGTTTTCCTCACTGTGATCGAGAAGTGTTTCTGATCATAGGGTAGTTTGTGTTGTAATCGACAAAACACGTGTTCTGTCTCAATCCCGTCCAGACGCTTTCTGACCACATCAGTTCGATATAAACCAAAGCCTTTGTAACGTATTAGAAGCAGTTTCTTTAGGTATGGGCCCTGACCTAGGACAGTATCGAAAGATGGTCTCCGAAACATATGAGACCGTCCATAAAGTACAGAAGGAAAAACAAGGGGGAGCGGGAAGTCAGCAACCGTTTTTTTAGACGTTACAACAGGGCGTAAGCAAGTATTACCATGAGGGGGGGTTAGAATTATAAGAATACATGTAACGTAATTTATGGATAGGCCCTCAGCTCTGACTTAGAATTAAGACTGATGTGATTCAATGGAGTCCACACATCATCACCATTGGATTTTGGAATTGTTTGTGTGACCTTTTTATGAGGAGAGGAACCGTGAGAGATTCGTGTGAATACGTGTGCTGACGTCCAAATAACCCTCACATGCCTCCAGTCATGAGTCAGTAGTTCCCTGATGTTAGGAGCTAAAGGTACGTGTGTGCAAAACACGCGCAATAAATGTTCTATAGTCCGCATAGATTTTCAAGACCTGAACGACGATCCTGAAATATTCAGCAAATATTAGTGGGTGATGCAACACCACCTCCCCTGCAAAATTTCAGTGGGGTGTCATTAGCCATTTCAAGGAGTATCGTAATCATTTCAGGGAAAGCCGTAGTTCAATTGGGCGAGAAAGTACCCTCTTTCTGGAAATTCACAGTTCCAAAAATGACTTTTATGGAGTCTAAAGGATAAAGAAAACACGTTACTGTGTCAGTGGACCAAAATATATGTATACATCAAAGCAAAAAGCAGAATAAACTGATATTTTGCTAACAAACTGCAAAGTGGCAACATCAGCAGCAAATAATTGCATCGGGCTTCACGCCCCGAGAGCAAAGAGGGTTTACCGGTCGAAAATTCGGAACATTGAATGCGATAAAGCTGATGGACTAAGGAACGAGACACCCAAGTCATCACATGGCTGCCCCAAAGTGGGAGGATCATACGCAGATCCAGGGGAGCAAAGAGGGGCACATGCCCCCTCTATCGACCCTCGGAGCCCCCTGAAATGGCCATGGCGCCCCCTGAAAGGTTGATGGCACCCCCTGAAATGTGATGATGATGATTGTTCCGGCCGTCGAATAAAGATATCCACATGGGGGGCGCTTCGTTAAAGTCGCCCCAATCGCCGAAGTAAGCTCTGGCGATTCCGGTTTGGATGACAGCCGATTTGTGGCGAGGACCCGCGCCGTTGCACCGTCCCCGCCGTCCAGGTCCCACCTGGCTCCCTCTCGGGACCGGAGGTGGCTGTCTTCGGGACCGTTTTTGTGATGATTTCCCGGACTTGGATACCCGCATTGCAACCTCGATCAGCGTGGGTGATCCAAGGCATAGGCGTTGGCCGTCAGCCCAGTCTTTTCGGTAGTCGGTTTGGTCCACTGAGTGGAGATGCATTCGTGAGTCTGTCGGTCCTGTTTTTATACAAGTAACTAGATATTTCGGGTACGAATTAGTGGCTATCATTATATTATTATATTGTAGTGTGACATTTTTCTACGTATTGTGCGATGAATAAATTATCTCCACCCGCTATGCACGAGATATGCACAAATACCAAAAATAACAATATCTTTAAAAACCAGCTTCAGGGAGGTTCCATGACGGGAGTATCATAAAGAATATTCTTCCAATATTTTTCCGATCATAAAAAATTAATCGCAAAGACAAATCTAAAACAAGTGCGGCAAACTCGACAATTGAATCAAAACTGACCTCAGTCCTTCCATTTTCATTTCAAGAAAAACGTGACGTCTTTAACAAGACTCCCCCTGAAATGTCGCTTTCCGTCCTCCCAGGACGCAAAAATCGGTGCCAACCGATAGGATTTTGCGCCCAACTGATGGGTTTTGCCGGTCAAAAGTGGCAGCCCCTGGTCCAAATGGCGCCCCTCGGGAAGCTGCCCGCCCCTCCCCCGATCGGTAATCCTGGATCCGCCTACGGGGGAGGATACCCTAGTCACCAGCCTCGGTGATAACAGGTGCTGGCAGAATATGATACAGAAGTCTGACTCGCACAATTGCTTGCCTTTCCGTATGAGAAGTGTACTACGGGGACACACTAGTTGAGTTAATCGCTGCCCTGAAGTCGTCGTCGCTAGCACTCTGCTCAAAGGACAATCGCTGCTTTCTTTTCCCCTGAAAGATCTTGTCACTCCAGCCCGTGGTGGCCAGAAATGGGTCTTACTGATATTGGTAGAGCCTGGTGTTCTGCCGTTTGTATTCCGCTGAACGGAAAGTGTGGATCCTTGATAATGGCGATGGAGGCACAATGATCTAAATCCTGGAATGCTTAGTAGAGTGTGACACCCAGGCGCCCTGAATTTCCTTCACTTTTTCCCCTTCATTTTTTTCTAACTCACTTTTCCAAACACTTTTCCTGGGGATTTTTTTAGCATAATTCAATAATCCTAGTATATATAAAACCATCTAGTGTGGAAGGAAAGACAAATTTGATGAAAAATGCGCGAGTAAGGGCTAGTAAGGGCTGTAACCGAGTTTCAACTAACTCCCACAATATTATAGCGTTTGGACTTTCTACTCGCCTTCCATATTTGCAAGCGTGAATTTTACACTCACTATCCCAATGCAAAACCAGTTTTGAGACACTGCAGAATGGAGTGCTGCGAAATCCAAAAGATTATCAACATACTGAACGCGTCTTTTTTCTGAGTGTCACCTTCCCACTCTGCTCTTTGTCAGCAAAAGTATTCCATCAAGCAGTCGTCGGAAGTTCCACTTGTAGTGTATTCCGTGGACGCCATGGATCAAAATCTATTCACATTTAAACTTGCGCTGGTAACAGTGGCATCTCCATAAAAGTCCGGATCTTCCGGCTGCTGGTAAGGTTGTATTTTAGACCTTTCTCGCTGTCGGAAGTTTTGCCCTGCTGAGGGAGGATGATGAGCAACAAATGAAGAAGGCTTCCATAGATCTTAGCTGACCCCGGAGGTTAATTTTTGGGGTTTTCACTCGTTGGAACAGATCTCTCGCGGCGGCTTTTGCTTCTAGTGATCATAGACCAATCAATTTCTAGGTGTCCCCTAAAATCGATTATTTGGGTACCTAAAAGGTATGAAAAGGATTCGGGCGGGTCAATTCGGCATAAACCTCCCTCAGGATCGTTCCCTGTCACCCGTCTCTCCTTGATATTGCACACAGCTCACATCGGTAAAAACGCCGTCTTGGGTCAACTAGGCCATTTGACCCAAATCAGGTACAAAGTAGCTCAGCCTATTCTTCATTTGTAATTTAAATGTGTTAAGAATGGTCTATTCTGTCAATATTATTTCGAAAACACACCCCGTAGCTTTCTGGTACGATTTTTTTAGCTGCAACTTTGCAAAATTTATTTCATGCTGATTTCTCGAACGCGGACAGTGACCTGATTAAGACCAAATTTTGATCGGATGTCCAAAATAAACCATATCATGGAAAATTTGCGGGGCGCTCATTTTTAAACAAACATAGGCAAAATATGAAGCCACATCGATTTTAAAAAACACCAATGCAGCAACATTTCATATGTTAGTAGACTCATGAAGGCTCATATTGTCCAGTTGCAGAACAATGTGCGCTATCCAGCTTCGGCCAGGCAGGCCGAAACTGGCCAGAAAGTGAGGGGACCATAGACCTTCAGCCTCCAACTCTGGCACTACATTTTCCACTGCAAAAATGAAAGCTAACCAGATTCTGGCCTATTTTTGCTGCCAGTTAATCACACTGAAAAATTTACTGTGCCCACAAATCCATTAAAAACGAAATAAACATTTTTGCTGGAAGTGAAATTGCCTGGTCTCACCTGAGGCTCATTTTGTGAAAACAGCCTGATAGTTACCCTCACTGGTCCACAAGAGGAGGTAAGACTTGAAAGAAAGGACGTGCTTGAAATGCGGTCATGAGACGGAGTGAGCTAGCGAGCGATAGGAAGGAAGTGAACGCAGGACTGC
Organism: Lepas anatifera; assembly: GCA_034440635.1. Classification (NCBI taxonomy): domain Eukaryota; kingdom Metazoa; phylum Arthropoda; class Thecostraca; family Lepadidae; genus Lepas; species Lepas anatifera. The sequence continues at coordinate 1,183,715 of JAOTON010000481.1, read as the reverse complement.
ATTTCCCAAATGACGACTTTGTGTTGAATCTTCTTTGTATGTCATGAAGATTTATCTCCACTCCGTCGGATCTATGGGACCAATTGGAGCAAGGATCACATCGGCAGATCCATGATTTCCGGTATTGTTGCATAGGCAAAAAACTGCATCCATGATTGTGACAATGTAGGGTCTGCACATAACTGACTGTTTTTTGGTCCAAAACATGTGGTAGCCATCGGCTTAGTATGATGCTCAGTACCCCTGATCATGCTGTGTATGCTTTATTAGTTAATCATATATTTGGGATATTACAGCAATCGTAATATAAAAAAATATAGGTAGAATTCGCAAAGCCCCATTAATGTTTTACTGAGACCTCTTAGCAGGGGCGTAGCCAAGGAGGGGGCAGCAGGGACAGCTGCCCCCCCTTAGGGCCCGAAGGGCCCCCTGAGGATACGGACCGCGCGAAGCGCGGCTCGCTTCCACTATGATCTGTGGCCAAATTTGAAATTTCATACCAGACAGCGCACTCTCAAGCCCTCTTCAGCACTCTATTCTGTAACAAGCAGGGCCCTTGTTACCCATCAGGGCTCTTGTGGCGCTGTCGCAGGGAATTCGAGCGAAATCCTGGCTACGGCCCTGCCTCTTAGTAAATACAAATGTGTGATAACTGAGAAGTGTTGCTCCAATTTTTTCCTCCTGCCTTATTTCAAATTGCTTTATTTTATTCATTTTGTGTTTTATAGCACAACAATAATACATGGTTGCTTGGATTTAAAACATCAGTCCCACTAAAATATTCGAATTTTGTTATGGGCTACACTTCGACTGCTTTCGATGAAAACATCACCCCCTGAGCGATGCTCCCCTGTAGAGATAAACGCTCCCGTCGGACCTTTTGTCCCCCTCTCTGTCTCCTCGGTCGGTTAGTCATTCTAAAATTCCCGAGTATTTTTTCTGGGGGAACGTTTGCAAGCCCGAATTAGCTATTTTCGTCTAATTACCACGATATTATTTCACAAGACAAGTAGCTATTTCTCTTGTTAATGGAATATAGAAGTTACCGAAATATCATCAATTATGTTTGGACAATCGGTCGGATGAAGTCTGATGCTTTCGTCTCAGTTTGGAAATTGTAAGAGCACTGATCATGGTTTTTGAGAGACAACAAATTGTTAGGCGGACTTAAAATGATAAAACATCAGCAGCTAGATTTCACTTCTTGGTACGAGCAGGTGCGATGCACCGTTTTAGATTCTTGGAAGTTTTTCAAAGACAGAAGTGTAGATTTTATTATAAAACTTGAAAACTGTTTTATACAACTTAAAAAAACTTTTTCGCCGAGCCTTTTTTAATTTTATTTGTATGGGAATGGTATGGAAGAGATAGCCACAAAACTTTGTTGTTTTCGTTTTCTCGATCTTTACCCTGGACACATCATTGTAGTTCACCTCTCGCTCGTCTAGACCATCGATCCAATAAGAAAACACCTTGCGGAGATGACTGAATGTTGGGGTGGTAAAAACTGAACCAGTTTTGATGACCGGGATGATGTAATATTAATTAGGGTGAATCCCATTGTTTTTTTACAATTCCTTAATATCCTCATTTCAAATATTTGATTCGACAACACGGTAGTCAAAGTTCATGCAAACTCTATGGCTGTGGCGGATCCAGAGGGGAGGGCAAGAAATATTTACCCCCCCCAAACGGACAAGCTCGGGTAGAACTATGTTGTGCCTTCCCCTCCCCCCACAAAGTCATCGACCTCCTTTTTGCCTCGACTCCGCTTGAGTTCATAACCGAGATTTGTGTTCCCTTAACTCTAAACTTCAAACAGAACCAGTCAACTTCAGTGTAAGCATTGGGCCGTGGATAGCAAAAACAAGCATCTTGTGCGCATATTTTTCACCCCGTGATGGTTTTTTGCCTTTCGTCCTGGGCATTCCCAAAAGCTACGGTCAAATTATATTGCGGCAACATTTTTCACTGAGTGACGTTTTTTTGTTTGTTGCGACTTTGCCTTGCCCCCCCTCCAACCGACCGGCTAGATCCGGCACTGCCCAATGGAGACGTCCTTATCCACTCAGCAGGGCCTCAGCAGCCGGATCCCGTCCTCAGTCGGCTGCCACGTGACTGGCGCGCGCCCGAGGCGCAGAGGAACCGGTCACGCCGGTAAACAGGTGTCCGTGTGCCAGTGGCGTAGCCAAGGGGTGATCAGGCTATAGGCTCTCCTTTTGTTCAATATTTCGTATCCAAATTTTTGAATATATTTACTTTGGCTTCTAACTGCAGTTTCTCTGCTATCAACCACCTTGAAGTATTTCTTGTAATGCCACTGCTCCTGTCCCATTCACCAAATCATGAATGAACAGACCTGGCTCAGCGGCGACTCATGCGAATCTGGTACTGCCAGCGCCATCTATTGGGAAAGTTTTATAAAACTTGAAATAACTTTTTCGCCGAGCCTTTTTTGGTTTTGATTCTGTATGAAAATTGTATAGAGGAGATAGCCGCAAAACTCTGTTGTTTCCGTTTTTCCGATTTTTACCCTGAATTTTTGGAAAACGCTTTCAAATTTCAGCTTCTAATATCTTTCTTATAAAGCAAAAATTCAAAAAAGTACAACAACAGAGTTGTGGAGACTGGCTCCTAGAACATAGGCCCACTCACACTGTTTCAATGATTATATTATGTAAAAAGTTATTCAAACTTTAAGTTTGAGAAATTTGAAAAAGAAAGTCAAATTGCACAAAAACCAGAAATGTGTCACGCTTGAAATATCAACTGCCGTAAAGATACACATATTGTCTACTTTTGGTGAAAAAATCACGACGATGGCCACCTTACTTTACGAGATATTTCACGAAATATGCTCCCATAGGGTTAACATTGATAACGCACCCTTAAGCACTCTTTCGCCATTCACCCAAATATTCGTGAAGCACTTCAACACGTTTCGTAAAGCATGCTCATAATGATTCCAGTGATTATATTTCAGTTGTTTTCCGTTAGCTGACGAACTTCCCTTCCCCATTCCCTCACGGGAAGCTGACATTTTTACTAATCCGCAAATCTGAAGCATTTTTTGTTGTTCCTTACCGTTACCATGATGGTGGACTGCGACGTCAAATTTTAATTCTAAAACGATGGTACAATTGTTACAACCTCCAAAACTTAGGTCTAATTTCAGTTTGGGTTCGTCCTCAACACGCCTGGGGACACAATAAGGTTTGGCCGCACGTCCACGTCCAGTTCAGCACGCACGGTTCAGTCCGCTCTTTTCTTTAGCATCTCTAAAAAAAACTGTGTACTGCCAACAGGTCTTGAAAAAATGCAGTACAATTCGGAAGATGCAATAGCCTAACATAAAAGTACATATCTGATGGTTTCTTTTATTTTGAAGAGGGGTTGTTCAGTGTATTTTGATATCAGATATGATAAGTATCATTATTCAATTCCACGTGGCAAGGATTCGGAAGACAATGTTGGGAGCGTATTGAAAATAACCGCGGCCAGTGTGAATCTAGCCTGTCCGCGGTCTCGGAAAATCAGATAAGCGGAAAAGCTTTGACATTGTAGGCAATGCAAACGGGACTTTAAGTACCTTAACCCACATTATTCATTGCTCCTAGATACTACGTTTTTAAATCTGATTGCAGACTCAAGGAGATATTCGGAAGGGTAAAACTGCCCGATAAACACGAATGAAATATGTGGGCATCGCCCATCGTCCTTTATTTATATCTTTCAATTCGTCAGGGTGAGAGAAGGGCTCTTGTGCGTGAAATATAGAAGAGGTGGTTAGAGAATTGTGGTGGTCATGTGATTGAATGCTGAAATTATGGAAGGAATAGGCATGTGTTATTTTTTTCATAAATAGGATCAATCAGAATAAAACACAAAACAGTATCAACGTGCACAAGTACTCTCTTGAGAAATTGATAACTTGCGTTCCTTTCTTAGCTGTGATTTGTGCGTTTAATGATCACAAGTCATTACCCTATAATGCGTACTGCATTTCTCACGAGCAACAATAATTAAAAACCACTTAGTAGTTTTAAGTAATTGAAGAACGTTGCAAGTAATCATTTCGGTAATGCCTTGGCTAATCCTGAATGCAGTCATTTTCTCACTCTGCAAACGGTCAAGCATTTCAATATCCACTTTATGCCATCATCTACTTCAAAACGCTTTTAAGACAGTAAGTTAAGTGCATTGTTCAAACATGAGTGAGAAGATCATTTATATTTATGAAACGGTTATATTTTGTCACTGACCATCCACTTATTCCATCAACCATCGTCTTCAGGGCAAATTCAGGGCGCATCATGTAAGGGAAGAGGTGAGCGTGGGCTGCGCATTGAGCAGGGTCCGCCAACGGCGCTTACCCATATTATATGCCGGCGGTTTTTCATGCTTAAAAGTAAACACCCACGGCTTTTATTTTTTATCTCAACACTCTGAGATGTTTTCTTTCACAGCCTTCTGATGGTTTTTAAATAAACACTGAAGAACACGTGTTTTTACTAGCGTAATGGTTGAACTCCTCATACCTGAACCGGCATCTCTCGAGCTTTAAGGGGAATGTGGCACCTTGGTCAAATACTGGAATTTTGTCTAACTAGGATGACTTTTAGCCGAAAATCATGGAAGCGCCCACGATTTCTCTAAAAAATGTACAGGAAGCTCAATATTTGATTTTTAAAATGCTCCTCTAGGGAGAGAAATAAATATCTGCCTGTGGAGGATGTCATGATCTGGCAACCTCTACCATATTCAACAGGCTTCAAGGGGCTTCGATTGACTGATACTCACCGTGACGTCAGCATATGTAGTCACACAAAAATCTGTCAACTGTGGCCTGCTGCTAAGGGTACATGTAGGGTACATTTCAGGTAGGGTTTTAGCTTCTCTCTACGGAAATTCTGAGTTTCAAGACAAATGATATACTGAGTACCGGGTTTTCCGTCATGGTTTACAACTTGGCTATCTCAGTTAAAATCACATTATAAAGGTGCCTGCCACATTCCCTTTAAGATCGTAATTCCAATCGCTAAAACAAAGAGGAAAAATGACAGGAATGACTCTAAACAAAGGTCTTCTGTCAGTACACAACCCCTTGCACCATCGGAAATCATCTTCAGTCAATTTCAGGGCATCGAAGGTATAGGGGGAAGCAAAGGTGCCATGTGCACCGCGCGGGGTGCGCAAACGGCTCGTACTCATGATATATTGTGGTAATTTTTTCATATTTAGAAGCAAATACCCAAGTTCCTATTCCTGATCTTAACACTTTAGACGTGCTCTTCTATATGCTATGGTCATTTTTCAAACGACGCTGAAGAACATGTTTTTAAAACTTCCTCAATTTTTTTAATAATTACAACTTTTTAAATGAAAATGGAATATTTTTAAATTGTTCGTGTTGTTTTTATGGCTGATTTCCAACATTTTAGTGAATGATTTTGCCATTTTATCATTATTCTAATTGGACAAAATAGCTGTGGAAGAAACTGCCGCGCTGGCAAAGGGCAAAATTGCCGGAGGCTATAAGTCCTGAACCGTTGTACCTAGTGAGCTAAAAATATCTCAAGCGTGTTCTGGGGTACCGATAACCCCATGGGCAAAGTTTGAAAAAAATCGAAGACATGAGGGTGTAAAATCGACCAACGAGTGTGCTGGAATGCCCCACCAGGGCCCCATTTCGTAAAAGGGATAACTTACGCTTATAGCGTAGAAGTAGCATAATGCAGCGTAGAAAGTGAATAATACAAAACAGTCTTGTTTCATAAAAATGCAGCGTAAAATACGGCTACTTGCAATGTTACGCTACTCAAGACTACGCTATAGTGGAATGCAGTGTAGAATTTCCCAATCCTGTTTCACATAGCAGACAACATGTACGTTGAATATGTAAAACACTCCTGAAAAGCGACGCAAGAAGTAGCAGCGTAACATTTATCAGCCAGTGTTGCAAAACATGAAAAAATATATAATTTCTACTAACAAAAAGCAACGAATGCAACATAAACCTAAATATAAACGTGTCTAGGTTCTTCCTTCCATAAGTTTGAAGTGAGAGTTACTCATGCCAAATTGAGCTGATATATAGAGCAGTGACGGATCCAAGGGGGGCCCAGGGGCCCGGGCCCCCCCCCTTAGCTCCGAAGCGCCCCAGTAAAGCTCAGCTCATATCGGGCGCCGAAGGCGCCCGATATGAGCGGCGCGCCTGTACCCATTTCGTACGCCAAGGTGGTAGATACCACTTATTCCACTTGAATGAACACATACTCCTTAAAACCATGGCAAAGCGCCCCTGCCCAAACATAGACGCCTTTACTGGTCTTTTGCGCCCCAGTAAAATGTTGAAGATAAAATTTAGAAAGCTAACAAAAACGCCCCGGCAAAGAAAAGGCCTAGATAGCAAGATTGCGCCATGGGGAACTAATGCACCCCTGAGTAGCCTAGGCGCCCCCTGGATGAAGCGCCCCTGGGTAGCCTAGGCGCCCCCTGGATGAAGCGCCCTACGGATACCATATGCGCCCTTGGTTAGGAAAGGCGCCCCTGGGCAGCAAAGGCAAATCTTGGTAACATAGGTGAACTGGACAGCATAAGCGCCCTTTAGATAGAAATAGGCGCTTTAGGAAAATAAAATGCTCACCTTCGGTAGAAAAAGGCGCCCTTTGATAGCCTAGGCGCCCACTGGAAAAAGCGCCCTAAGGATGTCATATGCACCCTTGGATAGCAAAGGCGCCCCTGGACAGCAAAGGCGCCCCTGGGTAGCAAAGGCGCCCCTAGGAAGGAACCCCTTCGATAGAAACCCGCCTTTGGATAGCCTAGGCGCCCCCTGGATGAAGCGAACTACGGATATCATATGCGCCCTTGGCTAGGAAAGGCGCCCCTGGGCAGCAAATGCAAATCTTGGTAACATAGGTACCCCGGACAGCATAAGCGCCCCTTAGATAGAAGTAGGCGCTTTAGGAAAATAAAATGCTCACCTTGGGTAGAAAAAGGCGCCCTTTGATAGCCTAGGCGCCCACTGGAAAAAGCGCCCTAAGGATGTCATATGCACCCTTGGATAGTAAAGGCGCCCCTGGACAGCAAAGACAACCCTGGATAACACAAGTGCTGTGGACAGCAAAGGCGCCCCTAGGACGGCAGCCTTTCGATAGAAAAACCGCCTTTGTATAGCCTAGGCGCTCCCTGGATGAAGCGCCCTACGGATATCATATGCACCCTTGGCTAGGAAAGGCGCCCCTGGGCTGCAAAGGCAAATCTTGGTAACATAGGTGCCCTGGACAGCATAAGCGCCCCTTAGATAGAAATAGGCGCTTTAGAAAATAAAATGCTCAACTTGGGTAGAAAAAGGCGCCCTTTGATAGCCTAGGCGCCCACTGGAAAAAGCGCCCTACGGATGTCATATGCACCCTTGGATAGCAAAGGCGCCCCTGGACAGCAAAGACAACCCTAAGTGCTGTGGACAGCAAAGGCGCCCCTGGGTAGGAAAGGCGCCCCTAGGAGGGCACCCCTTCGATAGAAAAGCCGCCTTTAGATAGCCTAGGCGCCCCCTGGATGAAGCGCCCTACGGATATCATATGCGCCCTTGGCTAGGAAAGGCGCCCCTGGGCTGCAAAGGCAAATCTTGGTAACATAGGTGCCCTGGACAGCATAAGCGCCCCTTAGATAGAAATAGGCGCTTTAGAAAATAAAATGCTCACCTTGGGTAGAAAAGGCGCCCTTTGATAGCCTAGGCGCCCACTGGAAAAAGCGCCTACGGATATCATATGCACCCTTGGATAGCAAAGGCGCCCCTGGACAGCAAATACAACCCTGGATAACACAAGTGCCGTGGACAGCAAAGGCGCCCCTGGGTAGCAAAGGCGCCCCTAGGAAGGCACCCCTTCGATAGAAAAGCCGCCTTTGGATAGCCTAGACGCCCCTGGATAAACTAGGAGCCCGAGAAGGAAAACGAGCGCCCCACTGGGAAGTACAGGCGCCCTCTGTATAACATAGATGTCCCTTATCCACCTTCAGCTGCCCTGCATTGGAGCAGCGCCCACCAAGAGCAAAGGCGCCGCTGGAAAAAAGCCGCCTCCCGGTATCAAAGGCGCTCCTAGATAACATATGCGCCCCTTAGATAGGAATAGGCGCTCCAGGAAAGCAAAATGCGCCCCTTGGTTAAGAAAGGTGCCCTTGGATAGCAAAGGCGTCCCTGGACAGCAAAGGCAAATCTGGGAAACATAGGTGCCCTGGACAGAATAGGAGTCCCTTAGATAGAAATAGGCACTTCAGGAAAATAAATGCAACCCTTGGATAGAAAAAGTGGCCTTCGATAGTCCAGGCGCCCACTGGATAAAGCACCGACGGATATCATATGCACTTTTAGATAGCAAAGGCGCCACTGGACAGCAAAGACAACCCTGGATAACACAAGTGCTTTGGACAGCAAAGGCGCCCCTGGATAGCAAAGGCGCCCCTAGGAAGGCACCCCTTCGAAAGCAAAGGCGCCTTTGGATAGCCTATGCGCTCCCTAGATAAACTAGGTGCCTGAGAAGGAAAATGAGCGCCCCATTGGAAAGTACAGGCTCCCCCTGTATAACATAGATGTCCCTTATCCATCTTCAGCTACCCTGGATTGGAGCAGCGCCCCTCAAGAGCAAAGGCGCCGCTGGACAAAAAGGCGTCTCCGTATATCATGGACAGTCTAGGACAGTCTAGGCGCCCTCTGCATAAAGCGCCCTACAGATATCATATGCGCCCTTGGATAGCAAAGGCGCCCCTGGACAGCAAAGTTAACCCTTCTTGAAATAGATGATCTGGACAGCATAGGCGGCCATGGATAAACTAGGCGCCTGAGAAAGAAAACAAGCGCCTCACCTGAGAGTACAGGCGCCCCCAGGATATCATAGGTGTCCCTTTCCATCTTCAGCTGCCCTACTGTCTATGGTTTGGCACACCTGTCTGACAGTCGCACGCTCTGTTACAGGGCTCGAGCGCTCAATTTGAGCATTGACTGCCTTTAACCACATTTCATTAACCTATAACTGAAGGCTTAGTGCTCCATCGCTGCAACCGGGTGCCTTTTTCAGTATGTGCGCCCCGTTTCCGAGAACGCTGCCCTCACCAACCAGCAGTCCTCCCCGCTCAGCAGATGAGCGCCTCTTTCTGATAACTAGGCACTTTATTTCAGTGTTCGAGCGCCTTATTTCAGAATTCGTATTCTCCATCTATTTTGGGCTCCTACTGGATTGCAGAGGCACCCCCTCAAGTGCAAAGGCGCACCTGGATAGAAAAATGTGCCCCATGTTTGCAAAGGCGCTCCAAGATAGCATATGTTCCCCTTAGATGGAAATAAGCACTCCAGGAAAGTAAAATGTTCCCTCTGGGTAGCAAAGGTGCCCCTTAACAGCGAAGGCAGCCCTAGATAACAAAGGTTCTCTGGACAGCATAGGTGCCCTTGGATAAACTGGTGCCCGGAAGAGAAAAATAGCGCCTCACCGGAGACAAAAAGCACCCCAGGATAACGTAGGGGCATGTATTTCAATCATGTCTGTGATTAAAAAATACACCTAGACAGCATATGCGCCCCTAGATAGAAAGACACCCCTGGGCAGTAACGGCGCCCCTGGAAAACAATAGTGCGCCCCTGTGGAGAAAAAAACCGCCTCCTGAATAACCTAGGCACCGCCCCCGAAATATCAGATGCCCGTGGATAGAACAGACTGCCTTGAATAAAACAGCGGCCCTGGATAGTAAAGGCGCCCTTTGATAGCATAAGCATTTCTTAGCAACAATATGGGCGCTACATGAGCTCAAGGTTCACGTGCACCTAAGCCCAATAATAGAGCAATCAATCGATGCCGAAGCACTCCTTAAAGCACGGGCGCCAAATTTCCTAAGAAGTAAAGGCGCCTCTGGGTAGCAAAGGCGACCCTCGACAGTGGTGTAGGTATTCCTGAATAACAGCAGCGTCCCTTGATAAGAATAGCCCCAAGATGGCACAGGTACCCTGTTGATAGGAAAAGCGCCCCTGAATATCAGAGGCACCCTCTGAATGAGGTGCCCATGGAGAGCATAAGGGCGCCCTATGCATAGAAAATTGCCGCCCCCTGGATAGCTTAAGCGCCCCTTGCATAGGGTAGGCGCCACTGGGTAGTATAGGTTACCTTGAATAAAAATACGCCCTTCAATACCATGGTGAACCTGGATAAGAAAAAGCTCCACTGGGTAGGCACTGGGTATCAAAGGCACCCCCGGAACAGCAAAGATGCCCCTGGATAGCTAGGTTGCGTCCATTGGGGAGCGAAGGCGCCCCTGGGTGGCACAGGTGCCTCATCGAAGCAAAGACCCCCCCCCAGAGAGCATAGGTGTCCCTGATGAGCACAGGTACTCCTGGACAGCCCCTAAATGGCGTTGCATAATGTTACGATTCTTATTATGACGTATGCTATTATATCAGAGTAAAGGTTATTCGGTGTTTAGATCAAGGTTACAGGTCAATTTTAAAGGTCACTGGCCTTGATGATCAAGGCTTGATCAAAGGTCATTGGTAAGCTTGGGCACAGCGCTAGTTATAGCGTAAATTAGGCATAATATTTTGGGTTGTGCTGTAATAGGTCAATGACCTTGAAGGACCTTGACCCCAAAAATTGCAGACATTGTTTAGAGCCTTCCCTTTTGGCCTCAGCCCTGTTCTAGAGTATTCGAGCCCCGTTCCGGCCCGTTGGGGGGGGTGCTTGAACACCCCCTCGAGGTCTCCCAGTGGCACGAAAAAACGTCGGCGCGAAGCGACACAGTACTTGTCACACCTTATCATTGATCAATTCCGCAACTTTCCCTCAAAATTTAAGGTTGCGTCATCTCAGGTCAGGTCACCAGTGCAGGTCAAGTGACCTCACCCCAAAAAATGTTTAAGTTGGCGTAAGTAAGAAAAGGGTGAATCTATCGAATTCAAACTTGTACCATATAATGGGCCCAAAAAGTACTAATACATTTATTGCGGGATTTTTCCCATCGATGGCCTAGGGACAGGTACGAATCATGACCTCTCCATTGAAAATGCATGGGGTAAAACGGAAATTTGCCGAAAAATTGCTCTATGTCTGCAGATGCCGCTTGGAATACCTTCGGATTCCCCAAATCATGGTATCCTAGGCCTCTTTATCGGTTCATGTTGCAAGTTTAGACATGTTACCTCTGAGAGTTCATCTGGGGCTTCCTAAGCAGGTTTTAAGACTTAGGTTAATTGCTTTGCAGGAAATATTGATAAAACCCGTATTTTGATACAATTTTTTATTGCTATTGTGAGTTGATTCATATGCATACTGACTATGCTAGGCTAGATGACGACCTTGACCTAGCCTTAGGTCAGGTCATTTTTATGTTTTGACCTAGTATAGTCATATGCATTATTTGATGATTCGCCGTAACTAGAGGAAGCGAAGTGTGCCTAAAAATGATTCTAGCTCAACTCTGGCAGATGCTAGAGTATATACACAGAGACATGTTGTAAGCTTTGTCTCGGGGGAGGGGCCCTAGCGCTGATCGCGGGAAAAATCCCCAATGGCCCCCAGGGGCCCTCAGGGAGTCAGGAAATCTGGCGTGGGTGGAATCCGGTAGGCGGGATTTTGGGTCTCCAAAATCAGCTGAGGGGTCCGTGCCAGTTAAGGGGGCCCCAGATAAGGGCCCCCGACGAGCTCATTTGACCTCAGCGCCAACACAGGATTCTCAAGACCAGCGTGGGGTGCCTACCTATTTAAACGGTTTCTAAATAAGCTTAGGAACCCAAAACTAACCCAGGGGTCCAATTTTCAACTCATGGGGCCCAGACACTCTGAGGGGAACCTGCAGAAGCTCAGAAGGCCCATAAAACTAATAGGGCCAGACTAGCTGGGTGCCTCGACGAACTAGTGCCCAGATACGCACAACGGGCCCCAAACAAGCTGAAGGGATCTATATCAGTTAAACGAAAACAATACCAACCCAGGGGACCCTGACCAGCTTAAGGGACACTAATCCAGCTTGGGGCTCAGAGCTCAGAGCTCCAGCTTTTAGCTCAGAGGGCCCAGGACCGGTTGAGGGGGCCCTATATCAATAAAAGGGCCCAAAAAGCTGGCTTCAGCGGCGACATATAGGTTTCAAGTTCAGTGTGAGAGCCTGGTTAACTAAAGCGGTCCCAGATCAGCTGAGGGGACTCGATATAAACTCATCGAAGTCAACGAAAACTCAGGGGCCCAGGCCCGCAGAGGTTCTGCGGCCTATGAGGCTCAGGTTAGCGTCAATCGGGTATTTCAGTATTGAGCCGTTAGCCAGGACAACTGTGATAAGTGGAGGTGGTGGATACGACACCTCAGTTTTTACCATGACCGAATATAACTGTATTATTTGCTCATCGTGCTTCAGTTAGTGTCAGTGGGTGCTTTCAGCATTTTATACCACGGTACCAGTCGTTAGCTGGCCCGAAATATGCTTGATGGTAAACGTGAACATGTCCTCACTGAGAGGAAGCTTTCATGAAAATAAGCATTTACAAATCCTTTTTTAAACGCGTTTTACATTGACACTGGCCGCCTTTTGGGTGGTAAATTGGCCAGTGGTGGATCCAAGGAGGAGGGGCAAAAAAGGCATTCCCCAAACGGAAACGCTTGGGGCAACACTATGTTTTTTACCCCCAAAGCGATCGACCTCCTTTTTTCCTTACTCATTTTTAGTTTATAAGCAAGGTTTTGGTGTTTCAACTCTCAACTTCAAACAGGAACATAAGTTAATAAGATGTTCCCTGGCCTCTCCCCTGGAATCCGGAAATGTAAAAAAACACTGAAGATTATATATTCGGGCACAGCCCTTCATCAGAATCATGGAGTAAATATCAATAATTCTCAGTTATAGTATAGCCAGACCTCCATAGTATAGCAAGTCATAGTATAGCCAGCCTTGGATAGGAAGAAGTATCCCGAGCCCATATTTTTCACCCCGTGAAGTTTTTTTGGCTTTTCGCCTCAAATACCCAAAATTCTACGGGCAAGTGATATTGGTAGCGCAGCTTTTTACTGCGTGACGTTTTTTTTGCTTTTCGACTTTGGTTTGCTCCTCCCAAACCGACCGGCTAGATCCGCCACTGAAATTGGCGCCCCTCAGGTTTGGCGCCCCCAGGTTCGGCGCCCTCCGAGCCTGGGCCCCCCCTTAACGAAATCCTAGATCCGTCACTGATATAGAGTTCTATGGTCATTTGGTATGGCAACTAATGATGATAGCTATTGATGCAAATACACAGGAGAGCTGTCATTGATTTTTTACTTTGATTTTCTACCGATACTTTTATTTTACAGTCTAGGGAGTACAGAACCCTAGATAGGCTGACATTGACATGGTGTTATATGGCGTCTATTAAGGGTAAAATTCAATTTAAGGTGCCTGCAACCGACAAAATCCAAGAAGCTCTACTGAGGCCTCTGGCGAAAATAATGATATACCTAGGTACTGGCATCTAGGTATTCTTCAAAGATGTTGACTCACTATTCCTTTCCCAGTTTCACGAAATTATAAGGTTCACAGACCTTTCACAGTTCACTCACGATTAGTAGACACACTTCAACTTGAGTTCCACCAAAGTACACTTGCACAACAATAACACATTAACCTTTAAGCGTCTTAAGTAAAGGTATCTTGCTTGACAATAACTACCTAACCGGTCACAGCAAGCAAACTGGAAAAACAAGCTATTGCCGAAAAAGGCGTCGTATATTTATTGCATCAGCATTTAGCGCGTCTTCTTCCACAGTACAGTTCATGAGAAACTTAACACGCGCCCCGCTGTGGTCCCTAGCATGACGCGCCCCGCCGGGGGGGCGAATTTCGCACCCCCTCCGTATTTAATTTCCTAGGAAAGCTAAATGAAATTTACGGAGGGCGTTCGAAAGCTCTTGACGACACGAAGAGAATTTATAAGCAGTATGTTTATGTCAGGTCAATATTGAGGTCAGCATAGGTCAAAGAAGGTTCCATGGGCTTACAAAAGGGCAGGGCACGTTTCCCACTCTAGATATTTACTCAGTGGAGCTAGATAAAATATGTATGCATCATTGGATTCCTCTCATCGTGGCGAATCGAATGATGTATAACATTACCTTTCTAGGTCAAATTGTGAAAATGACCTGACATCGAGCGAGGTCAAGGTCACAGGGTGACCTCGTATGGTCATGTTGCATATCAATCGACTCCCCCTGACAATATAAGCACAATTCAAGCAAAATAGGAGCTTTATCTCAATCCAGTGAGAAGGAAGTTATTGGCAAACGATCACTGTATACCCCTGTGACCTGACATGACCTTTGAGAGGTCAGATGGTCAAAAACTCAACTTGAGGGTCAAGATCGTGGTAAGAATACACGATTTGAGGATTTCAGAGTTATCTGTCCAGTATTTACTGAAAACGAGCCATTTCAATTTTTCACCATTAACTTATAATGAGGTGACCAAAAAATTGACCCCACCTTCGGTCAACAATATCCAAATTCCGGGATGGCAGATTTGTAGAGCCTAATGACATCATCATATTATGAAAGTTTGAAGTTGATCGGTGGGCAGATGTTCCTTAAGTGCCGCTTCAAACTTGTGATCTTAGGTTTTGAGGTCGGGTGACTTGACTTTGGATAGCTCCTTGACCTAATGTGACCTGACCTAAAAATTTGGTCAGATGCGTAAAATTGATCAGGGATAAAGTACTGCAAGTTCCGTTGCTCTGCGTTTCTTAGTTTTTGCGTTATCTGGGGAAAACCAGGAGGGGGCAAATTTCGCCCTCCCCCGCTCAGCAGGGCGCGTGTTAATAATCGACTTTCAACTAATTAATTGATATATGCCTTCTTATGTTAATAAAGCAGTTATATGTCATATTTGGAAGGGATGATTCCATTCTGGATTAGGGCGTAATTCACGCTGCATTTCATATCTTCGCCGCTTTCGCGTGAATGTCACCGCTCTTTATGAAACGTGATTCTGAGTACGGGGTAGATTTGCAGGTGAATGTGGTGTAAAACACGTCGCATCTCTACAACTTTTATGCTGGTGGTTTTTATCAGCTGTGACGTGTCCATGCCGAGACACCTGCCTGGTGCGCAGTGGCGGCAGTCGCCACCCCTGAGACTCTGCGTCACGTTCAGGTGTCGTTCGGCGGGGACCCGGAGACGGCACTGGTGACCTTCTCCAACTCGGAGGAGGTGGCGGCGGCGCTGGCGGCGGCCCCTCACCAGCTGGCTGCTCGCCCTGTCACTCTGCAGCCACACGCCCAGCTCGAGCACACCCAGGTCAGCACGCTGTCCAGCTGGCCTCAACTGCATTGTGGACTAGAGTCAGCTGTCAGCGTAAAACCACCCGGGAGGTGTGCGGCTCTTGATATAATATTGTCAGTATATCTCACGGTGCCGCCGGTCTTGTACAAACGTACAAAGAAGTGTTTTAGAATAGTAACCAAAAAATAAAATAATATTGACAAAATCTTTGATCATTTTGCTTTCAAGTGACTCCAATGTTGTCATGAACGATAAAAAATTGGCTGAAAAGGGACAAGATACTAATCTGCATGATACGTGCCGCTTGAGGCTCCACGTGCTCTTTTTGTCGTTATTGGCGGAAACAACCGGTGTTCAGTGCCAAAGAAAAGCCAAAAATTCCGTTATGACTCGGCTTGTGAAATATTGTGGCATGCAAGAACAAAAACAGCCACAAAATGAGTGTGCTATGTCTTTTGATCTCCCTGCACGAACCACTATTCCTGATTTTGAATATATGTCATAGTTTTACGGTCAACGTATTCCAAAACTAGCCATTATTCTTAGTGTTTAATGAATAGTTTTGGCGAAAGCCTTTCAGTTACAGGCTCTTTGCAACCCAGACTAGCGTTCTGTCTAAATTGTGTCGTCTTTCTGAGACCTTTAATATCAAACCATATGTTCTTCATTGGTCCTGGTTCTATACGTGACATCACAGGTCAAGTGCAACATGTTGAAGGAGAAAATTTTGCCTATCAAGTGTTCTTTTTGGAGTCTGACTTTCCAAATTATTATTTTTGTATAGTATGTAACTTGTAACTTGCGTTATAATATGCAAATCATTTGGCAATCTCATTCCGTATAAATATACACAGGTTTCGTTAAGCAAAATACTCAGACAAAGAAAGGATCGAGTCGCACCCAGCTTGGAACTAAAACAAGCGAATCCAATTTGTAGACATGACACAGTCAACACTTGTCAATAAGCCAGGTAATTGCATTCAAAGATCAGATAGAAGCCGCAGACACTAGGTCCTGCAGTATCTCAACCAAGGTCACCTTCATTGGCGGACGCAGGGGGGACATTCCGGCCATGCTCCCCCAAAGTGCTGGAAGGGGGGCCAAACTATCTTTGCCCCCCCAAACGCCGGAAAATTAAAAAAGTGTTTACACTAGGTCTGTAGAGCAAAAAAGTCTTCGCTCCCGCCCCCCCCGGAGAGCGATTATTTACTTGGAGAGGTAGCTTATACGAGGTCTGTCGGGCACTGAAAAAAAGTGTTTACACTAGGTCTGTAGAGCAAAAAAATATTCGCTCCCCCCCAGGAAGAAGGAAGAGAGGCAGACATGGTTTTGCCCCCCCCAAAACTCGGGTCTGCGTCCGCCCTTGGTCACATTACGTCCGTGGATAGCCTCGTAGTAAAATCATTAGCCTCTCCGATAGGACATACCCGGCCAAAATAAGTGTGATCCAGTAGTTATCCAGTATAATTCGTATTTCAATTATAACCAAGTGAACCCTACTGGCTCACCTTTATCGTGCATGGGTATGTCCGTTGGGAGTGGCCAGTGATTTCACTACGGAGGTTATCCACGGACGTAAGGTGACCTTGGTTGAGATACTGCATGAGCTAGTGTCTGCGGCTTCTATCTGATCTTTGAATGCAATTACCTGGCTTATTGACAAGTGTTGACTGTGTCATGTGTAAAAATTGGATTTACTTGTTTAAGTTCCAAGCTGGGTGCGACTCGATCCTTTCTGTGTCTGTATTTGCTTAACGAAACCTGTGTATTAGGGAAGCGCATATTTGATGAAGTCTTGAAATTTATAGGTGGGGTGACTTTTCCCATTATTTGGCTCATTCTGAGTCTATTGACACCAAAATCAGCAAAATCGAATAATTTTTAGGGGTTGCGCATCGAGCTCAAAGTAGTTTTGCCAAAAAAGTGTACAAAACAGATAAAATTTCTATAAATATTCAGCCACATCTTGTAGCCGAATTAAGACCTTATTATGTTAAAAAGGGGCTATTTATCTTTCAATCTGTGCTAGTTTGACTTACCTACAGTGGTTGGTTCACCTTGTAGGTCATTTTTCTGTAACCTTTTACGTTTTTCTGAACTTGGGCCTCAATTGGTCTATATATAGGAGAGTCAGCCATACAGCTCGAGTTTTTACCACTATTACTCTTTTTGAGGACTGTGCGACTGTTGTTATCTACAATAGTGGATCCACGAGGCTGTGGCCCCCGAAATCCCAAAATATCATTAAAATTATTAAGCTTTCTGAGGGTGCTTTCTCGCGTAGGCGTTAAGACGCACAAGCCAGTGAAACTTGCCTTGACGTGTCCAGACTGAGTTAATTGTTATTCGAGCAGTTATAGACAAATATCGGCGGATCTAAAGGACGCCATTCGGAGGGAGAAAGGGGGTAAAAATCGAGTAAATGGAGAACAAATCGCGGAAGCAGTATCATCGAGTGAAGATTGCGAAAAATATTTGAAGAAAAATATCGAAAAACGTGTCCTTTTGGTGGGCGGAAGGGTGCTGACTAACCCCCTACAGATTTTTCGTCGTCGCGGAGAAACGGCGGCGCCAAGCGCCACCGTACTTGGCACAGCTTATCATTAATCAATTCTGCAACTTCCCCTAAAAATTTTAAGTTCGGGTCATCTCAGGTCAGGTGAGGTCAAGTGACCTCACTTAAAAAACTGTTGGGATTGCATTGCTCGGAGTAGGGTTAGTTTATCAATGTGAAACCTTTTTCTTATAATGGGCTCGCCGGGAGCTACAAACTATGTTGCGGTATTTTGTATATTGTTGACCTAAGGTCAAGTACGAGCCATGACCTCCCTGTTGGAAATGCATGGTGAAAGCGCAAATTTGCCGAAAAATATTTCTGTTTCTGCATATAAAGCTTTTAAGTACTTCTTATTCACGGTATCGTAGTATCACAGGCCACTCGCAAGGTTCATTTTGCAAGTTTTGACCTGTAACCTCTGAGAGTTCATTTGGGTCTACCTAAGTACGTTTTGAGACTTTGTCAATAACTGCGCAGTAAATTGCTATAGAGCTCTCATTTGGATACCACTATGTTTGATTTGTCATTACGAGTCGAGTGATATGCATATTGACTATGTTTAGTTACATGATGACCTTGATCTGACCCTAGGTCATGCCATTTTTATACTTTGATCTAGTAAGGTCATATTGTACATCATTCGAATCGTCATAAAGAGAGGAATCGAATGATGTTTAAATTTTGGCTCTAACTTAACTCAGCCAAACGCTAGAGTGAAGTGTTTTAAATTGTGCTATTTTGACCTTTAATGACCTCAATATTACTCTGAGCTAAAACGTTATGGGAAGAGTTTCTAAATCGGTTCAATGGTCTATCAAACCATTCGTGCGCTTTTTCGCTACCCCGCTCAGGAGCCGAATTGCCGCCCCGGTAGCTCAGTTGGTAGAGCGTTGGGCGCCGGCTCGCTGCTCAGAAGCATGCAGTGGCAGTGCATGTCCAGGCTTGGGATCGGTTCCCCTGAGACGCTCCAGCCCTCTATAGTTTATCCGACGTACAGGTCGGCTGGCAACTGACTGGTGAGAGGGTGACCTGAACAGGTTGACCGTCCCCGTGCTTTCGTGCTTTGTGGGACGTTAAACTTTGGCTTCTAAATTAACCATTCATTTTGGGAGTTGCTCGTTCGGGTGGTGGGGTTGGGGTCTCCGTGACAAGTCCCTTGATGACTTCAGTGAGACTCCGACTCCAACAGCCGTACAAGGAAGAACTTGGTTTGGCTAGCGTTTGGCTGAGTTAAGTTAGAGCCCATATTTGAGCATCATTCGATTCCTCTCTTTATGGTGATTCGAATGATGTAGAATATGACCTTACTAGATCAAAGTATAAAAATGGCATGACCTAGGGTCAGGTCGAGGTCATCATCTAACTAAACATAGTCAATATGCATATCACTTGACTCGTTATGACAAATGAAACATAGTGGCATCCAAATGAGAGTTATATTGCAAATTACTGCGCAGTTATTGATATAAATCTCAAAACGTGCTTAAGTAGCCCCAAATGACCTCTCAGAGGTCACAGGTCAAAACTTGCAAAATGAACCTTGCGAGTGGCCTGTGATACTACGATACCGTGAATAAGAAGTCCCTACAAGCTTTATATACAGAACCAGAAATATTTTTCGGCAAATTTGCGCTTTCCCTATGCATTTCCAACGGAGAGGTCATGACTTACTTGACCTTAGGTCATCAATATACAAAATATCGCAATATGGTTTGTAGCCCCCGGTGAGCCCATTATATGAAAAAGGTTTCACAATGATAAATTAACCCTACTGAGAGTTATGCAATCCCAAACATTTTTTGAAGTGAGGTCACTTGACCTCACGTGACCTGGAGATGACCCGAACTTAAAATTTTTAGGGGAAGTTGCAGAATTGATCAATTATAAGCTGTGCCAAGTACGGTGGCGCTTGGTGAAGCCGTTTCTCCGCGACGACGAAAAATATGTAGGGGGTTAGTCAGCACCTTTCCGCCCCACTGGAGGAGGGTTAAAAAGCGCAAATCCGTTGCTTAAATTCGAGAAAATGACGTTTTTTGCAGGATTATCCTTATATTTGTGTCTACCGTCTGAAACCGAGTGAAAAAAGTTTCGATTTAGAAAAAAGTGTTATAACGCGCACCCTAATATAGGCTCATTGAGGCCGAAGTTCAGAAAAACGTAAAACGTTACACAAAAAATGACCTACAAGGTGAACCAACCCCTGTAAGTTAGTCAAACTTGCACAGATTCAAAGCTAAATAGCTCCTCTTGGTCATGAAAAGGTCCGAATTTGGCTACAAGATGTGGCTATAATTTTATATAAATTTATAGATTTATAAGGAATTGTGTCTGTTTTTTCCATTTTTAAGTTGTTAAGATGTTCCCTGGCCTCTCCCCTCGAATCTGGAAATGTAAAAAACACTGAAGATTATATATTCGGGCACAGCCCTTCATCAGAATCGTGGAGTAAATATCAATAATTCTCAGTCCTAGTATAGCCAGACCTCGAATTGAGCTTCACACAAAAATGCCTTTTAGAATGAATCGTTAAAAATAGGATTGGATGTCGTGACAACAACCATATTGGTACCTCTAACCTAAAAGTAATGCCGACAATACGACAAACCTAGAGCAGTATTTGTGACAGTCTTTTCTATTATTTCAGCCAAACACTAGCTTTTGATTAACAGTGAGAAACTCGCTGAAGTACCTTAATCGGTTATTTGAATATTTATGTTCTTCTTATTTACTATTTTTCCGTTGACTGCAGCTAAAATGCTAACCAAAAAATACCTATTAAGCACTAGTAGACATGATACTAGATCGGTGTAAAGACTGCATACTTTCCCTTTTAAGATGATGCTATATTTTTACAATAAAAGCCTCCCTCGAATTATTTAGTTAAGATTGTACCTAGTGGTCAAGGTCAACTTTTTTGTAATTGATAAACCCATTTTCCACAGCCTGCTCCTCTGGCCCAACGTTAAGCGTCGAAAGAGTATACGTGTGGCTGTAAAATAAACATTATAAATTTTACATTATACTTATTCAACAACCCTTGCCCTTAGTATGTACCTCTTAAACAAATGCAACTTTTATAGCTAGTTAATGTGAACAATCATTGGTAAATACTTTTCCTCAGCCTGTACCTCTAGCCCAACGTTAAGTGTCGAATGGTTATACGTCTAGCTGCAGAAAAGTATTATCAATAATTAGTTGCATATTTCAAAAACCCCAACCCCAGCACGTACCCCTAAAATCAAAACATCTCTTTGAGCTAGTTAATCTGATCAATTATTAATAAACACTTTTTCCCAGCCTGTACCTCAGGCCCAACGTTAAGCGTTGAAAGAGTATACATCTGGCTGCAGAAAAGCACCATCAAAGATAAATTACCTAAAAAAACCTGAGCCTTACCTGTGACCTAAGTCCATCACTTCTGAATAGCTAAACTAATTCAACCATCATAGCCCTTTTTCCCAGCCTGTAAATCGGGCCCAAAGTTAAACGTCAAAAGCATATACGTCTAGCATCAATAACACTATCAATAATGTAAGGAAGTCCTACCCCAGAACATATATACTTACGCTGATCCCTCCCTTACCTCTAAGCCACTGCTGTGAAGTGATAGCCTATCCTAGACCCGCATAATAGGCCAGGACGTACCTTGTACGTTAAGGCTGGGATGACGATCCTGAATGATTATGGATTTATTATGAATGATTATGGAATGATCCTGAACGATTTTTCCATAATCATTCAGGATCGTCATCCCAGCCTTAACGTACAAGGTACGTCCTGGCCTTTTATGCGGGTCTAGGATAGGCTATCACTTAACAGCAGTGGCTTAAGAGGTAAGGGAGGGATCAGCGTAAGTATATATGTTCTGTGGTAGGACTTCCTTACATTATTGATAGTGTTATTGATGTTAGACGTATATGCTTTTGACGTTTAACTTTGGGCCCGATTTACAGGCTGGGAAAAAGGGCTATGATGGTTGAATTAGTTTAGTTAGTCAGAAGTGATGGACTTAGGTCACAGGTAAGGCTCAGGTTTTTTTAGGTAATTTATCTTTGATGGTGCTTTTCTGCAACCAGATGTATACTCTTTCAACGCTTAACGTTGGGCCAGAGGTACAGGCTGGGAAAAAGTGTTTATTAATGATTGATCAGATTAACTAGCTCAAAGAGATGTTTTGATTTTAGGGGTACGTGCTGGGGTTGGGGTTTTTGAAATATGCAACTAATTATTGATAATACTTTTCTACAGCTAGACGTATAACCATTCGACACTTAACGTTGGGCTAGAGGTACAGGCTGAAGAAAAGTATTTACCAATGATTGTTCACATTAACTAGCTATAAAAGTTGCATTTGTTTAAGAGGTACATACTAAGGGCAAGGGTTGTTGAATAAGTATAATGTAAAATTTATAATGTTTATTTTACAGCCACACGTATACTCTTTCGACGCTTAACGTTGGGCCAGAGGAGCAGGCTGTGGAAAATGGGTTTATCAATTACAAAAAGTTGACCTTGACCACTAGGTACAATCTTAACTAAATAATTCGAGGGAGGCTTTTATTGTAAAAATATAGCATCATCTTAAAAGGGAAAGTATGCAGTCTTTACACCGATCTAGTATCACGTCTACAAGTGCTTAATGGGTATTTTTTGGTTAGCATTTTAGCTGCAGTCGACGGAAAAATAGTAAATAAGAAGAACCGAAATATTCAAATAACCGATTAAGGTACTTCAGCGAGTTTTTCACTGTTAATCAAAAGCTAGTGTTTGGCTGAAATAATAGAAAAGACTGTCACAAATACTGCTCTAGGTTTGTCGTATTGTCAGCATTACTTTTAGGTTAGAGGTACCAATATGGTTGTTGTCACGACATCCAATCCTATTTTTAACGATTCATTCTAAAAGGCATTTTTGTGTGAAGCTCAATTCGAGGTCTGGCTATACTAGGACTGAGAATTATTGATATTTACTCCACGATTCTGATGAAGGGCTGTGCCCGAATATATAATCTTCAGTGTTTTTTACATTTCCGGATTCGAGGGGAGAGGCCAGGGAACATCTTAACAACTCATCATCATGCTCCTCGCCGCAGCACTTCAAAACTTATCAACGTTTTTTTCATTTTTGGCAAAACTGAAAACTTTGAACTCGATGCGCGACCCCTAGAAATTAGATTTTTCTTATTTTAGTGTCAATAGACTCAGAAGCAGCCAAATAATGAGAAAAGTCACCCCCCCACCTACAAATTTCAAAATTTCATCAAATATGCGCCACAGCACTGTGTATAGTTATACAGAACGAGATTGTCAAATGATTTGCATAATATAACGCAAAATACAAGTTAAGGGTGCGTTACCCTCGACACATGCGCCACACGACATGACCCATCAGAACTAAAACCCTGTTTCCCAAACAACAGATGTCAGGTCATTCGTTCATTCATCTCGTTACAAAGATTGCCCACGTGACACGTTAGTTGTAAACCGTAGTACGCTGCGCATTCCACGCTTTACGACCCTTCAGGTGACCAGGAACCGCTGCGGGCAAGGTCAGACAGGTCGCAGCAACAGGTGCTTTCGCAGAGGCGGTCTCGGTATTTTTCTGAGGGCAGACTGCTATTGGGAAAATGTCTTGATTTCTCTAAATGAGAAAGCGGTTGGAGCTCGCACCACTGTCACCTGGGATGGACCAAAGCCAGCCAAATGGCAGTTCAAGCATGGCTGTGGATTGGCTACGCTATTTTCGCGAGTTAGCAGCTAGTCAGCGGTAGGATCCGCGCCCATTTCCTACTTCCCACTTCGGCCACTTCCATGACCAAATTTTATGTTCTTGGCCCGCCTTGCGTCGGTGGGTCGTCGTTCTCCGCGCGTACACACACATGCACATACACATGACACATGGGCCGGATGCCCGCATTTGTGACCGCCTTGGCGTATCTTAGGGATCCCCCGCCTCGTAGTGGTCACGGTGGTCACGGAAAGGGGCTCACTGACTCACTCACCCACCGAACCCTCAGCCCCCCTCCAACAGCAAGCGCAGATCACTGGATGTGACGTCACACCTCGTAGCATATAACATGGGAAAATTTAATGATTATATATCCAACTTTTTGCAGAAACAGGCCCAGAATCGAAGGTGAAATGCTCATTTATTGCATTTGGGATAAACTTAATTTCCGTGTATTGTCACAAATTCGTAAGCGAGCAGTGCCATTAGCAGCAGTTTGACACACGGCCCAACGGTGAAGGAATTCCTCCACGCCCACGTGACGTCACTCGGGCGTGAAGGAATACCTCTTGAACGTATCTTTAAGTAAAGGTATCTTGCCGAACCCTGAGGTGCGCAGCTCCATGTGTTTACCCAAGTATTTATTGTGGAACATTTTTCCGGTGCTCGGAGAAGGGGTAGCGTTCTACCCCTGATCATATGCGGAGTTGCCGTCACTGTGATCGAGAGGTGTTTCAAATTATAGGATAGTTTGTGATGTAATCGACAATACACGTGTACGATCTCAATCCCGTCCAGACCCTTCCTGACCACATCAGTTCGACATAAACCAAAGCTTTTGTAATGTATTGGAAGTAGTTTCCCAAGTTATAGGCCCTGACCTAGGACAGGATTAAAAGATGATCTCCTAAACAAGAGACCGTCCATAAAGTACCTAAGGAAAAACAGGGGGTGGGAAGTCAGCAACCATTTTGTTAGACGTTACAACAGAGCGTAAGAAAGTATTGCCATGAGGGAGGAGGGTTAAAATTATAAGAACACATGTTACGTAATTTATGGATAGGCCGTCAGCTCTGACTTAGAATGAACACTGATGTGATTCGATGGAATCCACACATCATTATCATTGGATTTTGGAATTGTTTGTGTGACCTTTTATGAGGAGAGGAGTCGTGAGAGATTCGTGTGAAAACGTGTCCTGATGTCCAAATAACCCTCACATGCCTCCAGTCACGAGGCCATAGTTCCCTGGTGTTAACACCCGCACTGGAGGGGGGTCTGGCACTAACGCGCACTGGAGGGGGCCTGGTAGGCCTCCTTAAGATCTCGGAAACTAAGAGACATAGAGAAACAAAATTTGAGAGGTGGGTGGCGGTTATGGTGATCTACATCATGACCAATTTTGATTGACCTAGGTCAATATCTTCAAGGTCAAAGGAGGTCATAAAGGTCAAAACTTGGCCATGCTGGGGACCGACCACTAAATGCCGTGATTATGCGGGAAAATGGCGAGAATAAGCTAAAGGCGGACCAGAGTCATATAGAGAAGGTCTCAAAGAGCCTTCCCTTCAATTTTGGGGTCAAGGCCATTCAAGGTCATTGACTTGTAAGGTCACAGTATAGTATAATACTTATAATGTACACTTTGACTAACACTATAGCCACTGTTTGCCGGGAAATGAGGATTGACCTTTGCAAATGACCTTTGACCTTGCCCTTTGACCTTGACCTTGGTATTGGGGTACCTTATCGATGACGTCATAACATAACGTACGTCAGACCGGGTAACATTTTTACAACTTTTGTGTAAATTTTAAGGTTAGGTCATCTCAGGTCAGGTCACCAGTACAGGTCAAGTGACCCGACCTCTAAAAAAGTTTAAGATAGCATAAGTCGGAGCAGGATGAACTTATCCAATTGAAACTCATATCACATAATGGCCCCACCGAGTTCTCTAAAATATGTTCCGGTATTTTTGATATCGATGACCTAAGGTCAGGTACGAGGCATGACCTCTCCATTGGAAATACATGGGAAAAAAATGTTTTTTTACGGAATAACACAGTAACGGATGGTGATAGAGCATTTATTTTAGCTGCATTAGACTCGCCTGGGCTTTGCGGTTCTAATGATATGCATTTTATATAATTTGACCCTGACCTGACCTCAGGTCAGGTCAAATCCTTGATTTGACCTAGCAAGGTCAAATTATATATCATTTGATTTGCCTTGCTGAGAGGATTCATACAGTTTGAGTCGTTTTGCTCTATCTTTACTTGTTCAGATGTAATGGTTGAAAAACTGAATTTACATGTTATCCCTATGACGGCATGTTTTGACCTCTCGTGACCTTAAATATGACCTGACAAAAAATGGTTCAAATGTTTTCGATGGAGAAGTGGATGGACAACCCAAAGCCGTTTACCATTTTTCGCTACCTACCGTGGTTCTCGAGATCATAAGGGGGCGGGAACCCGCCCCCCGTCAATGCGAAGGTGGCTCAGACCCCCGTCAATGCGCGTGTTAAAAGTCTCAGAACGACGACACAATTTAGCTGGATATGCTAGGCTGGGTTACAAAGAGCCTGTAGCTTAGCGCTTTAGCCAAAACTACTCACTGAGCAGGGAGAAAGAAGGTTGATTCTGGAATGTGTTGACCGTAAAACTATTTATTTATTTATTAGACATCGTGAGATATATCCATACATTGTACGGCTATTCCACATCTCGAGTAAAGCGATAAAACATCGGAATTGGGGGGACAAAACCACGACATGCAGCTCAGTGCTCACAAAAATATATCACAATGTAAAAAAGAAGACATTAAAAATAAAAAACAGCTAAAAATGTAAAACATTCAACACTTTCAAATTCCCAACCCAGGCTTGGTCACGCGGCGTCCCGGTCTTCTCGCTGCCGCTCGAGGAGGTATCTTTTCAGTGTCCACTTGAAGCGTGGGAGACCATGCTGTCTTATTGTGATTGGAAGCTCGTTGTACATTTTTACAGCTGTGTACAAGAATCTGCGCCGCCCTGCCTCCGAATGTATTGCAGGCGTAACAATCGCTTCACTTTGCCTAGCAGGGTCCTGAAATTGCTTTCACGCAAGTTGGAGAGAGAGGCCAAAATCCCCCACTTTCTTAACATGCCTCATTTTTGGTGTTTAGTATTTCCAGACTTACAAGTCCCATCACAACCCTTTTCCTGGTCCTGTTTATTGCTTCTTACCAAACCAATACTTTTTTCAGGATAATACTTTGATTTAGGACTGTACTTAAATGCCTTCGAAATATAAGCAACAACTACCACCAGCTATTTTGTTTTGACTGACACTAGATGAATATATCTGTCGTAGAATGGAAGTGAATAATCATCATTCTGCTACCTCCTAGTGGAATTAAAACATTTTGATGCTCCGCAACTTTAGATACCTCATATATAGATAGGATCCATAACCCTGAATCTGTAACCCAAGAACATAGAACTAGGAAGCTACATAATTTCTAATATTTATATATAGAACACATTATTTGGCCCTGATTCCACTGTAAATATCCAACCATATAAAATCCCTCTTCGCCTTATTTTGATATTCTTCAACGTTCACCCATCCAAGCACTACACAGGCTATCATTATTTAATGCAAGACGTAGGGTTTAAACACTCAACCGCTGCCAGGATTATTTTGCTTCAATATGTGGAAATTACCAGCCTATGTATGCGGAATCAGTTCAGATTAAGAAAATAGCAAGCATACCCAGCCTTAAAAATCATGAGCCGCAAAATGTACAGTCTGAGCCTTCCTGCGAGCTGTGGAAAACTTTTGCAAGGTATTATGACCTCACCCAGTACTGTACTGAGTAGGTAGGTACCCACCTATCTCCTGTGGATATTTAAGATGGGAGAAATGGTTCGATTAATCGTGAATTTCCCGAAAGGTAAGCTGCAGTATCACGGATAAGAAAAGAACCCTCATCCACAATATCCCTTCCAACAGCAAACTCAAATTCCTTCCACACACTCACTCAATTTCCAGTCCTTTTTCCAATAACCATACTGACCTCAAAATTCTGTGTTCTCCGCCTTGGTGATATTCCCACCTCAAGACAGGGCTCTCCAAGGTTACCGAAGTAACTAAACAACTCACCGCCTGCACTTGCGCACCCATTCATGACATCGGAGATCATTTCGGCTCCCCAAATACGACAAAGTGACGTCATTGTTCTGAATGGACGAAATCCAGCTGAGGCCCTTTCACCGAGGCCAATTCGGTACTTTGATGTCTTTGGAATCCCATTTCTCAATGATAAACGCACGGTTGAGAGTAATCGAACGCTAGAAATGCTGCTAAAACATGTGTCAACTTAAAACTAACAAAAAGAAAAATAAATCTGTATTTTACGAAATATATTGAAAGGTGGAATCGGCCCACTTAAAGTGGAGATTTCTACCGAAATCACGATGTAGTTCCGAGCGTTTGAAAATTTCAAACAAGCTCTTAAACCACATAGCAAAAATACATACAAATTGCTTGTTCATTTTTCTTGGAGAAAAGATGTATTTCTTCCCAACTTTTGTGCCGCAAAATACTATATATCCTAATTTATTTATCAATTTTACCAACATTACAAAATAGTAAAAAATCAGGGTTGACTTTGGCAGCCTCTCTTGAAATTATAAGGCTGGGGGGATCCAGTTGCGCGTAGCTTCCGCCCGCGCTCTCCCTACGCCGCGTTGATTTGGGCGCAAGTTTGCGCGTAAGTGATTTGGAGGGATGTTCGGGAGAGAGCGATCGCGTGGAGTTCCGCGCCGGCGGAGGTTAGCGCGTATCATCTGGGGCAATCCGAGGCGGTGGTGAATGCCTCTGGCGACCGTAGTAAATAGGCGCTAAGGCTAAAATTCCCATAGAATACGGTGCTTTTCTCGCCGTAGTAAATTCACGTCATAGGTTACAGCCTGCTGACTGCTGTATGGTGTCGGATTTTCTGGCCGACTGTGGGGGAGGGGATGAAAGGAAGACACGGCCCCGCGCTGGGAGGTGAGGTGATGATAAAAGTGCTCGGATGGGATAAAGGGAAAAACCTTATCCGTAAACGACAATTTATAAGGGTGATTTCCAAATAAATGAGGCATACATGTGAAACCGATATGATTTGGCTCACTCCGAATGCGATTTTATGTTGAGCCTAACTTAAGTCAATTTATCTGGGCAGGACACGGGCTTCACGAAATACACTTTTGCCTCGTTGTACTATGGTGTCATTGGTTTAGTCGGAGCATTGGGGATAGATGAGCCGGTTTGGCTCCAAAAAGCCTGGCTCGACGAGTGCATTTAGTGCCGCTTTTGCATTCCGCCTATGAATTTGGCCCCATTTTCCTTATCTTTCTGCCTTTCAAACAGCACCAGATATTTAAGAATCATCACGCTCACAGTTCAGGGAGAACTGCTCGATCGCTGGCGTTCCAGCCTCGACGAGACCGCTCGGGGACGGTGAGTAGTACGAAACGTGAGATACGTCCTTGGGCGAACAACATTGTTTATTGGAGGGCAGTTAGCATTACGGCTGGTGATCCACTGGCACAGCTGCAGTGATCTACGTTTCTCTTCGCCTGTGTCTCTTCTGAGGGCTTCCCAGTGAGATGTCGGGAGTTTTTGGGCCTGGATTATTATCATAAATACATGTTTTGTCGAACGCAAGCCATATAACTTGGATTCACTGACATTTCCAATATTTTTTGTTACTTTAAAAGAATCATGCAGGCTTCCGCGCTGTCTTCCGCGCTGTTGAGAAGACGCGGAAAGTTAGCGCGTAAGACGGCGAGTTACGACACTACTTCCGCCACAACTTAGCTGCGCGTGGATGAATCCCTCCAAAAGCCCCTGCGCGCTAACTCACGCCCCCGTGCAGCTGCGCGCTGTCTACCGCGCGTCCGGATCCCCCCAGCCTACGATTACTTTCACATTATTGGTGGTCTTGATAGGAGTATGCGTTTCATTTTAATCCTTTCAAATGCGACTTGTATCCTATTCTAATGCGAATAATTGCCTAAAATTAAAAGTGGACGAAAACGAATGCGCCTCGATCTAATCGGCCTCACTGAACAAATACAGACGTGAAGTCTTTCCTTCGCCTGAAAATCTGGCAGCAGCCAATCCTAAGCCAGCTTAGGCAAAAATATGCGCCATCTTTTGTATTTGAAAGGGCCAGAAACTTCTGGGACATGGCAAAGTTTATTATACCTCCAGAAAACCTTTGTTGCCTCACTTTTCCCAGCTCACCATTAGAGTTTTTTCTACGGGTTTTATATTTTAGTTTGTGGAAGGCCGGGATTGTTTTCTTCTGTGCAGCGTTATCGTGGGAGTAGTATTGGCGTTTGAGATTGGCGATAGGACGTAATCAGGCAAGATATTACATCAATGGCAGAAGGGGATTATACTAATTTGGTGTGGGTATTCACTGTCATAATTTAGATGTGTATTATACTAGTTTTCATGCCCGGAATTCCTCTGTCAAGTGGGGCCAAAACAAGTCCCTGGTGAGCCCTAAATAAATCTGAAAAGATACGTTTTCCACCTAAAATTGTGAATTTCAGGACGCTGTTGTCTAGTCTGGCGTCCGAATGCGTTCGACCTAGTCACAAGATTTCCAGCAATTATTTCAGGTTCAGATGTTACAAGCACCTTCTTGACAATCGAAAGGCATCGGTATTCAAACATGTTGTTTACAGACAACCATCCCAGCCTATCAATTACATCGCTAATGTGGTCGTATTTTCCCCGGCCGGAAATGGCACGGGTAGCATGGTGAAGCAGCTTCTGCAGTCTGTGACGTTGGGTCATACAGCTAGCTCCGTATACCGTCAAACAGTACCTAATAACGGGCATGATCAAGCCCTGTACAAGGGTAATCAGTGCTGGCTGCGGGAGGCTATGCTTGCTATGGCTCAGCCCACACAACATTCTGGTGCAGCGCCGTACGACGTCATCCTTGTGGGTGGTGAAAGTCAGGTGCTGATCAAACCACACTGCCAGGTTTTTGGCAGAGTCAGAACAGGTAAGAGTTGAGCCCATGAACTTGAGAGAGATGGGTGGGAGGCGCTTAACGATTTGCTGAGAACCCAGAACAAGAAGTTTTGTTTTAGCTGAGTTAATTTTGAGACCGTTTTTCTTGTACCACGAAGACGGGAGGGACAAATTGTTTTTCATCGAGCTGAAGAGTTGAACAATGTCTCTGGGTGGGCCGGACAGGAAGACCTGGCAGTCATCGGCGTACATCTCTATGTCGGTGGTGTCAGAGTACAGGGGGAGGTTTATGGCATACAACTATTATATATAAAACTATGGCATATATATTGGAATGATGGTTAGGACAGGGAGATGAAAAGACAGCAGACTCGTTTTGTGGCTGTTTTTGTTCTTGCATGCCATAAAATTTCACAAGCCGAGTCATAACGGAATTTTTTGGCTTTTCTTTGGCACTGAACACCGGTTGTTTCCGCCAATAACGACAAAAAGAGCGCGTGGAGCCTCAAGCGGCACGTATCATGCGGATTAGTATCTTGTCCCCTTCAGCCAATTTTTTATCGCTCATGACAACATTGGTGTCATTTGAAAGAAAAACGATGGAATGTTTGGGCAATATTATTATGTTTTTTGTTACTATTCTAAAAGCTTTGTTTTGTACGTCTGTGCAACACTCTAAGTCGTGAACAAAGAAGTAGCTAAAAACCGTAAATAGCAAAAGAGCACCGATTTTCTCGATGATTTAGACCACACCGTCGTGTGTGGAGAATTTTGATCAAGAAAACATAACATTTGGAGATGGGTAGTTTCGAAAATATGTATGTATTACCAGCGGCACCGTGATCTGGAACCTGTTAAGCAGATAATGCGCAAGAGTTTTGACTGGCGGTTTCGAAAAATAAAATAGGAATTTTGTGCTGGCGTATCGCATGCAGGCCGCCATGGAGGATACTGGAGCACCAATAGTGCGATTTTCCTATGCGAAACCATGTTGCGAGCTGTTAGCAGATGATAGACTACTCTATCAAGTTATGCTTTTCCTAAAGCAATGGCCGGTGATTATTTTTTAAATTATTTTGAATGGGTTTAAAGATGAATTAAATTGATCTCAAGATTATTCAAAATGCATTGTAAGATAGGTCTAAATGGCTTGTACCAGCCGCAAGAATGTTCCGAACTCAACAGCTCGAAAAAGTTAGTGACTACTGCTGTAAAGAAATCTTCGCGTTTGGCTCGACAGGTGGTGCTGGCACCGAGCGGCAGACTGACGCGCACTGTGACCACGAGGCCGCTGCAGGAGCGGGCGGAGAGCGAGGCTACGGCGCCGAGACAGGACGTGGCCGAGGTCCGGCGGTCGCAAGAGCTGCTGGCGGCCACGGTGTCTCTGCAGACTAAAGCCAAGGAACGGCACCTGGTGAGTGATCGGTGAGACTAATAGGCACTGCACGGGGAGCGGGAGGAGTGGTAGGCACTGCACGGGGAGCGGGAGGAGTGGTAGGCACTGCACGGGGAGCGGGAGGAGTGATAGGCTCTGGACGGGGAGCGGGAGGAGTGATAAGCTCTGCACGGGGAGCGGGAGGAGTGATAGGCACTGTGCGGGGAGCGGGAGGAGTGGTAGGCACTGCACGGGGAGCGGAAGGAGTGATAAGCCTGCACGGGGAGCGGGAGGAGTGATAGGCTCCGGACGGGGAGCGGGAGGAGTGATAGGCACTGCACGGGGAGCGGGATGTGGATGGCTCTGTGCGGGGATCGGGAGGAGTGATAGGCTCTGTGCGGGGATCGGGAGGAGTGACAGACACTGTACGGGGAGCGGAGTTGTGATAGGCACTGCACGGGGAGCGGAAGGAGTGATAGGCTCTGCACGGGGAGCGGGAGGAGTGATATGCACTGCACGGGGAGCGGGAGGAGTGATAGGTACTGCACGGGGGCGGAAGGAGTGATAGGCTCAAGCACGGGGAGCGGGAGGAGTGATATGCACTGGACAGGCAGGGAGGAGTGATAGGCACTGCACGGGGAGCGGAAGGAGTGATAGGCACTGCACGGGGAGCGGAAGGAGTGATAGGCTCAAGCACGGGGAGCGGGAGGAGTGATATGCACTGCACGGGGGCGGAAGGAGTGATAGGCTCAAGCACGGGGAGCGGGAGGAGTGATATGCACTGCACGGGGAGCGGGAGGAGTGATATGCACTGGACGGGGAGCGCGAGGTGTGGTGTGCACTGGACAGGAGCGGGAGGAGTGATAGGCTCTGCACGGGGAGCGGGAGGAGTGATAGGCTCTGCACGGGGAGCGGGAGGAGTGATAGGCACCGGACGGGGAGCGGGAGGAGTGATAAGCTCTGCACGGGGAGCGGAGGAGTGATAGGCTCGGACGGGGAGCGGGAGGAGGATAGGCACTGCACGGGAGCGGGATGTGATGGCTCTGTGCGGGGATCGGGAGGAGTGATAGGCTCTGTGCGGGGATCGGGAGGAGACAGACACTGTACGGGGAGCGGGAGTTGTGATAGGCACTGCACGGGGAGCGGAAGGAGTGATAGGCTCTGCACGGGGAGCGGGAGGAGGATATGCACTGCACGGGGAGCGGGAGGAGTGATATGCACTGGACGGGGAGCGCGAGGTGTGGTGTGCACTGACAGGAGCGGGAGGAGTGATAGGCTCTGCACGGGGAGCGGAGGAGTGATAGGCTCTGCACGGGGAGCGGGAGGAGTGATAGGCACCGGACGGGGAGCGGGAGGAGTGATAAGCTCTGCACGGGGAGCGGGAGGAGTGATAGGCTCCGGACGGGGAGCGGGAGGAGTGATAGGCACTGCACGGGGAGCGGGATGTGTGATGGCTCTGTGCGGGGATCGGGAGGAGTGATAGGCTCTGTGCGGGGATCGGGAGGAGTGACAGACACTGTACGGGGAGCGGGAGTTGTGATAGGCACTGCACGGGGAGCGGAAGGAGTGATAGGCTCTGCACGGGGAGCGGGAGGAGTGATATGCACTGCACGGGGAGCGGGAGGAGTGATAGGTACTGCACGGGGAGCGGAAGGAGTGATAGGCTCAAGCACGGGGAGCGGGAGGAGTGATATGCACTGCACGGGGGGCGGGAGGAGTGATATGCACTGGACAGGCAGGGGAGGAGTGATAGGCACTGCACGGGGAGCGGAAGGAGTGATAGGCTCAAGCACGGGGAGCGGGAGGAGTGATATGCACTGCACGGGGAGCGGAAGGAGTGATAGGCTCAAGCACGGGGAGCGGGAGGAGTGATATGCACTGCACGGGGAGCGGGAGGAGTGATATGCACTGGACGGGGAGCGCGAGGTGTGTGTGCACTGGACAGGAGCGGGAGGAGGATAGGCTCTGCACGGGGAGCGGGAGGAGTGATAGGCTCTGCACGGGGAGCGGGAGGAGTGATAGGCACCGGACGGGGAGCGGGAGGAGTGATAAGCTCTGCACGGGGAGCGGGAGGAGTGATAGGCTCCGGACGGGGAGCGGGAGGAGTGATAGGCACTGCACGGGGAGCGGGATGTGTGATGGCTCTGTGCGGGGATCGGGAGGAGTGATAGGCTCTGTGCGGGGATCGGGAGGAGTGACAGACACTGTACGGGGAGCGGGAGTTGTGATAGGCACTGCACGGGGAGCGGAAGGAGTGATAGGCTCTGCACGGGGAGCGGGAGGAGTGATATGCACTGCACGGGGAGCGGGAGGAGTGATATGCACTGGACGGGGAGCGCGAGGTGTGGTGGCACTGGACAGGGAGCGGGAGGAGTGATAGGCTCTGCACGGGGAGCGGAGGAGTGATAGGCTCTGCACGGGGCGGGAGGAGTGATAGGCACCGGACGGGGAGCGGGAGGAGTGATAAGCCTGCACGGGGAGCGGAGGAGTGATAGGCTCCGGACGGGGAGCGGGAGGAGTGATAGGCACTGCACGGGGAGCGGGATGTGATGGCTCTGTGCGGGGATCGGGAGGAGTGATAGGCTCTGTGCGGGGATCGGGAGGAGTGACAGACACTGTACGGGGAGCGGGAGTTGTGATAGGCACTGCACGGGGAGCGGAAGGAGTGATAGGCTCTGCACGGGGAGCGGGAGGAGTGATATGCACTGCACGGGGAGCGGGAGGAGTGATAGGTACTGCACGGGGAGCGGAAGGAGTGATAGGCTCAAGCACGGGGAGCGGGAGGAGTGATATGCACTGCACGGGGGGCGGAGGAGTGATATGCACTGGACAGGCAGGGAGGAGTGATAGGCACTGCACGGGGAGCGGAAGGAGTGATAGGCTCAAGCACGGGGAGCGGGAGGAGTGATATGCACTGCACGGGGAGCGGAAGGAGGATAGGCTCAAGCACGGGGAGCGGGAGGAGTGATATGCACTGCACGGGGAGCGGGAGGAGTGATATGCACTGGACGGGGAGCGCGAGGTGTGGTGTGCACTGGACAGGGAGCGGGAGGAGTGATAGGCTCTGCACGGGGAGCGGGAGGAGTGATAGGCTCTGCACGGGGAGCGGGAGGAGTGATAGGCACCGGACGGGGAGCGGGAGGAGTGATAGGCACCGGACGGGGAGCGGGAGGAGTGATAGGTGCTCCACGTTGAGCGTAGGGCCGCCCATTTTACTGGCACCCCCCCAGGTATTCAAAATAGTCCACCAGATTCCCATTATTTGGCCTAAATGCTACTCAGAACTGGTTTTGGTTTCCTCGAGACTCGAAAACTGACCATGCGCAGCGGGGGTGAACATAGCCCCTATATCGTACCAATGCACAGTGATGCAGGAGACCAGAAGAAAACGGGACAGAACCTCTAGCTCAAAAACCAATTACGATGGATCGATGATTTTTGCTTCAAATGAAGACGTTCTATCGGGTGGTTCAAGCAAGCATGCGCAATGCTCAGTCGGCGCGCGGCCCCGAGCGAGGTCGGACGTGTGCGCGTGCGCTCCGCAGCCGCCACATGGCCCGTTAAGGCGCGGTGGCTTGGGTTCCCGGGCGGAGCAGTGAACATGTGATAGTGCAAACATGTATTAACACGTTGTAGATCCGAAAAAGAAACGCGAATGTGGTAAATGGCAGTTCTACAACGGTGTGTGGAATTTTGAGCGGCACTTCATCGGAGGACACTGTAAGTAATGAGCGGCGTTGAAAGCGGAGACGAGTCTGCTCTGTCTGACTGTTGGGCATCTGGAACTGAGTCACCCTTGGTTCCTAGTTCGCCATTAGTCCAGAGACGCATCCGACAGCTGACAGTTTCGGAGATGGGGCCTCGCCGCCAGAGCAAGCGCCCAGCGAAGTCACCCTTGTCTGACGAGTCACGTGACCCGGCCGCGGCGGCCGCCGCCCGAGGCTCCGGCGTGCACTTTGATCCCGATACCCTCGGCGCGCTGAGGGAGCTGATGGGCGAGATCTGCACCGCCGGCAACGCAGAGGTAATTGCTGCTTTCGACAAGCGGTTTGAAGCGTTTGATCGCAGACTCGAAATTCTGGAAGGTGAATTGCACGACAAGGACATCGAAATACAGCAGCTGAAGTCTCAAGTAACAGAACAACAGAAAATCAACTCTGATCTACGCCAGCAAGTGGAAAATATGGACCAAAACGGGCGCCTTTCCAACTTGATCTTCACTTGCAACGATTTTGGACCCAAACAAGGCAACGAGGACGTAGAGCAAATGCTCATCAGTGCTTTAAACAAGCGCATGCCTGACCTTGGTGTATCAGCGAGTGATATCTGCATCGTTCATCGTCTCCAAAGCGAGAAGAAGCTTGTTTGCAAGTTCGTACGCAGAAGCATGCGCGATCGTATCTTCGAAGCTCGCTTCATCATTAATCCAAAAGGACACAATGGGCGCTTTGTCACTCAGCCAGTGCCGTTATCTATCAACGAGTCTCTCTCGGATGGTAACAGGTTCATACATAACCAGCTTCTGCAGGCGAGACGGCAGTGCAACGGAGGTTTGGTAGCCTCTGTCTTCTCTCGACGCGGCATAGTTTATTGCCGCAAGGAAGTACGGGGAGTAAACATCAAGGTACCGGACTTAAAGACGTTGGACCGTGTCTTAGATGGCCGTAGGTTCTTGCCACCGGCTGAGGATGGCAACAGCAGCCGTCGAGTGGACCGCGCTCCACTTCGTCACACTCTCCGTGGTGACCGTGTCCATTCCGCCACACCACCGGTCGCGGTTCGGACATCTGAGCCCGGAGTAACGACTGCAGTGACGTCTGCAGCGGTGACTGCATCAGTAGTCTCCAGCGGTGACCAGCACTCTTCAGTACCCTGAATCATCACATGACGGCGATGAGCGCTTCATCGCCGCTGCTGCCAGCACCGCGCGTCGCTGCCGACGCGCAGGACGCCTCCGATCTCGGAAGGCGGGGATACAGTAGCGGTGGACTTAAGCTCATCTGAAGCCCAGACATTTTAAAGGTGCTGTTCAGTTCTCGTTGCTGGTGTTA
The DNA here is from genome assembly GCA_034440635.1 of Lepas anatifera. NCBI lineage: Eukaryota > Metazoa > Arthropoda > Thecostraca > Lepadidae > Lepas > Lepas anatifera. Next base: position 1,146,711 of record JAOTON010000481.1, on the reverse strand, counting down.
TGCGTGTCTCCCGGTTGCGCTGGTGGCTGCTTCTTAGTACGTGTTTTCACCGAAGATGGATTTGTTTTTCATATTATTTGATGGAATTATCATACCCGTTGGGACTTAATGACTAGACCCCTTTCTCGAACAATATTGATAAGTTATCCTTAGGTAACTACTGGTTGGCACGTTTCCTGCTCGTGTTTTGCAGGGTCACTGACCTCGCCTCCGCCTGGGGGCCTGGCCGCGTGCTATAGGGCGGCCAAACTTGGGGTCGAGTTCACGCGCTTCAGGGGGGAGGGGGAGGGTTGGGGTAGTTGTGGTTTATTTGTTTCTGGGTGCCTAGAACATGATTATACCGATACGTGCAGTAATCTGAACGTCAGTCGCTCTCTGAATTTGAGTGCCTTTTGTGAGCTCAAAGTACCACATGATAGTCGTATCGTCTGTAAATGTAGTGGTGCAATTTGGAGTCACTTCTCAGCCATTGAAAGCCAGAGCCATGCGTTAACTTTACCCCTAGTGAAACTATCAAACTTAAAGTTAAATGGAAAATCGAAAACATTGACACACTTAACTGTTATGATTCGGCCATTACCGCTGACAGAGTATAATTTTGGACAACGTAATGGTTAGCAAGGTTTCAGTTGTATCATTAAATGTACGCGGTTTAAAAAATAGAGTTAAGCGTAGGTCTTTATTCAGACACATTCGCATCAACTATAAAAACTCTATTGTAATGTTGCAAGAAACTCATTCAACGAAAGATATCGAAAATGTATGGAAATCTGAGTGGGCGGGTGACATATTTTTTTCACATGACACCGGATTTGGCCGAGCTGGCATTGCAGCCCTTATACCCCGTGAGCTGTCCCTTCCGGCTAGAGAGTTAGCTGCGGATGATGCAGGTCGTATTGTTTGCTTGGAGCTGACAGCAAAGCCCGACCCATTCATCTTAATTGGTGTGTACGCACCAGCTACAGATAACCAAAATACGAAATGTCAATTCTTAGGCGAGCTGCGGGAATTTATGTTGTGTTTTGGTAATCAGAACACCTTTTTGGTGGGTGATTTCAATATTAAGTTGAGTCCGTTAGACACAGATAATCCAAACTTTAAGAAAATTTGGTCAGGTTGTAAACTGAACGACATATTAGAAGAGTTCTCGTTGGAGGATTCTTGGCGTTTGGAGCATCCAAAAGCAGTCCGTTACACTTGGCGCAGAATGAATCCACTGCAACAATCGCGAATTGATTTCATTTTTTCTTCCCGTAGTCTCCTCAGAAATAACAAATTCAAAGCCAAAATAGATACCGGTATTCTAACAGATCACAGTTTTGTTGTTTTGGATATAACAGTAGGGAACGACCGACGCGGGCCAGGTATATGGCGTTTTAACAATACTTTGTTGGGTGATGAGCTATATGCTGACGCAGTAAAGAAGGAAATATGTGCTGCAAAATGCAAAAATGGGATCTATACCGGAATTAATCACAAGGGATTATTAATTGACTTCCTTCTCAGTAATATTCGTGTGGTGACAATCAAACAGAGTAAAACAATTGCGTTTGAAGGGCGTAAGAAAGAAAACCAATTATACAATGACCTAAATCGATTGGAGCGGGAACTATCCAACAATCCGTCCGAGCAAGCCGTTCAGAGTTATAAGAACACTAGAGAAGAACTTGAAAATATTAAAGAAGAGCGCGGAAAGTCAGCAATTATCAGATCCCAAGGGTGTTGGATGGAGCATGGTGAGAAATCTTCAGCGTACTTCTTTAATCTTGCAAAGACTCGACCAGCAAATACATCAATTTCTACACTAGAGTCAGCCCAAGGCCAAATACTTCGGGGGAACTCATTGATTCTTAAAGAATGTGCTCACCACTTCAAAGAGTTATATCAGTCCAAACGAAGAGAACGCTGTTCATTTGCCGAATTCGCGCTCGAAGAAAACGATCCACGACTATCTGAAGAGGAAAAATTGAGTTGCGAAGGTCCCATTACATGTGACGAAGGTAAACTTGCCCTTGACAATATGGCTAGGAATAAAGCAGCAGGTATCTCAGGATTCACTGCTGAATTCTTCCGTCATTTCTGGGACGATATCGGACAAATTTTTACCGACTACGCTAATGAAGCAAAAGAGCAGGGCGAGCTTTTATTTCGCACCGTCGGGGCGTTTTGACATTAATTACCAAAAAAGGTAACCAACTGATGCTAAAAAATAAGCGACCTATATGTTTATTGGACATTGTTTACAAGATTATTGCAAAGGTTATGGCCATGAGGTTAGCAAAAGTTGTTGGTAAGATTGTACATATAAGCCAAACGGGTGGTATCAAAGGTCGATTTATCGGTGAAAACGTTAGGATCATCAGTGACGTAATCGAATACTGTAAAATGGATGAACTACCAGGAATTCTGTTATCGGTAGATTATAAAAATGCTTTCGATTCTCTAGAACACGATTTTATGTTTTATGCTCTCGAATCGTTCAACTTTGGCACAGAATTCTTGTCTTGGATGAGACTTCTACACAAGGGAGGTCTGTTAACGGTGAGAAACAATGGATTGACGTCAGAGTGGTTCCCGTGTACCCGCGGGACGTTTCAAGGCTCAGCTATCTCAAGTATGCTCTTCAACATCTCCGTGGAATTGCTTTCCATCAAACTAAGAAAGGCTTCTGCAATTAAAGGCATAACTATATCTGGTGTTGAGGTGAAAACTAGCCAATACTGTGACGACATAACTCTTTTCTTGTCTGACACTGAATCTGTTCAGAATGCCATTGGCATGCTCAATGATTTCCAAAACGTTTCAGGGCTTGAAATAAATTTGAATAAAACTCATCTGATGTGGATAGGGTCGCTTCAAAACAAAACGGAAATTATTTATGGTATCAATACGGTATATAAACTCAAAATCCTCGGTGTGTGGTTCAGTGCGGTATCCCGTTGTGAAGAAGATAACATCTCGGCAGCATTGGATAAAATACGTAGCAAAACAAATGTATGGTATCAACGTGATCTAACAATAAAAGGCCGTATCGTTACTTCCAAAACACTCTTAGCATCACAGATTGTTTATCTTGCCTCAAGTAACTTCATTAAAAACGCAGACGTGAGTCTGATTCAAAGCCTAATCATGAAATACATTTGGCGAGGCCGACCACCAAAAGTAGCTAAGCACGTTATATGCCAAGACATTAAATACGGCGGATTAAAAGCAGTTGATGTCGCAAAATTCTGTGTGGCTTTGCGTATGACCTGGACGAAACGATTTTCCACTAGTAAGGATGCTGACTGGAGAAAACTTTTACAAGCTAGGCTTGATGGCTTTGAACTAGAAGATGTATTGAGATTAAGTAAGCGTAATCAATTTGTGAAGAAACTCAAAATTCCTGAATTTTATAAGGGTGTTATTTATGAATTACAACAATACAATGATGTGCATATCAACACTTCTAGTGATGTCCTCCTACAACCAATATGGCACAACCAAGAGATAAGATCGAATAGGAAGACCCTCTTTAACAAAAGTATGTATTCTGCAGGAGTTAAACTAATTGGACACATTGTGAACAGCAGAGGACACTTCTTAAGCGCTGAAGAGTTAAAGCAAAGGTATACGAATCTTAGACTTAATTTCCTGACGATGCATAGGATAACATCAGCCATTCCCGCTTCTTGGAAAAGTATGTTGCGGCGATCAGGTGCGTGCGAGATCAACCCTGAAATCGCCAACACTGTAACGTTTATAACGAGGGAGAAGAAGATTGTACCATTGAAGTTTTGCCTTGCAAAACATTTTTACGATAAGCAAATAGTTGAAGCAGTGCCAACCGCTGTAAAAAGATGGGAATCTTTAAATGTCAAACCCAGAAACTGGCGAGATATTTTTAAAGTTCCATACAGTTGCACTTTTTCTACAAGACTCCAGTCTTTACATTACCGCATTATTCATCGCTATATTCCAACAAATAAATTCCTGTCTACACGAGGCATAGTAGGGAGCCCCTTATGCTCGCATTGCTTAGAATTAGACGATTTAAAGCATTTCTTCTTCGATTGTGAACTCGTCAAGCCTATTTGGCAAAAAGTGTTGCCGAAACTTAAAAGTAAATTCCATTTATCTGAGGAATTTCTACATTATGACTCAGTTTTGTTAGGATTCCCGAAAGCCCCCCCGGTTGTTAACCTGATTATGCTTATCATCAAGCAGCATATTGTTACGCACAAACTAAATAAAGACGCATCATATCAACCCGACTATGAAAATCTAAGGAAGGAAATTATAACCTTTTGTTACGCCGAGGGCCTCGTTGCCAGAAACCGAAATAAAGTACAGGCCCATCGGGATAAGTGGAAGCTACTGTGGAGTGGAGAGGTGCCCTTGATGCATCAAATGTCTCTGGCTTTCTCTGGCGCGCGATCTAACATCCCACGTTTTTTACTGTGACATTGCTTGGATTGGTGACGATACTGCGACTGTGTGGGGCTGAATGCGATTGAGCGAAGTGTTGAGGCTGATGATGCTGCAAGTACCTATGTGATGCTGCGACATTGTGGGGTATGCGATCTGAAGTGTCAAGTCACCCCAACTGCATTGTTTCGCACTGAAGTTCTTGTTGAAGGGGCGGGGTGGGAGGATGGGTAGTAGGATGAATGTAGGAGTGTCATCAACTTACACGTCACGTTGAAAATACATAAATCGGAAAACTGAAAAAAAGCATGCGCAATGCTAGTTTTCTATATTGAGCTTACGACAAATGACCGTTTAGTGATGTCAGTGAAATATTATAATTGTATATTGGTGATAACGACTTTTAGTTAAAAGCTTATGACGATAGAATCACGGTTTTTACATCAATTGAAAACTGGTCCTCAAATGGTTGGAGTAAAAGCACAAAACATCCATTTTTTATTTCAGATTTCGAAGATTACAATATAGTGATGTCATAAAAATGGTTCACAAAACTGCGATTTATTCGGAAACGTGTTTGATTTGGAGTATATCGACACCCGCAGCTAATGCCCTTTTCCGTGCTATTACGTACACCCATGTATAAAACCGCCAGTCTTTATCCTCTTTGTCCTTAATTGGTGAAATCATCAGGTTGGCATCCAACAACTGTAAACAAATTATGACGATTTCAGTCCTCCGTTAGGCATTAGTAGGTCTAAAACCGTCATAACTTGTGTTCGGTCGCCGGATGCCAACCTGATGATTCCACCATTTAAATCCTATAGAGGACACTTCCTCAATTATTCGCTATAATTTTCAAGTTGATCTTGATAGTGCATTTTTTGGCGGCTCAAGAAAACGTGATCTGTGTGGGAATTTTATTTTCAAAACAGATCGTTATTAAAATGGTCTCACTATGTTGTTCGGACTAGAAGCCGTATATGGTCACAAACCTGAAAGGTAGCAGTGATATGCTTTTACTATTGATGGCTAGGTGTTAGCATTTGTGATTCACGTTTAGAATCATGCCACTATTTTTGTAAGATTCCAATATGTTGTGACATGCAAAAAGTTTCATGTTTCAGCAGCCGTGAAATCGACGTGGCACGGTAAATGGAGGTAAGCAACGTTTCCCTTGTTCCAAGAATTATTAAATGTATCATATCCATTTAATATTTCTAAGAAGTCACTTTTAAGGATTTCATTCTGCTGTTTAGACCCGCTGCATCACTATGCAATACGCCAAACTTGACCATGAAACTTATAAACTATCAAATATGTCTATCAAAAAGACTATCGATTTTATAGGCGCACTCATTTATTGCACTTCATAGATTACGAATGAACCTCACGTGTAACACAGTAAACGCAAGATCACAGTCAATCGCAAGAAGCATTCTTGATTCTCCCTTCACAGAACCCTTCACAGCACTGCACGGGGAGCGGGAGGAGTGATAGGCACTGCACTGGGAGCGGGAGGAGTGATAGGCACTGCACTGGGAGCGGGAGGAGTGATAGGCACTGCACTGGGAGCGGAAGGAGTGATAGGCACTGCACGGGGAGCGGGAGGAGTGATAGGCACTGCACGGGGAGCGGGAGGAGTGATAGGCTCTGTGCGGGGATCGGGGGAGTGATAGGCTCTGCACGGGGAGCGGGAGGAGTGATAGGCTCTGTGCGGGGATCGGAAGGAGTGATAGGCACTGGACGGGGAGCGGGAGGAGTGATAGGCACTGGACGGGGAGCGGGAGGAGTGATAGGCACTGGACGGGGAGCAGGAGGAGTGATAGGCACCGGACGGGGAGCGGGAGGAGTGATAGGCTCTGCACGGGGGCGGGAGGAGTGATAGGCTCTGCACGGGGGCGGGAGGAGTGATAGACACTGTGCGGGGAGCGGGAGGAGTGATAGGCACTGGACGGGGAGCGGGAGGAGTGATAGGCACCGGACGGGGAGCGGGAGGAGTGATAGGCTCTGCACGGGGAGCGGGAGGAGTGATAGGCTCCGCACGGGGAGCGGGAGGAGTCATAGACACCGTGCGGGGAGCGGGAGGGTGGTAGGCACTGCACAGGGGCGGGAGGAGTGATAGACACTGTGCGGGGAGCGGGAGGAGTGGTAGGCACTGCACGGGGAGCGGGAGGAGTGATAGGCACTGCACGGGGAGCGGGAGGAGTGATAGGCACTGCACTGGGGGGTAGTGAAGGCACTGCACGGGAGCGGGAGGAGTGATAGGCACTGCACGGGGAGCGGGAGGAGTGATAGGCCGACGGGGGCGGGAGGAGGAGGCTCCGCACGGGGGCGGAGGGGAAGACACGTGCGGGGAGCGGGAGGAGTGGTAGGCACTGCACGGGGAGCGGGAGGAGTGATAGGCACTGCACTGGGAGTGGAAGTAGTGATAGGCACTGCACGGGGAGCGGGAGGAGTGATAGGCACTGCACGGGGAGCGGGAGGAGTGATAGGCTCTGGACGGGGAGCGGGAGGAGTGATAGGCTCTGGTCGGGGAGCGGGAGAAACTACAGACGCTGGAAGAGGAGTGAAAGAATTCATGTTTGTCTTTCATTGCCGATTGCCAATTGACATTCCGGAGTGTGCAGCTGTCGTAACGGTGGCCTCTGTTGCAATCGTATGCTTGATTGTAGTTGTTTTCCGTAACATGAAGTCATCGTGCCGGCTGGTAATGAAATCTATGGAGAGCGAGTGTGGTCGTGTATAATGCTGATTTTTGTTGACGCGTGCTCTCGCGTGGAGCTGTGGAAAATGGCGTCCGCCGCACCCTCAGGTGAGGCGGTCTCATGCGCCTAGCTCAGTGCCTGCCACACCCCGAGATAGTGCGGCCTGGTGCGTGTTCAGAGCGTGCCGCTGTCTCCTCTCGTGTAACGCGGTCGCCACGGCGCCGACAGGCGGCGCGGGAGCTGACGGCTGAGCTGCAGCGGCGCGAGTCGGAGCTGCTGGCGCGGCAGCTGAGTCAGCAGAAGGCACTGCTGTCGCGGCTGGAGGCGCCGGCGCTGAAGCCGCACGAGCGCGCCACCCTGCTGCAAACCCTGAAGCGGCTGCAGCAGGGCACGCATCGCACGCGCCAGACTCTGGCTGAGACGCTGCGCAGGTCTGCGGGCAAGGTGCCGCGCACCCACCGGACCGCGGGCCGCACAACCGGCAGCGCGCACGTGGTAGGTGTCGTCTGTTGTGGAATAGCGCTCTTCTGGGTAGGCCCAATCACCTTGGTTTATGTTGGGGTGGGTTTTTAATAGTTTCATTTGTGTCCTATGGCTACGACTTGGACCTTGGATGGAACTGTTTGGAGATTGCTTTGCAGTGGATGGATCTGTGGTCGGCCCTGGCGCTGACGCTCGGTGACTGCAGCGGCAGGAGCGGCAGGAGGTGCGCCGGCGCCGGGAGCTAGAGCTGCTGGACCTGGAGCTGGAGCTGCACCAGCGGCAGCTGGCCGGCGCTGAGACGCAGCAGCTGCAGCGCCGGCTGCAGCTGCTGCGGGCCAGCGGCCAGTCCCGACCGCACCGGGCAGGCGGCAGGTCAGTGCCGCACCCAGTGGTCTGCCCCGCACACCCGCTGGCCTATCCCAGGTCAGAAAGGACGCACTGCAGTCCCAACCGGAATCTGCCCTCAGCCTGCTGTGGCTTCCTGTTAACCAAAATACTCCCGTGGTCCAGCATTATTTCTCTGGATCATCAACGAAATGTTTTGCGTTAAAAGTCAAACTTACACATCGTCAGTATTCGCAGTGTAGGATGTGTCTCACTGGATGTGTAGAACATTTTTTGCACCGGGTTTGCTGTCTGCAGAATGGTAAATTTTTGCACTCGAGAATGTGACGATTGACAAAGTTATCACCCGATGGGATGATATGATCGGTGTCTTTAAAAGACGCCCTTTATGTACGTGCCGTCACCTCGCCTGCTTATCGCACACTGCCCGCAGTATGCGGTGGGCTCTACTTCAAAACCGAATGTTTTGCAGATATCATGGGAGGGGTGGTCTTTGCCTTACTGAAATATTCCAATACGGCGTTGAAGTGTAAAAAAAAACATTTTTACCAGTTTCTGTATTGGAAAGTTCTTCGCTTAATCATGTCTGAGTTAGGTGAAATTTTGACTTGGAATGTTTTTTCTTGAATGTCTGTTGTACTTTATCACCTGCTCACTTACTTTTCTAATCCCAAGTGAAAATCTGAATTCATGCTGGACCAGTCCACGTTTCATCATTGGCGTCAGTGATGCGCGTCCCGGGACCGTTTCTTGGGTCGGTTGAGCAGGTTCAGTACGGTCGGCAGGTTATTCGCCAGCTCCGACGTCAGTGATGTGATGTTCCTCGTTACGCAGCTCCCTGCCGCAGAAACATACTGTTGCTCATTGTTGTTCATAGCAGTCGTCCCTCTCCAACAGTCAACGCGTCCGCAACAGAGGCTCTGTCTGACCCTTGAAAATAGAGAGGCAGCTCGTTGTCCTTGTCGGACATCTTCGGAGGAATGCTGGATCTGTTACATTGAACTCCTTACAGCGCGGAAAGTGAATGGTTTCGCGAACGGTATTGCGGGGTAGAGCGATCCCTGGAATCGCTGACTTTCGGAGCACACTGCACTGAAGCACGCGCCTGCTGCAGGTCTGTATCAGCTGCGTTGCGATGGCGACGAGCAGCACACCGCTCTCCATGGTGGCGTCTGGTGCAGCGGTCAACACTGACTGAGATCGCGGATGCTGCAACCTGCCCACCGCGTCTACAAGGGTTTAAGGGGAAGGTGGCACCTTCATAACGTGCCCCGCAGGGGACCGATTTCCATCTGCTGGACTTGTCTGCTCCTGCTGACTTGTCCGGCACATGGATAATTGGGTACGGGATGTGACGACACCCGCGACCCCAGTTGGCAGGATGGGTTTCGCCCCCGCCTTCGGAAGATGGGCCAAATCGAGACTGTCATCCTCATCCTTTTTCAGCCCTCCTAACTTCAAATCCCTCCAACTCCTTGTTCCCGTTCCTCTTCTTTCCTTATTTCCTTGTCTCTCCATGCCTTTCCACCCGTATCTCATCCTTTCTGTCCACTCCTAAATACCACTCCTACCCTCTGTCTGCTACGTCTGGCCCCGCATGTATCCGCGTGTGGCTGGGGTGTGTGGGCTCTCGCTTGTCTTGAGTGTGCACTCCTCGGCCGCGTGTGGCGCATTTCTGGGCTTGACTATGCAGGCTGATCCTTTTCCTTTCCTTATCTCTCTCAATCCCTGTTTACCCTGGTCACTCCCCGGTTGGGTAAGGTCTAGTCTTTCCTGCACCTTCCCATCCATGTGTTTCTGGTCGATTGTGTTTTCTTGTTTGGTTATTTTTTTGTTTAGTTTCTTTCCTCAGCTTTGTTGATATTCATTTCTGGGTCAGAGTTTGCAACAGCAGCCACCCTCCTGAGTTGCTGGCGCCGTTTTAAGGGTGCAGAGCGCCCACATAGGCTGGACTCCTTCTTTCCGAGCTCCGGCTTGTGCCCCGACGACGGGTAGATGGGATCCTGGGGGCTGAGGCTCCTGTTGCTCGGAGATTATTGCAACAGGGGCTAACACTTCTCCTTTGGTCTTAATATCACGATAGAACCGGGGGTGGACCGCCCGAGGCCTCCGCGGGCGGTCTAGCCACGTCAGCAACGCCCGGCGTCCCCTGTTCAGCTGTGGCCGTTGGACCGTTTCCTGGGATGTTTTGCCGCCCCCCGTCGCGCTGGAGTTGCGTTTTGTCCTATATGGTTGGCCGGGGCCTCGGCAGTCTGGCAGATTGTTGATGTTGCGGTCGGTCTTTTGCCATGGTGGTGAATGTTCGTAGTCTCTTTTGCGATGGCGGCGTGGCGTTTCAGCCCTTGGGCGGGACCCTGTCGGCCCCCTGGGCCGAGGGAGGAAGGTGGGAGGCGGTGCCTGATCGGAACCGAATGTGAGCTGGCTCTGCCGGGTCCGAGATGGTATCGTTGACCCTTCTACAGCCATCGAATCCCATCACTTCTGGGGATAGTAGGATGGCGGAGACAAATAGCTTGACCATGGATAATCCAAAAACACAAACAGATTCACACCCTATCATCTCTACAGAAACAGCACCAATAGTCTACGAAACAAACGAAACGAGTTGTAGTGTCATCTTCCGTGGCAAAGACATATCACTGTCAGAGCTGACACCGTTCCAGCTTAAAAATGCAGTCGAGAGCTGGGGCCCAGTGAAACGTTGCGGGCAGCGGAGGGATGGTTCTCTCATCGTTGGATTTGAGACAGAGGACGTGGCTCGTCTGGCGTTGTCATGCACTCACCTCACCTTCTGGGGCAGAGAAGGAGATAAGAAGGTGCAGAGAAGAGTGGCAGTTGAGTCACAGCCCCACATAACGCGGCCTCGATCCCAGGGCATAATTTCTTGTCGCCAGCTGCGTGGTGTTAGCGAGGAGGAGATTGCTGACGGGTTGGCGGATGAGGGCGTGAGTCAAGTGCGTAGAATGGGAACTACCGACACGCTAGTTCTGACGTTTGATCGTGTGGCCATCCCGGATCGCATCTTTGTCGGATATCTGTCCGTCCCCGTTAGAATCTTCGTGCCTGATCCTCTCAGATGCTTCCGATGTCATCGGTTGGGGCATGGAGCGAAATCCTGTCGAGCTGCTGCGCGATGTGGACGGTGTGCGGAACGAGAGCACAGTGGAGAGTTCCAGACAGCTGATAAATGCGCAAACTGCATAGAAAGCCATGCAGCATGAAGCCGTAAATGTAAAGTCTACCTGAAAGAAAAAGAAATAACTTCCATCAAAGTGAAGCGGGGTGTACCCTTTCCTGAGGGCAAAAGGCTATATGATGAGATCCATCCGCCAGTTTCATACAGGGATAAAGCTGATTCAACCCAGCCAAAAGCGCAAACACCAGTGGCTTCCATCGGCGCTGTTCATCTTCCGGGACTTGGAGAGAGCGTGGCTCCTGTAACCGCGGGTTCAAACCGAATCACCCTAGGAACCAAAGTTAGAGACCTGCTAGATATGACGGTTGGTGACCTGCTGCGAATGCTGCAGTTGCCCCCAGCCGCTGAGAATCTACATCCAGCAGTTAATGATGAACCGTGAGATCCAACCACGCGATCTGAACCACGTCTGGGATCAGACTGTACACCGTCACTTCCAGTAGCATCATCCACCTCGCCAACCACCGTAATGGTTGACGCTAGCCCCGTTGGGAATAGCCCCTCAGGATATGCTCCACGCTTAGGCGAGGAGACTGAGACACGAGTGCCCCGGTCGCTCTCATTATCGGAGCCGTCGGAGGGCCCACGTTCGCCGAGTCAAGTATGCGTCTCGGACAACCAGTCGGTGACAGCGGGCGTAGTCTTAGAAGTCCCCGCTGACCCTGAGACTCCCAGTGATGCGGAACGGGCTGCTCCTGAGTGGGTACAACCCGGGATAGAGGTGGGTAAGAGAGGTAAACCGATGCGTTCTCGTGGGACTCCTCCTAAAATGAGTGGCCCAACCACACTTAAGGATCCCCCAGAATCACCGAAATCCTGGGAAAATGCGCCATCAGGGGCTCAACGCAAGCGAATACAGGCACCAATAACAGACAGTGGGCCACCCACTGTCTGTTATTACAGTGGGCCACGCTTGTCTGTAACAGACAAGCGCCTTCAACCAGCATGGGACCGCCCCCTCTCCCTCCTCCTCCTCGGCAGTCACTTCGTTCCCCACAGGTTCCGGCCCCAACTGCCCGTCCCCGTCCACAGTTTAATAAGATGGAATCTCCAGTGGAAATTCCAGTGGGGGCCAGACCCGACAAGCGTGGTCTCTCCGATACTCCCTCTCCGAGTGGGGTAGAGAGCCCTCGGAGGAGGCAGAGGCTGCAAACCGATCCAAAAGGTAGCAGATCCCGATCGTTGGGACCAAGCCCAACACTAACCCTAGCTCCTGATCGTAGGAGTTGTGGCGGTGCCTCCTCAGTTGGTCACCGCGCGACCGACTATTTTTAGTCCTTAACTAGCCTTTTAAAATCCAACCCCGTGGGCACTTCTTTACAATGGAACTGTCGGGGGCTCGTGCTAACGCCTTCGACCTACAGGCCATGATTAGATCCAAAAACCCCGTGGCAGTCTGTCTCCAGGAGACCAAACTATCACCTGAGACCCCATTTGTAATTAAAGACTACACTTTTTCGAAATGACATCCAGCGTAACCCTATAGCACATGGAGGTGTTCTGATAGCCGCACACCAGGGAGTACCAGCTGTAAAGGTTTCATTGCGGTCACCATTACAAGCCGTTGCAGCTCGCATTTCCGTCGGTCGAAGAACGCTCACGATATGCTCCATATATCTACCTCCAGGGGTTTACTTGCCCCGCGTGGAGCTCTCCTTCTGGTGGTAGAGCTACCCCGGCCTTTTCTCCTATTGGGAGACTTTAATGCACATGGTACTACATGGGGATGTAGAAATACTAACACTCGGGGTCGCTACCTCGAAGCTTTCATAGCCGATGAAAGCTTATGCGTTTTAAACACCGGCAGTGCCACGCACATAACCTTGCCCTCTGGCCGCGAATCAGCCATTGACCTCAGTCTTTGTAGCCCGGAATTGGCTTCTATCTTTAAGTGGTCAACGCATAGTGACCCGTTGGGCAGTGACCACTACCCTGTTTTTCTAATCTGCCGAGACTCTGCCTTTCTAGGTAATAGGCCACAACGGTGGAACTACTAGAGCCGACACCTCAAAGTTTCATGGTCTTTTTGCCGATCTCTTTGCTGACCTGCAAGGGGACCGACCACTGTCCATTGAACAGTTTTCGGCATACAGGGTCCTGAAATTGCTTTCATGCAAGGTGGAGAGTGAGGCCAAAATCCCAAAAAGAGGCCAAAATCCCCTGCTTTCTTAACATGCCTGTTTTTTGTTTAGTATTTACAGGCTTGCAAGTCCCATCACAGCCTTTTTCCTGGACCTGTTTATTGCTCCTTAACAAACCAATACTTTTTTAGGATAATACTTTGATTTAGGACTGTATTAATGGGCCTTCATAATACAAGCAACAACTACCACCAGCTTTTTTTGTTTTGACTGACAGTAGATGAAAATATCTGCTGTAGGATGGAAGTGAAGAATCATCATTCTGCTACCTCCTAGTGGAATGAAAACATTCTGACACTCCGCAATTGTAGGTACCTCATATATACACAGATAGGATCTCATAACCCTGAATCTCTAACCCATTAACATAGAACTAGGAAGCTACATGATTTCTAATGTTTATATATAGAATACATTATTTGACCCTGATGCCATGGTAAATGGCCAACCAGATAAAATCCCTCTTCCCCTTATTTTGATATTCTCCAACTTTCCCCCATGCAAGCACCACACAGGCTACCATTATCTAATGCAAGACGTGGGGTTTAAACACTCAAGCCTCTGCCAGGATTATTTTGCTTCAATGTGTGAAAACCACCAGCCTATATAGCCTAAAATAGCAAACATACCCAGCCTTAAAAATCATGAGCCACAAAAGGTACAGTCTGAGCCTTCCTCCGAGCTGTGGAAAACTTTTGCAAGGTATTATGACCTCACCCAGTACTGTACTGAGAAGGTAGGTACCCACCTATCTCCAGTAGATATCTAAGATGGGAGAAATGGTTCAATTAATCGTGAATTTCCGGAAAGGTAAGTTGCAGTATCAGGGATAAGAAATGAACCTTCATCCACAATATCCCTTCCAACAGCAAACTCAAATTCTTTCCACGCACTCACTCAATTTCCAGTCTTTTCTCCAACAACCATACTGACCTCAAAATTCTGTATTCTCTGCCTTGGTGATATTCCCGCCTCAATACAGGGCTCGCCAAGGTTACCGAAGTAACTTAAAAAAACTCACCGCGTGCACTTGCGCACCCATTCATGACGCCCGAGATCATTTCGGCCCCCAAATACGACAAAGTGACGTCATTGTTCTGAATGGACGAAATCCAGCTGAGGCCTTTTCACCGAGGCCAATTCGGTACTTGGATCTCTTTGGAATCCCATTTCTCATTAATAAACGCACGGTTGAGGGCAATCGAACGCTAGGAATGCTGCTAAAATATGTTTCAACTTGAAATAACTAACAAAAAGAAAAATAAATATGTATTTTACGAAATATATTGAAAGGTGGAATCGGCCTCACTTAAAGTGGAGATTTTTACCGAAATCACGATGTTGTTCTGAGCATTTGAAAATTTCAAGGAAGCTCTTAAACCGCATAATAAAAATACCTAAAAATTACCTATTTATTTTTCTGGAAGAAAAAATGTATTACTTTTCAACTTTTGTTCAGTAAAATAATATATATCCTAATTTATTCCTCAATGTCACCAACACTAAAAAATAATCCAAAAATGAGGGTTGCCTTTGGCATCCTCCCTGGAAATTATAAGATTACTTCCACATTATTGGTGGTCTTTATAGGAATCTTCGTTTCATTTTGAACCTTTCGAATGTGACTTGTATCCTATTCTAGTGCGAATAATTGCCGAAAATTAAAAGTGGACGAAAAAGAATGCGCTTCGATCCAATCGGCCTCACCGAACAAATACCCACGTGAAGTATTTCCTTCGCCTGAAAATCTGGTAGCAGCCAATCCCAAGCCGGGTTAGGCAAAAGGTATGCGCCATCTTTTGTATTTGAAAGGGCCATCTTGTTCTTGTTCTTGGTGGGGTTAGACGCACAACCTCTTGGGTTCAGGCGTCTGTGTTCTGAAAGATATGACCTTAAAAGGCCGGATAGACTGAAATAAAAGGTTAACACCCTGGTGACAACGGCAGCATTTACAGAGTATAATAAAGACTATGTGATTCTAATTCTGAACTGGACCAACCAATATTAGGACAAAAGAACCGTTCGTACTACTGATAGATATCTGAACTGAAGTTGTTACGAGACCAGTTTACATTTTATGGTAAAGATCTATGTCTTTCAGAAAAGGCACAACATGGTGGAACAAATCATTATCTTTGTCTCCAAGCAAAGTTCCCAGAGACAGTGGAGTATTGCGCTGTCTGCAGATTGACAGCAGGTTCGCTCGTTCGGCCTGAAATTTGGGGCATGTTACAACAATATGTTCCACATCTATCCGAACGTCGCAGAGGTCACATACAGGAGGTGGGTCTCTATCCATTATAAAACCATGCGTTAATCTGGTGTGTCCAACACGTAGCCTTGCCAACACAATCTCCTCTCGTCTATCGCTTCTATTTGACGAACTCCAATCTCCCGGTTCTTTTTTATGAATTTGGGGTTAGTTTGTCTGTTAGTCCCTTGCCACTGATTTAGGGTATATCTATTCATGCATTTTTTCAAAATACAAACAAATTCAGACCAGTGCACATCCATATCCTCGACGTGTTCGTAGTTAAGGGCTCGTCTGGCCTGCTGGTCAGCCCTCTCGTCGCCCGGAATACCGCAGTGACTGGGGATCCACACAATGTTAATCCGGAAATCGTCAAGAATCAAGTCGTGATACAGTTGCCGGATCTCTATGGTGGCTGGGGACTGGTCGTCAGTGTTAACAATTTTTTGAATGGCTGAAAAAGAGTCAACACACATAACCGCCCTCCTCACATTACGAGATTTGATGAATTTCATACACTGTAGGATTGCGAACAGTTCTGCAGAGCAAATTGAAATGTTGCCTTTCAGCCTGCCTTCCATCCAGAAACTTCTGTGACATGACAGAGTTTGTTATACCTCCAGAAAACCTTTGTTAGCTCACTGTTCCCATGTCACCGTTGGTGTTTTTTCTGTGGGTTTTATATTTTAGTTTGGGGCAGTCCGGGGTTGTTTTGTGTTTTGTGCGACGTTAACATGTTGTCATCTCGTTCTTGGTGTATGTGGGAGGAGTAGTATTGGCGTTTGAGATTGGCGAGGGGACGTAATCAGGCAAGATATTACATCAATGGTGTTTGGAAATTCTACTTATATGGTTTGGGTATTCACTGTCATAATTTAGATGTGCATTATACCGGTTTTCATGCCCGGGATTCCTCTGCCAAGTGAGGTCAAAACAAGTCCCTGGTGAGCCCTAAATAAATCTGAAAAAGATACGTTTTCCACTTAAAATTGTGAATTTCAGGACACTGTCGGCATATGTCAGAGAGGCTGCATTTCGGTACATCCCGAGAACTTCTGGAAAGCCTCGCTGCCCGCCGGTCCCATGGTGGTCTGATGAGTGCCGGGACGCCATCCGATCTCGTAGCCGAGCGTACAGACGATTTAAACGTAATAGCACGGAAACAAACCTTATCGCCTTCAAACGATGTCGCGCTGTTTGCAAACGCACCATCCGGCGAGCCAAAAGGGAGTCTTGGGTTGATTTCTTAGGAAAGCTAAATCGTTTCACCCCGTCCTCACTTATTTTTTCGCAGATGCGACGCATTGGAGGTATTTCTGTTTCTGCTCCGCTTCCAGTGTTGTTTGTAAACGACAGAACAATCATGGACCCGGCAGAGGTAGCAAACGCCTTGGGAGAGGCGTTTGCTTATCGATGCCGGTCTAGAAGGGAAGACAGAAATTTCATGCAGCACAAAACCAGGTCCGAACAGAAAAGCATTGAGTTCACCACAGCTGATAATCTCTCGTACAATGCACCATTCTCACTAAAAGAGCTCACCTCAGCTATCAGTGGTCTTCGCAGCGTAGCGGAGGGCCCAGATCTCTTCCATAACAACATGTTTAAGATGTTTCCGAAGTGTGCACTGGATGCCCTGTTAAACACTTTCAATTCACTATGGGAGTCTGGAGAGTTCCCTAGTGCATGGCGAGAGGCAGTTATTATTCCGGTAAAAAAAAAAACAGGCAAATCCGGTTCAGACCCACCTCATTTCCGGCCTATTTCATTGACCTCATGTTTGTGCAAACTCTTTGAAAAAATGGTAAATGTGCGCTTCACATGGTTCCTAGAATCCAGAGGTATTCTCAACAACAGCCAGTGTGGTTTTCGCAAGGGTCGGAGTACCGTTGACGACCTCGTGTCTCTTCACACTGCTGTCCGAAGCGCTTTCAAAGAAAGACGGCATGTAGGGGCAGTGTTCTTTGACGTCGTTGCCGCCTACGATACTGCTTGGCGTCATGGAATTCTCACTAAGACGTTCCAGTGTGGAATTCGCGGTCAGTTAGGATATTTTATCAAGAACTTCTTAATGGACAGGACATTCCGAGTTCGTGTTGGAGGGACCTACTCCAGGGTATTCTATCAGGAGGACGGTATTCCCCAGGGAAGTGTTATGAGTGTTGGATTGTTCGCGCTTGCCATCAATGACATTACAGATCATCTACCACAGTCTATAAAAAGCTCGCTCTTTGTAGACGATCTTGCTATATGGACCACGTCGTCTACATCATCGTCCCTCTCGCGCCAACTTCAGCTGGCCACTAACCAGCTGAAATCCTGGAGTGGACGGAACGGGCTATATTTCGCAACGACGAAAACGGCCGGCGTGCACTTCTGTCGAAAACGTCGACCCTGTCCTAATCCCAGAACGATGCTAGGAGACAGCCAGATTCCGTTTAAACCGGCAGCTAGATTTCTTGGAATTTCTCTTGACAAGCGCCTGACCTATACTGTTCACCTTAAAAAACTTCGAGACAGGTGCTTTAGATCCTTAAATACCCTCAGATGCGTATCCAGAACATCATATGGGGCGGATAGGAAAATTCTTCTCGTGCTGCTCACTCATCCGTTCGAAAATAGACTATGCTAGGTTTGTGTACGACTCGGCGTCTGAATCCGCGAAGCGCTGCTTAGACACCATCCACCATAGTGCTACTCGTATAGCTACAGGTGCATTTCGCAACACACCGACAAGCAGCCTGCTTGTCGAAGCAACTGAACCTCCTCTGGCGATGCGGCGTCGCCTTCTTGGCCAGAGGTACGCATACAAGCTGGCACAACTTCCGATTCACCCAACATATAAGATGGTCTTCTCGCGCCGAGTTGTGCAGCATTTTGCCGACCTTCGCAGGGGATTGCCTTTCTGCGTTCGTGCGCGAAATTTATCATTAGAGAGTGGAGTCGATCGGCGAATGATTGCCCTGGACGAACCATCTGAAATCCCTCCTTGGCAGATAGCGGAAACCGAGACAGACTCGTCACTTGCTGGTTACGTGAAATCTAGTGTTCCTCCTGTAGAAATGAATGCACTGGCCTTAGATCACATTTCAAATTATAGTGAATATGTAAAGATATTCACAGATGGGTCGAAGACGAGAGCTGGGGTAGGATGCTCATTCGTTGTGGGCCCCACGATCAGAACATTCTCGCTTCCATCTCTTGCATCCGTGTTCACCTCTGAATTGATCGCCATTTCTAAAGCTCTGTGCTATATTGAAACATGTGACGAGAATCGTTTTGTAATTCTCACCGACTCACTCAGCAGCGTGCAGGCACTAACAATCTTAAACCCGCGCGATGATCTTGTGCGTAAGATACGCCTTCACATTTCACGATTAGGTCAAACCCAAAAGAAGATTCAGGTGTGTTGGGTACCCAGTCACGTAGGAATAGGAGGCAATGAGGCAGCAGATGCAGCGGCAAAGCGTGCAGCAGAAATAACATGTTCACGTCGACTTCCAATCCCGGCCAGGGACTTGTTCCCCCATCTATTGTATCACCTCCGCAAAGCCTGGCAACAATCGTGGGAAATGCTTGCAAACAACAAACTATTCGAGATAAAGCCTGAACTTGGTGAGTGGGCTTGTGCATCGCGCCGATGTCGGCGAGAGGAGGTGGCCCTCTGCAGATTACGTACCGGCCATACATTGAACACCCATCGTTACCTCCTTTGTGGGGAAGCGAGGCCGCCCTGCATGCGTTGCGGTGCACCCTTGTCAGTCAGGCACGTGCTGACGTCCTGCCCTGGGTATAACGGAGAGAGAACCACACACTTAAGCGAGAGACAGGAGTCTGCTGCTATGTTTGGTCGCGATGGTTGGTCGCGACTCCCGTTTGATCGAACAAGTGCTGACTTTCCTGAAGGCCATCAATTTTAGAATCATCTATGACCCTGACTAAGCGCAACATGCTCTGTGAGGATCTCAGATGAACACTGTTTGGCACACTGTAGCCTAATGCCCTGTGCACATACCCTGGGGGTCCTCCGGGTGACGCTGCGCGGAGGGCTGCCTGGCGCGGAGCGCCCGACTCCCCCTGTGGAGTCTCACGCCCCGTGCTGGGACTACACTGCCGTCCGGCGGAGGGCCGGCGTGGATCACATGAAAATGTGGCTTGCGCTCGTCTTCCGTAGGAGGGCAGCGCAGGGGGAGTCCGCCTGGGTGCCCAGCTGTTTGCTGGGCGCCCGGGCGGACTCAGGGACGCCCCCGTACTCCCGGGCCCCCTGGGTGCGGGGGTACGGAGTGGGCGTCGGAACTGGCGCCCCGACGCCTCGTGCCGGGCGCTCTCTGCGCGGCGTTACCTGGTGGATCTTGTGGGGTGTCGGTTTTTTCAGTACAGGAGGGACTGATGTTAGTGGTGTGTGCACTTCTCTGTTTGCTTTGCCATTCACCCGCACAGCGAGGTATTGACACCGAAAGGGGTAATGAGTCTCTGAATCACGCGTGCTTCTTGTTCCAGATGGAATACTTTTAGCGACTGTACTGTTTTGGGCGCTATATGGCCTTGCCAGGCTGGTGCGCCCCCTAAGCCCAAATAACCAACCAACCAACCTTCATAACGTGATTTTAACTGAGATAGCCAAGTTGTAAAGCAAGTCGGAAAACCCAGTACTCAATATATCATTTGTCTTGGAACTCGAGATTTACGTAAAAAAAGCTAAAACCTACCTGCAATGTACCCCTCATGTACCCCCAGCAGCAGGCCACAGTTGTCATGGCTGTTGGTGTGACGACATATACTGACGTCACGATGAGCATCAGCCAATCGAAGCACTTGAAGTGTTTCGAGTATGGTAGTGGTTGCCAGATCATCACATCATCCACAGGCAGATACTTATTTCTTTTTCTAGAGGAGTATTTTAAAATAAAAACATTGAGCCTATTGTACATTTTCAGGGAAATCATGAGTGATTTTAACAAGTGGTTACTTAACAAAGTGGTTATACAGCAAGTTATTGACTTAGGTCAATAACTTTGCATAAAATGATGATACAGCTATTATTTTGATATGGCGTTTGGATGGCTATTGCAAGTCGATTGATAGCATATCGACTATGCTAGGTCAAAAAGCTACCTCGACGTCGACCTTACCTGAGGTCAGGCCTGGCCATTTTTGTGTTTTATCCTAGTATGGCCATATTATACATCATTCGATTCGCCGTGAGACGAGGAAGCGAATGGTGCCTACAAAATGATTCTAACTCAAAGCTGCTGTCAGATTCTAGAGCCCAAAAACGTTGCTCAAAATGCCACCTTTGACTTGTCATGACCTCAATATTGACCTGATCCAAAAAGTGACTGATATAGTTTCTTCATGAATTTGTATGAGCTATCCACCAGCGTTCGCGTTTTTCGCTATTCTGCATAGGGGCCGAGCTCGAGAGGGAGGGGTGTTCAAACACCTCACACCAGGGTGAAGGTGGCTCTGAAGCCCACCGGGGTGCGGGTTAATAGTATAAAAGTGTAGCAAGGTCTTGGACTCTGCAGGGAGAATTCAGGGCGTAAGCTTTGGAATCCTTTGCCCCCCCCCATGTCTACATGGAGATGGTAGCGCAGTATGAAAGGGCTGAAAATTCACGACCTCAAATCCATCTGAATTTCTTGTTGGCGTTCTGGTAAATAAAGTCAATAGAGCTGGTCGGCAAATATGCCAAACCAGATATCAGTTGCCCTCGTTATGGATGACTCCCCCCCAATACCGCGTTACAGTATGTTCATGGATTTCGTCTAAGTGCAAACACAATGACTGTGTCTTGTTGCCCCGTGTTCCTTGTATGTCTGTGATGTATTCAGAGAAAGCGGCCCGAGGCTCACCTCCATAGACAGACGGCTGTCTGACCGTGTTTGTGTGTATGTGTGTGCTCAGGTGCGTGGGTCGCAGCGGCCTGAGGCTCACCTACATGGACAGATGGCTGTCTGACCGTGTTTGTGTGTATGTGTGTGCTCAGGGGCGGGGGTCGCAGCGACCCGAGGCTCACCTCCATAGACAGACGGCTGTCTGACCGTGTTTATGTGCACTCAGGGGCGGGGGTCGCAGTGGCCCGAAGCTCACCTCCATAGACAGACGGCTATCTGACCGTGTTTTTGTGTGCTCAGGGGCGGGGGTCGCAGCGAGCCGAGGCTCACCTCCATAGACAGACGGTTGTCTGGCCGTGTTTCCCCCGCAGAGGACCAATTTTCATCTGCCCTACTCGTTTGCACCTGCTGACAGGTCCGGCACATGGATAATTGGGTACGGGATGTGACGACACCCGCGACCCCAGTTGGCAGGATGGGTTTCGCCCCCCGCCTTCGGGCGAGAGGCCAAATCGAAACTGCCATCCTCATCCTTTCTTGGCCTTCCCAAATTCAAATCCCACCAACTCCTTGTTCCTTTTCCTCTTCTTTCCTTATTTCCTTGTCTGTCCATGCCTTTCCACCCGTATCCTTTCTGCCCACTCCTAAATACCCCTCCTGCCCACTGTCTGCGATGTCTGGCCCGGCGTGTCTCCGCGGGTGGCGGGGGTGTGTGCACTCTTGCTCGTCTTGAGTGTGGACACCTCGGTCGCGTGCGGCGCACGTCTGGGCTGGACAGCGCACACCGACCCTCTTCCTTTTCCAACTCATAACTTCCCAGTTACCCACCTTTTCCCAGTTTCATGGGCGTCCCCGCACGTGCCTATGATTCCTGGATGGTCTGGGTGTATCTGGGCCTCCGGCTCGTGTGGCTGACGATTGGATCCCTCTAGTCGCCGGCCCTGCGAGCCGGGGGCTTGCTTCTCTCGGACCAGCCGGGAATCAGTTGTGACGAGCAGATGGTAGTCGCCTGCTCCGATGAGGCCTTGTGGGGGCGCCTGTTTTTTAAGGTGAGCTGCGCACCGACCCGTTTGGTTCGTTGTTTTGGTTCGTGTGCCTCTAGCAACACTCTACTGTGGTCTGGATTTCCGCAAGGGCGGGGAACTCTTGAAGGCATCGACAAGAGTAGCAGCATTGTAAAAGTCTGCCGGTCTTTGGTGGGGCTCGGCTGTCCCTCCCTCCTTTGGTGAGGTCCCGACTTCAACCGGGGAGGGGGGTGTCCGTGCCCCGCCCGGGGTCGTCCGGGCTAGGTGCAAGGGGGACCGTCATCGGGGCAGTGGGGGTTTGGTGAGTCTCTCTCCCCCTCTGTAACGGCGACGTCTCTCTCCGTATAGCCAGCCCGTGCGTCGTCTCGCCTCGTAGCACCCTCGTTGGAAGGGGGCGCACGTGGCTGGTCGAAATTAATCACTTTTCCATGGATACTCAAAACTCCTCCGAACCAAACGACCCTCCTCCTGCTGATCCCGTTGTTAACCAACCCATCGCTGGCCACCCCCGCCCCCCACCAGGGGATGGGCTTCAACACCCGTCGCGGTCAGAGCCTCGAAATGACAACACGAAACCATCTAGCCCACGGGTGCTGATAGTGCGAGGTGTTCATGGCTCGCTATCCAGCCTCTCGCCTTTTCAAAGAAAAGAAGCATGCGACCGCCTTGGGAAAATACTGAGATGCGACTGCCTGAAAGACGGGAGCTGGGAACTGGAATTTGTGGAAAGCAGAGAAGCAGCAAGGGCACTAAACGTTAGTGAGCTAAGCTACACAGGTAGGGAAAATGGTGTACGCAGACTGGCCAAAACAAAAGTGACTGTCGAGACCCACAGGACCAAAAACTTCTGCAGGGGTGTGATTAGGTGTTTTGAACTAAGAGGTGTGACTGACGATGAAATTCTAGATGGTTTGGAAGAGTTTGGCGTAGTGGGAGCGAAGAGAGTGAGGACGAAGCGTGGAGGAGAGGAGAAAGAAACAGACACAGTTATATTAACTTTTGATGGTTTAGACTTGCCCAGAACATATATATTGGATACACGAAAGTGAGCGTGAGAGCCTACATCCCTAACCCAACGTGTTGCTTCACTTGCCATCGATACGGACACACGACCTCATCATGTAGAGGAATACGAACCTGCGGCCAGTGCGGAGCATCAGACCACGTGGCAGCAGACTGCATGTCGACTACCCACTTCTGTGTTAACTGTGGGGAGGGCCAGACCCCCCACACAGTGTTTGACCGAAAATGCCCGACACTCTTGAAAGAGCGCGAAATTATTAGCATGAAAGTGAAGGGTCGACTAAGCTTTCGGGAGGCTCGTGATGCATACGAGGCCTCCCACCCCCAGAGGTCGTATGCTCAGACGGTGGCAGCGGGGGCGCCTGCTCCTCCCAGGGTGACTCCTGAAGAGTTTCTCCGCTCCCTGACTGTGGCGGATTTCATCCGCCTGGCAGGGAGCATGGGCCTGGTGCTGTCGCACCGGCCTGCCACCCCGGTGTCTGCGCCGGTGGCGAAACCCTCCCAACCTCCACCACCCCCACCCTCGACACCTGTTGGTGGGGAAGCGCTCGGGGCGAGACTTCCCTCGCCCCTGAGGCCCCGCCCCCTACGCCGATGGATAGCGCTGAAAGTAGGCGGGTACTTGCCCCTGCTCCTCAGGGCCCCGAGGAGCCGGGAGGCTGGACCGTCGTGGGTCTTAAGGGGAAGCAAACCTCTGCATGACACCGTCAACGGTCACCTATTGTGGCCCCCCGATGAACATAGGCCTCAAACCCCACCTCCGCCGCAACATAAACCGCAGGTCACGGCACCATCGGCCAAAACCACCGTGACCGCTCCTCTAACATCTTCTTCAACCTTGGTGGCCTCAGTGCGGAGGAACTTTGAAGCAGTGACGCGGGGAAGGTCGCCGGTGAAACGCCCGGCTGGGAGCCCTCCCGACCTACCCCAGCAGGCTTCGCGGGCACGCGGAAACTCAGTGGAAGGCAGTAGATGCCGCGGTACCGCCCGGAGTCGGCTCGGTGGCTCTGGTGCGGTACCAGCAAGGAATCCCTACGGGGGCTCTGGGCCCCCGTGGAAGGGTTAGATCTAGTCTTTCTTTCACTAAGCTCGTTTCTTCTTATCTAAATGACATCCATAATCCAATGGAATTGCCGAGGTCTACGCGCTAACTTCTCTGATCTGCAGAGCGTTTTATTTGACTATGATCCAAGGATTCTTTGTTTGCAGGAGACCAAATTATCCCCTGGAACCAGCCTTAAATTGCGTCACTTTCAGACTTTTAGGAAACACGTTTTCAGTTCCACCATTGCGTACGGCGGCGTAATGGTGGCAGTCCACCACTCCATTCCATGCTTCCCTGTTCGCTTGCACACGGTCCTGCAAGCAGTAGCCGTCCGAGTGGACTTAAGCCTTACCAAAATTACAGTATGTTCTATATACCTTCCTCCTGGCGGCAGCATTGATTTGCCGGGCCTTGATAATCTTACAGACCAACTCCCAACCCCTTTCGTCTTACTAGGCGATTTTAATGCTCACAACCCAGCGTGGGGATCGCCGTCAGACCGTGCAGACCCCCGTGGTCGAACGGTGGAACGCTTCCTTCACCTAAATTCCCTCTGCCTTCTGAACACTGGTCGCCCTACTCACTTTTCTATGCCCTCTGGCTCGCTCTCTGCTATAGACCTTTCAGTCTGCTCTCCGTCTCTTTTACCCCAGCTCAGCTGGCGCGCTCTTGACGACCTTCATGGGAGTGACCATTTTCCCATTATTATCGGCTCGACCCGGTCGGCGGCGCCGCTGATCCTGCCATCCCGGTGGAACCTCCGGAGGGCCGACTGGGAGGGTTTCCGGGGCGCGTGCGGCCCCTTAAACGTCCCTGCGGAGACTTCGACAACGGAAGCAGTGAAACGGTTTAATGATATGATTATTTTAGCTGTGAACCAGTTCATCCCGAAGTCCTCCGGTAAACCTAAACGGATTCCTGTTCCTTGGTGGAATCGTGAGTGCCGGCAAGCGATTTTAAATAAGAAACGGGCTTTTAGGGTTCTTAAAAAACACACAACAACGCACAGCATAATGGTATTTAGGCGCGCGAGAGCACTGGCTCGTCGTACCGTCCTTAACTCCAAAAGAGGTGGTGGGTGACATACATAAACACAATAAACCGTTTTACCCCATCTACACAGGTCTGGAACCGTATTCAGTGCATTCAGGGTAAACGGCGGTCTGCACCCACACCAGTCCTCACTTCGAATGGCGAGAAAATCACCGACCCGCAGTGTGTAGCTGACCTCATGGCTGAGGCATTTAAAGATCGATGCAGCAATTCTTCGCAAAACCCAAATTTTTTAAGACACAGACAAATTGAGGAGCTCAGGCAGATCAACTTCGGTAACGCAGTTCAGCGTCGTACAACTCTCATTTCTCCATGGAAGAGATGGAAGCGGCTCTAAAGACCCTCAAGAGAGTGTCCCCTGGTAGTGATCGAATTACAAACGAAATGATTATACACCTCCCCGAACACTCACTCTCTTCACTGTTTGACATTTTCAGTGATATTTGGAAAAGAAATGACTTTCCGGAACAGTGGCGTGAATCGATCATTGTACCTATCCAGAAACCTGGGAGACCGGGAGACTCGCCTGATGATTTTCGCCCCATCTCGCTAACATCAAGTGTCTGCAAGCTGTTTGAAAGAATGATTGGCGTACGCCTTATGTGGTATCTGGAAACCAATTGCCTTTTGTCTAGTGCACAGTGCGGTTTTCGCCGAGGCAGAAGCACGCTCGATCACCTTATCAGACTCGACGCAGCCGTTAGGGAAGGTTTTACCAACAAACAACACACAATCGCGGTATTTTTTGACGTGGAGTTCGCGTATGATTTAAAGGGACATTGTCGCAAAAATTTTTATTGGCTAGATCAAAAGGTTGCAAAAAGCTGTTTCAGAAGTCATATTCTCATTTTTGCAAATTCGGGCTCAAAATGCCTCAAAATCGGCCTCAAATTCAACATTTATAGACAACTTTATCGAGTCCTTATGGTAACGATAAAATGACGTAGTCCGGGCTTTAGCCTTCAATTTTTATATCAAAGAATGTAAAAAATTTCAATCAAAACAGTGCGGTAGCTAAATCTGAGATATAAAAAAAATTATTTTATAAAAATAACTTTCCAAAACGCTTTTGAATAAGAAATATAGGACTTTAAAGAAATACCATCAACCAATCAGAAGCCCAGTCCTTATAGGATCTGGTCACGTGGGCTTATCTTACATCAATGTGATGTCATTACGGCTTCCGATGAGTTATCGATATATACCATTTCAAAAGCCGCGGCAAACACGGAGATACGAATACAAATTCTATAAGACTTATTAGCGCTGCGGCCAGGCCCGATCACCCTAAAGATTATAATTAATAATTGTTTGTTAGTTCATGATTGCATTGCAGCGACAATGATACAATAAAAAGATACGGGTAGCGCGATCCAGAAGAGCCTCTTTTGAGGCATGACGAAAGTTTTTGGTGGTTTTACGGACGAGGAGATTGTCGCCACTGCGGTCTCGTGATCAACATATCAATATCGTCGGTTATCTGTACGTAAAAATATTTAGAGCCTTTGATGTGGTCAATTGAGATTTCCTTCGAGGTAAAAAAATGAGTGAAAAGTTAATGAAACAATTTTATTTTATGCCATCCATCGTTGCTGGCCACCAATGCTTATTGAGGTTTTGTGTAGTGAGTGTAGTGAGTTAGGTAGTCAGGCACTAATCCTATCAAATATGGGCAATGTATTTAATGTTTCTGTTCTGCATTAATTAGGTTCACAAAGTTGCCAGAAAGCAAATTGTATGCTTAGTTGATAACTATTCATTTTGGCCCACTATTATAGCTGTGGTCTCATTCCGTCTGTCAACACCAATCAGCGAGCAGCATTGAATCTATGTCACATGACTATAGCCTCTCCCTGGGAACAAATCTTAGAACCAATCTTAGATTTACAGGCTGAAAACCTGCTGTGGTGCTGCTGGAAAAACAGTAACAGCACAACAGTGCTAGCATACTATTTTGTGATTGGTAGATAAGTATTCTAGTTTATTTTTGTTCAATAGGCAGTAGCATGTACTAGAGGCAGTTGTGGCACTGATACCATTTTTTATTTCTTTTCTAGAGGAGAGGCTCGAGGGCCAGTGGACAAGACTGTGCTGACAGATGGAACAAGGCTTATGAGTGGTGTCAATGCCAAAAATCCTCATTGTATTGTTGCACAGGTCAACTTGTGTACCAAAATGGGTGAAAATGATTGGCGATGGCAATTTTCCCATGATTGTTTAGGCATATTATTTTTTAATGTCCCATATTCCATCTCTTTTTGGTCTAACTTTCTATTTACAATATCTGTGCACTCTAAAAAAAGTCTATATCAAGCCTGTAACTTGAATTACAAATTTCTACCTGTTACAAATACTAGCTCTGCACAATGTGTGCATGCTAGTGCATTTGCTGCTTAGTTTACCTTCTTTAAAGTATGAAAATGTTTTTTGTTATAATTTCACAGATTGCAACAGATTTTTCCATTTATTTTGGTACCATGCAGTACATAATAGTTGGTGTACTCTTATCCACTTCTGGGATCAAGTTACTCATATTTCAAGTGCTACTGTTTGTTTCTAGACATGAAAGTGCCTGTGGCATGAATTCATCCATCTGTCCTCTGAAAATGTCCATCTGCATGCTTTTTATAATTGATATTAAAAATAAACTGATGGAAAACTAGGATAAGATGTATTATGATTTGAAACACTAGGAGTGTACCCAATACAACAATATAATTGTGAACGAAGAGTTAGGATAGACATATAGGAATGACAGGAGGGCAGTCTTGGGTGATGCAATTTTTGTGTTTTCCTGGAGGAATATGTGAAAGATTAGGCTGGTCACTTGATACCGTACACGTTTATTACACACATACACATCGAAATGCGAAGAATCCAAACGTTTCCCCCAATACAAATCTATAAATGCAAAGAGGACAATCCTTGCGCTGTTAGGGCCAGAAAAGAGAAAACTTCAAAGAGAAAATTTGTTTACTAGAAAACCGGTCTTTTGTAGCTGCTGTGTATCATCATACTATCATCCCAATCAATGGACCAGCTTGTGTATGATCATTTTGTTTGTTACTATGAATAGGATAAACCCAATCAGACAGATTCTCCCATAGACCTGAAATTTGAAATATTTTTTCTATTGTGGGTCAGTTTGGAAATAATGTATTATAATTAAGAAAAAATCATGATTTTGCATGGTTCCACCCGACCCCTCCACAAACCCATGATCTACACTATAGATCGTCTTTGGGGACATCTTTCTTCTTGAATATATATATATATATATATATATATATATATATATATATATATATATATATATATATATATATTGGATATGTTTAAAACAAGATGCAGTGATATCTTGTTTGCTTTCATTGATGGGCTTGTAATATTTTATTTGTATCCTTTATTTGGTACCATCTGTTCCTGCTGTGAAAATGTCTTCTAATTTAAGAAGAGCTTACCCCAGAAAGCTGAACGCAAAACAGAAATAATCAGGTGCTGCCCCTCGACAGTGACTGTCGCTAATTACGCATGCTGATGGAAGACAAGTTTCAGAGTTCGAGCAATGGAGTCCTAGAGTTGGCAGAGTATCACAGCCAGCAGTTTTCTGCATTGAACACGAACCTGCCTGAGTGCGCCTCGGTCGTCTGCCTGTGTGCCCGCAGTATACGTTCATGTGTGTGCGTATTTATCGCCGTATATCAAGGCACATCCTCTGAGGACCTCAGTAAAACATGCCATTAAAAGTACTTTTTAGCTTGAAGGTTAAAAAAAACTAGTAATGCAAAAGGTCTTTATAGTAAAAAATCAAGTGGTCAGATTTTGTTCGTGATCGTACGTGTGAAAGTCGGCGAAAATAATAAGTGACACCTTTGGACTCAGACTATTGCGGTGTACATTTTATCAAATCGTGTAGCACTTATTGTGGACAGATGCAAAATCTGTTTTGCTTTTGATGTACGCTCAGTATTTGGTTCGCTCCCACCCTTCTTAGAGTGCACTTCAAGGCATAGGCGGATCCAGGATTCCCGATCGGAGGGGGCACCTTCCCGGGGGGCGCCATCCGGACCAGGGGGGCGCCACTTATTACCGGCAAAACCTATCAGGTGGGCGCCAAATCCTATCGGTGGGCGCCGACTTTCGTATCCTGGGGGGGATGGGGAGCGACATTTCAGGGGGCGCCATCGACCTTTCAGGGGGCGCCGAGGGTCGATCGGGGGGGCACGTGCCCCCTTGCCCCTGGATCCGCCTATGCTTCAAGGACTGGAAGCGAGAAGCCGCATACCCACTGGTGGGTTCAGGGAAAAATGTACTTTCCTCCCAAACTCTGCGATTTTCGCCGATCTTTAAAAAATGTTTATTCACGATTTTGGACCCTGCCCTCCCCCCCAAAAAAAACATTGGCCTGGATTCGTCACTGATGTACTGAGTTATATCCTCTAGTTCACGTTGCACTCGGAAGATTGCTCTTTGGGGACTAGCAGACCTGATTGTTGCACGCGTTTCTCACCTGCCGAGGTTTATCACTCGCTTGTAAATTCCTGGTAGGTTATATTTTCTCATGTTTGTGTAAGTCTGAATATAAGCCTCATTGATCAACTGATATCTGTTGGTTTTTAAAACTAGATGAATTTTGCATTGCGTAGCCGAGGAGCATGATTATAAATTGGTAAGATGTTTCATGGCTTTGCCTCTCGAATTCTTGATGCATAATGGAGCCTGTGATCACACTGCGATCACATATCCGGGCACAGCCCCTCGTCAGAATCCTCATAATACAATAAGCGAAAACTTGTGGTCATAGTGTGACCAAGGCTTGAAATTTAGATCTGATATGAAACTCGAATGCTGGAATAATGTAGTTCAGTACTGGAATATTCAAATATTGGAACTTGATTTGAGGTTATCCTAGCATTCTGACTAAACATTTATTTTTTTCACCTATTGTATTATGAGAATTGTGGTGAAGGGATGTACCTGAATATTTATCAGTGTGTTAGCCCCATTTTGCAACCATGATTCGGGGAGGCTAGTCATGAAACATCTTATCAACGTAGATAATCTAATAAACAATCTAATACAAATAACGGTTAATATACTATTTTATATAATAATATGATTTTATATGAAGTGCTTCTGCGATTGTTTGTTCTATTATGAGAAAGGACCGTTTCTGAACTCCGGAGTATTAAAAATAAAAGCTTATCATTGTCATAAACAAATGTCATTCATGAGGCCAGCAGCTTGCTTGTCTTAAAGCCGCAATGCGTCTTCTTAGGCTTAGACTCCGTCATTACCAATGTTTAGATTAATTGTAGAATCCTTTTTATTTAATACGAACTGTTTCAGGCTGGAATTTTTAGGTATATTTTCGTGATGCGCCCGTATCAGAAACTAGCTCCAATTGAAGTAAAAAACAATGTATTCTTAAATCTTGTATATCTAAAAAAATGGAAAGAGCTACCACCACGGACAGAGAAAAGAGGTGGCCAGTCCATCTCCAACCTACAACATACAACAAACGTTCCCCCTGAAACAAAAAGTGATCAGGTTTGGGTTCGTGGTGCGTTCCACACTTGGTGGCTGCACATATTTTTGTTAGTTCATCCAAGGATCGTCGGGGCTGCTCTTTGGTTCTCCAGTTCTGACGCATATCAAGAGTTATTCTTCCTTATCGCATTCAGCTATTCTCCGGTTCTCTAGACTACGTGTTTTTATGTTCTCCGGGGCCCAAAGGATTAAAATTATATCAAAGATTTAGATGTCGATGGACACATTTAATCTGATTGATTGATTGAGTGTTCCGGCCATACGGGGGGCGCCCCTGCAGGCGCCCCAACCGCCGCAGGAACATCGCCAGCCGTCGCGGGTCCGCCAGCGCCTCCCGGATGGGCGGGTCGTTCCGTCCAAATATGTCCCAGCGCAGGTCAGTGCACGCAGGGCACTGGGTCAGAAGGTGGTGGAGAGCCTCGTCCTCTCTGTTGTCGCATTCCCGGCACGTGGTCTCCGGGTCCAGGCCGATCCTCTTTTGGTAGCTGCACAGAAGAAGGGAGTGGCCAGTGCGCAGGCCTCCACACTCTCCTGCCGTGAAAGGTCCAGACGGTCTTTCAGGGTGGTTCGTCGTGGGACACCGCCACATTTAATCTCGAACACGTTTTATCTCGTACGGATTAACGTTTTATCTCGTTGTTTTACCAGATTAACACGCGCATTGACGGGGCTCTGAGCCACCTTCGCTTTGACGGGGGGGGCGGGTACGCTCCCCCTAAAATCTCGAGAACCACGGTAGGTAGTGGAAAATGGTAAACGGCGTTGGGTAGCCCATACGCTTCTCCATCGAAATATTTTAACCATTTTGTCAGGTCACTTCAATCGGATGAGTTCACTTTGTTCCGACTTATGTTATCTAAAACTTTTTTGAGGTCAGGTCACTTGACCTGTACTGGTGACCTGACCTGAGAAGACCTAACCTTAAAATTTTGACAAAAGTTGTAAAAATGATGAGAGAATGTATGCCATATTCTATCCGAAAAACCAGACGGGGAGGGGGTGGGTACCCTCCTCCCGTCAATGCACGTGTTAAAACGATTAGTTAATCTCGAGACACATTAATCTCGGGATTAACACATTTAATCTCAAAGAGCCACCCTTGTTTTTTATTGGGTCGGTTTCTGGTTCCTGGTTTGCACCAAAACCGGTCAGGCTTCAAGAATGGCCTCCAGCAAAAGACACAAAAGACATTCTCGAATGGCAAACAGCGTGTCCCGGTGGTAAAAAAAAACAGAGGAAATGGTCTCCAACAGAGGTAAATCCGACGGACTGAGAACCATTGGGAGGAGCTGGAGACAAGCCGGTCCCAATTTGGTACGCCCGTCAGATTAGAAAAATATTTGGGGCTAATATGCCCCTTCCCTCAACTACCCGGACGGAGGGATAACCAGAAGAAATTGTCCTTATAATAGCTTCTTCATCCCATAGGAGGATCCAGGAGGGCAAAGGGGGCACGTGTCCCCCTCCTCTCTGATCGACTCTCGGTGAACCCTAAAATGTCGCGTCCCATCCCCTCCCCCAGGATGCGAAAATCGGCGCACACCGAAAGGATTTAGCATCCATCTGATAGGTTTTGCCGGTCAAAAGTGGCGCCTCCTCTGGTCCGGATGGTGCCCTCCCTGGAAGTTACCCCCTCCCCCCCGATCGGCATCATGGATCTGACTATGCTTCATCCATTAGTACGCATGAACAATCAAGAAGAAAATCAGAAAAAATTGTTTTTACAGTAAAAACTTGGCCTACCTAGATTCGAACCCGTATTACGTGTGTGAGAGTCGGGAATGGAGGCCACTATACCAGTCCCGCTGTACACCTGGCCAAGTTTAAAACTTTCCTGACTAGTTTTCTCCAAGCTGAATGTTTTGGACAAACTAATGTAATTTGCATATTTTTTGAGGCTTAATAAAAATAAATTGAATACTAATACAACATAAAAACATTTTCTACGGCAAAAAAATCATTTCTAGATCTTAAAACTTTGATTGATAGAATAGAGGTGAAGAGCAGGTTACAGCCTATTATTGATATTGTTAACAAATTTGAATAATTGTTGAATGGCCTCCCAAAATTTAGCAGAAGATAAAGAAATGATTGATGGTACCAGAATCAGGATTTTTCAAATATTAAGAAACCACAATAAAAAATTTTGCGACAATGTCCCTTTAACGTGGAGGCATGGGATTCTAAAAAAACTCTTTGGCATGGGAGTGCGAGGCCACATGGGCTGGTTCCTGCACAACTTTCTGAGGAACAGGCGGTTCAGATTTCGTATTCAGCATCTTCTGTCAAAGCAGCACACACAAGAAAACGGCACGGCACAGGGGAGCGTTTTGTCAGTAGCATTGTTTGCCGTTATGATAAACGACATAGGTGATACTCTACCGGCCAATATCTCCCGTGCTATATTTGTGGATGACTTTGCTATATGGGTCACAACATCCTCCACCTGCATGGCGCAAAGACAGCTGCAGCTCTGCCTTGACCGGCTGCAGCGATGGAGCGATAAAAATGGATTATCCTTCTCGACAACTAAAACTAAATGTATGCATTCCCGCAGCCGACGGAGAGCATGTGAAAATCTTGTTCTGGAAATGGGTGGCCAGGAGATAAGGGTAGTAGATCAGACCCGCTTCCTTGGTCTGATACTCGACCGCAAACTTACATATGTTCCACACATTTAAGAGAACTAAGGGAAAGATGTTTTAGCTGCCTAAACATTCTCAAAGTTCTAACCCGCATGACATATGGCTCCGATAGGAAAACACTCTTAATGCTGTACCGATCCTTGATTAGATCCAAACTAGAAATGGCAGTGTGGTGTATGATGCTGCAACCGAAACATCGAAGCGAATATTGGACGAAATCCAAAACCAGGCTCTCAGAATCATAAGTGGGGCATTCCGCACTTCACCTGTTTCAAGCCTTCTTACAGATATGAATGAAATGCCGCTGGACTTGCGCCGGAAATATGTTT
This sequence comes from Lepas anatifera, assembly GCA_034440635.1. Taxonomy (NCBI): domain Eukaryota; kingdom Metazoa; phylum Arthropoda; class Thecostraca; family Lepadidae; genus Lepas; species Lepas anatifera. Next base: position 1,112,676 of record JAOTON010000481.1, on the reverse strand, counting down.
CATTACGCTACGTGTTGAAACTGAAACAGGATCCTGATCACCCTACGTACAAAACTTTTTATGAAAATAGTCGCCTAATGCGAATAAATAATGATTCCCGCTCATCTTCTAGACACCCTGGAATCAGAATTCGTGCGTGGCTGGACGAGGCGAACATAAACCCAGAGAGTGGCGAGGCCGTGCAGCCGCCCGTGACCGAACCGTGGCGGACTACCAAGGTCGCAATAGACACCCATCTACCGGGTCTGACCAAAGGCCTCTCGCCGGAGGCAACGCGGCAGGTTTTCCTGCAGCACTGCTCCGACATGTACCGAAACCACGCGTCTTTCTATACCGATGGATCAAAGTGTGTTGACGGTACCGGATGCGCATTTGTTGGAAATGGGATTGAACGTCGCTATGCCCTGCCACCAGTAACTTCGGTTTTTACAGCGGAACTATACGCGATTTTTCGCTGCCTAGATCAGGCTTTACGGTCAAGAAGGGACCGGTTGGTGATTTGTAGCGACTCACTCTCGTCACTACAATCACTTCAACTGTCAACCCACAACCCATCGAACTCATATCTTTTACCTCTTATCAGACACAAAATACACCAGGCTGCGAGCCGAGGTCAATCCGTGACTCTTGCCTGGGTGCCTAGTCACTGCGGCATCAGAGGAAATGAGCTAGCAGACAGAGCAGCTAAAGAAGCAGCAAGCAGTGATCCTCCTCCCGGAATTCGTGTTCCATACTTTGATTTATTCCCATGTGTAAGAAAGTACCTTTCCGAAATATGGCAGCAGCGATGGGACGCTGACACCAAAGGTGGCAAGCTAAGGGAACTGAAGCCCCAGGTAGGACCCTGGTCATCTAGCAATGCCAACAGCAGAAAACACGAAGTACTTATGTCGAGACTTTGGGGCACACCTACGCCACTCACTCCTACCTCCTGACTGGCGACCGCCCACCGGAATGTCCACGCTGCGGCGAAAGACTGACGGTGAGGCACGTCCTGGTCGAGTGCCGTGACTTTGAGCTGGAGAGGAGGCGCCATCTGCCCGGCTCGCCGTCGCTGCAGTCACTTCTCGGGGAATCTCCTTCTGTCAGATGTTCAGACCTAGAAGAGTATCTCAGGAGAATTAGCTTCAAGGTGATATACTCCCCTACATAGTGACGTCTACCTAGTGTGTTTTTTTCAGTTAAGTGACCTTATTTAGCAAAGTGACTTGGTTGTTTCATTTCCGTGTCAGACTGCAGCCTTCTTCCCGATTTTCTGTATCCAGCTACTAAACGCGTATGTATATTTTACTGGTTTGATCTCCTTGAAGGGATTGTGAAGTTTTTTTCTAGAAATATTTGACCCTTAAATTGTTATGGGCGCCATATGGCCTGGGCTGTCGGTGCGCCCCAAAACCCCAAACATGATGATGATGGGACTGTGTTTGTGTTTTTGTGCGTGCTTAGGGGCGGGGTCGCAGCGGCCCGAGGCCCACCTCCATAGACAGACGGCTGTCTGACCGTGTTCGTGTGTGCTCAGGGGCGGGGGTCGCAGCGAGCCGAGGCTCACCTCCATAGACAGACGGTTGTCTGACCGTGTTTGTGTGTATGTGTTTGCTCAGGGGCGGGGTTGCAGCGGCCCGAGGCTCACCTCCATAGACAGACGGCTGTCTGACCGTGTGTGTGTGTGCTCAGGGGCGGGGGTCCCAGCGAGCCGAGGCTCACCTCCATAGACAGACGGTTGTCTGACCGTGTTTGTGTGCATGTGTGTGCTCAGGGGCGGGGGTCGCAGCGAGCCGAGGCTCACCTCCATAGACAGACGGGTGTCTGACCGTGTTTGTGCGCGCTCAGGGGCGGGGGTCGCATCGACCCGGGGCTCACCTCCATAGACAGAAGGGTGTCTGACCGTGTTTGTGTGTATGTGTGCTCAGGGGCGGGGGTCGCAGCGGCCCGAGGCTCACCTCCATAGACAGACTGCTGTCTGACCGTGTTTGTGCGTGCTCAGGGGCGGGGGTCGCAGCGAGCCGAGGCTCACCTCCATAGACAGACGGTTGTCTGACCGTGTTTGTGTGTGCTCAGGGGCGGGGGTCGCAGCGAGCCGAGGCTCACCTCCATAGACAGACGGTTGTCTGACCGTGTTTGTGTGTTTGTGTGTGCTCAGGGGCGGGGGTCGCAGCGAGCCGAGGCTCACCTCGATAGACAGACGGCTGTCTGGCCGTGTTTGTGTGTGCTCAGGGGCGGGGGTCGCAGCGAGCCGAGCCGGAACTGGTGCGAGAGCTCCAAAACCTGAAGCTGAGGAAGGCCCCGGGCCCTGACCTCATTACCAACGAGATGCTCAAGTACCTCGGCCCCGTCGCCCGGGAGGCCCTGCTGACCTTGATCAACGGCTCGTGGCGGGAAGGCACGGTCCCAAGGGAGTGGCGCCAAGCCACGATAGTGCCTATTCCAAAGTCTGGCAAGGACAAGCGCCTCGTCGGTAGCTACCGCCCGATAGCGCTGACTAGCCACCTGTCGAAGCTGACGGAGCGCCTCATCCTCTCCCGTCTCTCGTTCGCCTCATCTCAGCGTGACCTCATCCCCGCAGAACAAGTCGGCTTTAGAGAGGGACGGTCGGTAGAGGACAGCCTTGGACGCCTCGTCCAGCAGGTTCAGGATGGCTGGAAACGTCCCAAGGCGCGATGCAAGAGGACCGAGGACGGATCTACAGCCGAAAAGTACGTCCTATTGGCCTTCGATTTTGCCCGTGCCTATGACACGGTTGACCACCATCTGCTACGAGCCCGACTGCTGGATGGGGGAGTCCCGTTGTGCCTGGTCCGATGGACCTGGAGTTTTTTGCGCGACCGCCGAGCACGAGTGGAGGTCAACGGCACCAAGAGTCGTGAGCGGGTGTTCCGGGTAGGCCTGCCGCAAGGCAGTGTCCTGTCTCCGACCCTGTTTTTGTTATGGGCGGCCTTGCTCGCGGCTGATCTCAGGAGGATCCCGGGAATAACCCCCTTCCTCTACGCTGACGACACTGCGACGCTGTGTCGCCCTGTGGTCCCCCTCAGGGGACCGATCTTTACTTGCCGGATTCGTCCGGCAAGTAAAGATTGGAGCAACGGGGTGTGACGCGCCCGGGGCCCCAGTCAGCCTTGGGAGGCACTTAGTCGCATCGCCGCGGATACATCTTTTCTAGCCCTCCGACGGCCGCCGCCTCTTCCGACTTCGGTCGGTTAGAGTCGGCATCTGTCGTCGGTGGCTCTGGTGATGAGGTCCGCGGCGATGCTGATGACTGCCTTACGGGCCCTCTGTTACCTGGTCGGTAACCGTATTGGATCGGGTCAGATCTGTCCTGCACCTCCCAGTATGTAGCTCCTGTTTGTTTTTGTTTTCTTATTTAGTTGATTATTTTTAGTTCCTGTCCTCTTTTTACGCTTCATTTATTGGTCCCACAATTATTTGCCTTCTTCGGCATTTTATGGGTGTAAGGCGCCCACTCGAGGCCTATCTCGAGCCCCGGCGACGAGGTTGACGGGATCCTGGGGGTTGAGGTCCCCCTCGGGCGGGTCAGTCCCGAGGGCTCCAACACGCCCCCTTTGGCCCAGATATCTCGATCCAACCGGGGGTAAGCCGTCCGTAGACTGCCGTGGGCGGCCTAGCTACGCGGCAGTGTCTACGGGCACTGTCGCTCGGTCCTGCTGGGAAGGGGGATTATGTTTCGGGCGTGCGGCGCGGCGCCCTTCGCGGTGGGGACTGATAGTTCTTGCCGGGCGCGACGCGGGCCGGGGTTTCGGAAACCGTCGTTTTTCGAGACCCGGCCTTTTTCGCGCGCCTGGTGGACCGCAGTCTCCGCTGCGTGATGGGTGCCGCGTTTTGCTTCGTCCCGACCCATGGCCCTGCCGGCCCACTGGGCTGATGGCGTCAAGGGGGTGGGTGCGTTCTGATTGGAGGGGTTGCGTGAGTATCTCTCGCCCCTCTGAGACGGGCGCACCTGCCCCCGTAGGCACTGTACCAGCCCCCGGGCCCAGCTATTGACAGCTGGTAACCCGGGGGGCCGAAGGTAAATTTATCTCTCATGGCGTTATCTCAGGTTCCCACTTCGACTGCACAGACCTCACGGATTTTGACCTCTGCTTCGAACCGGACCACCTCAAGCACGCTTTCTGATACCGCCGCTGTGAATAACTTTTCGGATGATGCGACTGTCTCGCGAAACAAACCCGACCAGTCTACCCTCCTCCCCGAGTCAGCACGGGTGCTGCTAGTAGCGATAGAAAATGGCTACAAAATGAACCCCTTTCAAACCGCCCAGGCTCTGTCGAAATTTGGAACAGTTTCTAATGCGCTTCGAATCTCGGAAACCGAAATCGAAGTGACCATGTCCACCGAAACAGAGACAGCCGATCTTCTCGCCGCTGAGTCACTAACGTATAGAAGTAGAGATTCGGACCACTCGATCCCAGTCACTGTTAGGCTACACCCGACAAAAATACGGTAAGGGGTGTCATCTCAACGGAGCTGTTGGAGGGTTTGACGGACGACGAAATACTCGAGGGTATGAATGAGCAGGGAGTTGTGAGTGTGAGGAGGATGAACAGGAGAGAGAAGGTACTTGCGTTCCTAGACAAGAAGCTACCAGAGAGGGTTCGCGTGGGATGGAGATATGTAGCTGTCCGTAGATACGTGCCTGACCCCACGCGTTGCTTTCGCTGCCAGCGATATGGCCACGTAGCCAAATCCTGCAAAAGGAAAGAAAGGTGTGCGAAATGCTCAGTCCCTGGGCATGGATCGAGAACTTGTGAGGCTAGTAAGCCCAAATGCGCTGGCTGCGAAGGCGACCACGAGGCTTGGTGCCGGACCTGCCCTACCTTTCTTTCAGAGCGGTAGAAGGTGAAAGATAAGTTCCGTGCAGAACAACAGGATGCCGGAAAGCAGGGCTCCACAAATCCCAACCTGGCTTCAATTCATCCCGAGGTACAGGTTTTGCAAACACCTCCAGTGGCTGCAACCGGTGTGGTTCGTCCTCCCAGTTCGTATAGGGACGCACTAACTGGAGACAAAGGCCAGCTTAAACCACTGTTAAGTTTGGGCACGAGCATGGGCGATATCCCACACCTGTCACTGCGAGACTTCCTCATACTTATCGATGGGCTCTTTTCGCACGCGGATGGGGGTGACACTGGATATCCAAGTCCTCCAGAAACCATGGACAAGGGTACTCAAACCGAAACTGATGCAGGGATTTCGGACGCTACCTCTAACACGACACTGCCTTCCACTCTGACCACAACATCAACAGATCAGTGCATTCAGACATGTCTGGGTGACAGTCACACTCTCTTCACCTCTGAACTCTCCAAGGACACCTCCGAGCATGAGGGTGAGGTAACAGCAGCCACCGCTGAACCACGGATTACCACGGATCCTACCGGGGTGAGAGTGAGGAGAAAAGTCCATCTTTAGCTGCTAAGGAAATTAAGACACAGTCTGGAATCGCTGCCCAGCCCGCTTCACTTCGGAAAGCGCGGGCCAAACCGCTGAAACATGGTTCTGAACGTTCAGCCTCAGCGCCACCTAAAGGACGCAGTTTGCGAAAAGAGCAGAGCGTGGCACTTCTTCCAACTCCTGCGAACGGTGACACCATGCTTATGCCTCCCACCGTACCCTCCTCCACCACCGCCCACACAGACGCCTTCCAACATAGCAGACGCATGTTCTGTGATCCCAGAGTCGCGTGACGGAAAACGGAGGCTCTGTTCCCCGACCTCCGACTCCGAAAAGACGTCTCCTCACCACGGTGCCAGGAAGCACCAGAAACCAGAGTTTCTTTTCCGAGACTCGAAGGGGAAGAAAATATGGGTACCAAGGGTGCAAAAAGAGTTCCCTATTAAAATCAAGCAAGCTGGCTCGTTGGAAAGTTTTGGAGAAGTCCAAAATGTTTGGCAGGATGTGCCTCGCCCTTCTGCCGTTAGTGATAGAAGGCATTCTGGACCTAGAGCCCGGGAGGCCTACATGGGCGGGAACACGACGTTCGTTCGCCGATCTCCGCCCAAAGGTCTCGGATATCCTGAGCGAACCGAGAGACCTCCTCAACAATGGGATGCAAGCACAGCTTGGTGCGTGTCAGAAATGTTTGATGGGAGGAGCTGGGAAACCTAGACACTGTTAAGCAATGCCAGATTTCTTGTCACCCCTTAAACAACATTGCACATTATCCTTGCCATGCAAGTGGCCTTGACACCCATTATCTTTATTACTCTGGCATGATCTAGATTAAGCATATTATTATGAATTGAAAAACATGGTAATGGTGGGCGCGTATAGCCCAGTTGCTGAAAGCGCCCTAAAACACCAATACACACGCGACGCTGTGCGCCGGCAACGACATATCGACGGCCAGGACCAGAGCCCAATTGGCCGCGGACGCGCTGGTTAGATGGGCCCAGCGGTCGAAGATGCGTGTAGCCGGCGAGAAGACCCAAGCTCTCGTCCTCTCCCAGTGGTCCCGTGACGCGGTCGACTGTACCATCAAGGTGGCGGGGAAGACCGTTGAAGCAAGAGATCACCTCAAGCTACTGGGAGTCACGCTAGACCGGCTGCTACACTTTGGGGCTCACTGCCGCAACATGAGAAAAAGGACCAGGCCGCGACTCGCCCACCTTAGGTCGCTCACCGGACGTGACTGGGGGTTGTAAGAACGGCAGCTTAGAGCGGTAGCTAACGGCTACGTACGGGGTGCCATCGAGCATGCAGCTGCCGCCTGGTTGCCAGCGACCCCCCCCATCACACATCGACATCCTGGAGAGGGAGATGCGCGCAGCTGCACGACTGATCACCGGCTGCCCCCTGTCCACGCCTGCGCACGCCCTGATGGCGGAGGCCGGCTTGACACCGGTTTCGGCGCGCCGCACCACGTTGGCTGCGAGATTCCTGGCCAAAGCGCGGGCCCTGCCGCCGTCGGACCCCCTGCGAGAGGTTGCGGACGCCACGGCCCCGACACGACTGGCGACTACGGCGGGCTGGCGGGGTGTGGGACTGGCGGCGTGGCAGGCCGCTGGTGTCACCGCCCCTGTAGAGCCCACCCTCCCCACGCGCTTGCCGCCGTGGACGGACCCTGGCACGGTCACGTTCAGGCTGGACGTGGGTGAGGGCCTACCAGTCGGAGCGTCTCCTGAACAGAGAAGACAGGCTGCGTCCCACCACCTAGCGTCACTCCCACAGTGCGCAACCTGGTTGTGGACGGACGGTTCAGCAGAGGCCGGGGTGCTCAAGGGACTCGCCGGAGCACTTATCGAGGAACCGGACGGCACCGAACACTCGCTACGCACCCCGGTCGGTGCACTGTGCTCCATTTACCGGACGGAGCTCTTTGCACTGCGAGCCGCTCTGCAACACCCCTAAGACAACCCGGCTCACACGGATGACCCAGTCGTAGTGTGCACGGACTCCCAAGCAGCACTGGCTACACTGCGGCAGGGTCCGTCCTCCCAGACATCCATGCTCGGGGCCGCAATCTGGGATCTACTCAGAAACATGACCTCCACCGGCCGTCAATTCCACCTGCAGGGGTGCCGTCCCACTGCGGTCTGCGGGGGAACGAGCACGCCGACCGCCTCGCTGCTGAGGCATCGCGACTCCCGCAGGAGGACGTCCCGCCAGACGTGCGCACCATCTACCGCGCGGCAGCACGGACAGCGCGCGCCGAGTCGGTCCGCCGCTGCCCGGACGGCTGGGCGATCGTGCCGCGTCCGGTGACGGGACTCGCGCGGAACGCGGCGGTGGATATCCATCAGCTGAGGGCGGGCCATTGGTCCGGCTCGACAGCCTACCTACACAGGATTGGGCGACACCCATCCCGGCAGTGCGCCCAGTGCAGCGACGCTCGCTGCAGGGCCAGCTGGTGCCGCCTCTGCTGGGAGGAACCGGACACCTCAGCCCACATTCTGTGCCGATGTCCGGCTTTAATGGCGATGCGCCATCGCATCCTTGGACGTATCCACCCGAGAACCGAGGAGGTGCGCGGCGACGAGTACGTCGCGGCCGTGGCGACGGCCGCCAGGTCCCCTCCAGAGCCGGACGGCTACGCCTCCCTAGGGAGGCCGGAGGGACCTAACAACAACAACAACAGCCGAGGCTCACCTCCGTAGACAGACGGGTGTCTGACCGTGTTTGTGTGTGCTCAGGGGCGGGGGGGTCGCAGCGGCCCGAAGCTCACCTCCATAGACAGACGGGTGTCTGACCGTGTTTGTGTGCGCTCAGGGGCGGGGGTCGCAGCGACCCGAGGCTCACCTCCATAGACAGACGGCCCACCACGCTGCTGGTCACCGGTGCCGTGGAAGTGACCACCGAGCTCGTGGTCAAGCACCTCAAGGTACGATACCTGCCGAGGTTGTATATATGTATATATTTGAGTAGTTGGGAAATATAGCCTCTTCGATGCAGCGATTATTGAGCAATATTGCTGATTCGCACTTGGATAGCTTATTTTGTTGTTTGATGTTATTTTTGTTGATTTGTTTGGTTGCAGTTGGAATGTCTTTGGTTAAATTAGTAGTTTATTAAAAATAATGCAAATATAAGGTCAAGCTTTCGAATGTATTGGCCGTTCATTATCAAGATAAGAGACAGAGTGGCTGAGGGTGGCTCACGTTTTCCTAAATATAGTTGTTTGAAAAATATATCGCCCAGTAATGGGCTCAAATCAGTTCTGTGAGAATCTTTGCTCCCTCTGACCAACCGTGACCGAGTTAAAGCCCGAGGCATTTTCGGGAGGTCACCTTGTAGACCAGGCCATTTTTTAACATGTTAACTGGGGGGCATTTGCCCCCAGTCGGCCGAAATGCCCCTCCAGTGCCCGGAAATTGGCCCCCCAGTGAAAAAGACAGGAGATTACTTAAACTGCAACAAATGAAAACTCACCTAATGAAAATAAGACAGAACACCACCCTATAATAATAATTTAGTTTTATTGCTGGTGCCAAATTGGCAGTCCACAAAAGATGCGTTACATAATTTCCATCCGTGGCTGTCTCCTCCATCGTGCGAAGACAAAACAAAGCGCGTAGCTACGGGAAATCCCAGCAAAGCAACCTCAGCATCAAATAATCACAACGCTGGAGATGAACGCTGGCCTACAACCAATCAAACATCATGCTCTATCCGACCGGAAGCCCAGACCCCAGCCAGTGTCGCGAGATTGTATGATACTCTCATTTCACACGCTGTCAGTTGTGAGCGCTTAGAGCTCGTTCGTGGATTAGACGGGACAAATTGTAGTCAAAGCGCGTAAGACTGGTTGCCGGTGTGGCGGTGTGAAGTGCTTCGTCTTTTTATCTATTATTGCGGTAGTAGCATACATAAACGTCACCACCGGTAAAAAAGCGAGGGGGCCAGCCAAACTTCAACCTGATGCTGACAACAAATCTTCCATGTTAGTACCAAAAACTGTTCGAATTTGAGGTCTTCGTTGCCTTCCGCAGTGGCTGGTTATACAAATTTCCGGTTTTCTCCCATTTTGACTGAGATCAGGAAACTGCTGGTCAAAATGTGTGGGGTGGGGTTGCCAGGTCCCCTGGTCCCCCTTTTTCGAGGCTTGTAGCATACGTGAAATTTATAGTGAGATCGCTGCATCAATTTGTTCTGCAAAGTCGATAAGTTGTTAGCTGGCCTTTCTTATCGATTCCTAGATGTTAAAAATTGGGAGAGATTAAATATTCAGCCACAGCCCTTCGTTGAAATCATCGAACTCTCTCCCGAGAAACCTTTCCAACAAGGAAAGAGCTGGCGACGCCATATGACCCTGACAATGCATCGATAAGCCTAAAAAATTATTAACTGGTTTTTGTACTACATTCCCTAAATGATTTGACAGCAATAGCCACACATCATAGTAGGTATGTCCACAAAACTTATCTTGATTTAGCCTATAAAACACTCGTGTTGGATACTTTAGGAATTTACTTACCTTGCCACACTCATAAAGCAAAATAAGAAAATAACCTTTTCATTTGAAATACATTGGGGCAGCTTCATGGCTGCCAGGTTGGCCATTTTGTGACTAAATATCTCGAATTTGGTATATTTTATCTATCCAAATATCTTTTTTGTGTTTGGCCCCACGTTTTTTTCGGTTGGCCCTTTCTTGGAACCTGGCCTTTTTGCCCCTTTTTCTAGCAGCTGTCACCTAAGCTATTTCTGGTTTTTCCCTTGTCCTATAAATATGGCTTCTTTTGACCTCATCCGCTCTTGAATACGATATTCTGACACCGAAAAAGCAGCAGAGCAGCAGAAAAAATGGTATGATGGTGGGAGGGAGCAGTGACGGATCTAGGATTTCGTTAAGGGGGGCCCAGGCTCGGAGGGCGCCGAACCTGGGGGGCGCCGAACCTGAGGGGCGCCAATTTCAGTGGCGGATCTAGCCGGTCGGTTTGGGAGGAGCAAACCAAAGTCGAAAAGCAAAAAAAAAACGTCACGCAGTAAAAAGCTGCGCTACCAATATCACTTGCCCGTAGAATTTTGGGTATTTGAGGCGAAAAGCCAAAAAAAACTTCACGGGGTGAAAAATATGGGCTCGAGATACTTCTTCCTATCCAAGGCTGGCTATACTATGACTTGCTATACTATGGAGGTCTGGCTATACTATAACTGAGAATTATTGATATTTACTCCATGATTCTGATGAAGGGCTGTGCCCGAATATATAATCTTCAGTGTTTTTTATATTTCCGGATTCGAGGGGACAGGCCAGGGAACATCTTATCAACCTATATTCTGTTTGAAGTTGAGAGTTGGAACACCAAAATCTTGCTTATAAACTAAGAAGGAGTAAGGGAAAAGAGGAGGGCGATCGCTTTGGGGGCGAAAACGCAGTTTTGCCCCGAACTTTTTCGCTTGGGGAATGCCTTTTTCCCCTCCCCCTTGGATCCACCACTGGCCAATTTAACACCCAAAAGGCGGCCAGTGTCAATGAAGAACGCGTTTAAAAAAGGATTTGTAAATGCTTATTTTCATGAAAGCTTCCTCTCAGTGAGGACATGTTCACGTTTACCATCAAGCATATTTCGGGCCAGCTAACGACTGGTACCGTGGTAGAAAATGCTGAAAGCACCCACTGAACTTAACTGAAGCACGATGAGCAAATAATATAGTTATATTCGGTCATGGTAAAAACTGAGGTGTCGTATCCACCACCTCCACTTATCACAGTTGTCCTGGCTAACGGCTCAATACTGAAATACCCGATTGACGCTAACCTGAGCCTCATAGGCCGCAGAACCTCTGCGGGCCTGGGCCACTGAGTTTTCGTTGACTTCGATGAGTTTATATCGAGTCCCCTCAGCTGATCTGGGACCGCTTTAGTTAACCAGGCTCTCACACTGAGCTTGAAACCTATATGTCGCCGCTGAAGCCAGCTTTTTGGGCCCTTTTATTGATATAGGGGGCCCCTCAACCGGTCCTGGGCCCTCTGAGCTAAAAGCTGGAGCTCTGAGCTCTGAGCCCCAAGCTGGATTAGTGTCCCTTAAGCTGGTCAGGGTCCCCTGGGTTGGTATTGTTTTCATTTAACTGATATAGATCCCTTCAGCTTGTTTGGGGCCCGTTGTGCGTATCTGGGCACTAGTTCGTCGAGGCACCCAGCTAGTCTGGCCCTATTAGTTTAATGGGCCTTCTGAGCTTCTGCAGGTTCCCCTCAGAGTGTCTGGGCCCCATGAGTTGAAAATTGGACCCCTGGGTTAGTTTTGGGTTCCTGAGCTTATTTAGAAACCGTTAAAATAGGTAGGCACCCCACGCTGGTCTTGAGAATCCTATGTTGGCGCTGAGGTCAAATGAGCTCGTCGGGGGCCCTTATCTGGGGCCCCCTTAACTGGCACGGACCCCTCAGCTGATTTTTGAGACCCAAAATCCCGCCTACCGGATTCCACCCACGCCAGATTTCCTGACTCCCTGAGGGCCCCTGGGGGCCATTGGGGATTTTTCCCGCGATCAGCGCTAGGGCCCCTCCCCGAGACAAAGCTTACAACATGTCTCTGTGTATATACTCTAGCATCTGCCAGAGTTGAGCTAGAATCATTTTTAGGCACACTTCGCTTCCTCTCGTTACGGCGAATCATCAAATAATGCATAATATGACTATACTAGGTCAAAACATAAAAATGACCTGACCTAAGGCTAGGTCAAGGTCGTCATCTAGCCTAGCATAGTCAGTATGCATATGAATCAACTCACAATAGCAATAAAAAATGGTATGAAAATACGGGTTTTATCAATATTTCCTGCAAAGCAGTTAACCTAAGTCTTAAAACCTGCTTAGGAAGCCCCAGATGAACTCTCAGAGGTAACATGTCTAAACTTGCAACATGAACCGATAAAGAGGCCTAGCATACCATGATTTGGGGAATCCGAAGGTATTCCAAACGGCATCTGCAGACATAGAGCAATTTTTCGGCAAATTTCCGTTTTACCCCATGCATTTTCAATGGAGAGGTCATGATTCGTACCTGTCCCTAGGCCATCGATGGGAAAATCCCGCAATAAATGTATTAGTACTTTTTGGGCCCATTATATGGTACAAGTTTGAATTCGATAGATTCACCCTTTTCTTACTTACGCCAACTTAAACATTTTTTGGGGTGAGGTCACTTGACCTGCACTGGTGACCTGACCTGAGATGACGCAACCTTAAATTTTGAGGGAAAGTTGCGGAATTGATCAATGATAAGGTGTGACAAGTACTGTGTCGCTTCGCGCCGACGTTTTTTCGTGCCACTGGGAGACCTCGAGGGGGTGTTCAAGCACCCCCCCCCAACGGGCCGGAACGGGGCTCGAATACTCTAGAACAGGGCTGAGGCCAAAAGGGAAGGCTCTAAACAATGTCTGCAATTTTTGGGGTCAAGGTCCTTCAAGGTCATTGACCTATTACAGCACAACCCAACATATTATGCCTAATTTACGCTATAACTAGCGCTGTGCCCAAGCTTACCAATGACCTTTGATCAAGCCTTGATCATCAAGGCCAGCGACCTTTAAAATTGACCTGTAACCTTGATCTAAACACTGAATAACCTTTACTCTGATATAATAGCATACGTCATAATAAGAATCGTAACATTATGCAACGCCATTTAGGGGCTGTCCAGGAGTACCTGTGCTCATCAGGGACACCTATGCTCTCTGGGGGGGGGCCTTTGCTTCGATGAGGCACCTGTGCCACCCAGGGGCGCCTTCGCTCCCCAATGGACGCAACCTAGCTATCCAGGGGCATCTTTGCTGTTCCGGGGGTGCCTTTGATACCCAGTGCCCAAGGGGAGCTTTTTCTTATCCAGGTTCACCATGGTATTGAGGGGCTTATTTTTATTCAAGGTAACCTATACTACCCAGTGGCGCCTACCCTATGCAAGGGGCGCTTAGGCTATCCAGGGGGCGGCAATTTGCTATGCATAGGGCACCCTTATGCTCTCCATGGGCACCTCATTCAGAGGGTGCCTCTGATATTCAGGGGCGCTTTTCCTATCAGCAGGGTACCTGTGCCATCTTGGGGCTATTCTTATCAAGGGACGCTGCTGTTATTCAGGAATACCTACACCACTGTCGAGGGTCGCCTTTGCTACCCAGAGGCGCCTTTACTTCTTAGGAAATTTGGCGCCCGTGCTTTAAGGAGTGCTTCGGCATCGATTGATTGCTCTATTATTGGGCTTAGGTGCACGTGAACCTTGAGCTCATGTAGCGCCCATATTGTTGCCAAGAAATGCTTATGCTATCAAAGGGCGCCTTTACTATCCAGGGCCGCTGTTTTATTCAAGGCAGTCTGTTCTATCCACGGGCATCTGATATTTCGGGGGCGGTGCCTAGGTTATTCAGGAGGCGGTTTTTTTCTCCACAGGGGCGCACTATTGCTTTCCAGGGGCGCCGTTACTGCCCAGGGGTGGCTTTCTATCCAAGGGCGCATATGCTGTCTAGGTGTATTTTTCAATCACAGACATGATTGAAATACATGCCCCTACGTTATCCTGGGGTGCTTTTTGTCTCCGGTGAGGCGCTATTTTTCTCTTCCGGGCACCAGTTTATCCAAGGGCACCTATGCTGTCCAGAGAACCTTTGTTATCTAGGGCTGCCTTCGCTGTTAAGGGGCACCTTTGCTACCCAAAGGGAACATTTTACTTTCCTGGAGTGCTTATTTCCATCTAAGGGGAACATATGCTATCTTGGAGCGCCTTTGCAAACATGGGGCGCATTTTTCTATCCAGGTGCGCCTTTGCACTTGAGGGGGCGCCTCTGCAATCCAGTAGGAGCCCAAAATAGATGGAGAATAAGAATTCTGAAATAAGGCGCTCGAACACTGAAATAAAGTGCCTAGTTATCAGAAAGAGGCGCTCATCTGCTGAGCGGGGAGGACTGCTGGTTGGTGAGGGCAGCGTTCTCGGAAACGGGGCGCACATACTGAAAAAGGCACCCGGTTGCAGCAATGGAGCACTAAGCCTTCAGTTATAGGTTAATGAAATGTGGTTAAAGGCAGTCAATGCTCAAATTGAGCGCTCGAGCCCTGTAACAGAGCGCGCGACTGTCAGACAGGTGTGCCAAACCATAGACAGTAGGGCAGCTGAAGATGGAAAGGGACACCTATGATATCCTGGGGGCGCCTGTACTCTCAGGTGAGGCGCTTGTTTTCTTTCTCAGGCGCCTAGTTTATCCATGGCCGCCTATGCTGTCCAGATCATCTATTTCAAGAAGGGTTAACTTTGCTGTCCAGGGTCGCCTTTGCTATCCAAGGGCGCATATGATATCTGTAGGGCGCTTTATGCAGAGGGCGCCTAGGCTGTCCATGGCGCCGTCCTAACCAAAGGCCGCCTTTCACTTCCCTGAAGTGCCTATTTCTATGTAAGGAGTGCATATATTATCTAGGAGTGCCCTTGATATACAAAGACGCCTTTTTGTCCAGCGGCGCCTTTGCTCTTGAGGGGCGCTGCTCCAATCCAGGGTAGCTGAAGATGGATAAGGGACATCTATGTTATACAGGGGGAGCCTGTACTTTCCAATGGGGCGCTCATTTTCCTTCTCAGGCACCTAGTTTATCTAGGGAGCGCATAGGCTATCCAAAGGCGCCTTTGCTTTCGAAGGGGTGCCTTCCTAGGGGCACCTTTGCTATCCAGGGGCGCCTTTGCTGTCCAAAGCACTTGTGTTATCCAGGGTTGTCTTTGCTGTCCAGTGGCGCCTTTGCTATCTAAAAGTGCATATGATATCCGTCGGCGCTTTATCCAGTGGGCGCCTGGACTATCAAAGGGCACTTTTTCTATCCAAGGGTTGCATTTATCTTCCTGAAGTGCCTATTTCTATCTAAGGGGCTCCTATTCTGTCCAGGGCAGCTATGTTTCCCAGATTTGCCTTTGCTGTCCAGGGACGCCTTTGCTATCCAAGGGCACCTTTCTTAACCAAGGGGCGCATTTTGCTTTCCTGGAGCGCCTATTCCTATCTAAGGGGCGCATATGTTATCTAGGAGCGCCTTTGATACCAGGAGGCGGCTTTTTTCCAGGGGCGCCTTTGCTCTTGGTGGGCGCTGCTCCAATGCAGGGCAGCTGAAGGTGGATAAGGGACATCTATGTTATACAGAGGGCGCCTATACTTCCCAGTGGGGCGCTCGTTTTCCTTCTCGGGCTCCTAGTTTATCCAGGGGGCGTCTAGGCTATCCAAAGGCGGCTTTTCTATCGAAGGGGTGCCTTCCTAGGGGCGCCTTTGCTACCCAGAGGCGCCTTTGCTGTCCACGGCACTTGTGTTATCCAGGGTTGTATTTGCTGTCCAGAGGCGCCTTTGCTATCCAAGGGTGCATATGATATCCGTAGGCGCTTTTTCCAGTGGGCGCCTAGGCTATCAAAGGGCGCCTTTTCTACCCAAGGTGAGCATTTTATTTTCTAAAGCGCCTATTTCTATCTAAGGGGCGCTTATGCTGTCCAGGGCACTTATGTTACCAAGATTTGCCTTTGCAGCCCAGGGGCGCCTTTCCTAGCCAAGGGCGCATATGATATCCGTAGGGCGCTTCATCCAGGGGGCGCCTAGGCTATCTAAAGGCGGCTTTTCTATCGAAGGGGTGCCTTCCTAGGGGCGCCTTTGCTACCCAGGGGCGCCTTTGCTGTCCACAGCACTTAGGGTTGTCTTTGCTGTCCAGGGGCGCCTTTGCTATCCAAGGGTGCATATGACATCCGTAGGGCACTTTTTCCAGTGGGCGCCTAGGCTATCAAAGGGCGACTTTTTCTACCCAAGTTGAGCATTTTATTTTCTAAAGCGCCTATTTCTATCTAAGGGGCGCTTATGCTGTCCAGGGCACTTATGTTACCAAGATTTGCCTTTGCAGCCCAGGGGCGCCTTTCCTAGCCAAGGGCGCATATGATATCCGTAGGGCGCTTCATCCAGGGGGCGCCTAGGCTATCTAAAGGCGGCTTTTCTATCGAAGGGGTGCCTTCCTAGGGGCGCCTTTGCTACCCAGGGGCGCCTTTGCTGTCCACAGCACTTAGGGTTGTCTTTGCTGTCCAGGGGCGCCTTTGCTATCCAAGGGTGCATATGACATCCGTAGGGCACTTTTTCCAGTGGGCGCCTAGGCTATCAAAGGGCGCCTCTTTCTACCCAAGTTGAGCATTTTATTTTCTAAAGCGCCTATTTCTATCTAAGGGGCGCTTATGCTGTCCAGGGCACCTATGTTACCAAGATTTGCCTTTGCAGCCCAGGTGCGCCTTTCCTAGCCAAGGGTGCATATGATATCCGTAGGGCGCTTCATCCAGGGGGCGCCTAGACTATACAAAGGCGGTTTTTCTATCGAAAGGCTGCCGTCCTAGGGGCGCCTTTGCTGTCCACAGCACTTGTGTTATCCAGGGTTGTCTTTGCTGTCCAGGGGCGCCTTTACTATCCAAGGGTGCATATGACATCCTTAGGGCGCTTTTTCCAGTGGGCGCCTAGGCTATCAAAGGGCGCCTTTTTCTCCCCAAGGTGAGCATTTTATTTTCCTAAAGCGCCTACTTCTATCTAAGGGGCGCTTATGCTGTCCGGGGTACCTATGTTACCAAGATTTGCCTTTGCTGCCCAGGGGCGCCTTTCCTAGCCAAGGGCGCATATGATATCCGTAGTTCGCTTCATCCAGGGGGCGCCTAGGCTATCCAAAGGCGGGTTTCTATCGAAGGGGTTCCTTCCTAGGGGCGCCTTTGCTACCCAGGGGCGCCTTTGCTGTCCAGGGGCGCCTTTGCTATCCAAGGGTGCATATGACATCCTTAGGGCGCTTTTTCCAGTGGGCGCCTAGGCTATCAAAGGGCGCCTTTTTCTACCCAAGGTGAACATTTTATTTTCCTAAAGCGCCTACTTCTATCTAAAGGGCGCTTATGCTGTCCAGTTCACCTGTGTTACCAAGATTTGCCTTTGCTACCCAGGGGCGCCTTTCCTAGCCAAGGGCGCATATGGTATCCGTAGGGCGCTTCATCCAGGGGCTGCCTAGGCTACCCAGGGGCGCTTCATCCAGGGGGCGCCTAGGCTACTCAGGGGTGCATTAGTTCCCCATGGCGCAATCTTGCTATCTAGTGGCGCCTTTTCTTTGCCGGGGCGTTTTTGTTAGCTTTCTAAATTTCATCTTCAACATTTTACTGGGGCGCAAAAGACCAGTAAAGGCGTCTAGTGTTTGGGCAGGGGCGCTTTGCCATGGTTTTAAGGAGTATGTGTTCATTCAAGTGGAATAAGTGGTATCTACCACCTTGGCGTACGAAATGGGTACAGGCGCGTCGCTCATATCGGGCGCCTTCGGCGCCCGATATGAGCTGAGCTTTGCTGGGGCGCTTCGGAGCTAAGGGGGGGGGGCCCGGGCCCCTGGGCCTCCCCTTGGATCCGTCACTGGGAGGGAGGGACAGAACTTTGTTAAAAACACGATCCACAAGAATGATGGCCGCCGAAAACCGGACGCGAAGTAGGCGATACTACATGTGCCCTTTGGGTGGAAATTCGATGGTAAGCAATAAATTTATTTACTCCTAGTTCCGCCATTGTTCAAGAGCTAAAAATGCATAGTTGGGGAGAAAGCAATAAGTGTAAGCGGGGAGAGGTGCGGCCAAGATGATTATGGATGCTAACAAATGTTCTGGTTATGTGGATAAAATCATTTGATAGTCACGCGGGATTGGAAGGGCACCCCTGGCTTCCTATCAAAGGAAAGTGGCACCTTGGTCGAATCCTAGAATTTAGTGTAATTAGGGTAAATTTTAGCCGAAAATCAAGCAGGCGTCCATGATTTCTCTGAAAAATGTAAAATAAGCTTTTTTTATAATGTTTGTCTTTTGCGGAAACACCACAGTGCGCGGCTTGACACCGGGTGTTGAGCCATAGACAGGTTCAATGTCCGTCATACATCGACGTGTTTTGCATGATGATGAGGTGAGAGAGACTGAAAATGTGAGCATGAGGGAGTATATTCCCTCCGTTGCCCCGTCGGGTCAGCAAGCTAGGTGAAACCTGTTGTTCACCAGCCCCCAAGGGCAACGAAGAGAATAAATGATATTCTCGTCTAGTTGTCGAGCCAAATGTCGTGTCAAAAAAAAAAACAGAAAAGAAAAAAGTCGAGTCTTTACTCACCTGTTTTGCATTTTATCGGATGATGATGAGGTGCGAGCGACTGAAGATGAGAGCATGATTCGATTTTTTTCTTTTTTTACATGTGTGTCACGTGTGGGAGCACCAGGGTGTGACTCGACACCAGGTGCTGAGCCACCGACATGTCTAATATACGTTATTAATAACGCGCTTCGCTACCACTGTTATAACACGCTTTCATCATTACTTTACCCAATGAAATGATCACGTAATAGTTTTTTATAGTTAGTTTATTTCTTGGGATTTCCGCAATTGTTTCAAATTTGTTGGAGAAAATCGTGTTCCACAACTTAGGCGCTAAGCAAGGCGTAGTAAAAAGCCGGTAGTTTCGATTTGAAAATGGTTGCTCTAACATGAGAACACGTCTCGTATCATATGGTCTTATTTCCCTAACGTGAAACAAATTTTGTATACCATCTGGGAGTAAACCAATAAGAAACTTGTGTACTACAATTAGCATTTGTGTTTTCGCAAGATCAGTAATTTTGAGGATTGAATACTTTTTGAAGGCTGGTTCCGAACTTCTAGGCAGATAAATCCGATCAATTAACCTAACAGCCCTTTTTTGAAGAATGGTGATTCTGTAGAGTTGCGAGGAATAATTTACACCCCAGATGAGACAACAATAGTTAATATATGGTTGAATTAATGCATTATAAAGGAGAAATGCAACCCGATCGGTAATGAAATATCTAATTCTATGAATAATACCTATATTTCTGCTAATTATTTTTGAGATATGGTTTATATGAGCAGAAAACTTCAACTGTTGATCGAAAATTACCCCAAGGTATTTAATTTCTTCCTTTTCCTCTATAATATGCTGACCTAGGCTAACCTGAATACGGAAATTGTTAGGATAAGGAAAATAGTGCTGTGTGAAAGTTTTTTCCAGGTTCAGAGACAGATGATTAGCACAGAACCAGTCTGAAAGTAGTATCAATATTCTATTTACATTCGTTTGAAGCAATTCCGGGTTTTTACTCTTGAAAAGAAGGGCCGTATCATCAGCATACGATAGGTAAAGAACATTTTCGCCAATAAGAGGAAGATCATTAACATAAATGATGAATAACAAGGGCCCGAGTATGGACCCCTGTGGTACTCCCATGGTTACCTCTCTGTATTTTGATTTTGTATCTTCAATTTGGACACATTGTTTCCTATTGGATAAATAAGAGCCGAGAATGTCAAAGTAATTGCCGTGTATGCCATATTTCTGCGCTTTTCCTAGAAGTATGTTCAAATCTACCGTATCGAAAGCTTTTTTTAAATCCAAGAAAATCCCTATAACATATTCACCTTTTTCGAAAGCTTTTGTAACAAAATCTTGAAGAAGAAGTATTGGCATATACGTTGAGCGATTTTTTTGGAAGCCAAATTGGTTGCTGTGAATAATTCCATTTGTTTCTAAATGTTCCATAATTCTAGAATGAAGAAGCTTTTCAAGAATCTTAGATATTACAGGGAGAATACTTATAGGTCTGTAATTACTTATGATCCGACGATCTCCAGCTTTAAATATTGGTTTTATTACAGCAATTTTTAAGGCATCAGGGAATACGCCATTGAGAATACATATATTAAACAATTTTACAAGATATTTGATTATGCTTTTGTAAGTATTTTTAAGTAGTTTCACGTTAATTCCATCGCACCCAGCACCAACATTTTTCATATCATTGATCAGTCTGGTGATTTCCTCCTCATTTGTAAGCTTTAGTGGGATTTCATTTTCACATTCACGAACTAGGTTCAGTGGATTTGTGGGAGACGGCTTAATCTTTTCTTTTAACTTTTGTCCAACTGTATTGAAAAAGTCATTGAAGGCCTCGGCTTTACTTTCGCTATCGTGTAATTTGCTTCCATTTGCATCATTTATTATATCAGGGATTTCGTTTCCATGGCATTGGATATTTCTTAAATCACTGATCATTTTCCAAGTTTGCTTTGAATTGCTCTTGGATTTCTCGAATTCTGCCTCGAAATATTGTTTCTTTGCCTTTCGGATAATCCCTATCAATACATTCCTATATGTCTTGTACTTCTGTATGTCGTCTTCACAGTTTGATTTTAAAGTTTTAATGAAAAGCTGGTTTTTTACGTTAATTGACATCAGAATACCGGGTGTTATCCAAGGTTTTCTTGGTTGTGTTTTCCTATTCCTATCCATTGGGCGCGAGAACTTTTCAATCCCAGTATTGTAGCAATTTATTATTTTATTAGTGATGCAATTTGGGTCAGTTTCATTTTCGATGCAGGTCAGTTCAGAGCTTAAAAAACTATTAAATTCTTCTATTCTGCGATAATCCAGACAGGTTAGCTTTGGTATTACTTTTTTGTTTTTACTTTACTTTTTATCCTTATAATTATGGGAAAGTGATCCGCAATATCAGACAATAATACACCAGATTTTTCAATGGTTTCTAAGCTATTTGAGAATATATTATCAATTTGGCTGTTCGAGTTCGCCTGGTGTCTTGTTGTTTTCGATATAGTTGGAAGAAATCCATAGGAGCACATTGTTAGGAAAAAACTTCTTGTCCAAGAATCAGTCTCAATGGTAAATAGATCTAAGTTGAAATCACCCGTGATATAAATAGCTTTATTGAATCTATGTAACCATTCCAGACAGGTACTAAGCTCCTCAATAAACTTTAATTTATCTGTATTTGGTGATTTATACACTTGACAAACAATGATTGACTTATTTTCAGATGGTTTTGCAGAAACGCAAACGACTTCAGCTGTTGAAAATGTTGGAGGATGCAACTGGGTGGGGGACAAATAATCTCTTACATATAATCCTGCACCCCTCCCCTTTTGTCGACTCTATGGAAAAAATAGGCTTTGTAGGAGGGTATTTGAAATGCATTTTCTATCTCTTTGTTTATCCATGTCTCAGATATCGATATGAAATGAAGAGGGATACTTATTTCTCTAAGGAGATCACAAAATTGGTCAAACTTGTTTAGAAGAGATCTTATGTTTATATGGAGGATATCTAAATCAGGTTCCTTCGAATTAAAGTCGACTTTCAATCTTGAAGGCAAGTAGTATACACATTCAGTTCTTAATCTTTCAAATTCACGATGAGCATTTACATTGTCATCTACTGACAGAGAAGCAAAAGGGTTAATTGTTTTATCCTGGAAATCTAATCCAGTGACAACATTATTCATTCAATATGGGAAAAGACCTGGGTTTAAGCCTGACAGAGAACGACCTAAAGCAGAAATGAAATAGCCAGAAGCCCAAAAAAAGTATTGGCAACGATAATCAATTATGTTAACCGGAGTCTAGAGAATGGGCAATGTGATATCGAAAATGTTATCATTCCTATGGATTTGAATGCACGACACATGTCTAATTAGAGTCGGGGACACATGTCTAGGTCTCGAGTCGTTTGACAGTGTGAATGTTAGACACGTCATCCTATCTATTTCATTTTTTAACGTAATTTTCAGTGCATAATTTACAAATTCGTTATTTAAATTTCCAAAATTAAGTGGGAAATAGAAAAAATATCAGGGTTGCGCGGATCAAGCACAAAATAGTAATAGGTAACTAAATTTAGTTGGAGTGACAGGCAGATCAGTGCGGTTGAAATCAGTTTTAATTCGATAAACAAGTCAAAATCTGTATACTCTTATTGAAGAAAGAGAGAGAGAGGGCGCATCGCCAAGATCAGGTCTCCGGAATGAAAAGGTGAGCTGCAAAAAAGGCATAAACAACTTTAAATATCCAACAAATCGAAATTTATTAACTCTTGATGTTAACAGTATGACAGGGACAAACCAATCTCTGTTCCGCAGTCTAAGGTCATGGTTCTAATTACCAAGATCATTTACTACAATTTATAGGTTTTATATTCAAGTTCATGGATTGAGTATGTTAGAACAATCATACCAGTCCTATCCCCCACACCGCTAAGTTGGTAGGTGGTAGGTCTCGAAGTATGACAGTAGCTGCCACCCACCTATCACAGTGCAACCGGTTTGCATGTGCCTGAATAAAGTCTGGGTCACATGAGCAGCAGAAGGATGAAGAGACTGATAACAGCATGGTACCCAGTTCCTCAATTGTTCACACATAATGTTTCCATGTCATACTGTCTCATAGGTCAGCTGGCATTCTGAAGTAGAGCATTTATGGCAATTTACATATGATTGAATTCTTGCTGGGTACACCAGTTATGTAGGCATATCAATAATAAATTACTTGTGTTTATAAATATTTTCATTTATATTCATCCCTCCTCTGGTGTCACAGGTTTAAGACGAATGTTTCTGCCACATTCAACATACATACACATCCTTCACCATTCACTCGACAGTGATGCATATCACTCCAATAGCATTATAGCAGAATGAACACATCACTGCCCAGAGGAGGTTTTCATACATCAAGAATATTCAAGTACTTAAATTTCCAAAACAGTGTGCCAAATATTTACAATTACTTGAAAAAAGACTCTGCTCACTCCCCTGGTGTCACAGGTTTAAGACGAATGTTTCTGCCACATTCAACAATCATTCACATCCTTCATCATTCACTCGACAGTGATGCATGTCAGTCTAATAGCATAATAGCAGACTGAACACATCACTGCCCAGGGGAGTTTTTTATTTTACAAAAAAGTATTAGTAACAGCAAAGAATCAGTTCAATCAGTATCAGTGCCAAGCTCTCCATTTCTCCATTCCTACTGTAGCTGTGGTGTAGTGTAAATACTAGTTCCCTTTGAGCTCAGCATCAGTATCCTACTTTTTTGCTGGTTCGCTATCTCTGGCTGATCCTGACCTCAGCACCCTGGAGCTCATACGATTATTGGGACCTTCAGCATCATCAAAAGATTCTTTAACTTCCTCCAACACACATCGGGTTCCAGCACCTTCTGCGGAGACAAAGACTGGGTCATCGGCTTGAGTTGGCTTGGGGTTAGGCTGATTTACTGCCATCCTAGGTGGCGGTGTATCTGCCCCTGAGGGTCCAGACCCTGATCCAACAGATGGAGCCTTGGCTCTGTGATGGGATGCGCCATCTGGTCTCTTTGGTCCCTGACCCTTTGCACCCATACCCCACATTCTGTCCTTTCTTCCCACAGATCCCACAAGCTCAACGATTCTCTCTGATTTGGATCCTGGTGGAATCACAACATATTGATACTCAACTGATTTGCGAGCCCTGATCTGCCCATTCCTAGTGTGATAACTGCCAACTAAATTCTGAGATTTTAGCTCAGAAAGGGTCCTGAGAACATCAGCCCTTGGAGCTGTGATACTTTCATGTATAATGAGAGGGTCCTTACCAGCCTGTACCTGATCAAACCTGGCTTCAAAAATTGTGTTCCTAGTGTCCGTGTTGTTGAATTTTACTATAATCCTATTCTTGTCATACAGGCGATGACAGGCCTTTATCTCCTCACTTTTCACTTCGATTTTAAGCTTAGACTGGATCACCTTTATCGCAACTTTCCTAGTTTGTTGTGGTGCCTCCCACTTATCGGGTTTGGGCACACAGTCCCCACTGAGAACCAAACAGTCGAGCCTACCATGCTGCTCATTTTTTTCCACAAGATGGAAAAGTTCCCCAATATGATCTTTCATTTTGGCATTTTCTGCTTTCATTCCATCAAACTTTTCTTGAATTACCACCCTCTCCTCTTTGAGCTGAGCTATTTCCATTCTCAAGTTTGCAGTTTCCAACTCAATGAGTTTAAGTATGTCTGCTCTCTCCATTCTCTAGACTCCAGCAAATTTATACTACTTCAAAAAGAAAAAATAGATCCTGTCCAAGCCCCCAGTCCCTAGCAAAAAAATTAGCCCTATCAATTAATTGCGATAGAACAGTATCTCCAGTACGTCCAGTATGTAGGGGAGGCGTTCACGGCGCACTTGAAGCTTCACGAAAAATAATGCATACTGACTGAAATGGCCAAGAATATTTCGTATAAGTATAAATTTGATACTTTTTCCAAAGTTTCAGACGGTAACGACACTGATTATTGCATTTAAATCAAGATAAAGTGATGAAACCTCACAGAGCACCGCGAGACACGTCCACCCACAACCGGCAATCTGGCAATACTGGTATATATTCATATCTAGCTAGTATATAGAATCTAGCTCAATATATTCATTTTTAAAATGCTCCTCTAGGGAAAGAAATAAATATCTGCCAGTGGATGATGCCATGATCTGACAACCACTACCATATTCAATACGCTTCAAGGACTTCGATTAGCTGATACTCACCGTGACGTCAGTGTATGTCGTCACATCAACAGCCATAACAGCTGTGGCCTGCTGCTAAGGGTACATGTGTAGACTGCTGCCACCAATTTGTAGACGGTCCGGAGTGTTGCGAGTGTGTAGGCCGAGTGTCATTGCCGAATACTCTCCACTTCAACTTCGATTCCGTAAGACCAGTCCAAAAGTAGGCGTGATATACTGGCATGCTGTATTTGAAGGCATCGGCGTCGTCATCGCACCAACAGCGACTCCATGACTAAGTCCGGTCGAGGGACGAAGTCCCGGGACAAATGCCCCGCCCTGGTGAAAATAGAATATTTTCACCAAAAAGTACAACAGTCAAAACTAAACATGAAAACATACTAGCGAAATAACAATTATAAAATAAGACACCGACAGGAAATCCAAGTACGACGGCGATAGTAGAAAATATATATAAGCTCTAACTCACAAGTTCGAATCTACCGCAGGTTAAACCTCAAACCAGAGAAAAGGTACAACACCAAACAATATTACAATATTAAGATACTAATGAGAAGCTGCTTTGAATTATTTCAATTATCAATTTAAACACTTTCAACTTAGTTCAACTCACGTTCCGGTTGAAGAAATGATGCACGGATAACGACACGCAGGTCCGTCTCGCTCGCAGTCTAGACAGGAAAAGAGCCCTGGGTCACCGCATGACCCGGCACCGGAAAATGATTGACAAGCAAGGCCTAAAACAAACTTCCTAAACACGCTCGGAATTAATAACTGCAAAATTTAACTATAACTTTAAATTAGTCATAATACTCATCACTTAAATCACTTCCTAAAAGTCAAATAACAAATTTCCAAATAATGACCGGAAGAGAGGTCACGCCGCTGTGCCATCTGCCGTGTGGCAGGAGCATTGGTACAGCGCCATCTACAACAAACGTACTGCACAGCAGTGAGGTACTGCTCACTCGCGGTCGGGTCAAAAGTAGGCTATCTACACTCCATCCCGTCAACGGAAGAAAAAAGGAAAAAACATCGGGCATCTACATTCCACCCGACCAACGAAAAAGAGAAACAGATGCGAAAATCAACGCTTTGAAAATTAGACTCAGAATCAAACTATAGCACGATATACAAGAAAAAAGAAAAAAACATCGCGATGACTTCAACCATGATGTCGAACATGCCACAACGCCACGACGTTCACCTTGCTGAGCCTTTGTCAGTTGAGTTGTCACGATCGGTCAGATCACTTTCCAGCAAGACCATCAGAGCCAGGCTAGACTTAGTCAAAACCAGCCTTCAAATGGGAAAAATGACAACAAATGGAAGAGCAGCAAAAATGGTGTAATTTGTTTTCTACAACCATTAAGGTAAGCTGTGAGGAGAAACCATCACTGTAGCAGAAACCCACAGTTTCCGCAAAGCATCAACGGATCTGAATAAGAAATGCACTAAGAACACAGTCAAAGAATTATGCTGGCAGAAATGTTTACGGAATAAAATCCACAAATCTAATGTAACTGTTCCAGGGTAACCCTCAGCTACTAGCAGGCTTACTTTAACCATCACAAAGTATCAGATATCATCCAGTACCCGAAAAAAGCATCTACCAACCGGCATAGAAACCGTGTTTCACTTTGCCGAGAAGGTCTGTCAACCCATTGAAATTGGACCATTTAACGAAGCAGAATTAACAGTGGAGGCTTACATTGAGTGCAATGTTTTCAACGATCCACACAAAATACGCTCACGTATTTTGACCTTTCCAAGCGGTATCAGCGTGATATTGGTCTACCTCTTTGCTAAAACAAAAACAAAAGCTGAAGTAAGCAATTCAGAGCTGAAGCAAGCATCAATTCAGATTCTGAGCAACAGGCATCTATGCTAAACCTTACCTCAAAAACCAATCAACGACTAGTCATTCAGGGCGATAATCCCTGATTTCACTGAATAGACGTGAAAAGGTACTGAGTTATGATTAGGTTTAACCCACAAATTCAAGAAATCATTACGGTGATACGAAACACCGAATTTCACAATAACTCGAAGTGAGGATATTACCCAAGCATTTAAGGTAGCATGAAAAAAGTAAACGAAGGACAGGCACAACATTGACTGACTAAAACGGCTTAGTTCTCAAATCTGTCTGGGGGCCTTTTCGCTCTGGTTGAACGTCTGAGTTCTACAGGTTCAAAGGTTTCATTAACAGGGGTTTGGGGTTCTGGTATGGAACCAACGTCATCTGCAGCTGAAACAGTAGTGTGTTCGATCTCGTTCTCACTTTCAACATCTGGAGCATCAGAGACAGCACCCGCTTCGTCAACCTGTGCAGGTGGATCATTAGTGTTCGGGACTGTTCCTATTGGTGGGGCAAAAATGGACTCTGCAACGCTCACTGGATGCGATTCCGGTGATAGCACGTCTGTGAAATCAAAATCTCCAAAAATCCTTGGAGGAGCTGCAACCCGACCTGAGCGAAGATTACTACTGAATGGATCCGCCGGAGCTAGTGGAGCATTGGCAGCTACAACTGGAGCTAATGCAAATCTTCCCAACAATTCTGTCAGGTCTGGAGGGGGACTCGTCTCATTTACAGGTTTTTCAGGGGCGACAGTCGCCTGAAGATCAACCCTATCCTGGAATGACTCCTTACTTTTCACCTCATGATCAGAATCACTGAAGCATTCCTTAAGCCTGTTGGCATGAACGATCAGCGTTTTTCCCGAATCCAGAAGTTTTACCCTATAGTTGAGCTCTCCACGTTTGCTGAGTACTACAGCACGTTTCCAGGGTCGCAAAAACTTGTAAAACTCTCCCTTCTTTGGAACATTCCTGTGAAGGCAGACTTTCTGACCTGGTGAATATTCCACATCATTCAACTTCGTCTCGTAGAACTTTTTGTTTCGGCTATGCCGTGCATCTGATGCCTTCAAGGCTGAGCTATGAGCCTGTTTGAGGCCTTTGCAAAGCGAGTCCATGTATTCTGCCACAGTTTTCTTCTTATACACTTTCGGCGTGGACAGTTCTATATTTATCGGAAGCTTCGGCTCATGAGCAAAAATGAGGTAATATGGACTGTAACCAGTCGCGCTATGCACTTGCGAACAGTAACCTAGCATGAGCAACGGTAAGTGTTCATCCCATGCATCGTGGTTATCTGAGAGATACCGCGACAACATCTCAATGATACTCTTAATGGATCTCTCACAGACCCCATTGCCCATAGGACTAGCTGGTGAGATCTTTGATTTCTTGATGCCCAAAAGTCTACACATCTCAGTCATGATCTCTCCGGTGAAATTTGCTGCACCGTCACTATGAATTCTCTTTCTCTTTCTCACCGTCACTATGACCAACTTTTTGTTTCGGCTATGCCGTGCATCTGATGCCTTCAAGGCTGAGCTATGAGCCTGTTTGAGGCTTTTGCAAAGCGAGTCCATGTATTCTGCTACAGTTTTCTTCTTATACACTTTCGGCGTGGACAGTTCTATATTTATCGGAAGCTTCGGCTCATGAGCAAAAATGAGGTAATATGGACTGTAACCAGTCGCGCTATGCACTTGCGAACAGTAACCTAGCATGAGCAACGGTAAGTGTTCATCCCATGCATCGTGGTTATCTGAGAGATACCGCGACAACATCTCAATGATACTCTTAATGGATCTCTCACAGACCCCATTGCCCATAGGAATAGCTGGTGAGATCTTTGATTTCTTGATGCCCAAAAGTCTACACATCTCAGTCATGATCTCTCCGGTGAAATTTGCTGCACCGTCACTATGAATTCTCTCGGGACATCCATACCCCGAAATGAATTCTTTCACAAGAACATTGGCAACAGTTGCTGCCTTCATGTCTGGTAGTGGGTACACTTCCAGCCATCTTGTGAAGTGGCAGACTACAACTAACAGGTGCTTATTACCATGTTTTGTCTCGGGCAATCCACAGAGAAAGTCAATAGCTATAGTCTAGAAAGGTTTCTCAGACCTGAGATGACCCATGGGAGCTCTGTGTCCGGGGTTAGGATTCTTACGAGACTGACATACATCACAACGATTGCAAAAATCCTTCACTGAATCAGAAAGCTTAGGCCACCAGAAACGCAGCCTAATCTGATCAGTCATGTGATCGGCTCCAAAGTGGCCTCCTGTGACACCAGAATGAAGTGACATTAACACTCCTGGAACCAAGTCATCTGGCATCACAATTTGCACGCAATCCTCACCACCAGGATGCCTGCGAAAAACCCTGAATAGGACGCCAGATTCAACCCTTAACCTACTCCACTGTTTCAACAAAAGCTTTCCTCTGGAACATAATGTGCGTGAATCGGGCTTCTTTCCCGCAGAAACACATGTGACCATTCAGCAATGACAGAATCTTTACTCTGCTCATCACGCAAAAATGAATGAGACCAAGACGCAGTGATATTGCGACACGGCTGCGCGTCATCTGCCTGGGTCTCAGCGTCAGCGAAGTCTAGAGGAGGACGAGACAAAGCGTCGGCCACGGCGTTCTGAGATCCAAGTCTGTACACTGACTCGAAATCGAATTCTGAGAGCTGTTCCATCCATCGAGCCAACATGCCTGAATGGTCACGGAAGTTGACAAGCCATTGCAAGCTCCTGTGGTCTGTTTCTAATCTGAACCTCTTACCTAACAAGTAAGGTCTGAAATGCTTCACAAATGTCACGCAGGAGAAAAGTTCCAGTTTTGTCACTGAGTAATTTTTCTGTGATTTTGACAAACGGTGACTGGCGTAAGCAATAACTCTGTTCTCATTGTTCTGTCTCTGCCAGAGAATAGCACCTATCCCCTCAGAGGAAGCGTCACATTGCAGGGTAAACTGACCTGCGTCTGAACCAAACTGTGGAAACGCCAAGACTGGAGTTGCACATAACACCTTTTTCAAAGCGTCAAAGCTAAGCTGAGCGTGCTCCGACCAGCGAAACTTTGCATCCTTAACTGTAAGCTTATACAATGGTCCAGCTATAACAGAAAAATTCGGAACATATTTTCTGAGGTAACTGGCCATGCCGAGAAATGACGTCAGCTGTTTAGCTGTGCGTGGTACAGGCCATTCCTTAATCCATGAAACCTTGTCCGGATCAACTTCGATACCATTCCCGGACACCACGTGACCCAGAAACTTGCAGCTGGTTTCGAAGAACTTACACTTATCCAAACCTAAGGTTAAACTAGCGGCTTGCAGTCTGGACAATACCTTGTCAAGCGACTTCAGAACTTCCGGAAATGACGAACCAAAACACAATACGTCATCAAAACAATGCGTTACTTCTGACTTTGGAAGATCCTTCAGTACAATATCAAGCAACTTAGCACAGGTCATGGGGGCGCCCTTTGCTCCCTGAGGCATACGAGTCCAGGAATGACTTCCAAATGCCGTGACAATCTGAGTTTTCGGCACATCTTTTGGATCTACTGGGACCTGGAAGTAGCAATTGTTCAAGTCCAGAGAACAGAAGAGGCTAGCACCAGCTAATTCCTGCATAGTCTCGTCAACACTAGGTATGGGATAGCACGGAGCACGGGTAACTTCATTCAAAGATCTGAGGTCTGAACAAAGACGCATAGTGTTGTTCTTTTTTCTGACCAGGCAAACTGGAGATGCCCATGAACTGAACGATTCAACAATTACACCCTCACTAACCAAATGATCGATTTGAGGTTTTAATTCACCTAACAAATTTGGAGGAACTCTCCTTGCTCTGTGACAAACGGGAGGGCTGTTACCAGTGTCAATCGTGTGAGTCACGAGATCAGTTAATCCAAGATGGCCGTCAAACATCGATTCATATTTCCTCAAAAGTTGTAGAACTTGTGCCCGCTCTTCCTCATTTAACTGACTTCCTATCTGAACATGAGAAAATTCTACTTCAGATTTTTCCTTGGATTGAGCTGGCAAAGGCAGTTCTGCAAATCCTACCTGTAACTGACCAATCTCGGTCTTATTTGGAATCGTTATATGCTCAGTGGAAATATTTCTCACAACACAAGGGATTTGTTTTCCAGTGACATCGATGACTGCAGTGGAAAAATGCAATCCTTCAATCTGAGCTGATGGCTCCAGCAAAGCGAGGACCCCTGTAATCAACGTTTGGGGTATGGCAATTCAAAACCATCTCCTCCCCGGGGCGAACATTGACTGCTTTGCCAAGCACAGCGGAGCCAACAGAAACAACGTCAGCGGACAGAGAACGCACAGTGGCGGAAGAGGTCAACACCAAACTCTGGGTGGACAAGTCTATGACACAAGGACATGCCTTCAAAAAGTCAAGTCCTAACAAGCACGGTACGTCAATGCTATCGGAGACATAAATGGGTAAAGTCACAAGCTCGTTTCCTAATTTGATACTAACAACGGCACGTCCCAACAACGGAAGAGAATCCTGCGATGCTGTTTTAGCAATTGTAGCTGTTTTGGCTAACTTTGGGCGACTGGGAAGAACATCAAAAACCGACTGATTTATAACACTAATGGAACTTCCAGTATCGAGAAGGCAACTACAATCTATCCCTCCAACACGAGCTGTGAATGTCATATTCGGGTTGAGCTGAACACGGTTCACCCCCTGGGGAACGGGGCGGCCAGGAGACACGGGGTCATCTCCACGCCCAGTTAGTTTTCCTGAGAACGACCTGTGGCACGTGACCCAGATGGGCGACCACACATTCCAGATCTGTCAATGTGGCCGGATACACCACAGGTTCGGCACACAGTGTTTTTGAACTTGCACTGTGGTCGGATGTGTGAGCGGTCCCCACACGCGTAACAGCGGCGGTCCGGCTTACGCGCGGCGCCATAGGCGGAGTCAGTCCGCCGCGACTGGGATGCAGTCGGCGAAGCTACCAGACTTTGCAGCTTTGCCTCTAGTTCGAGGACTTTCTGCTGTAGCTCTTGGACGGAGCCAGATCGTGAGTCCAACTGTCGGACCTTTTCACTCTTCCCCATAGACATTGCACTAGTCAAATTTCTGACCTTGGTAGCGGCAGCAGAGAACGTGCAAATGCCGTCAGCCACAACCTGCATTCTGAATTCTGCAGGGATCACGAGAAGGAAGTGATTGAACAGCAAACCCTCTGTGTCCTGATCAGGAAAGGCTGAAAGGATGAGCTTCTTGAGCTGGATGATAAATGCGTCCAGCGGCTCACCTACTTTGTACTTAAGCTGATTCAGTGCCAAATGACAGTCAATTGAACTTTTACCAGTGAAAGCACTATTTGTAGACGGTCCGGAGTGTTGCGAGTGTGTAAGTCGAGTGTCATTGCCGAATACTCTCCACTTCAACTCCGATTCCGTAAGACCAGTCCAAAAGTAGGCGTGATAAACTGGCATGCTGTATTTGAAGGCATCGGCGTCGTCATCGCACCAACAGCGACTCCATGACTAAGTCCGGTCGAGGGACGAAGTCCCGGGACAAATGTCCTGCCCTGGTGAAAATAAAATATTTTCACCAAAAAGTACAACAGTCAAAACTAAACATGAAAACATACTAGCGAATAAACAATTATAAAATAAGACACCGACAGGAAATCCAAGTACGACGGCGATAGAAGAAAATATATATAACCTCTAACTCACAAGTTCGAATCTACCGCAGGTGAAACCTCAAACCAGAGAAAAGGTACAACACTAAACAATATTACAATATTAAGATACTAATGAGAAGCTGCTTTGAATTATTTCAATTATCAATTTAAACACTTTCAACTTAGTTCAACTCACGTTCCGGTTGAAGAAATGATGCACGGATAACGACACGCATGTCCGTCTCGCTCGCAGTCTAGACAGGAAATGAGCCCTGGGTCACCGCATGACCCGGCACCGGAAAATGATTGATAAGCAAGGCCTAAAACAAACTTTCTAAGCACGCTCGGAATTAATAACTGCAAAATTTAACTATAACTTTAAATTAGTCATAATACTCATCACTTAAATCACTTCCTAAAAGTCAAATAACAAATTTCCAAATAATAACCGGAAGAGAGGTCACGCCGTTCTGCCATCTGCCGTGTGGCAGGAGCATTGGCTAACAGGTACAGCGCCATCTACAACAAACGTACGGCACAGCAGTGGGGTACTGCTCACTCGCGGTCGGGCCAAAAGTAGGCTATCTACACTCACTCATCACTTAAATCCCACGGTCCCAGCGGTCCCAGCAAATCCCAGCGGTCTACAAATTGGTGACAGCGGTGGGATTTTAAATGGGTGCATTTCAGGTAGGTTTTAGTTTTTTCTACAGTTATCTCGAGTTCTAAAACAAATGATATATTGAGTACCGGGTTTTCCGACTTGCTTTACAACTTGGTTATCTCCGTTAAAATCACGTTATGAAGGTGCCACATTCCCTTTAAATGAATAGTGTGCTTGAGAATATTGCGTCAAGTAAATATCAAACTGTCAACAATTAGTTCTAAACAGTGATACAAGTCGCTTTTTCTGTGGGCTTATGACGACCGCTAGTGGTTGTTTTAGCCTCTAATGTGACTTTTGTGGTATTAATTTGGCTACTTTGGTGAAAATAAAATTTTGCCCCTCTTTGACCCTTTTTCTAACTCGGTTTTACCTTTGCCGTGGAAAAAATTTGCAGCCCTGGGCAGCATTTATAACCTGGAATAACATGGAATAATACAAAAATTGAAACATTTTTTAACACTAACGCGTCTAAGTCTTATTAACCCCCTCAAAATGAGGTTTTGATCCCCTGAAGACACTATAATGGCCAGCACAAGAAATCCCCCCCCACTGAGTTTTCCTTAAAAAATGCCCTGTTTTAGACTCATCTTTGATGTTTCATAACTCAAAAACGCATTGTCTGATTAACAAGTTTGGTATATCATTGAACTCGTCTTGAACTACACATTATTTTGAAGAAAAAAACTTTTAATTTTGACTTTTAATTCATTTGACCTTTTCGCAGTTGAAATTGCCCTTTTAGACACCTCAAAAATTTTGCTTCATAAATTATCTTTCGATAAGAAAATACCTTCGTGCTATAAATTCCATATCTTTAGCACCTAATGTAGGTATGCAGATGGTTTTTGACCACTGCGGTAGTACAGCGTTACCTATGTTTAACACCGCAAACAAAGCGATTGCTTTTGTAAACGGTTGCTTACAATGATATTGCATTGTCTTGGTCAGATGCGCAAAATCGATCAGGGATAAGGTACTGTAAGTTTCTTTGTTCTGCATCTCTTGGTTTTTGCGTTATCTGCGGAAAACCAGGAGGGGGTGAATTTCGCCCCCCAGCGGGACCCGTGTTAATTAACCCTTCATCGTGGGAGTTGCTCGTTTGGGTGGTGGGGTTGGGGTCTCCGTGAAAAGTCCCTTGATGACTAGTGAGACTCCGACTCCTAAAACTGAACTGGCACAACTTGGACAATATTTATAAAAAATAGAAATAGCAGCCATTAAAAGTGATAGAAAGGGATCCATTGTTTCGAGGGAGATGAGGGCAAAGGAACTTATTGGTAATGGGCCTTGCAGCCTTAAACGAAAATTTACAAAGATGTCGCTAATTTATCAATAACTGAAACAAGTATAGCTTATCCTATAAGCACCACTAACTCACACAATTACATCGTTCCCGGAGATTGAAAAATAGTATCGATACAAGGTGACCCAGTGCAGCACAGCATACGTTTGAGAGGATTCATACAATCCAAAAAAAGTGTGTGAAAGGCTTTCATTCCCAGGAAGCAGGGTTGGCATTTTTGCCAGTTGACAGGGGTTTCTGCCGTCAGCCGGTTTTTACCGGTTTAAACCGACAAAAACTGGCAGAAAGTGGCAAAAACTCGGGGAGGCCAAATTTGCTATTATTTATGGAAACTGAACTTTAAGCGTTTTTCAATAGTTGTTACCAACATCATGCTGATAATGACAATGTGTGTCCGGTATTCTGATCATCTTATTTAGCATTATATATTTTCTAGTCCTAGTCTCACGCCTTAGTGCAGCAAACGCAGATAGGATTGCTATCCACATTTTAATCAGTTCAATTGTTAATCATCGATAATATTATCAGCTGAATCAAACAGGGGCTAATTCGGATGTCTGGTGGTAGTCTAGATGAAATAAGACGGTTTTCCTGACTAGAAAGTCAAGCCGCTCGAGCTCAGTAAGAATCCAGCCCATACGTTGGGGTCTCCGATGCAGTTCTCCATCGGAGGCAAAGCAATGCCTTTTAGGTGCACGACATATCACTGCGAAGACCGTTATTATTTTACGTCTCGCATTTGGTGACAATTTTGAGTCTTCCTCAACGCCGAACAGTGGCGAAAATTAGAAAGGGTACAAGCTGGGGTTCCGAAGCCCCTCCGAGTGACTGGGGTACTGGATCTTTTATGGCGAAGGACATTATTTTAGCCTGAATACATGGAAACTGCATTATTATCAGCACCTTTCAGCTTTTGTAAGCTATACTTATCAAGTGAAGATCAGCATTGACTGACCTGTTCTGGTTGAAAAAATTCAGCTTTTTCAAACATGTTGTCTCCTCGAGCTACTTTGTTCGTCTCTTCAGACCATAAGCTCTCAAACCTAGTGGATTGTACGCCCAGTGATCGGTTATACCATACATTTATCGCTTGGCAGGCGCACACCCAGGATTTTCGTTTCGGAGGTGGCAGGCTGAGGGGGGCGGCATGTCATGCGCAGGATTTCTTTCCTTGGTGAGGAGGCGGCAGTTTCGGAACAGGCGCGGCTTGAATCACATATTGGGCGAATGCTTCATCGCAGGGGCGGCACACTAGGGGCAGGGACGGCAAGGTGAGAGTAGAACTGGTACTAAAAGCCAGATCAGGCTCATTTCTGCCCTCCATGGGTGCCTGTGTCTGCCTCTCCCCCTTGGGTGGGCTACTGTCTCTTCGAATAAAGTATTTTAAATAAATTACATAAAATAAGGTAAGGTTGAATGGACCAAACTTTTATTTAATAATATGCATACGATTTCTCGCGATTAGAGAATAAATCTTTATATTGACATACCTACATTTCTGATGAGGTATTTCACTTGTGGCGTCATCTAAAATGTATGTACCGGCTCCTAACTAACAATAGAAGCAACGACAATTCATCCATTGTAAAAACCCTTCATATCAGAGAGGTGAGGTCACTTGGGGATCCAGGCGGTCCGTTTGGGGGCGGGGCAAACTGATCGGCGAAAAAAACTAATCACTTGGGGCCGGGTGGTCTAGTGGCTTCGTTGCCAGTCTTCGGATCGGATATTGACGTCGGTTCAATCCCCACGGCGGGAAACCACCTTCCGTGTCCGATCTGACCCGGTGGAGAGGATCCTTCAACACCCACGCCAATACTCCATGTAATTGGGCAAGTGTGCCTGTTGGGAGTGGTCCTAAATAAATAAATAAAAAGCCGATGAATAAAAAATGTCACACAGCCTAAATGGAAGCTGACGGCTTCCATGATTTCTTGCTGCCGGCCATGGGGTTCGCAAAAACACTATTTTTTTACTTTATAGGGCAGGCTTCTTCCCTCCCTCAGGATCTGCCAATGGATTGGTTCCAGCCAAAAAGACCATTGGGTTTGAACATATTATTGAAACTGTGTGATGAAGTGGAAGAAGAGAGTGCTGAAGCCTCCCAATACACAGTAATATACGTTTTCACTCCAGAAGATGCCCTTACGTTCATATCCAACTCGAATATCAGTTAATATTTAGTATTTCATAGTTTTTGCCACTTTTTGCCACCGGGTTTATGCCAGCCGGTTTAAACCGGTTTAAACCAGTGGTTTAAACCACTTTCTACCGGCTGCTGCCAGCCCTGCCAGGAAGTAACTTGAATCTCCTAATATTTGCGAAAAAAATGTCCTGAAATCATAACGCATTCTACTTGGTCACTTGAACAGGTTGCCTCACATGTTACGAGTATTTTTTAAAAGATGATCACTTCATAGCCGACACGGATCCCAGTTCAAACGCCACTTCGAAAAGCTTTTGTTTGGTGTTTTCTTAATGATCCGGGGTGGGCAAATTTGATACAATAGTTAGAGCCACTACGTGAAGATAAATAGCAAAATGTATCATGTGCTTAGCCTTCTCACAGGCCGGTTTGAAACTACATTGAACCAAGAAGTAATATTTGAAATGATCACTGTTTCCACGGTTCATTGGGCACCCACAAATATATATGTATATATATATATATATATATATATAATTCCACACTCCTGGTGTTTTGTATAATCATTGAAGAATAAGGGAATACACTGAGATGACTTCAACACTGATACTGACTTTGTCCTGAACAAACTCATACATTCACCTGCAATGATGGCCGTCATATCCCTCATTACTTGCGCCAAATAATCTATACCAGTATGTCTATAAGAGGAAGTTTATTTGCACGGCACGACACTGTTTGGTTAAAACATAGGTATACGAAACCCGAACCTCTCTTCCTTTTTTGTAGAGATTTCATGAATAGTGATGGGTGTCTTATTTACCACTGGTATTCTTTGAAACTTGTATTCATTTTCCATAATCGCATTGGCGAACAGACTTTGGAGCTGTCTGGCAACATTGGCTATACTTCATTGTGGAATGTGCAAGAGCTTAATCGTGCTGAAAAATGTATGGATAAGAAAAGCATGCGTACCTTTGGCATCACGTATTAAATATTTCACTGGACTTTTTGAACCATCGTGATATGTTACCGGTTTCGCAGTGCTCTCGATATAGTTGCAGGCAGGGGCGCAGCCAGAGCTTTCGTATGGGGGGGCACACCAACTTTGAGGGGCACCCCGGGGAAAAAGGGGCACTTTTTAACGTAACCTAAAAAACTTACTATATCTTTGTTTATATCATTTTTTGGGCATCTTTAGTTCAATACAAACGCAAATAAATCATTGACGGAGAAGGAAAACTTGATTGAAACCAAAAAAGAAAAGAAAAAATATCACCAAAATGCCATGGAAGTAGCCAAAACACTACTTTTTGAATAGATTTAAGGACAGCCAACACATGCAAGTACTTAACATCAGATAAATCAGCGGAGCATGTGATATCTGTTACAATGTGCAGGTTTAGGCATATTGGAGTCGAAAATTATTTTGTTATGCCCGCTGGTTTTGTCGTGACGAGTGAGCCCTCGCTGAATGCGGATTAAGTTCCTTGCCTCCCACAAACGCCGTGGGACGAGGAGTAGCATAGTGTCTTTGGAAGAACGCATTTTTGCTGCCGGAAAAATTTGGGAGATACCTTTTGAACGCGTTTATTATGTTCCATATTCTCAAGGCTCGGTCCCAGTTAAGAGTAAATAAAAGGTGAACAGGCCGGTGGTTTGGATGGGGATGGTGTGACAGGGCTGAACATTGTGAAAACTAGTTCTTCATTTAAATTAATTAGTAGAAATCCTGGTTAGGGGACTGTGCTCTGAGCTCAGGGGCACATGCCTTTTTATCATCCCTTTCCAGAGTCCACCAGTATAATAAGCGATTTATATAACCAGGGGTGCGTAGGTGTCACAAGCCGTTTTAGAGATTCCTCATTCCTTGTTAGCTCCGTTTTACAAGGGGAATTTCCATTGTGTTCTTATTCCCCATCTATTCAAGACCAGCTCTGGGGCCCCCAAGTGTGGATCAGAGGCCTTCAGAGCAGCTTCCCCCATCCCCCAGTTGTGCCTCCAGGGAATAGACTAGCTCAGTGATCCCGCCCCAAGGTGATGGGAGTTGGCATTGTGTTCTTATTATCTATCTATTCAAGACCACCTCAGGGGCCCCTGATGTAGATCAGGGCCACAGAGCAGCTCATGCTTCACCCAGGGACTAGACTAGCTCTTTGGTCCCAGAGATGAGGTCATCAGACCAGCTCAATGGGCCACAGACAGGCTCATGGGGCCTTAAACCAGTTCAAGAAGCCCAAAACAATTTAAGGCGCCAGATCACTTCAGGGGCCTCAAGCCAACTTAAAGGGCTCTCACAAGCTCAGCGCCCAGACCAGCTCAGGGTACCCTCAGAACCTAGATCCGCTCTTGGGCCCCAGATCAGCTCTTGGGGCCCCAGATCAGTTCAGGGGCCTCAAGTCAGGTCAGGGGCAAGATCAAGTCAGGGGCACTAATTCAGCTCAGGAATCCCTCACCAGCTCGGGGCCCAAGCAGTTCAAAAGCCCCAGATCTGCTCAGGGGACACCAGATCGGCCCATAGGGCACCAGATCAGCCTAGGGGACAAACAATCAGATCAGTGGTCCCCGACCAGCTCGGGGCCCAGATCAGCTCGGGAATACCAGATAAAGTCAGGAGGCACTTAATCAGCTCAGGAGCCCCATGCCATCTCAGGGGCCCTCACAACCCCTGTGGGCCCAGCTAAGCTCAGGGCCTGGGATCTGCTCAGGAAATCACGTAATTAACCCAGGAGGCCCGGGTCAGCTTAAAGGGCACCATATTAGCCATAGGGCACCAGACTAGCTCAGAGGGAATACGATGGGTTCAGGAGACACACTGATGACTTAGCAGGCACCAGATCGACTCAGGGGGCATTAGTTAAGTTCAGGAGGCAGTATATCTGCTCAGGGTGCACCAGATCGATCAGCACAGGGGGCATGTTCAAGTCAGGGGCACTAAATCAGCTCAGGGATCCCTCACCAGCTCGGGGCCCAATCAGTTCAAAAGCCCCAGATCTGCTCAGGGGACACCAGATGCCCATAGGGCACCAGATCAGCTTCGGGGACAAACAAACAGATCAGTGGTCCCCGACCAGCTCGGGAATACCAGATCAAGTCAGGAGGCACTTAATCAGCTCAGGAGCCCCATACCATCTCAGGGGCCCTCATCAGCCTTTGTGGGCTCAGCTCAGCTCAGGGCTTTAGAGATGCTCATGAAATCGCGTAAGGAGGCCCAGATCAGCTTAAATGGCACCAGATTATTCAGGGGGCACCAGACTAGCTCAGAGGGCATCAGGTGGGCTCAGGTGGCACAAGATCGATCCGCTCGGGGTCCAGATCAGCTCCCAGTCCCCCCCCAGACTATGGCAGGAGCCTAACTCAGCTCAGGGAGCAACATAACAGCTCAGGGGACACAAGGTGGGCTCAGGGCCTACCAAACCAGCTCAGGGGGGGGACCAGACCATCTAAGGAAACATCAATAATCAGTTGAGGGGGCACCTAATCAGCTGAAGAGGCACCATATTGACTTTGGAGACAGAATCAACTTGGGGAGGCATGAGATCAGCTCGGGGGCCCGAATCAGCTCAAGGGGTACTAAATCAGCTATTAGGGCACCAAACAAGCTCGGAAGCATTACACTAACTCAGAGGGTATTATATAGGTTCAGGAGGCACCATTATTTGCTCAGTGGGGCACTCGATTGACTCAGGGGCACCAGATCAGCTTAGAGGGCAAGTAATCAGCTCAAGGGGCCAAGACCAGCTGAGAGGCCACGAGATGAGCTCAAGGAGCACCAGATTGGCTTCACCCGTACGATCATTGACGACGGTGAGGCATTAGGTGGACACATACTAGGTGCCCATACTCTTCCCGGGTGCTTGGAAAGGCTTCAGAATGCCCTAGCTGACCGAAAAAGGTATTAAGTTGTCCAACAATAGTTCCAATCGCTACATGCGGTCCAGTTACATCTAGGTTCAACGGCGTAGGGCACTAAATTTCGAGCGGCACGGCCCAAATTGGGTACACCACCTTGCAATCAAAAGGTCACCCCGGCAGTGATGGGGACACGTGCCCCCTGTGCCTTCCTGGCTGCACCCCTGGACAGTAGATCAACTCCGGGAGGCATTAAATAAGCTCAGAGGGCCCGGATCAGCTCAAGGGGCACTAAAACAGCTAAAAGGACGCCAGGCAAGCTCGGAGGCATCAAACTAACTCAGAGAGTATTTTATAGGCTCAGAAGGCACCCTTATTTTCTCAGGAGGGCACCAGATTGACTACGAGGGCACCAGATCAGCTCAGAGGGCACATGATCAGCTCTAGGGGGCACCAGATGAGCTCCGCCCGTACGATTATTGGCGACGATGAGGCATTATCTGGAAACGGATTACGTGCCTATACTCTTCCCGGGTGCTTGGAAAGGCGACAGAATGCCCTAGCTGACCAAAAAGGCACTTAATTGTCAAACAATAGTTGAAATCACTAAATACGGTATAGTTCCATCTAGGTTTAACGGCGTAGGGCACTAAATTTCGAGCGGCACGGCCCAAAGGGGGTACACCACCTGGCAATGAAAAGGGCACCCGGCACCGATGAGGGCACGTGCCTCCTGTGCCCCCTGGCTGCGGCCCTGGACAGTAGATAAACTACGGGAGGCATTAAATAAGTTCAGGGGGCACTAAAACAGCTAATAGGGCACCAGGAAAGCTCGGAGGCATCAGACTAACCCAGAGAGCATTATATAGATTCAGAAGGCACAATTATTTTCTCAGGGGGGGCACCAGATTGAGTACGAGGGCACCAAATCAGCTCAGAGGGCACATGATCAGCTCCAGGGGGCACCAGATGAGCTCCGCCCGTACGATTATTGGCGACGATGAGGCGTTATCTGGAAACGGATTACGTGCCTATACTCTTCCCGGGTGCTTGGAAAGGCGACAGAATGCCCTAGCTGACCAAAAAGGCACTTAATTGTCAAACAATACTTTAACTCGCTAAATGCAGTCTATTTCCATCTAGGCTAAACGGCGTAGAGCACTAAATTTCGAGCAGCACGGCCCAAAGAGGGCACACCACCTGGCAATCAAAAGGGCACCCTGGCACCGATGGGGGGGCACGTGCCCCCTGTGCCCCCCCTGGCTGCGCCCCTGGTTGCAGGTGACCTTGCTGTGAGATGTAATAAAAATACTTCATTTACATAATTGAATTTTTTTCGATATAACTTTTGCACTGGGATTAAACCTTTGCATTGCTTTGAAATCGTGTGCATGGCGGCACCATGTGATGAAGTTAAATATGTTTTTGCATTCTGCAACACAACTCTCCGTCAGGAGATGTACACTCTTTAGTCATTTCTCTCGCTTTCATGCTCCAGGCATAAGTTCTGAAAAAACACGAGCCATCGCAGTGCTGTGTTTGGAGGCATGTGATATCATACAGGCTCCGTGGCCTAATTGTTGGTTATCTCTGTTGTTCAGTAAACCATGTAGAATGAACAGTGCACCGGGAGCGACGGCGCTAAATAGCCAGTTACTAAATGCTAAATCACTACCAACAATGTTACATACAATTGTTTGGTCAGGTCACCTTTGAGGTTGCTCGAGGTCAAAGTATTCCTTACAGGAACTAAGTGGAAACCTAAATTTTGTGGCATAATAGCTGACAGAGGAGGGCCGTAGAAAAAAATGTTCAGCGCTATTTGAATGCTCTTGTCGAACCCGATCGGATTATATATCTTATAATCTTCTGTAGTCAAATTTCAAAATTAACCTGCTTTGACCTAGAGTCAGGCTTAGGTCTGTATGGTAGAAAGAATATTAATGAAACTGCAGTGGCAAGTCAGACACGACAACGTAAAGATAAAACCTCTATCGCAATTCTCGACAATTCTCAATTCTCGCAAGTTATTAAAATTAACCAATTGCCCCATGCATTTCTAATGGAAAGATCGTGACCCTTACCTTGTCCCGGGTTATCGATATAGAAATCCTGCTCTGAAAAATTATCTTGCTCGGCGACCTCACTATGCGATGAGAATCTAAGCACGATAAGTTAAATTTGATCTTACTGAAGCACCTCCAAAGGTTTTTCGAGGTTATGTCTCTTGACCTGGGTTGGCGGGGTGACCTGGTATGACCCAGACTTAGATTTTTTCCAGAAGCTGCAAAACTTTCGATTTAGAGGTAGATGAAGTACGGTGGCGCTGCGCGAAGTTTTTTTAACTACCTGTGGAAGCCTGAGGAGGCCGGTTGCCCGCCCCCTCGTGTGGGCGCGTATTAATTCTCATAAATTCTGACACATGCACGATGAAAATTTCGTAAAGTCAATGCAATATCATTGCAAGCAACCGATTACAAAAGCAATCACTCTGTTTGCAGTGTTAAACATAAGGCTGTCCTACCGCAGTGGTCAAAAACCGCTTGCATACCTACCTTAGGTGCTAAAAATTTGGGATTTATAGCAAGAACGCATTTTTTTATTTTGTTATCGAAAGATAGTTTTTTAAGCAAAATTTTTGAGGTGTCTAAAAGGGCAATTTCAACTGCACAAAGGTCAAGCTAGGTCAAAAAGGAAAGTTCAAATGAATTAAAGGTAAAACAAAATTTAGAATTTGATTTTTTTCAAAATAATGCATAGTTAAAAACGAGTTCAATAATATACAAAACTTGTTAATCAAGTGATGTGTTGTTGAGTTATGAAGCATCAAAGATGAATCTACAAGGTGACCTCCCGAAAATGCTTCGGGCTATATCTCGGTCACCGTTGGTCGGACGGGGCTAAGATTCTCACGGGCGTGTTTGTGGCCCAAAACTACCCCGGAGACAAAGTTTCAGATTTTTTCTAGACATGGTGGTGTCAAATCTTGGTCGATCTGTCCTGGAATCCCCCACATAATTAATCACAAGACATTACAGCATAACAGAGAAACATTCACATTGTTACAATGTTTCTCCATTATACTGCAATGCCTTGTGATTAACTATGTGTCACTGTAGTGTAATGATGAAACTGTGACAAGGAGATAGAAGAATAGTAGTTTTGTACTCATGGGATAATTTTTATATATATATATATATATCCCCATGTATATGCCGTAGACAGTGTCTTGCATGGCTCTTATGGCCACCGGGGCATTGTCTCCAGTATTAACTAAGAAATGCTTGATTTTATTCCCAGCGCAATCTTCCGGGAGGAGGCCTTTCGGGATCGTATCCCCCTTTAGGGAACCCTTTGTATCTGAAATTAGATCCCCCAACATTTAAGAGCCTACATTGGTTGGTCTCCACAAAGAAAATGTATCGCCGAACTGTTCCAATATTCACAAATTGATCCAATATTAATAATTTAATAATAATAATGATATTATTAATTTAATCCAATATTGATAAAAACATTCCACGTTAGGACCAAAACCTGTTCGAATTTGGGCTCATTGTTGCCTTCCGCAGCGGCTGGTTATAAGACTGTCCGGTTTTCTCCCATTTTGACCGAGATCAGGAAATTTTTGGTCAAAAAGTGGGGGGCAGGTCCCCCTGCCCCTTTTTTCCGACGCATTTGCCAATATTCTTCATCATGCTTAGAGATACTGGAAACTTTAACACGGCGTCTGTTCCATCCACTTCCGCTGTACAGGAAAGGAGAGGGCGTGGGAGGTCCCCTACTGTGACTTCGGCACTGCCGTACAGGCAGGGAGAGGCTGGGAGGTCCCCTACTGTGACTTCGGCACTGCCGCAAAGGCAAGGACAGGCACGGAAGGTCCCCCACTGTGACGTTGGCACTGCCGTACAGGCAGGGACAGGCGTGGGAGGTCCCCTACTGTGACGTCGGCACTGCTTTACAAGAACGGAGAGGCGGGATTGGTCTCCTACTGTGACGTCGGCACTGTCGTACAGGCAGGGACAGGCATCGGAGGTCCCCTACTGTGACGTCGGCACTGCCGTACAGGAACGGACAGGCGGGAGTGGTTCCCTACTGTGACGTCGGCGCTGCCGTACAAGAACGGAGAGGCGTGGGAGGTCCCCTACTGTGACGTTGCCACTGCCGTACAGGAACGGACAGGCGTGGGAGGTCCCCTACTGTGACGTTGCCACTACCGTACAGGAACGGACAGGCGTGGGAGGTCCCCTACTAT
This sequence comes from Lepas anatifera, assembly GCA_034440635.1. NCBI lineage: Eukaryota > Metazoa > Arthropoda > Thecostraca > Lepadidae > Lepas > Lepas anatifera. The sequence goes on along the minus strand of JAOTON010000481.1, from coordinate 1,068,094 downwards.
GACGTCGGCACTGCCGCACAGGCAGGGACAGGCGTGGGAGGTCCCCTACTATGACGTCGGCACTGCCGTACAGGAACGGACATGCGTGGGAGGTCCCCTACTGTGACGCCGGCACTGACGTCCCGTGTCCTGCTGCCGGCAGCGGTTCGGCGCCGTGACTGACTGCGTGACGGCTGCTGACGGCACCTCGCTTCTGGTAACGTTCGCGTCGCGCGGTCAGGCTGAGGCGGCGCGCGCCGGCGCTGCTTCCCTCGGCTCCCCTCAGCTCAGCGTCAGCTGGGCGCCGCCGCCCTCAGTAGCGCCCGCGGCGGTGCCCCAGCTGGAGAATAACAGTCAGGTGAGTGCCCGCAGGGCGGAGGAGAGGGTAGTGGGGGGAGGAGGAGAGCAAGGCTTGTCAGCTCCGCTCTGTAGGGCTTATGGAATGTTTTTTTACACATAAGCTTGATATATAATGTCCAAAACACCTCAGTGTTTAGTGCTTGTGAGTGTGTGATCGCAACAAAATGCACTAAACATGAAGCAAGAACTCTAAATAATCGGGCACATATAGCTCTGTAAGCTGACGTACCCTAAAACTCCAATCATAATCGAACACAGCTAATCATAATCAAAGCTGGCTAGTTGCGTCGGCACATGACGAGTAGCACTTTATGGTCGACAAGTACTTGGTGATGTTTGAGTTATGTTCATTACAGCCCAGTCTACGGTCATTTGGTCGGCGGAGAAAACGTGTGTAAACTTGACTTATGTTGCCTTGGCATGCGGTGTGAGGTTTTTTCGAGGGATTTGCTGTGTCTCACTTAGGTATGTATTCTATGAATATACTCGTTTATGGTGATGGTTATGTATTAATTTTCCGGGCTGCTTTACTGATCTCATTCAAGACGTTCGTTTCTTATTATGAGGTCAGTACTTTCAGACCCCAAAATGGTTATGTTTAGTATATGAGCTTCCTCATGGCATCCAAACAGCAAGAAGCTCCTATGCCCTTTTGGCATGTTATTTAAATGTCTCTGAATGTGTGGAAATCGTTTAAGTGTTTCTTCGCGCTGGAAATTGTATCCATGGCAGCTGATATATCTGTCTATCCGCGATCCGCTCTGTGGCTGGTGGCCAGCGATCGTCCCCAACACATCCGTGGCTCTCCCCAGTTGTGTCTGCAGCGGTTGGTCCTGCGGCCAGTCGGCGACGGTCCCTCGCCTGTGTCGTCGTCCCTCCGTTCCACAGTTCAGTCGACGACGGTCCCTCGCCTGTGTCGCTGTCCCTCCGTTCCACAGTTCAGTCGACGACGGTCCCTCGCCTGTGTCGTCGTCCCTCCGTTCCACAGTTCAGTCGACGACGGTCCCTCGCCTGTGTCGCCGTCCCTCCGTTCCACAGTTCAGTCGACGACGGTCCCTCGCCTGTGTCGTCGTCCCTCCGTTCCACAGTTCAGTCGGCGACGGTCCCTCGCCCCTGTCGCCGTCCCTCCGTTCCACAGTTCAGTCGACGACGATCCCTCGCTTGTGTCTTCGTCCCTCCGTTCCACAGTTCAGTCGGCGACGGTCCCTCGCCTCTGTCGCCGTCCCTCCGGTTCCACAGTTCAGTCGACGACGGTCCCCGCCTGTGTCGTCGTCCCTCCGTTCCACAGTTCAGTCGACGACGGTCCCTCGCCATCCTCGGCTCCCTCGCCTGTGTCGCCGTCCCTCCGGTTCCACAGTCTGAACGTCCGCTGGTTCGGCAGGAGACGAGTTGCCCCGAGCTGCCGTCTCTGTCAGAGCCGGCGGCCGACGCCGAATCGGAAGGTGCACTGCTGGAGGAGGCCCTCCTCGCGGACGGCATGTCCGACTCGGACGACGGCTTGCTGGCCGACTCCGAGGACGAGGCGGAGGCACTGGCCGCCGAGCACGGCGGGCGGGGCTGGCGACGCTAGCTGGATCTGATGCTGGCAAGACAAGCGGAGTGGGAGAGAGCAGGGTCGGCGGCGCTGGCCCGGTGGGTGGATGCGTCTCTAGTGGAAGACGTAGGAGAGATGTGGAGTGCCGGCGGTGTGAGGAGGTGACGGGTGGTCGACCACAGGATTCTCGGGAGGATTCGATGTGCCTAGTGGAGATGGTGGGACACACCGGAAGCCTGTACAGAAGCTGCTCAGCTAGAGGAGAGCCTGCTGCTCACTTACTCAGATGTCCCAGTGCACGCAAGTTCGCACTCCTGCCAACCAGCGGTGTAGCACGATGGCTTTGAAGTTTAGCTGGGTGGATGGTGTCATTTATCTATTATTAAAGGGGCTCAAGTCAAGGGCAAAGGCTCTGCTATTCATTGTGACTAGCTGAACCGCAGAGTTCAAAGTGATGGTGGCTTTAATGGAGATGGACTTGACTTAGTACCAGCCTCAAAGGTGCTGGGAGCACGGTTGTGATTAAGGAAACATCTTTGGAACCCGTCGCTGGGAGGGCGAGGAATGTTCAGTGAAGTTCTTCACCTTCAGGCTAAATGGCGCGACGCTCAAGTTTTTAATAAAGATGGTAAGAAGGTGGCGTAGTCTTGATGTGACTGCAAGGCCTGGGTGAAGACAACTAAGGAATCTCATCTTCTGAATGTTTGCATTCTCTGGCCAGAAATAGAATGGAAGTTGCAACAGTCTGTAGCTGCGGTGCCCTAAAACTCTCTCTAAGGAAGTTGCAACAGATATAAATTGTCATTTGGTATTCATTTATCGAATATGGACCCATGTTTTCTATGGTAGTGATGGCGAGAGCAACAGATTACAATGAAGGTTGGCTCCCACAACCATCGCAATACATAAAGTGGCTTTAAATCGTGCCAGGGAGGAGTGGGGCCAGATGACGGCCCGACAACCGCAGTTATAACTGACGTTATCTGATGCATAATTTATTCTTATGGCGTAGAATTGTAGCGGTCAGAGGCTCGACATGTATCAAAGCACAGTTGTAGAAACAGACACGAGTGTACTTGATCTAGTCGTTTGCTGCAGCGAATGCCTGCCGGCGGCAGCGCGTGCGTGGTGTGTGCTGTAACTGACACAGGGGCCAGCCAGCGTCCGTCCTTCTTCTGGTTGCAGTGACACTGACATTGTGTTTTGTTGCGGTGATGTTGAATAACACCACTAATACGTTTGTATTGCTATTAGCTGTTCACGATGAATATATTTTATTAAAAAGGCGAGGAATATATTTTACAACACATTTGCGACTGTAGTGAATGTCATATTATGGTAACATTTCACATTGATTGTCACAACATTTTCGGCATCAATGCTGGTTATCCGCCAGGAAAGACGATCGGTAAGCTACAGCAAGGTGGTGTCACTTGCTTAACACTGGGACAGTCAGATATATTATCCTACAGCCTTTGAGACATATTCATCAATCATCAATGGGGCAAACACACACTAATTCATCCGCACATTGGTTCACGCCGCTTATGATGTTCATCAGTAAAGGAGATTCTGGCACACGAGAGCAATTATTGGCACTGATTAGTAATTTGATTTATTGAGTACTTGAACATTATCTGAAAATGCAGCGTAACAGTTCAGGGCAGCCTGTCAGGCATGTATCTGCCGAAAGGTTTGATTTAGAAAAAAGAGCCAATGATTATACACTTGATTTGATGTATAAGAGAGAACTATGCCAAGGCTCTGCTCGGGAGGGGAATTCGGGCTGTTTTTTGTGTTACTTGCTTAAGTTTCTCTTTTGAAGAGCGGGATTACATTTCCGGGAGTGCTGATGTGACCGCAATCAAACTTCAGTACTAGATGTAGCACACTGTGTATGGTTCACTCATTTGGCACGCTCCGCTAGTCATGCAACGAATATCCTGCCAAGTGTGGAGCCTCGTCGCTGCAGACAGGTACCCTGTTTGTACACACTGTATGTTCGTGTTTCCTCCTGGGCTGAGACATCGCCGCCCATCGGACGTCGGACCGGCTTATGAAAATGTCGAATCAGCTACGGAAATCGCCAGCTCCACTCACTGCTCAGTGCTCAGAACACAAGTTTCTCGCGTGGGTGGTGGGCAGTTTGGATAAGTGCAGATTACACTGTGCTTGGTGGGTTTGTCTGTTAGGTATGCCGTCGCGGCACGTCTCCTCCAGCCCTTCACCACACCAGCCGACCCACCCGCTACGCAGAGCCGCCGCTGCCGTTGAAGGCCTTGTCCACGATCCAGTCGACATACATGGCGACCCTGGTGTAGATGCCCGGGAAGTTGGGGTGCCCGCAGCCCACCCCCGAGGAAATGATGCCTGCCAGCTGCATTCGGCCTGAAGCAGGGTCGCTGTACACCAGCGGGCCGCCCGAGTCTCCCTGCCGGCGGGGTCGCGACAGGTCACGCTGGGCAGTGACCCTGCGAGAGTTGCATTGATAGATGCCTACTGTTGACTGGTGGTCATTGGGCCCAGTCTGCTGGGGTCAGGGCCGTCTTAGATCACACTGTGATAATGCCACTGGAGCTTGTCCAAACCAATATGGATGTACAGGTTTAAATGCGATTTATTAATGTTGGAATTAATGGTGACAGAAGTAAATAAATCGGATCACACTATGTTGATTTACCCTGGTGCATTGCCAAGAAGGTTGATTCTGTGACGTTTGTTGATCGTATGTTATGTAGTATCCGTTTTGGCCGGGGCAGTCTTACCTGGCAGGCGTCCTTGCCGCTGCCCGTCGTATCGTGAGCACAGAGCTTAGTGTCGCCGAAACCGGGTGCGAAGTCCACCTCGAAGGCGTCGCCCAGGGTTCGGTACTTGTTCTCACAGCTGGTGGTGTTCACTATAGGTAGCTCCGCCTCCTGCAGGACCGCCGACCGCTCACCCCCTGAGGAAGAGCAGAAGTCAGTTGCAGGTGTCGGAGGGATCGCCGACCCCTCACCCCCTGAGGAAGAGCAGAAGTCGGCTGCAGGTGTCGGGAGACGCGTGCTCGGCAGAGGCGCTGGCCGGCTCAGATGTCAGATGTGGTACCAAGCATATAATTGTCAGCAGTTCATTGAAAGGAACAAATGCTTAATACGTTGACATCACCCTTTTTAGAACAATTTAATACACAAGTACTAAATCGCTTGTTTACTCATTGGCTCCACATTTGCCTATTCATAAGCAGGACAGTGATTCGGCACCTATTTTCAGTGCAGGAGCAGAGCTGTCAAGTAAATGGCGTCAGACAGCGGCAGTGAAAGGCTGACCAAACGTATAGCTGTTGTTGTTGCTGTTGTTATTCCCTCCTGCCTCCTGGCGGAGGAGTAGCCAGATGGCTCTGGAGCCACCTGTATGCGGCCGCCAGGGCCACGATGACGTCATCACGCCGAGCCTCCTCCGTGTCGATAGATATGCTGCCCGTCAGGCGATGTCGCAGCGCCATCAGGGCGGGGCACCGCCGCAGCACGTGGGCTGGGGTGTCGTTTTCCTCCCGGCAGGCCGTGCACCGACCCGCCAGGCAGCGGGGGTCGTCACACTGGGGGCACTACCGGGAGGGGTTCCGTCCGATGCGGTGGAGGTATAGGGCGGAGCCGGACCAATGACCGGCACGGAGTTGGTGGATGTCAACGGCCTCCGCCCTAGACACTCCTGATACCGACGGTGGCAGGTGGGAGTTCATCAATGTTCTGTACCATCCCGGGGGGCGCTGAGACACGGTGCATTTCCTTGCCTCCCTGGCCACTGCCTTCTGGACGGTCCTTGCGTCCACCGCAACGGTGTCCTGGGCCATCGCTGAGGCTTCGCGAGCGAGGCGGTCGGCGCGTTCGTTCCCGCGGATGTCGCAGTGCGACGGGACCCATTGGAGATATATAAGGCGGTCATCCTGAGTGAGTTCGAGGAGAAGCTGCCATATCTCTGTACCCAGCGTGGTGGACTGCAGCGCCGGGCCGGACCGGAGACACGCCAAAGCCGCCTGCGAATCGGTACAGGCGACGATGGGGTCCGCCCGGTGAACTCGGCGGTCCCGTACGGAGGTGAGGGCGGCCTGGAGAGCAACCATTTCCGCTCGGAAGCTGGAACACAGCATGCCAGCTGGGCGGCGGACTTCTTGCTCCTCTCCGTCCGGGTACTCGATGTATGCCCCCGCTCCCCCGTGCGAGACGCCACCCTCCGCCGATCCGTCTGTCCACAGCCATGTGGCACACTGGGGTAGTCCGGCTAGGTGTAGGGTCGCTGCTGCTTTCTTCTGGGTGGGAGTGGCATCTGGGCGGAGGCCCTCACCCACGTGCAGTGTGAATTTGATATTGTTTGTTGGTGTCCAGGGTGGGGGGGGCGCAGAGGCGGCACCAGTTCCACTGGGCAGGTCATCCCGGCGAGGCGCCAGGCTTCCTCCCCCACGTCTTTCCATCCCGTAATGGAGGGGAGTCGTCGCCTGACCTGCTTGTCCGCCACCGCACGGAGAGGGTCCGTGGGAGGAAGTGACTTCGCTTTGGCCAGGAAGCGACCGGCCAGCGTGATTCGGCGGTCCTCTACCGGGGCCAGGCCTGCCTCTGCCATTACCGCGTGTGAGGGGGTGGAGAGGGGGCACCCAGTTATCACCCGGGCGGCTGCTCTCAGCTCCCGTTCCAGCAGTTCCACGTGGGAGGGTGGGGTTGCAGGGAGCCAGGCGGCAGCGGCATGCTCCAACGCGCCGCGCACATAGCCATTGGCTACTACCCGCAACGTGTGCTCGTCCAAGCCCCAGTCCCGTCCGGTGAGCTGTCTGAGCTGGGCGATTCTGGGTCTTGTTTTACGTTTCATGTCCCGACAGTGAGGGCCGAAATGAAGGAGCCGGTCCATGGTCACTCCTAGAAGCTTGAGGGTGGGGGCGGCTGCTACTGACTTTCCGGCCACTTTGATGGAGCAATCAGTTTCGTCATGTGCCCATTGGGACAAAACCAGCATCTGGGTCTTCTCAGCGGCGACGGTCATCTTGGACTGTCGGGCCCAGGCCACCAGGGTATCTGCCGCCACCTGGGCTCTGCTCCTGGCTGCCGCGATTGTGTTGCCGGCACACAGGGTGGCCGTGTCGTTGGCATACATGAAGGGTGTAACGCCGGGTAGACTTCGGAGGGTGGACGCGAGCGGGGCCGCCCAGAGCAGGAAGAGGGTGGGCGACAGGACGCTGCCCTGTGGTAGGCCTGCCCGAAAAACTCGTTCGCGACTAAGTGACCCGTTGACATCTACTCTTGCCCTTCGGTCCCGGAGGAACTGCCAAACCCACTGAACAAGACATCTGGGCAGTCCGGCTTCCATTAGTCTGGTACGGAGGAGGCAGTGGTCGACAGTGTCGTAGGCTCGCGCAAAATCATACGCGAGCAGCACATACTTCTGTGCGGGTTTTCCGTCCTCCGCCTTCCGCCCCCTTGGCCTGGGGAGTTGCCAGCCATCTTGAACCTGTTGTACCAGGCGCCCGATATTATCCTCAACTGCTCTGCCCTCGCGGAAGCCGACCTGTTCCGGCGGGATTAGATCTCGCTGGATTGCGGCGTAGTTAAGGCGAGACAGCACCAATCGTTCAGCCAGTTTGGCTACGTGACTGATCAGTGCTATGGGCCTGTAACTGGCAACTTTACGCTTGTCTTTGCCCGCTTTCGGAATGGGCACTATCGTCGCTCTTCGCCATTCTTGCTGGACTACACACTCAGTCCATGAACGGTTGATGAGTTGTAGGAGGGCCTCACGAGCGCGATTTCCAAGGTGCTTTAGCATTTCGTTGCTGACATCGTCCGGTCCAGGCGACTTCTTAAGCTTAAGCGCATTTAACTCGCGGGTTAGTTCGCACATGGAGAAGGGTTGGCAGCAGCCGTCCTCCCTATCGTCTCTGCACTCCTGGCAATGGCGCCAGGCCGGGTTTGACATCTTGTGCTTTGCATCCATGTCGAGCTTGCGGTTTCTTACTTGTCGTGATACCCAGGCGTATGTGCGGCAGAAGGCGTTGGCTTTTTCTTCATCGCGGACGAGGAGGCGACCACCGTCCTCCATCGCCTGTTCGTTGCGGTGCTCATCGTCGGTAGACCGTTCCCACTTCTTCAGTGTCTTACAGACTCTACCTACACTTTCTGGCTTGTTGAGAGTGGTGGAGACGAAGTTACGGAAGCATGCGCGTGACACTCGTTTCTCCACCTCCGCCGCACGTTTTTTCGCCACAACCCAGCGATCGCGAGACCCTGGGTCGTCGTCCCGGAGGAGGCTGCGGGCTCGTCTTCTTTCCTCCACCGCTTCTAGTAGTTCTGGGTCCAGCGCCCAGGGCTTGGCGTCAGCTCTAGCGCCGCGTGGAATGAACCTCAGGCTGGCCCTGTTGAGCGTTTCCGTGAAGTGGGTGGATAATGCCTGGACGGAGGTCAGCTGAGGCATCGCTTCTGGGAAGGCAGCCTCGCAAGCTTGCTGCCAGTCGTGCCACTCTGCTTTCTTGTACGCCCACTTCGGCTTACGGATGCGGTGGGGGCGGTATTGGAGGTGTTGATCGAGACGAGCATCGGGAGGTGATCACTTCCCATGTCAGGGCCGACGTCCCAGGTGGCTCGACGCGCCAGGTTTCTACTGCAAGCGGCAATATCTGGCGTTGTCTGACTGCCTGACCGATAACTGGCGAAGGTTGCTGCCCCAGAGTTGAGCACTGTCCAGTTGGCTTGTTCTAGCCATGTCGCGACGCGGTTACCGACCTCGTCCGCATCACTGCAGCTGCTGTCCCACATGGGGTGGTGGGCGTTTATGTCTCCCAGGACAATGACATTGTCTCGGGCGGGGAGTCTCGTTGGATCGAAGTTGTCTTCCCGCTGGTCTTCCGCCGTGGCTCGGATGGGAGGGCGATATATATTGATAACATCTACAGGCGATTGACCGAGGATGCGCACTCCGCATACCTCTGTGGTGTCATCGGTTGGTGCCAGAATTCGTTCTTCAAGGGGCTGGAAGTGGACCCCAGCTCTGACGTAGAGAGCTACGTCACCTCCCTTGGCGGGTGCACCATGTTGTCTTCCTCGCGCCCTTCGGGTGACCAGCGGGGGTTGATACCCCGGGAGGCGCACGGCGGACTTCGAGAATTGACCTTCTTGGATCGCTACGACGGCCGGTTGCTCCGTAGAAAGCCAACGTTGGAGTTCCGGTACCTTAGTACGGAGCCCCTCCGTGTTCCAGCAGAGAATTTGCAGGAGACTTCGCTGATTTCGGTTCCGGCGGTAGCGTCTGTTTCGGGCCCTCCGTCTGCCACGTCCTCCGGGGCGTCCCCGGTGGGCTCCCCCACCGTCGGTGCCATCGGCGGGGAGGGCGCAACTTGTGATTCACTCATTTAGCGGGTCGGGGGCGCAGCATGCGCTCCCCGGACCCGCAGTGGGCATACGCAGCCCCAGAGCGTGAAGTAGAGAAGAGGTGATGGAGAGAGGGATGTAGAGCGTAGATACAGGTGTAGGAGGAGGAGACCGGGCGTGAGCCCGTCGGCGCAGCCGGAGGGCCGCTGACAGGTGCCTCTCGGAGAGGGCACAGTTGGAGCCCGTTTGGTTTTCCGCTGTTGTAGTCGTCCAGCAGCGGCGGACCCGGGGGTCCACACTCCCCATCACTTGAAGGTGGGCTCCGTCCAGGGGGCAAACGTATAGCTCGGACGGCGAGACCGCCAATGGGAGGTTGCAACATGAAGTCCGGTGTGCACAGTTCTGGTACGCAGTCCAACAGACAGACTTAACGGGGTAAAACCAAACTGGTCTCGTCTTTCCGATTCCATCCAGTTACTTTTGTAACCCCATCACTCTTGACTCGACTGTTGATTCCCAATGTACATCTGCGGTGGGTCGCCAAACATCTTCCTAATGCTAAATCGGCATACTTCTAACTGGCGGCGGTGGAGCCCCTTACTAAGCTGAATGTATCCCTGACCTGCAACGGTGGCACTTTCTTACCGAACTCGGTGTGGCGCCCTTTCACCGAATTCGGTGTGGCGCCCTGCCACCGAACTTTTTATGGCGCCCCCTCACCGAACTCGGTGTGGCGCCCTGCCACCGAACTCTGTGTGGCACCCTCTCACCGAACTCTGTGTGGCGCCCTCTCAACAAACTTTGTATGACAACCCCTCACCGAACTCGGTGTGGCGCCCCCTCACCGAAATCTGTGTGGCGCCCCCTCACCGAACTCGGTGTGGCGCCCTCTCACCGAACTCGGTGTGGCCCCAGCCTGCGACGGTGGCGCGGCGGCCGGTGAGGTCGCGTCCTCGCGGTGGCAGGCAGATGGGTCGCACCACTCCGCCCAGCCGGACAGGCCGCCGCGGGTGCAGCAGCGCGATGTCGTGATGTTTCTGCTGATGCCGGTACCGTGGGTGCAGGTGGATGCGGTCCACCAGCAGGTCCTGGTGCTGTGAGTCGGTGTCGTAGTTCAGGTCGAACTCACCCACCCGCACGATCAAGCGGTTTCTGTGGAGGTGACAGCCGGGCTTAATGTCGCAGCTTTGTAGTTACGCTGATGCGATCATGTGTCTACCGAGAAGGTCTCAAGAACTGATGGCTGTGGATGCCAGAGAACACAGGTGCAGTTGTAGACCCAGACGGTGAAAACTGAGAAGAAAAAACTAGCGAACTGAGACAGCTGGATGATTAGTTGTATCAGCATGCCCTTCCGATCACCCCATAGATCGACCGTTGCCTGCGAAGAAGTGAGTGATTACATTTGGGCTATCATTAGTTTTTGTTGGCAGCAATGTCTTACTTCTGGAATTTGCCGAGGCAGTGGCCGGCGGTGATGATGTATCGTTCGTTGAGGATGGCGCCTCCACAAAACCAGCTGACCTTGCGGGCCTTACGCTCACCAATCAATGCCTGTCGAGACGCCAGTACAGAAATAGTCCACATGTTCTAAAACAGAAGCTACAAGCTCGGCTGGATGGAAACAGCATGGTGTCCGTACAGCCAATGATCTACCTTTGTTAATGTTTTCACTTGCGGAGGTTTTTGAGATAGGTAAACTTATGAGCTCTCTCGTGATTAACAAGTCTAGGAAACACTTCGGAGCGTCAACTACTGATAGGAAATGATCTATATGATATAAAAGAAATGTATTATATTTGTTAATGACAATGAACACAGACAACTCACTTTTGAGCATGAAATATAACTGCTGGGTCATTCCACCATACATCGACCAAGAATTTCGTAAAATAAAGCCCTTCTATTTTTATTGTCTCCAAAATTGGTGCCAAGGGGGTTTCAAAGGTGTAGAATCTAACCATGGCGTCAAAAAATTATATGAAAATTTGGTATGGCAGATATAGTCTCCGGCATTGTTCGGGGGTCACCATATAGGCATTGTTTTGAAAGCCTATAGTTCTGCCATTTTTTAGATTGTAACGATATTTTACATTTTTGTTCACCATTTAGCATGTTTAAATTTCGCTATCTTCGATTTTTATATTTATGCAAAATTGACGTCATGACCTCGTGACCTAGTTCTTGAACGGTGATCTTGACCCACAGTACAGTGAATTTTATAAATTCATGTAAAAAATTTTTACCTTTGGAAATACTATTTTAGGTAAAGTAATAAAAATATGGCTTTCGCACTAAATATACTACTTCTTACTTCCGAAACATGACACTAGGTGTCACTATGGAGCTGTACCATCGTAACTCACGGTATGGTTAATGCCAGTGACGACGGAACGTCCGAATTCAAGAGGGGCGCCATGGACTTTTCAACCAATTTCTTTCCCGTCAACGCCATATGAGTTGTTAATCCTTACACGTACAGGGGGGGGTGTTGCAACCCCCTCAGGTTTTTCAAGAATTGAAAACGAGCTTCTTAAGTTAGAGTCTTGAAATGTTGTATAGCCTCTGACGCATTCATTGCGGGCATCTTGCAAAGAATTGTTCCTACCCTTCAAGGTCACAGAGTTATGACCTTAACAGTGGAGGCATGTTGGGGGCATTTGGGCGCCTGTACCCGTTTTCACGTGAATGCTCCAGACTCTTATCGTTCTTTTGCATCATTTGCTCATGAACTGTCCCAGAATATTTTCTTCCAGTCTTCGAGGCTCATTTTTATCAGGTTAGACCTTTTATGACCTTTTTGCATTCAATGACCTTTATTTGACCTTGCGTGACATCAGTGATAATTGTGTCGAATAACGACTACAGATGCGTGTTTCAATTCGGTATTTCTAAATGAGATGAACATCGAATTATTTGACTTGCGTCCGATACGGGCTTAACCTTTTTCGACCTGTGACCTTTTTTTACCTTGAAAGGGGGTGAGTAATAACAATTGAAGAAGCAAACTTACTTGGAGTAAATGATGCAGAATGGTTTATGAATAGTCAATTTGAATCATATGGGCACTGAACTAGTTGGTTTGCATATTACATGGACTTGACCTTTTTCGAAATTTGACCTTGTTTGACCTTGAAGGAGTGAAAGCAATAACACATGATGAAGCAGGCATTTGGCGTAACTGACGCAAAATTTCTTTTGAATAGTCAATTTGCATGAAAATGACACTGAACAAGACGTTTTTCTTCCAAAACGGATTTGACCTTTTTCAAGCTTTGAACTAATTTGACCTTGAACGGGGTGTAAGCAGTGACAGGTGATTGGAAACTCACTAAATTGGCACAAATGATTCAGAATAGCTTGTGAATAGTCCATTTAAATTATGTGGACTCTTAACTAATTACTTTCACTGCTAAGGAGCATTTTGAAGCTCTGAAGCAGTCCCATGCAATGCAATGCACCACTAAAATTCACCAATGATTTGTTTTTAGTGGCTTAAACGTCTTCATTATAAAAGAGCTAAAATAATGGTATGCTGAGCAAAATTCACTACGAAATTACCAAAGGTCAAGTTTAAACACGTTTGAAAATACCACAAGAGATTACCAAAGGCTATAAAAGCCAAACTGGGGTCATAACATGTTTTAAATTCAAGCTACGTCCGGGGAAACGCGACACAAAGCCTGAAAATCCAAATATCTTCCTTAACCCTCGCCCCACCTAGAATAACGAAATCGATGGCCCCCTAAGGGTTTTTTTCGGAACAACAGAAAAACAACGAGGGGAAGCACCGCGGTTGAGGGTTCTACCTCTTACCCCATTATTTTCCCATCATCCCAGAAATATATTACCCCGGGTCACCCAAGGTCAGGTCACCAGGCGATGTCAACCAGGGTCACCTCACTTTAACTTTTGAGCTCTACCATAGCTACATTTCTGAGCCGATCGATTTAAAACTTTCGACACTTCATGACCCCTCCGGAGTCTACAGAATTTATCTTCGGGATTTTTTCGATTTGGTGACCTGAGGCCAGGTCACCAGGTAACCTCTTCCGTAGGAGGTGGAGGCTGGAGGCTTCCGTAGGAGGCTGTCACCTCCACAGCTTTTCTGCATGGGAAAAGCTGTCTTATGAGCTAAAAGTCACAAAATAATCGTAAATGCTCAATTTGCTCTGACAAGCATTCTTGGACACCCTTTCATGGATACCAGGGGCGATATTGCCCTTTGACCTATCTGAGATCATCAGAGGTCACCAGAGGTCAAAAACAGTATTTTGACGATAAATTTTGACCTAATTAAGCTACAACACTGAATCAAAGGTCATCGCGTATGTCTCGTCACTAGTTTTCATTTGATATACACCACGGTCACTTTCATACCTTTCGAGACCTCAGGTCATATTAAGTCACGAGGTACCCTCTGGAGTTCAAATCACTGGCGGGAGGCCATTATGTTCCACATAACGGAGAAAGTCCTGGCATTTTCCTATCAAATGATTTTTGCTAGAGCTCAATAGCTCTAATGGCGTGAGAGCTATGCTCAGGTTTCTTAAGGATTGCATGTCTTACTGGAAATAGCCTATCGTGACCTAACTTGACCTCTGGAGGTCAAAACATAGACCTGAGCGCTTAAACGTGTATTAAAATCTTACTGAATTCACATGAGGTTTCTAATGCCTTTTGCATCTTTGCGCTAACTTCCATATTTTCGGAGTTAGGGGCATTGATTGCCCCCAGTGGGGCGAAGGTGGCGCTGGACCCCGTTGGGGCGCGGGTTAAATGCTTCTGGAAATGACATCATAGTTCTGTGATTCAATGTGACAGGAACACATTTATTTTGATAAGATGTACAATGATCCAAACAACCATACATGACATTTACAACAGCTAAATTAATTCCCAAAGGGACAATAATTTGAATTCAAAATAGGGGGGGTAACCCCTATTCCTGTGCTTGTGTTAAAATGCTTCAACTGTAGGCTGGCTGCTTGATTTTGATTCTTCAAATGTTTTTATTTTGAAGTTGCAAGTCAATTAGAACGTGAGTTACGATAGCATAGCTCCACAGTGACACCTAGTATTATATATATGAAGCTAAAAGTAGTATATGCATTTCGAAAGCCATTTTTTCTTTATTTGATATGAAAGACTGCTACCATATGTCAAAACGCTTTCAAGAGAAATGTTTAATTTCACTGTACTACGGGTCAAGGTCACCGTTATAAAACTAGGTCATGAGGTCACCAAAGTTTTTTGTTTGAATTTCAAAATTGAAGATAGCCAAAATGTTGCCCATAGAATTTAAATCCTAAAATTATACAATTTTCTGAAATCACTTGAAAACTGTTGGAGCTATAGGCATTCTAATCAATAATGCATAATGGCCTTCAGAAATTTCCAGAGGCCATTTTTCTCAAACCAATTTTTAAATAATTTTTTGGGTGCCATGGGTGGATTCTACGCCATTGTGAGTCACCATATACCAATTTTAGAGGAAATTAAAAATAGTAGGGTTTTGTGCCTTGGTCGATTTATGGTGGAATGACCCTGCTGGCTTTTAAGTATGTCTCACCAGCCAGGGCCAGCGTCCTATGATCGCGTTGGTGCCTCCAGTGACGTAGTTGGCTTCGCCCAGCCTACTGCTGACCTTGTCCCGGTACTCTTTAGAGAAGATTCCGTAGGGGTCCAGCTCCCCTTGTTTTCGGCCGGTCCGGATCACAAACGTCTCGTTACCGAGATCTGCCGGATTGATCTCGAACTGGCGGATATAGCCGCCCTCTCCTTCTCCATACACCAGATCAACTGCCTCCGGATCGGGTGGCAGGAACATAAACCGGATCGTCGTGCCCGGAGGCACAGTTCCTCCTCTGGCATCAGTTGGAGGTGCCGCTGTGGTGGCAGGCGCCTGCGCCACCGGAGGGAGCTCTGTGTAGGCCACGTACTGCTCCTCCTGCTCTTCAGGACCGAACTCGAGCGAGTCGAAGAAGTCGAATGGGTTTGGCGGCGCGGAGGCGGGCGACCGATCCAGAGCGGGGTCGGAAGCGTGCGAAAGATCTAGAGCAGAGCGCCGGCGTCGCCTCAGCTCTAACTGGTCGTAGTCAGCCCGCACCTCCGGCGTGGCGAGGCCGCAGTCTGGCGGCAGACCAACACCCAAGCTAAACCAATAAACCTGTATGGCACTGGCAGCTGAAGGACCGTAAAATACCAAAAAGCTTAATCGACAGAACAGCACAGCCTGGTTTTGCCAAGAAATACGAATTATCAACAATCCGGGGACATAAATACTACATTGAAACTTCTTGTGCGCTCCCAATCGAGAGAGAGAGAGGACATTCCACGACAAATCGACAATACCACCCTCATGTCGCAAATTTCGGTGTATTTTTTGTCAGATGGGCAATTGATAGAGCTGATGACGATTTTCGTATTTATTTTCCTCCCTGACTTGCGGTTTGAAAATTATAGCCTCAGGCATTTTGACCATAACCACTTGCATGTCTTTTTTAAAGACGAAATTTTACCTGTATGCTTCTACAAATGCCATAAAAACTTGATCTATATATCTTAAGGACGAATTAAGAATTCTAGCTCATTAAAAATATAATTCAAAAAATTAAATTTGAAGTATATTATACATTCTTCAATTTTTCAAAATCTATAAAAAACTATTTTCATATGAATTATTTTTACCTTTTTGAGGCTCACATTACTCTTTATACTTTTGTCTATAAGATTCAATAATAAAAAGAACGGAGACTATAACAGAAAGCGAGATCTGAGCTCCCAAACGTCTCGAAACCCCACTTTTGTGAGGTTCGTGTGCCAGCGCGGCCCGGCGTCGCTGCACCTATTAAACGTGTCTGGTCACGAAAAAGGTCTCAATGGTGGAATTGGTCGGCAATGAGGGTAAGGATGTATTTAAAACTATAAATTGTAATCACTGTCACATTCCTTAGCACGCGCACTGGAGAGGCGTCCGACACTTACGGGCAATGGAGGGGTGGACTGGTAGGCCCCCTGAGCTCTCGGAAACTAGGAGGCTTAGAAAAACCTCGGTTGGGGACTGGGTGGGAACTATTGAAATCTATATTATGAGATCTAAATTGACCTAGGTCAGTATCGTCAAGTTCAAACGAGGTCATGAATGTCAAGTATTCATCCGGAAATGCCGTGATTAAGCTCAAAGAAGTCCAGAATGCTCTAAAAACAGAGCAAAGCCATAGTGAGAACGTCCCAAGAATTGTAAACCTAATTGTTGGGGTTAAGGTCATTCAAGGTCATTGACCTAAGACGTCACAATATGGCATATTCCCCTTATTTACACCATGACTGGCACCATAGCAACCGTTAGACGGGAAATGAGCATGGACGTTTACCCATAACATTTTAATTTGACCTGTGACCTTGACCTTTACATTGATTTATGTTAACTATGACGTCGTAGCATAATATAGGTCATACTGGGTAACGCCATGCGACCGGAAGCACCCGACCAATGACTTTGAAATGCTGGTATAGCCTTGAAATGTGACCTTGACCTTCATGACGGGTGAAATTGACATACAATCTCGTTTTATATGGCGCTATAACGTTGCCAGTTGGTCTTTGTTGCACGCGAACTGGTGCAACCGCGCGATTGCAGCGATATCAAAATAAAGGTTTTGACTTTGAAAGCCTATAATTACACAATTAGGACCGATTTTCAAGGTTATTTGACCAATCGACGTGCCATTGAATATTTTGAAGAGTAGCGAAATAACGTTTTTTGGCCACGAAAGGTTCTCCAGCCACCTAGAAAAAAAGTAGGTGGGGGCCTCCGAGGCTCCCCTCCAGTGTGCTTTTTAACACGCGCTGGTATGAGGCCCCGGGCCACCTTTCCTGGCAGGGGGGTACCCATCCCCTTACGATCTCAGCAGCCATGCTTGGAAGGGAACACGGAAAGCAGTGTTCCATTGCTTGCCTTGATCTCTACCGAAAATGTTTCACCAAAAAGTACTCGAATTAGATACTGAGCTCAGAAAACGCTTCGATAAAGCAGTCACGAGAAAAGGAACATTGAATATTCACAAGTTCGTACCAGTTAATTCAAAGACCTTAATTGTCCATGAGCTCTCGAATGATGAGGTACAGAAGGTTCGAGTTTCAAATTGAATATGTGAAGTTCAATGGCACCATGTGATGGAGTCGTTCTTCCGATCCGTGGGTCAGATCTTAAATAAAGCAGCATGTCTTAATCTTATGTTCGAATGTTTGAAAAGCAGTTGTCGGCGTAGGCGCCATGTCGCTTTGTGTTTATGATGTGTGCTTTCTTATATAAACTGAACTGGGATACATGAAACTTTTTTAGGGTATGGGTAGAAAAAGCAAAACTATCTAAAACAAACCTAAGACAACAGTAGTAATCGGCTTCTGACGCATTATCCGCCCACTACATTTTCCAGCAATTAATGCACCATAGTGTAGGAATTGTTCCAAATGTTCCGGTGATACGTTCAATTTTTTTCGTAACGGCTCAAATTGTTATGTTAGCAATAGTAGCCTCCACACCACATCTAGTTCATTCGCAACGTCACCGCAGCGCAGTCTTGCTCAGTTCTCCCCTCCCCGTTACCCCACTTCCAACCGGACGCGTCTATGCGGCGTGCCGACTGCAGGCTAAGTGGCCGGCGACGGTGTTGGGTTTGGTCTGTGGCGCTTGTTACTGATTTTTCTCTGCAGTCTCCATTCTTTTTATTGGCGTTATGTGTAGTTTAAGCAATGCTCTTTTACATGAAGTAGTTTTGAAGTCAATAAAAACATAGGAAATATATATGCTTATCTTTGCAAAAGTTTGGAGTTATATTTTAAACATATTCTTGCCAATTAATATAATTAAACTTACATATTTGTATTGTCCAGTCTGTTGTAATTATTTTCATGTAACCTCTTGAAGAAATACCTTTGATTTAAATGGCAAAAAACTCAAGCGAAAAGTACGATGCACGCGTCCGATGCTGGGTTGCCCGAGGCTATAACTTCAAAACCATTATCCGGACGAGACTAAAAATACCACAGTCGTTTTCAGCGCCACTGAGAACCCTAGTCCCAAATTTTCATAAAAATCTGAGATATGAGGGTGTTATTTCGACTCATCGATTTGTCCTGGAATGCCCCAGAGAGAGAGAGAGAGAGAGAGAGAGAGAGAGAGAGAGAGAGAGAGAGAGAGAGAGAGAGAGAGAGAGAGAGAGAGAGAGAGAGAGAGAGAGAGAGAGAAGAAAAAAAAAAAAAAAGAGAAAAAAAAAAAAAAAGAAAAAAAAAAAAAAAGAGCGAGCGAGAGTTGTTTGGTCCACAACCGAGCAGAAACGTGAGAGGTTATCATCACCTCCGTGGGATTACGTTCATTTAACTATCACGGGTCTACATGCTAACTGTTGTGGATGAGGAAGGATAGCAGTGGAAGCACCACAGGGAGCCACTAAACATGTTTTGTAGCATGTCCTCACCTTTATGTCCGATGAAGCCGCGCTCTTTGATTCGCTCGCTGCTGGGCTGGGAGGCAAGGTCTACAGGTCGTGGTGGTGGGACCTGTGGTCTGCTGAGAGGACGCTGAGTTGGTGGTCTGTTGGGAGGACGCTGAGTTGGTGGTCTGCTGGGGCTCTGGCTCTGCGGCGGTTCCGGACCGAGCACGAACTTGCCTGGCGGCCGGAAGATGGCAGGCTGTGTTTGCTGGGAAGGCTTCTGCGTTGGTGGTGCGATTGGCCGCCAGAGGTTTGTCGGGCGGCCCGCAGGTCGTGCACCAGTAAAAAATACGCCGCCGACATTTTCTGAAAACGCATAACGCCGTGAAATTTCTGGTTGTAAGTTTATATTTTTATTGGTCCATCTGACTTAGAGTGGATCTCGTGCAACGTGACATGTATGATTTATACGCCGCAAATTCCTGACACCGTCATGCTTAAAACATAGTTTATCTCAGTATCTTGAGCTATAATGAAAGGTATGGCTTGCTTCATTTCATGCATATTTCGATACCTAAAACTACCCCACTCCCCTCCGAGAAACACGTGCATACCTTCCCAAGTACGTGGTGTTGACAAATTCAATGTGACAGACCCATCGGTGAAAAAAACTAGTCCAGTCCGCTGCACTATCTACGCGCTCTTCTCGACAGTTTTTGCTTCTAATTAAGACACTCACTTCTTGGGCAGCAGACTATTGGGTTCTTGGGCCGGTATAGGCAGATGGTAGGCTTCTTTTTGGGATACTCCTTGCGGACGGCGCGACAGAAGCGCCACGGGCGGCAGTCTCCGACAACTCCGTCAGCTGTGTAACACTGCAGCGGGTCTTCCTCGCCGGTGAGCACCCGAGTCTGACCTGGAGATTACACCAGTCGATGATGATGACAGAGCAAACTTTGATGTGCTCGGAAGCTTCATAGTCTCCACTTTGCTGAACAGGCCGAGGGACGGTCTGAGACTGCCGGAAGCGAGATGGAAGCTCCACAGGGCCCGCGGCGAACATAACCTCCGGCAAGCTGGAGCAGAGCTTTCAATACGAATCCAATATTTTGGGCGATGCAAAGCGGTGCTATGTCATTCTTTGCTTGGCTGTGACCCGGCTACGACACGGATATGCTCGTGGTCGAGCTAAGAACATCCCCCAGTCCCATTATCGCTGCCTGCAATTGCAAGCCCACCTCGGATGGTGATATTCTTCAAAGGACAATGACGGCACTGCAAGACATAGCTAACCGATAACCAGCTTGTGTGGTTATCGTCGAGGATTTCAACATTCCAGAACTTAAGTGGACTGTATCAGCTTCCCGTTAGACCAGACGAACCAGTGACGGTGTATCCCAGCCTGCAACTGAGCTTCTGGAGGCCTGTGCCTTGGCTGAATTGAGACAATATGTCTCATCATCGACGACGCATGGTAATAATACGTTAGATCTTGCCCTTTCTACAAAACTGGATGTGATCGCCACCACTCTGGATGGCGTGTTTGATTCAGGTCAACAGGAAATTATGTTCGTTTTAAGATCTGTAAAATCCCATGTTCCCTCCGTAATAAAGTCCCGTGTTTTCAACTACAAGCGTGGTGATTTCACTGGATTGAAGCGTGCTCTCGAATTAGTTCCATGGTCATTGCTTCATGACTTGCACGTTGACAAAGCTGTGGATTTGTTTTATAGTGTGTTAGATGCCGCATTGCGAGGTTTTATTCCTGTTGTGCCAATCGAAAGAAAGTTTCCCCCATGGTTTAATCACGAATTGAGGGGCGCTGTAAAGGAACAGGAAACAGCCTTTCGAAGAATGAAACGCAACAGGGGTGATATAATGGTTTCAGAGTTTCGCCAGAAGAGGGCACTGCTTAAGAATCTCTCGGATGCTAGGTACGGTGAATACTTGGTACAGTTAAAGCACGCGTTCAAGACTAATCCCAAAAGTTTCTGGCCGATCTTGAAATGTATCTAAGGGGAAACATTGTCTTCCAGTTCCCGCGGTATATAGCCCTGGTAGCTGAAACGCCATAGAACCTCAATGAACATTATAGAACCACACACATTCTTTTCCGGTTCGGAAATTTAACGGTGTCAGTGTCATGGTTGACCGGGAATGAGTAAATATTCTGAATCGTGTTTTCTGCTCCAGGTTTTCTGAACAAGGTGCAGGGCAGGGGCGCAAGTTTCCATATATTTGGAGGGGCTCGAGCCCCCCCCAATGCTCGGAGAAGCCCCCCCCCAATGACCCGACGAGCCCCCAATCCCAAGTTGCGGGCCCCTGCGGACAGAGCCGGGCCCCTGCCACGATTCCGGGCCTCAGTGGTCTACTTGGGCTAGCTTTGGCTGAGGCCAGGCTCCCTGGCATGCTTGCGGGTGCCCTGTGGGCCACCTTTAACATCGGTGTCCGCAACCGGGTCCCTAACGATATTTTATCAGGCCCACTTTGACTGCAGCCGGGTCCCTAATTCCGGCGGTCTCGGGCCTCCTGTCATCCAACCGGGCCCTCTGTGATCCACCCGGGCCCCCTGTGGACTGCAACCGGGCCCCCTGTAATCCACCCGGGCCCCCTGTGACTGCAGCCGGGCCCCCTGTAATCTATCCGGCCCCCTGTGACTGCAACCGGGCCCCTGTGACTGCAACTGGGCCCCTGTCATCCACCCGAGCTCCCTGTGACTACAACCGGGCCATCTGTGATCCACCCAGCCCACCTGTGACTGCAACCGGGCCCCCTGTAATCCACCCGGGCTCCCTGTGATTACAACCGGGCCCCCTATCATCCACCCGGACCCCTGTGATACACCCGGGCCCCCTGTGATTACAACCGGGCCCCTATCATCCACCCGGGCCCCTGTGATACACCCGGGCCCCCTGTGATTAGGACAGAGCCAACTGTGATCCACCGGGGCCCCTGTGACTGCAACCGGGCCCTCTGCGATCCACCCGGTCCCCTGCGACTGCAACCGGACTCTCTGTGATCCACCTGGGCCCCCTGTAATTATAACCGGGCCCCATATGATCCACGCGGGCCCATGTGACTCCAACCGGGCCCCCTGTGACTGCAAGCGTGCCATCTATGATCCACCCGGGCCCCCTGTGACTGAAACCGGGCCCCCTGTAATCCACTCGGGCCCCTGTGACTACAACCGGGCCCCATGTGATCCACCCGGGCCCCCTGTAATTACAACCGGGCCCCCTATGATCCACCCGGGCCCCCTGTGATACACCCGGGCCCCCTGTGACTGCAACCGGGCCATCTGTGATCCACCCTGGGCCCCTGTGACTGCAACCAGGCACTCTGTGACTGCAACCGGGCCCCCTGTGACTGCAACCGGCCCCCCTGTAGTCCACCTGGGGCCCCTGTGACTCCAACCGGGCCCCCTGTGACTGCAACCGGGCCATCTGTGATCCAACCTGGGCCCCTGTGACTGCAACCGGGCCCTCTGTGAGCCATCCGGCCCCCTGTGACTGCAACCGGGCCCCCTGTAATCCACCCGGCCCACTGTGACTGCAACCGGGCCCTCTGTGATACACCCGGGCCCCCTGGGACTGCAACCGGGCCATCTGTGATCCACCCGGGGCCCCTGTAACTGCAACCAGGCACTCTGTGACTGCAACCGGGCCCACTTTGATCCACCCGGGCCCCCCTGTAATCCACCTGGGCCCCCTGTGATCCACCCGGGTCCCTGTGACTGCAAACGGATTCCCTGTGGTCTAACCGCGCCACCTGTGACTGAAACCGGGCCCCCTGTCATCCACCCGGCCCCCTGTGACTGCAACTGGGCCATCTGTGATCCACCCGGGGCCCCTGTGACTGCAACCGGGCCCCCTATGATTCACTCAGGCCCCCTGTGACTGCGACCGGGCCCCCTGTGATCCACCCGGGCCCTCTGTGACTGCAACCGGACCCCCTGTGATTACAACCAGGCCAGTTAAGATCCACCCGGGCCATCTGTGATCCACTCGGGTCCCCTGTGACTGCAACCGGGCCCTCTGTGAGCCATCCGGCCCCCTGTGACTGCAACCGGGCCCCCTGTAATCCACCCGGCCCACTGTGACTGCAACCGGGCCCTCTGTGATACACCCGGGGCCCCCTGGGACTGCAACCGGGCCATCTGTGATCCACTCGGGGCCCCTGTGACTGCAGCCATGCACTATGTGACTGCAACCGGGCCCCCTATGACTGCAACCGGGCCCTTTTTGATCCACCCGGGCCCCCTGTGACTGCTATCGGGCCACCTGTAATCCACCTGGGGCCCCTGTGATCCATCCTGGGCCCCATGTGATCCACACGGGCCCTCTTTGACTGCAACCGGGCCCCCTGAGATCCACCCGGGCGCCCTGTGACTGGAAACGGATTCCCTGTGGTCCAACCGGGCCACCTGTGACTGCAACCGGGCCCCTGGAATCCACCCGGCCCCCTGTTATCCACCCGGGCTCCTGTGACTGCAACCGAGCCCTCTGTGATCCGCCCGAGCCCCTGTCACCGCAACCGGGCGCCTGTGATCCACCCGGGCCCCCTGTGACTGCAACCGGGACCTGTGACTGCAACTGGGCTCCCTGTGGTCCAGGAGGCGCGGGTCCTCTAATGCCACGGACGGGCCCTTGCCATGAGTGCGGGGCCCCGTGGTCTATCTGGGCTTGCTGTGGCTGCGGTCGGGCTCCCTGGCATGCTTGCTTGGGTGCGGTCCCCTTTAGGGCCACCCATAATCGCTGTGTCCGCAAACGGCCCCTAACGATATTCTCAGGCCCATTTTGACTGCATCCGGGGCCCTATTTCTGGCAGTCTCGGGACCTTTTTGGTTTCTCTGTGACTGCAACCGGGCTCCTTGTATTCTGCCTTGGCCCCTATTAGTCTGCTCGGGGCCTTTGTAGGTGGTATGGGCTTTTGTAGTGTGCCTGGGTCCTTTGTGGTCCGCCCGGGCCCCTGTGGTCTGCCCGCGCCCCTTGTGGGCGGTCTGGGCTCCTTTTAGTCTGCCCGGGCCCTCTGTGGTCTGCTCAGGCCCCCTGTGTTCTACCCAGCCCCCTGCGGTCTGCCCGGCCCCTTGCAATTTGCCCGGGCTCCTATGGTTTGTCCGTGTCCCTGTGGTCTGCAAGGAACCACAGCACTAGGGGATCCAGGGGGGGCAATTGGAGCAATCCCCCAAATCCCCAGATTTTTCAGCTTTTTATGGATTTTCTTCAAACAAAAACCATATGTTTTTTCACGATTTGGGGCCCCGTTGCCCCCTATTCCCACCATCGGCCTGAATCCGCCCCCTGACTCCACTCCTCCCACTTCGCTGTATCCGGGAACCTGTGCTATAATTTCAGGCTCCCTCTGAGCTGCCCAGGCCTCCTCTGGCTCTAGCCGGGCTCCTTGCCTTGCTTACGACCCCCTGTAGTTCACCACCCCCCACCGTGCGCAGCCGGGCCCGTTCCGATAAGTACTGGTTTAATAAATTGACATGTTTGCTATTTTTGCATCTCTCCGCCGGCACTACTTTTCTTCATTGATATATTTCTAGGCATTTTTGTCAGAAATGTGCATGAAGTTTTCCAATTTTGTTTTTTCTAGTGTAATTTCAAATACAGACAAATTTAAGTCTCTTAAATTTGTCTGTCAAAAAGTGTATCAAATCTTGTCGTCAAACCTGGGTTAAATAATGTGCGTCCGCCAGCGAATGGTAGCCTCTTAATTTCCCGGGCTTGTCAGCGCAGCGCGAAGGAAGCTAAGGTATGCTCCTGGCTCTCTTGTCGCATTCGCCGAGGCGAATGATTTGCACAAAGTTTGCCTTGAACAGTAAAATTGGCATGCTTATGATTCAATCGGCTTGTGTCTACTCTGGAAAAGTTTCGTTAGGCTCTGATTTGGATTTTACGTTTGGGGTTTTCGTGTCAATCCAAATCGTGCTCCGATGCGCAGTGTTGAATGGCAAGTGAAGTGATTGTTTGCTATTAGCTCATGTCGGGCTGAATCCCTAATGAGTGATGATCCCCTGTCCGGCTCCCCTGATGGCTAAATACCAAGACTTGGAGAATCTTTTTCCCCTATGACCGCCAGTAACGTATCTAAAATTTGGGTAAGGGGAGGGGAGGGGCAAAGCCTCAGGGACAGGGCGGCACTTAGCCACCCGAAGGGCGCACTTTTCACCCAAAGGGCAACCAATCGTCGCATCCTGGGGGAAGGGGAGAGTTTGGGGGTGGCATTTCGTCCTCAGAGGCTCTTGGGTTTAAGGGATGGCTGCCCCATTCGCCCCCCCTGGTGGCCACCCCATTCGCCCCGCCCCCTGGTGGCTGCAGCCGGGTCCCTACTCCCAGTAGTTAATACCCTGTGGATGCAGACGGGCCTGCCATGGATGCTGTTCGTGTAACTGCAACCAGCCTCTGCCATGCTTGCCATGCGGGCCCCTGTGGTATCCCGGGCCCCTATTGGTCTGATCGGGCCCCCTGTGGCCTGTCCGGGCTCCTGTGGTGTACCCGGGCCCCAGTGTGCAAAGTATGGCATTTTCGACGAGATCTCGTCGGTGCGAGCTCGTCGGTCCTTTACTACCCTGGGTGCGAGTGTCCTTGGAGACAGGAGCGAGTGGTGCGAATTTTATCAGCCTGGTGCGAATTTGCAAGACTGGTGCGAGGAAGTTGACACTGAAAACTAAAAAAAAAAATAATGACTGAATAGTTAGGAATACACAGGAGGGGGCCTTATAAAAAGTCCTTAACTAACTAATAAGAGAGGTAGTATTGCATCGTGTGGGTAGGAATGTGTGCGTTTTTCTCCCTAGTATCTGGCAGATTGGTGAGATTTTTTTAGGCTGGTGGTGCGATAATTTTGGATGGCTGGTGCGACTAGTCTGGCCTGCTGCCATACTTTGCAGACTGGCCGGGTCCCATTTGGTCTGCACGGACCCCTTGTCTGCTAGTGCCCATTTTGTTCTGATCGAGCCCCTTGTGGTCTGCCCGGGCCTCCTGTGGTTTTCCCGGAACCCTTTTGGCCTGTCCGGGCCTCTGTGTGGCCTCTGCGGACCCCCTTTTATCCTTTCGGGGCCCCTTTTGTCTGCGCGGGCCCTCTGTGGTTTGCCCGGGCCCGTCCCAGTCTGCAAATTATGGCACTTTTGGCGAGATCTCGTGGTGCAGACACCCTTCAGGTGGTTCGAACTTTGGAGCAAACAAGTGCCCACTTTTGCTGTATGGTGCGAGGGAGCTCAAATCAAACACCCACAGAGATCTGAGAAGGGAGCAACTGATAAAAACATCGAAATTTCCGGGTCAGTGAAATTTCTCACCAATGCTTGGTGTGAATTTTAGGCTGCTGGTGGTGCGAAAAATCTACAAGGCTGGTGCGGACTCTTCAGGTCTGCTGCCATACTTTCCAGACTGGGCCCCTCTGTGGTTAGCCCGGCCCCTGTGTTCAGCTCGGGTCCTTGTGGTCTGCCCGGGTCCTTTCATCTGTCCAGGCCCCGTGTGGTCTGCCCGGGCCCGCTACCCAGCCAGCAATTCCGACCGGGCCCAGAGCGGGCTGGGTCGGGCTCTGCCCGAGCCCTAAGACTCATAGCTGAGCCACATAGACTCGGGCTGAGCCCGACATCAGGTCGGGGGATGACAACTTGCCCGAGCGGTAGAGCCCGGTCTTGCTTGACCATGGGCTCTGCCCAGACGGAGCGGAGCCGGACCTGGGCTGAGCCCAT
This sequence comes from Lepas anatifera, assembly GCA_034440635.1. Lineage (NCBI taxonomy): Eukaryota > Metazoa > Arthropoda > Thecostraca > Lepadidae > Lepas > Lepas anatifera. Next base: position 1,041,751 of record JAOTON010000481.1, on the reverse strand, counting down.
GTACGCGGGAATGGTAGCCTCTTAATTTCCCGGGCTTGTCAGCGCAGCGCAAAGGAAGCTAAGGTATGCTCCTGGCTCTCTTGTCGCATTCGCCGAGGCGAATGATTTGCACAAAGTTTGCCTTGAACAGTAAAATTGGCATGCTTATGATTCAATCGGCTTGTGTCTACTCTGGAAAAGTTTCGTTAGGCTCTGATTTGGATTTTACGTTTGGGGTTTTCGTGTCAATCCAAATCGTGCTCCGATGCGCAGTGTTGAATGGCAAGTGAAGTGATTGTTTGCTATTAGCTCATGTCGGGCTGAATCCCTAATGAGTGATGATCCCCTGTCCGGCTCCCCTGATGGCTAAATACCAAGACTTGGAGAATCTTTTTCCCCTATGACCGCCAGTAACGTATCTAGAATTTGGGTAAGGGGAGGGGAGGGGCAAAGCCTCAGGGACAGGGCGGCACTTAGCCACCCGAAGGGCGCACTTTTCACCCAAAGGGCAACCAATCGTCGCATCCTGGGGGAGGGGAGAGTTTGGGGGTGGCATTTCGTCCTCAGAGGCTCTTGGGTTTAAGGGATGGCTGCCCCATTCGCCCCCCCTGGTGGCCACCCCATTCGCCCCGCCCCCTGGTGGCTGCAGCCGGGTCCCTACTCCCAGTAGTTAATACCCTGTGGATGCAGACGGGCCTGCCATGGATGCTGTTCGTGTAACTGCAACCAGCCTCTGCCATGCTTGCCATGCGGGCCCCTGTGGTATCCCGGGCCCCTATTGGTCTGATCGGGCCCCCTGTGGCCTGTCCGGGCTCCTGTGGTGTACCCGGGCCCCAGTGTGCAAAGTATGGCATTTTCGACGAGATCTCGTCGGTGCGAGCTCGTCGGTCCTTTACTACCCTGGGTGCGAGTGTCCTTGGAGACAGGAGCGAGTGGTGCGAATTTTATCAGCCTGGTGCGAATTTGCAAGACTGGTGCGAGGAAGTTGACACTGAGAACTAAAAAAAAAAATAATGACTGAATAGTTAGGAATACACAGGAGGGGGCCTTATAAAAAGTCCTTAACTAACTAATAAGAGAGGTAGTATTGCATCGTGTGGGTAGGAATGTGTGCGTTTTTCTCCCTAGTATCTGGCAGATTGGTGAGATTTTTTTAGGCTGGTGGTGCGATAATTTTGGATGGCTGGTGCGACTAGTCTGGCCTGCTGCCATACTTTGCAGACTGGCCGGGTCCCATTTGGTCTGCACGGACCCCTTGTCTGCTAGTGCCCATTTTGTTCTGATCGAGCCCCTTGTGGTCTGCCCGGGCCTCCTGTGGTTTTCCCGGAACCCTTTTGGCCTGTCCGGGCCTCTGTGTGGCCTCTGCGGACCCCCTTTTATCCTTTCGGGGCCCCTTTTGTCTGCGCGGGCCCTCTGTGGTTTGCCCGGGCCCGTCCCAGTCTGCAAATTATGGCACTTTTGGCGAGATCTCGTGGTGCAGACACCCTTCAGGTGGTTCGAACTTTGGAGCAAACAAGTGCCCACTTTTGCTGTATGGTGCGAGGGAGCTCAAATCAAACACCCACAGAGATCTGAGAAGGGAGCAACTGATAAAAACATCGAAATTTCCGGGTCAGTGAAATTTCTCACCAATGCTTGGTGTGAATTTTAGGCTGCTGGTGGTGCGAAAAATCTACAAGGCTGGTGCGGACTCTTCAGGTCTGCTGCCATACTTTCCAGACTGGGCCCCTCTGTGGTTAGCCCGGCCCCTGTGTTCAGCTCGGGTCCTTGTGGTCTGCCCGGGTCCTTTCATCTGTCCAGGCCCCGTGTGGTCTGCCCGGGCCCGCTACCCAGCCAGCAATTCCGACCGGGCCCAGAGCGGGCTGGGTCGGGCTCTGCCCGAGCCCTAAGACTCATAGCTGAGCCACATAGACTCGGGCTGAGCCCGACATTAGGTCGGGGGATGACAACTTGCCCGAGCGGTAGAGCCCGGTCTTGCTTGACCATGGGCTCTGCCCAGACGGAGCGGGAGCCGGACCTGGGCTGAGCCCATGTACGCGGGCTCTGCCCAGTCAAAGCCCAGCATATATCGGGCAGAGTCCAGTCAAATTGCTGGCTGTGTGTGGTCTGCTCGGGCCCCTTTTGGGTTTACCGGCGTCCTATGGTTTTCTGGGTTCCTGTGGTCCGCCCGGCCCCTTTCTTTGGTGTGCTCAGGCCCTATGTGGTCTGTCTGGGCCCCTTGTGGTCTGAGAATATCGTGCAGAAACTGAAGCTGTTGTGTTAGTCGCGTATTTGCAGGAGTTCCTTATGTGTGAGCAGTTTCGTGTCCCAGGTGGTGTATCCGTGCTCCCTGTTGCCGAAACCGGCCCCCTGCCATGCTTGCGGGCCCCCTGTGGTTTTCCCGGGGCAACGTGCGGCCGTTCCCATGCAACATTCGGGGAAAAATGGATGGGGCGTGAGAAATGTTAGGCCCCCCATTCCTTTTGTACTGATCCTATATGAGGATTGTAAAGGGAAATAGGCAGTACCACCTATTCATAGTACCCCTTGACCGGTACCCAGTGTTGTACAATGCCATGAACTGGCAAGGTGAATGGATCAGAAAAAGGTGTCTTGATCATCTAACATAAATATCAGTAGGTTCGATTTCCCCGCTGATAAAGGAATTTCGCACTTCGATCTCTACCTTCCATTTGTATCACATTATTCGCGATAATGCGATTTCGTTCCAGGTGTGAATGTTAAAATGGTTGGACAGTATAAACATAAGTCGGGTGCACAAAAGCGTAAAACAAAGAACATTCAATACCGAGGGGCTGCTCTGGCAAAACTACCCAAATTTTGTACATTTTTCAGGTAAACTATGAATCTAGAATCGTCTTGCTAATTTTGCAAACTGTTATAAAATGACCCCGATCATATTTGTATTTAATCTCTAGCAACGTTCGCGTCCACTTAAAGTAGTTCATATCACTACTATTTTTGGTACTTTGCAAGCTACGTTCATTTATCGACCGCAAAAATTAAAACCCCAATTTAAAACTAACTTGGAAAAGTGCAATGTGTATAGTTTCCAGCAAAACGGTAAAGTAAGGTTGTAATTCCAATCCTTCTTTTCCTGATCATTGACTTCCTCGGCCAGGCCATCAGCCGGATCCCGTTTGCTAAAAGACCCTCCAGCATCCATCCCTCCTGCGTCGTCCGGGGCTGATCCCGTTGTACCTCCGGAGTAGAGCATCCACGTGGACGACAAAGACGGTAAGTAGACACCTACTTGTCCAATACCCTTACATAGTTTGGCAGCTCGTTCAAAAGATTGGGTCTTCTGACTACTTTTTGGGCTAAATAGTGCAAATCAGGAACAGTGACCAATAGCGCGCTAAAAATTGTTATTTAACCTTTGCAGTCAGTTTTCGACAACAGACGGTCGAAAATACGTTTTTCCGTCACATTTTCATTAAAAAAATACGGGCCCCCCATCATGTACGGGCCCCCTTTCGAGCCGGGTGCCCCCCCAATCGAAAACATAAAGTTGCGCCCATGGTGCAGGGCATTACCGGACGCTCCCGATTTTAACTTCCAGCCGCTCAGGGAGTTTCATTGTAATATAGAAGCTGTACGGGAGACCCTGGAGGAAATTCCAGTGGCCAAGGCCTGTAGACTAGATGAAGTCAGCGCTAGGGTAATTCATGAATGTTATAATGAGCTCTCGGTTTCGCTTTCTATCATTTATAACTTATCTCTGGCAGAAGGCACTTTTCCGAAATTGTGGAAACAAACAAACGTCATTCCGATAATAAAAAGGTAGCATCTCTGTTCCTTCAAATTGTAGGTTTATCTCCCTCATCCCACGTTTTGCCAGGGTACTTGAGCGAGTCATTTATGTTCAGCTTGTGAATCATGTGCATCCAGCCATTTCTTCCGCCCAACATGGTTTTTTTACCAAAAGATCATGCGTCACCAACTTGGCCAGTCTTTTGAAATCAGGAAGGGACTCTATTTCTTCGAACGCCTAGACGGACAGCATTTATACGGATTTTTTTCGGCTGCATTCCAAAGTGACAACCACGCCATCCTTGTTAATAAGCTCAACAAATCATAACGCCTATCTGGTCTATCTCTGAACCTACTGCAATCATATATTTATGGCAGACAGCAACGTACTATTGTTAATGGTGAATGCTCTCAATGGTCTCATGTTACGTCTGGCACACCGGAGGGTGGGTTGTTGTCTCCTCTTTTGTTCGCCTTATCCATTAACGATCTTACTTCCAAAATCAAATTGCATTGTTTAATGTTTGAAAATGATGTCAAAATATTCAGAAAAGAACCCCTCCAAACGATTCAGCGTCCTTGCAAGAGGACTTGTGCAGGCTTTGCACTTGGTCTCAAACTTGGAAATTACGCCTAAATCCTTCAGAATTAAAATCATTTCGGATGACCATCAAGAAAATTTCGGTTCGAACCACATATGTCACTCAAAACACAGCTCTGGAACTTGTCAATTCAATTCGTGACCTGGGCGTTACTCTTGATGAAAAATTAACATTTGGCCCCTACATCGAGAACACAGAAAAAACAAATAGGGCTCTAGGCCTTTTATTTTGATCCTTCCAAAATTTTAGAACGAGAGGATATTTTAGCCCGTATTCCGGGCGAACTTCGTATTACGCGCATGTGCGCTCGGTATTTGAATATGGATGTGTCGTTTGGGCAGGTGCAGCCAGGGTACCCTCATAAAGACTGGAGAGAAAACAAAATAATGTTTTGATTTGGCTTAACCATCACTCTCCACATCGGGCTGCATCCCACACTAGGGTCGTTAAAAAACTGTTTTTACTTTTCAGCCTGGAACCCACTTTTCCCCATTATATATTCAATTCTGGTTTCAATGAGCCATATTCCAAGCGTCTACGACAACGGAAAAGATCGCCTCAAAACAGTTAAAAATTGCATGTTTCAGGCGCCGGATTGGCCGCCCGGCGTTGCCGTCTTCCGTTGTTAACTTAGGATGAAAGGAGTGGATGATAACCTACGAGTAAAGACAGCGTGCCATGTATGTGCGTGTAAGAACGGTAGATGGGCTTTAACATGCAGACATGTACTTTTCAGATGTATTTGCAGCGCAATATAAATACATGCTATGCCATATCAGACATGAAATTACATGGTTCAGCAGCCTAGTACTCTAAATCCCTACAGAACAGGAATGTCTTTCGGAAGCGAGCATTTCTCTGCTAACATTCGTCGGAGAACGTCGTTGAGGCAGGTGCTTCTCCCGATTCTGCTGCAAACTATTTAAAAGCTCTGATACTGCTGGAAGAAGATCCTGTTGCATATTTTTACCCTTCGGATGGTTCTCGAAATCTTCCACCAGCTTCACACCAAGCTTTGTGGGATTGTTCATCACAGAAGTTCTGGAATACCTTGAAACTGGGGAAGCTATACCAGTCACCAGCTTCTTGACGGAGCCATTTCTGGTCAGAATCTTCCAGATTCAGGCAATCGAATACCATCCAGCTGCCAAGAGTGGCAAACTGGCTGAGGCTTCACCGAGCTCTTCATAGCCTCCATCGAAAACTTTAGCCTACCCTAGTCACATGTAAATTGCTTGCTGTTTTGGCCAATTGTTGTGATACTGGCTACTTACCTCCAAGATGGTGATTCTCATCAGCGAGACAAGATATAAGTTTCTGTGCACAGATACCACAGCTGATAGTAAACTGACTACAACACATCCATAACGATTTCTAAATCAACTTAATGAAAGCACTGCACTACATTTTAAGGCTAGCTTTGAGGGTCACAGAAAGCTCTAAAGCTATCCGCGACGGAGGAGCCAAAATGCATGGTTACAAGGAAAGCCGCTTCAATCTGTCGGGGTCCGAGTGGCGCAGTCGGTTAGCGCGCGCATTCGGCTCGGCCAACGATATTCTGTAGGTGCTAGGTGTCGTGGGTTCGAGCCCACTCAGAGGCGGGATTTCGCGCCCTGCTCTATCTGAAGCATGATTCTTTCCCCCTCCGCCTCCGATGCCATATGATCTGAACATTTGCTGCGTCGTTAAACCCGAAGAATTATAATATTCAGTTAGAGGGGGCTGATAATATGCCAAAGTCGGAATTTCGAAGCCGCTTTGTTTTTCAATTACAAAGGTACCCTCCTGGCGTGGATTTGCTACGTTTGATAACCGCCGGGTTAGGACGGCATGAGGGCAGGGGCGGTTGGCAGCGATGGGAGCGGGTCGCAGGGAGCGGCCCACCGGCGGAAGATACCAAGGGATGGTCAGCAGCTGCAGGGCCTGCAGCGCGGGCGGTCAATGGTACAGCAGTGCTGCCGACAATACATCCCTGTCCAGTTACTGACAGCGAGGGAGAGGAGCCGCTCATGAGGGGCGGTTGGCTGCAGAGGCTGGTTGGCCGACGATGAGGAGCGGCCAACAGCCGAGCCGGGAGGCGGCGGCAGGTGGCTGGTAAAATCAGAGGGGGAGGTATCGGACGGGCAGCTGGTAGCAAGTGCCGTCGTTATATGACGTTAACACCATCCGAACCAAGTCCAACACCCAGCCATGAGGTGTGTTCAGTGGACATGGTCGAGATAGGTTCCTACTGCCACCTTACTGAAGGTGAGGAAAGGGCATCTTACCTGCAGTGACGCTAGACCAGCAGGCTGTCGCCACCATCACCACCGCCAGATGCATGGTGCTGCCGGATAGTGCCACCAGGTCGTAGTGGACGGTTTTCACGCAGTGAGAACTCGGTATGTCACTGTTTTATCTCGCTGCGGGCACTGTCGCGTTCACTGTCCGGCAGCTTGACCGGTCGGGTGCCCTTTATGTGGTCCGTGGTGCTGCCCCAGTTGATGTGTGGGCCGGAGGGGTTCTGCCGCTGGAGTGCAGACTGGCGGGGGCGCACATGGGCCGGACCCCAGCTGATGGTCACCGCCGCTCCGGCCGGCCCTCGGGCGTGACGTCACCGCCCCGAGTTTCGCGGCCACTCTACACCGGAGACATGGGCTGGGGTGGGCTCTACCTCGGTGGTCAAACATACCTGCTCACACCAGCACGTCACGGCTGCTTTTGGTTAATAATTTGTCGTCATATAGATATCGGTCCCGTGCATTACATCTCTCGTATCGCCGTGATTTGTGTGCTTCACCGGTGTTCCCTGGCCGTGAGGGAGGGTCTCATTTCTGGCAGCGGCGTCGGTGATGAGACGGTGGGCCTTGGCCTTGGGGGATCTCAGGGCCGTGACCTTGACCGCACTACTGCCGCTCACAGACGCAACCTTCCCGCGCAGTCATCACTGCCGTCGGCGGGCCGTGACGTGTCAGACAGCACTGCAGCCGGCAAAACTGGTCCCACCTCGGGCAATGAACTGTGCCTCTCGGTTTCTGCTTGTTACGGAAAGGAAGGGGTTGGGTTTGGGTTTGCGTGGTGGGGTTTTTGAAATGTTTGCGGATAATTGTTGTGACATAAAATGCTGGTTCGTCACCGCTGACTGTCCGTTTTTGTTCACCATGTTTTCCCGAGGAGGGTCGTTGTTGCACTTAACAGAGTCAGTGATAGCAATAAGCGTAGGTACACGAAAACAACTTTTTATGGCACCAATTTTTTAGGGCAGATGTTTCTAACCGAAAGACGTCGGGACGTCCGGAATATTCAGGTTCAAGGCGAATTTTTAGCTAAATGTCATAGCCCATATGAACCCGAATATTTTAAAATAGCAGAAAAGCCTGGCGCGCCCCTATTCCCAAATAACTAATTAGCTCATTTCTTCCCATGTAGCGTCAGAGGTTTATCAATCTGAGCATGGAGGAGGGAGATGGCTCTCTGTTCTTACGGCTGTTCTTACGGCTGTTCTTACGGAAAGGAAGCCTTCGTATCGGATCACTATAGCCCTGTTCCAGCTGGCAGCACAGTTTTGTCAGCACGAATCAGCGGGCCGCGTTGCGCCTACGTCACAGGACTGTAGCCCCTTCCCAGGAACTCAGTTCTAGAGGTTTTACGAGCCGATGGCCTGCTGTTTGGGCTGATGAAAAATAGCAAGTGCACAAAGTGGCAGCCTAATATTTTTTAATGGTATAAAGGTTGAAGTTCCCTTTGCTTAGCACAAACAGGAGGCGATTATGGCGCTGATGTTACTTTTCTGGAGGAGAGGTTAGAGGTCCTGCTGACAAAACTGTGCTGACAGCTGGAACAGGGCTTATATGACTAGTTATCTTTCCATGCTGACCTTTGCATTCTTTGATGATTTTATCTCCGTTCCTTCGAATTGGTAAGCTGTTTTTTCAGCCGCTCTGCTGCAAGCTGTCACTGCTCGGGATCCTTGTGCGCCGCGTCATTTTGCGATAGCTTGGCATACATCTAGCCTTGCGGGAGGGTGATGAAACGTGTCCCTGCGTGTTTTCTGGGGCTTTGCTGTTTGCTGATCGTCATCAAACTGACGGGCTGTAGCATTACTGGTACCTGAAGCTGTTTTTAAACATGACTCAAGCTGGATTTCTGTGTAGCTTTCAGTCTCTCTTCATGAATTTGTTAGCGAAGCACGTTGAGTTCGTTCTTGAAGTTCCATCACTTCGTGTGTCCGATATCAGTTCTGTGCATATGTGTAGGGATGTCCAGAGGATTGGGGAGCTATTTATCTTTAGGCCACATCTTTTCACCTGGTGGCTTGGGGTGCATGGTGCAGATAGTGCACACTGAGGGACTATGGCCCTCTGCCCTTCCTCCTGCGCCCCTTGCGCCGATGACCCTGCGCCTTGTTGTCTTGACGGCTGAGCCTGGCCACGTGTTCCAGTCGGTTGGCCCGTTTGACCTGTCTCTACACTTGGTCTCGAACATTTTTTCACCTTCCAATATTGGAATTGTTAGTGTCTAGAGTGGGTGGAGGCGGAGGATATTTAATAATGGATATATTTATCTTGCTCCAAAGCTACCCGGTGCAATATTATTTTTGCCATGTTTTAGCTATCAGTGCCACGTGACGAAATTCATGGTTTTTTTCTGTACGGGGACATGGATTTTTTTAAATGATTGGCCGTGCCCAGAATTGAAACAGTGTCAATGAGAACCATATCAAAAGGGGATTTCAAAATACAAAATGTTTCTTAATGTTCCTACAGACCTGTTGAACTGCATGCAAGTAAAACAAAGCCCTGCAAATGAGCAACACGAAAATTTGAAGCGTATTTTAACACTACTTCCACACGTTTCATTGGGAATGTGGGATACCCTCTAAGAGATATTAATCCACATCCCTGCTTCCGTAGCACCTATGATAAAGTGTATGCTTATTGTAGCCTCTTGCTTTAGGGCCCTGGCAGCTAAAGCGTCCTAAAACTCCAATAGATACCTTACTATACGATATTTCCTGCTGGGTTGAAACTCATGTATAATGTATGAAAAAAACTCAGCGTAATTCAAGACACTTGCTTATTTGTCCATTTGGTTCGCTGGAAATTGTTGATGCTGTCTGATGCTGTCCGTCAGTTCTTGAGTTCTTAGGTATTGCGCTGTCTTTTTTCCCTGTGAAAAATTTGCGAATGGCATTGCCATCTTCAGCTGGAAGACTCAAGCTGTCTCACATCGATAATCCCAGTTATTGGTGAAATATATCGCAAGCTTTGTGGCGAGTCCGCTCTGCACGAGGACCCAGGAACAGAAAGGTAGCCTTCGGCCGGTCTGCCTACCTGTGGGAACTGCTCTGGTTTCCAGGGGTGTAATTTTCTATCTCTTTGGGGGTGCCCGAGCACCCCCAATCCTAATTCGAGCACCCCCAATCATGTGCTGAGCACCCCCAATACATGTGCCGCCCCTGGCTTATCACCGCTACCCTGAAGAATGTCACCCTATCTCATCACTGCCACCCTGATTCGTGCCGCCCTTGTCAAGTTTTTCCCGTCCAGGATTCATTACTTCCACTCCGATTGGTTCTATCTCTGGCTAATCAATGCCACCTCACTTATCCTTTCCCCCTGATTTATGACGCCGCATCATTGCCGCCCCCGTCTGATCGATGTCGCCAAAAATTAATCACTGCCGCCCCCCCTTCCGGATGAGTACTGCCGCCTTTTGTTTCATCACTGATCAGCTGGCTGATCACGGACACCCCTGGTTTATCACTGCCGCCTTGATTCATGCCGCCCCTGGCGAAAAAACCGGTTTATTTCAACATCCATATACTTCCCCTCCTGGTTAGTTACTGTCGCCCACCGAATTATCATTGCCGCCCCCCCCGGCTGATCACTGCCGCCCCTCGTTTACCACTGCCGCCCCTGGCTGATCATTGCCGCCCCCTGGCTGATCATTGCCGCCCCCTGACTGATAACTGCCGCCCCTTGACTGCTAACTGCCGCCCCTAGCGGATGACTGCCGCCCCTGGTGGATAATTGCCACCCCCTGGCAGATCGATGCCGCCCCTGGCAGATCACTGCCGCCCACTGACTGATAGCTTCCGCCCCCTGAGTCATCACTACCGCCCCCTGGCTAATCACTGGCGCCCCCTGACTGATAACTGCCGCCCCTTGGCTGATTACTGCCGCCCCTGGCTGATCACTGCCGCCTCTCTGACTGATCACTGCCGCCCCCTGACTGATCACTGCCGCCCCTGGCTGTTCATTGCCGCCCCCTGGGCCGATCAGTGCCGCCCTCTGACTGCAAACTGCTGGCTCTTGGCTGATGCTGGCTCTTGGCTGATAACTGCCGCCCCTTGACTGATAACTGCTGCCCCTTGGATGCTAACTGCTGCCCCTGGCTGACTTCTGCCGCCCCCTGGCTGATTATTGCCGCCCTTGGCTGCTAACTGCCGCCCCTGGCTGACCACTACCGCCCCCTGGCTGACCATTGCCGCCCCTTGACTGAAAACTTCCGGCTCTTGGCTGATAACTGCCGTCCCTGGCGGATCACTGGCCGCCCCTTGACTGATAACTGCCGCCCCTTGGCTGCTAACTGCCGCCCCTGGCTTACCACTGCCGCCCCTGGCTGATAACTGCCGCCCCCTGGCAGATTACTACCGCCCCCTGCCTGATAACTTTCGTCCTTGGTTGATCACTGCCGCCCCCTGGCTGATCCTTGCCGCCCCCTGACTGAAAATTGCCGGCCATGGGCTGATAACTGCTGCCGCTGGCTGATCACTGCCGCCCCCGGCGGAATGATAAGTGCCACCCCTGGCTGATAACTGTTGCCCCTTGCTGATAGCTGCCTCCGCTTGACTGATAAATTCCGCCCCTTGGCTGCTATCTGCCGACCCTGGCTTATCACTGCCGCACCTTGGTTGATAATTGCCACCCCTGGCTAATCACTGCCGCCCCCTGACTGATAACTGCGGCCCCCTGGCGGATAACTTCCGCCCTTAACTGATATCTGCTGCCCTTGGTTCATCACTGCCGTCTCCCAGGGCAGTGAGCATCCTGGGGATATCCGGGCAGTGAGCATTCTGGGGGAGTATCCTTCTGTGGATATCATTAACATCGTGTTATATGGAGCGTTAGTTTTAATATCGTATATTCATCCTAGTAGTCTTTCAGGTTTTACATAACGTCGGGTTTCATGTTACCTATGGTCTCTGACTTTAGTATATCGTGTGAAATTTTCTGTATCATTTTTTTCAGTATTTGTATTTCATTTCATTTTTTATATGTTTTTATCATCTTCTGATACAACTTTCACAACCTGACCTGTTTTACCACCTGACTTGTTAAAATTCGTGCGAAAATGTCCTATTTGCGTATTTTATTTAGTGTTATGGGCGCCGTATGACTCTAGATGTCAGCGCGCTTTAAAACCTCAAATATGATGATGGACCGTCTCACGGCTGATCACTGCCACCCCTGGTTCATCACTGCCGCCCGAATTCATGCCGCCTCTGGCTCGTTGATGCTGTCCCTTGCATATTTTGACCCCAATGCACGCCGCCCCGCCTCATCGCTGCCGCCCCTGGTTCATCACTGCCACCCCCTGGCTGATCACTGTCTCCCCTGGTTCATAACTGCCGCCCAGATTAATCATTGCTGCCTTGATTCACGCCGCCCCTGGCTGATCACTGCCGCCCCTGGTATATCACTGCCGAGGAGACCAGTCTGGCCATGGCCCCCAAAGCCGGTTAAACTTAGGCCCTGCTGTAGGCACAGTTTTGTCAGGAGGAATCTCTAACACCCTTCCAGAAAGCAAGCAGCAGCCCACAATCGTCTAATCTTTATCTGTTTGTCTATTGGAGGAATTCTCCGAGCCGAGTAAATGGTAGAATGCTGCTGCCGTGCTTTTACTCTTTTAGTGTCAGCCAGCGGTGAATTTTTTTACCTCTTTGGGGCGTGCAAGCACCCGTAATCACATTGAAAGCACCCCCAATACGTGTTTTGCCCCCCGACTCAGCATTTCTGTCCTGATTCATGCCGCCTCCGTCTTACCACTGTGATCATGCCGCCCCCGGTTCATCACTACCACCCTGGTTTAAGCCGCCATGGTTCATCACTGACGCCTCCTACCTATCACTTCCACCCTGATTCTTGCCAACCCTGACTTATCACTCCCGCTCTGATTCAAACAGCACCCCGCTCATCACTGCTGCCAGTGGGTCACCAATTCTATCCCCAGCTCATCACTACCGCCTCGGCTAATGAATGCCGCCCCTGACTTATCACTTCCGCTCTAATTCGTGCCGCCCTGGGCTCACGACTGCCGCCCCCAGCTCGGGGACGGCGGATTCCATTTTCGGGTGGTTGTACAAGATTTTCGGGAGGGGGTGCCTTCCTTTCCAAGGGGAAGGGGGTGGTTCCATCCCCAGGGGGGCACCTTTAGCTCCCTAGGGATGCCCACTCAGGGGGAGGGGCGCCGACATAATTTCCCTGCGTTGAGTCGATAAATTGGGTCTATTTGCTCTCCATGGGATGGCTTTGATGAAAGGGGGTACCATTCATATTTGAAACTGCTTTTATTTCGCACAGAAGGCCCTACCTCTTCAGGTAGGCGGTGTTTCGGTCTGATGTTTTCTTGGCCGGCCGTGGGCGCCGGCCAAATCCGGGACGCTTCCCCGGACGAAGCCAAAACCGGGTGTGCAAAAATATACTTTTGCACACCCTCACTTTTTTTAGGGTGTGCAATTGCACACCCTACCTTCCCCGCCCGGTGTCCGCCGTCCCTGTCCCAGCTTATCTCCTCCGCCCTGATCTGTGCCACCCGTAGTTTATAGCTACTACATACGGCTCACCATTCCCGTCATCGGCTTATGCCCTTTGCCTTGATGCGTGCCACCCCCGGCTAATCACTGCTACCCCCTCCCCAACTTATCACTTCCGCCCTGATTTGTGCCGCCCCTAGTTCATAGCTCCCACCCCCCCCCGAGTCTTCACTGCCGCCCTCTCCTTATCACTTCCACTCTGGTTCGCGCCGCTCCTAGTTCATAGCTATTGGCCCTAGCTCATCACTGCCGCCCTCGACTTATGACTTTGCCCTGCTTCTTGCCGCCCCGGTCAATCACTGTCGCCCCCAGCTTATCACTTTCCTCCTAATTTGCGCCGTTCTTAGTCTATAACTGCCACCCTGAGCTCATCACTGCAGAACTGATGTTTACCTCCCCTGTGCGTTAGAGTAAAATAAAAGGCGTTAGGGCAAAAATAAAGAGCATGCACGGGTACAGTGGAATTGCCATATTTCTTAATATTTACAGAACAATACGCGCGTTGTTTGGAGCACTATCAGTGTTTTTGCTTTCTTTCCACGTAGTGATTAAAGGGAATGTGGGACCTTTATAACGTGATTTTAGTTCAGGTAGCCAAGTTGTAAAGCATGCCAGAAAACCCGATGCTCTATATATCATTTGTCTTGAAACTCAAACTTTCCGAAGAAAAAAAGCTAAAAACTACCTGAAATGTACCCCTCATGTACCCTAAGCAGCAGCCCACAATTGACAGCCATGTTGGTGTGACGACATATGCTGACGTCACGGTGAGTATCAGCCAATCGAAGCCCTTGAAGCCTATTGAATGTCGTAGTGGTTACCAGATCATGACATCATCCACAGGCAGATATTTACTTATTTCCCTAGAGGAGCATTTTAAAAATCAAAATATTGAGCCTATTGTACATTTTTCATAGAAATAATGGACGTCTCCGTGTTTTTCGGCTAAAAGTTCCCCTAATTACACTAAATTTCAGGATTCAACCTAGGTGCCACATTCCCTTTAAGGGGGTTCCCTTTTAACACACGCATTGACGGGGGTCTGAGCCACCTTCGCTTTGACGGGGGAGGGCGGGTACCCGCACCCCCCCCTAAGATCTCGAGAACCACGCTAGGTAGCGAAAAACGGTAAACAACGTTGGGTAGCCCATTCACTTCTCAATCGAAAATATTTGAACCATTTTTCAGGTCACATTTAAGGTTGCGAGAGGCAAAACATGCCGTCATAGGGATAACATGTAAATGAAGGTTTTCGGCCATTTTATCTGAAGAATTAAAGATAGAGCAAAACGACTAAAACTGTTTGAATCCTTGCAGCAAACCGAATCGAATGATATATAATTTGACCTTGCTAGGTCAAATCAAAGTTTTGACTTGACCTGAGGTCAGGTCAAGGTCATAATATATAAAGTGCATATTATTAGAACCTCAAAGACAAGGCGAGTCTAATGCAGCTAAAATAAACGCTCTATCACCACCCGTTACTGAGTTATTCAGTCAAAACCATTTTCCCATGTATTTCCATGGAGAGGTCATGGCTTGTACCTGACCTTAGGTCATCGATATCAAAAATACCGGAACATATTTTAGAGAACTCGGTAGGCCCATTATGTGATATGAGTTTCAATAGGATAAGTTCACCCTGTTCCGACTTATGCTATCTTAAACTTTTTTTGGTGTCAGGTCACTGGACCTGTACTGGTGATCTGACCTGAGATGACCTAACCTTAGAATTTTCACAGAAGCTGTAAAAATGATGAGAAAAAAGATGTGCCAAGTATGGCGGCGCTAGGCGTCACCGTTTTTCTGCTATCTCCGAAAAACCCGAGAGTGGGGGCGGGTACCCGCCCCCAGTCAATGCGCGTGTTAAAGGGAACCCCTTGAGAGGGAGTTCTCTTTAAAGAGAATCCTTTAAGGAGAATGTGGCACATTGGTTGAATCCTGAAATTTAGAGTAATTAGGGGAACTTTTAGCCGAAAATCACATTCCCTTTAAAGGGAATGTGGCACCTTGGTTGAATCCTGAAATTTAGTGTAATTAGGGGAACTTTTAGCCGGAAATCATGGAGGCGTCCATTATTTCTCTAAAAAATGTACAATAAGCTCAATATTTTGATTTTTAAAATGCTCCTCTAGGGAAATAAATATCTGCCTGTGGATGATGTCATGATCTGGCATTCACTACCATATTCCATAGGCATCAAGGGCTTCGATTGGCTGATGCTCATAGTGACGTCAGCATATGTCGTCACACCAACATGGCTGTCAACTGTGGCCCGCTGCTAAGGGTACATGAGGGGTACATTTCAGGTAGTTTTTGTTTTTTCTTCGGAAAAAAACAAAAGGTAGTTTGAGTTTCAAGACAAATGATATATAGAGTACCGGGTTTTCCGGCATGCTATACAACTTGGCTATCTCAGTTAAAATCACGTTATAAATGTGCCACATTCCCTTTAAGTCTTTTGTTCTCATTTCAATCTCCATCCGCTCTGTCATGCTCAAGGTAAAATTTAACCCCTCAAAACTGATACACTTCAATCGTGGACAGAGCCGCAGCCAGGGGGACACGTGCCCCCCATCGGTGCCGAAGTGCCCTTTGATCGCTAAGCGGTTTACCCGGTTTGGGCTGTGCCACTCCAAATTTATTGCCATACGGCGTCGAACCTAGATGCAATTAGATTACATTGAGCGATTAAAACTATTGTTTGATAATTTAGTACCTTTTTTTGGCCAGCTAGGGCATTCTGTCGCCTTTCCAAGCACCCGGGAGAATATGGGTACGTAATTCGTAACCAACTAATGCCTCATCGTCGCCAATAATCGCACCGGCGGAGCTAATCTGGTGACCCTTGAGCTCATCTGGGGCCCACTGAGCTGGTCTTGGCCACTTGAGTAGATCACGTGCCCTCTAAGCTGATGTGGTGCCCGGTGAGTCAATCTGGTGACCCTTGAGCAAATAATTGTGCCTCTTGAACCTAGCTAATGCTCTCTGAGTTAGTCTGATGCCTCCAAGCTCGCCTGGTGCCCTATTAGCTGTTTTAGTGCCCCTTGAGCTGATCTGGGCCCCCTGAGCTGATCACATGCCTCGTAGAGTTGATCTACTGTCCCCTGAGCCAATATGGTGCCTCTTTGAGCTATGATCTGGTGCCCCCTGAGCTGGTCTGGTGCACCCTGAGCTGATCTTGTGTTCTCTGAGCTGAGCTATGCCCCGGCGTTGGTCTGGGGGCTGGAAGCTGATCTGGGCTCCCGGGCTGCTCAATCTTTTCCCCCCTGAGCAGATATGTTTCCCCTGAGCTAAACTAATGCCTCCTGAGTCGATCTGGTGCCCCCTGAGGCAACATTTTGCCTCCTGGGCCCATCTTGTGCCCTCTGAGCTCGTCTAGTGCCCCCTGAGCTAGTGTGGTGCCCCCTGAGCCAATCTAGTGCCTTTTAGGCTGATCTGGGCCTCCTGAGTTGATTAAGCAATTTCCTCAGAAGCTCTGGGGCCCTGAGCTGAGTTGTGCCCACTGAGGCTGATGAAGGTCCCTGAGCTGGTATGGGGCTCCTGGGCTGATTAAATGCCTCCTGGCCTGATCTAGTACCTCCGAGTTGATCTGTACCCTGAGCTGATCGGGGACCACTGAGCTGATCCATTGCCCTCTCTCTGAGGTGATATGGTGCTCCCTGAGCTGATCTAGACCCCTGCTCTGGTTTGGGGACCAGGAGCTTATCTGGGCCCCCGAGCTGATTGATCTGGCGCCCCCTGAGCAGGCATATTGCCCCTGAGCTAAACTAATGCCCTCTGAGTTGATCTGGTGCCTCATGTGTCATCATTGTGCCTTCTGAGCCCATCTGATGCCCTCTGAAGCTAGCCTGGTGCCCCCTGAGCTAATATGGTGCATGGCCCTATGAGCCTATCTGCGGCCCATTGAGCTAGTCTGATGACCCCCCCCATCTTTGGGGCCACTTTGCTAGTCTAGTCCCGGGCCAAGCATGAGTTGCTCGGGGGAGGCTCTGATCCACACCAGGGGCCCCCTGAGCTGGTCTTGAATAGACACAGAATAAGAACACAAGGCAACTCCCATCACCTCGGGGGTCACGGGGCTAGTCTAATCCCAGGGGGCACAACTGGGGGAATGAGGGGCAGCTGCTCTGGAGGACTCTGATCCACACTAGGGGGCCCCTGAGCTGGTTTTGAATGCGGAATAAGGACAAAGTGCAAGCTCCCCTTGTAAAATGGAGCTAATGAAGAATGAGCCGTCATCGCTAAAACGGCTTGTGATGCCTAGGCACCCCGGGTTAAATGAATTGCTTATTACACTGGTGGATTCTGGGGAGGGGTGATAAAAAGGCATGTGCCCCTGAGCTCAGAGCACAGTCACCTGAACCAGGATTTGTACTAATTAGTTAAAATGAATGAAGAATTAGTTTCGCACAATTTTCGGCCCTATCCAAACTACCAGCCTGTTTACTTTTTTTTACTTCAACTGAGACCGATCCTGGTATCTCCCAAATTATTCCGGCAACAAAAATTGTATCCGTCCAATGTCACTATGCCACACCTCCTCCCACGGCCCTTGTGGGAGCCGCGGAACTTAATCCGCGTTCAACCAGGGCTCACTCGTGACGACACAGCCAGTGGGCAAAACAAATGAATTTTCGACTCCAATATGTCTTATCTTGCACATAGTGACAGATATCACAGGCTCTGCTGAATTCTCGGATGTCCAGTACTTGCATGAGTTGGGTGATTTGTCCTTAAATCTATCCCAAAAAGTCGTGTTCTGGGTATTTTCATGATATTTCGGTGACCCTTTTCTTTTTCCGGTTTTAATTCAGTTTTCCTTCTCCGCCAATGCTTGATCTGCATTTGTCTTGGACCAAAGGTACCCAAAAGTTAATATTAACTAAGATGTAGTAAGTTTTTTAGGTTACCTTAAAGTGCCCTTTCTCTCCCGGGGTGCCCCTCAAAGGTGGTGTGCCCCCCACACCAAAGCTCTGGCTGCGCCCCTGATCGTGGAAAGATTTAAAGCTCAGATTTGATTATTATAAGACGTGTATGTAGCTTTGGGATGTTGCATAAAAATACCTGCCCAACATTAAAATAAAATGTTCCCTGTGCTATAAAAGGTGCAAAAAAGCGATGAATAACAGGGTTGGTGCAATAAAGGGGTGCCGCCCCCCCCCAACGCCGCCGCCCCTATGGGGTGCCGCCCCCCACCGGCTGAGCACCCCCAAAGATTTTTGGAAAATTACACCCCTGCTGGTTTCGTTTACCTTGATGTCCGGCCGCGAGCTCCAGACCTAGCCACTTCTCAATCGGTGTGGCGTGGCACGGTGTAGTTTTACCCGGTGTAGATTTCAGTGGTGGATCTTCTAGCTGGCAGGTTTGATGGGGGGGTGGGTGGGCAAGGCAAAGTCGAAAAGCAACAAAAAACCATCACACGGGGAAAGAGCATGCCACACTTAACCTGGACGGTAGGTATTGGGAAAACCCAAGAGACGAAAAAACGTCACAGGGTGAAAGTTATAGCGCCAAGGTGCCTTTTTTGCTATCCAAGGCTTAATGTTTACACCTAAGTTGACTTTTGCTGTTTGTAGTTCAGAGTTGAAGCACCAAAACCTTGCTTATAAACTAACAATGAGTAGGGGCGAAAGCGAGAGCGCCCTCCTCTGTGGATCCGCCGTTGGTTGATTTAGTTTATCAAGGGAGCCTGGACGTGGAAGTTACTGCTAGTAATCAACTGATGGATGCCAATCTTTATTCAATCAGTGTGCTACAATCAATTTATTCTCATTTTGTCTCCGGGGACACTACCGTCTCAACCACGGTTCCTATAGATACGGTTCGGACATGACAGCCAGCTGACTGCCTGATTTGGCAGCATGTTGAGGATATGGTAGCATTTTGGAGGGTTCTGTTCAAAATAGTTTTGATTCTGGTAGCAAAAGGTAGAATACAGCATTTTGATTTGTTCAGCGAAACGTTTGGAACAGAATTCTGAAGGAATTAGCATGAAATTCATTGAGGCTTTTCCTTATTATAAAAGCATGTCAGGGTCTAAAAACTGCACCCAGAAGATAGCCTGAACAATTTTACATACCAAAAATAAAAATATACCCTTAAGCACAACTTAAATTTTCCCACTGGCCTGTGCCCCAACCCCTGCAGACAGTCCCATTGGAATTACATGTTAACTTTTGCTGCCAAAAAACTGTCAGGACCGGAAGTGAAACCTTAAAAACCCCCAGAATTCTAGAGAAGTATCTCATGTCCAACCCCTGGTCTCAACTACTTCATCTCTAGAGGTGTATAATTGGCTGTTCTATAACTACGAACACGCCCGGCGTCTGGATGCAGCCGGCCTGCAACTCTAGCACGGAGGCCATGCGTCAGCTGGTGACATTGACGGCGTCCAAGAATCGGAGTCACACCAGCCGGGACTGAGATCACCGGCGCCTTCTCCGCTCCGCGGCTGGCTGTGCGACTATCGCAGCAGCCGCCCTCGGTGTCCTTCAATCCGATCGCCACCGTGCTCGGGGACGGTGTGGAATTCCCGCACGCACGCGCTGTCGAGGTCGCCGACGCTGACGGTATGCGCGTGCGTGCCCGTGCCGGCAGGTGAGCCTCGAGAACGATGTGCTGTGCAAATTTTAGCGTCCGTCTGAAATATGTGCACTTGCTGGTGACACTGCTAGAAGTCAACAATGGGCGGGGAGGCGTGTGGCGCCTGCCCTGGAGCGGCAAGGTTGGTCGTCGCGCCGGTGAAAGTGGGCACATATCGGGCCCCGCGCGCCGCGGACTGGGGAGATGACCTTTTGCGGAGTCGGCTGCCACTTGGTATCACGGGAAACCCGCAGGAGGAATTTAGCTGTGCCGAGGTGGGCGGTAAGTGGGCCGGGCCGGTGTTACGGCCGCGTGGTATCTACCGGATCTACTCACATCTGCTGCATATTGTGGATTTACGTTCCTGATTTGAACCCTCGTGTTCAATCGCTCTCTGTAAGAACCGTGGTCCTCAATGGGATCAAGAAGGGTACCTTGAGAATAATCGTGGGCCTTACAGAAAGGTATTATAGAAACTCCCAAACCTTGCTAAGCGTAGGCTAGCTTGGAGCTTGGCCCAACGCCCAAAGCCAATGCGAGCGTAACGTTTGAAGAGGGGTCATGTCAGTGGTGTGAATTTATATATCTGCGGGTGCCCGAGCACCCCCAATGAAACTTAACAGTATGTTAGAATATCGCTTATGTGTTTTGTGTTTTTAATTTTAAGGAGTTTAAATTAGCTTATGTAGCTCAACACGCATGTAGCTCTCAGACACACTTCAATTTATGCTGTCGTCTTAACATATGTTGTTTATTCAAATTATTTCAAATTATTCACCCTCAATCATTTCCAAAGCTCCCCGTCCCTGGGTCATGTAGTCTCCGGACTGCTGGAAGGGGGTCACCGTGACTTGAGGGCTGGGAACCACTGGATTACATCAACCCCTAGGCACCACCCCCGAAATATCAGATGCCCGTGGATAGAACAGACTGCCTTGAATAAAACAGAGGCCCTGGATAGTAAAGGCGCCCTTTGATAGCATAAGCGTTCCTTAGCAACAGTATGGGCGCTACATGAGCTCAAGGTTCACGCGCACCTAAGCCCAATAATAGAGCAATCAATCGATGCTAAAGCACTCCTTAAAGCACGGGCGCCAAACTTCCTAAGAAGTAAAGGCGCCTCTGGGTAGTAAAGGCGACCCTCGACAGTGGTGTAGGTATTCCTGAATAACAGCAGCGTCCCTTGATAAGAATAGCCCCAAGATGGCACAGGTACCCTGCTGATAGGAAAAGCGCCCCTGAATATCAGAGGCACCCTCTGAATGAGGTGCCCATGGAGAGCATAAGGGCGCCCTATGTATAGCAAATTGCCGCCCCCTGGATAGCCTAAGCGCCCCTTGCATAGGGTAGGCGCCACTGGGTAGTATAGGTTACCTTGAATAAAAATACGCCCCTCAATATCAAGGTGAACCTGGATAAGAAAAAGCTCCCCTTGGGCACTGGGTATCAAAGACACCCCCGGAACAGCAAAGATGCCCCGGATAGCTAGGTTGCGTCCATTGGGGAGCGAAGGCGCCCCTGGGTGGCACAGGTGCCTCATCGAAGCAAAGGCCCCTCCAGAGAGCATTGGTGTCCCTGATGAGCACAAGTACCCCTGGACAGCCCCTAAATGACGGTGCATAATGTTACGACACCTATTATAACGTATGCTATTACATCAAAGTAAAGGTTATTCAGTGTTTAGATCAAGGTCACAGGTCAATTTTAAAGGTGACTGGCCTTGATGATCAAAGCTTGATCAAAGGTCATTAGTAAGCTTGGGCACAGCGCTAGTTATAGTGTAAATTAGGCATAATATGTTGGGTTGTGCCGTAATAGGTTAATAACCTTGAAGGACCTTCACCCAAAAATTTCAGACATTGTTTAGAGCCTTCCCTTTTGGCCTCAGCCCTGTTCTAGAGTATTTCCGCCCCGTTCCGGCCCGTTGGGGTTGCTTGAACACCCCCTCGAGGTCTCCCAGTGGCACGAAAAAACGTCAGTGCGAAGCGACACAGTACTTGTCACACCTTATCATTGATCAATTCCGCAACTTTCCCTCAAAATTTAAGGTTGCGTCAGCTCAGGTCAGGTCACCAGTGCAGGTCAAGTGACCTCACCCCAAAAAATGTTTAAGTTGGCGTAAGTAAGAAAAGGGTGAATCTATCGAATTCAAACTTGTACTATATAATGGGCCCAAAAAGTACTAATAAATTCATTCCGGGATTTTTCCCATCAATGACCTAGGGACAAGTACGAATCATGACCTCTCCATTGAAAATGCATGGGGGTAAAACGGAAATTTGCCTAAAAATTGCTCTATGTCTGCAGACGCCGCTTGAAATACCTTCCGATTCCCCAAATCATAGAATCCTAGGCCTCTTTATCGGTTCATGTTGCAAGTTTAGATATTTTACCTCTGAGAGTTCATCCTAAGCAGGTTTTAAAACCTGGGTCAATTGCTTTGCAGGAAATATTGATAAAACCCGTATTTTGATACCATTTTTATTGTTATTGTGAGTTGATTGATATGCATACTGACCATGCTAGGCTAGATGGTGACCTTGACCTAGCCTTAGGTCAGGTCATTTTTATGTTTTGACCTAGTATAGTCATATTATACATTATTTGATGATTCACCGTAACGAGAGGAAGCGAATTGTGCCTAGAAATGATTCTAGTTCAACTCTGGCAGACGCTAGAGTATAGAGACAGAGACATGGTGTAAGCTTTGTCTCGGGGAGGGACCCTAGCGCTGATCGCGGGAAAAAATCCCCAATGGCCCCCAGGGGCCCTCAGGGAGTCTGGAAATCTGGCGTGGGTGGAATCCGGTAGGAGGGATTTTGGGTCTCCAAAGTCAGCTAAGGGGCCCGTGCCAGTTAAGGGGGCCCAGATAAGGGCCCCCGACGAGCTCATTTGACCTCAGTGCCAACACAGGATTCTCAAGACCAGCGTGGGGTGCCTGCCTATTTAAACGGTTTCTAAATAAGCTCAGGGACCCAAAACTAACCCAGGGGTCCAATTTTTAACTCATGGGGCCCAGGCACTCTGAGGGGACTCTGCAGCAGCTCAGAAGGCCCATAAAACTAATAGGGCCAGACTAGCTGGGTGCCTCGACGAACTAGTGCCCAGATACGCACAACGGGCCCCAAACAAGCTGAAGGGATCTATATCAGTTAAATGAAAACGGTACCAACCGAGGGGACCCTGACCAGCTTAAGGGACACTAATCCAGCTTGGGGCTCAGAGCTAAGAGCTCCAGCTTTTAGCTCAGAGAGCCCAGGACCTGTTGAGGGGGCCCTATATCAATAAAAGGGCCCCGAAAAGCTTAATAGGCTTCAGCGGCGACATATACGTTTCAAGTTCAGTGTGAGGGCCTGGTTAACTAAATTGGTCCCAGATCAGCTGAGGGGACTCGATATAAACTCAAGGAAGTCACCAAAAACTCAGGGGCCCAGGCCCGCAGAGGTTCTGCGGCCTATGAGGCTCAGGTTAGCGTCAATCGGGTATTTCAGTATGGAGCCGTCAGCAAGGACAACTGTGATAAGTGGAGGTGGTGGATACGACGCCTCAATTTTCGCCATGACCGAAGTTAACTGTATTATTTTCTCATCGTGCTTCAGTTAGTGTCAGTGGGTGCTTTCAGCAATTTCTACCACGGTGCCAGTCGTTAGCTGGCCCAAAATATGCTTGATGGTAAACGTGAACATGCCCTCACTAAGAAGAACTTTCATGAAAATAAGCATTTACAAATCCTTTTAAACGCGTTTTTCATTGACACTGGCCGCCTTTTGGGTGGTAAACTGGCCAGTGGCGGATCCAGGGGGGCAAAAAGGCATTCCCCCAAACAGAAAAGCTCGGGGCAAAACTATGTTTTTGACCCCCAAAGCGATCGACCTCCTGTTTCCCCTACTTCTTTTTGTTTATAAGCAGGATTTTGGTGCTTTAACTCTCAACTTTAAACAGAACATAAGTTGATAAGATGTTCCCTGGCCTGTCCCTCGAATCCGGAAATGTAAAAAAACACTGAAGATTATATATTCGGGCACAGCCCTTCATCAGAATCATGGAATAAATATCAATAATTCTCAGTTATACTATAGCCAGTCATAGTATAGCCAGCCTTAGATAGGAAGAAGTATCTCGAGCCCATATTTTTCACCCCGTGACGTTTTTTTCTAGCTTTTCGCCTCAAATACCAAAAATTCTACCGGTAAGTGATATTGGTAGTGCAGCTTTTTACTGCGTAACGTTTTTCTTTTTGCTTTTTGACTTTGGTTTGCCCCTCCCGAACCGACCGGCTAGATCCGCCACTGAAATTGGCGCCCCTCAGGTTCGGCGCCCTCCGAGCCTGGCCCCCTCCCTCCTTAACGAAATCCTAGATCCGTCACTGAATCTGCCACATTGGGGCCGGGTGGCCTAGTGGTTTCGTTGCCTGTCTTCAGATCGGACAGCATGGATAAACGTGGGTTCAATCCCCACGGCGGGAGACCGCCTTCCATATCCGATCTGACCTGGTGTAATGGATTCTTAAACACCCAAGCCAATACTCCCTGCAATTGGGCAAGTGCGCCTGTTGAGAGTAGCCCTTATGAAACTAGATAAATGAAAATAAATGAATAGAAGAATTAAAATAAAAATGAGAACCCAGGCCACCTGTTCCCCTTATTCCGACACGTATGGCCAAAAGCATAGATCAGCCAACCCTCTACATGGTGCCAAGCCCAGCCGCCATCCCTCTAGAATGCTGAGGAGGTTCCCTCTAATAATAATAATAATGCTTTATTCGTACACATCATGGCAGTACATACACACACATACACACACACACACACACGCACACACGCACACAACACACACACACACACAACACACACACACACACACACACACACACACACACACACACACACACACACACACACACACACACACACACACACACACACACACACACACACACACACACACACACGCACGCACACGCACGCACACGCACGCACGCACGCACGCACGCACGCACGCAGGCAATGAGATAACTTGTCTATCGGCCACAAGGTGTATATACCTGTGAAATACGCTTTTCAGTCCACTACTAGAACGAGAATCGAGATCGCAGTTTAGAATTTCATATTTAGTTCTGAGTTCCAAATGCTCCTTGGCAATCGGTCCAGCTCGGAAAACCTCACTTTGTTTCAAGGCATGAATAATACTACTGGTACTTTTCGACAATAATTTGAACAACATAATCTTTTTAGCCAGAAGTATGTCACAGGTATACGCCATAAACCGAGCACACTGAGATTATATGACATCAGATGGAAATTTTCAAAAGACAAAGAAACAAGAAGACAATCAAACAAGAATGACATGCAAGTCTAACGTCATGCCAGACCCTTATTTTCTTCGTGCGTGTTTATAATTCTACCCCATATAACTGGCTACAGAAAGTAAAAAAGCATGGCGAGAACATCTCGATCTGCATAGTCAATCCTTCTCTTCAGTTTGTTAACCTGGTGGTAGAGCGTCCTTTTAACCCGTAGTATATCATGCGTGTCATACGGGTTACAGCTGATAATGTGACTCAAATAATTGAAGGGAATGTGGCACCTTGATCAAATCCTGGAGTTTAGTGTAAAACTTTTGCCGAAAATCATGGAAGCGTCCATGATTTCTCCGAAAATTTACAATAAGCTCAGTACTTTTATTTCTATAATGCTCCTCTAGGGAAAGAAAGAAATATCTGCCTGTGGATGATGTCATGATCTGGCCACCACCACCATATTCAATAGGCTTCAAGAGCTTAATAATTGTTGGGGTTTAACGACGCACCAACTGCCAGGGTCATACGCCGTCGCCAACTCTCACCCTGTTAGAAGGGATTTTGGGGATCAGATATACTTATTCAGAGGCTCCGCCGGGACTTGAACCCGGGACCGGTGGATTAGAAGACAAGAGTGCTATCCACTAAGCCACCTCATCCCCCTTCAAGAGCTTCGATTGGCTGATACTCACCGTGGCGCCAGCATATGTCGTCGCACTAACAGCTCACAACTGTGGCCTGCTTCTAAGGGTACATATGGGGTACATCTTAGGTAGTTTTTAGCTTTTCTCTACAAACATTTTTAGTTTCAAAACAAAGGATATATAGAATACCGGATTTTCCGGCATAATTTACAAATTGGCCATCTCAGTTAAAATCACGATATAAAGATGCCACATTCCCTTTAAGAAGTGAACGGAAAACAGTAGGGGTATGAAGCTTATTCATCCACATTGGTTTACTTATAGTTTTCGTCTAATATAAGAGTTAAGTAAAATCTGAAACTGCTTTCTCATAGCTACTGTCATGCAAACATGGAAAACGAAAACTGAAATGAATTATTGTGAAAAAGTAACGGGGAAATATTTCTGCCCTGCTTTACACCATTCAAAAGGTGAAACCTGCCGGAAAAGCATTCACCCCAACTTACACACATTGTCTGCGTTCTGTACCAGGTCCACAGCAAAGAAATGTAGGTCTGTGGTGCACCCCGCTTAATTAAGATCTCAAACAATTTCTGGTGGCACACTCGATCGAACGCCTTACTGGCGTCCAAGAAACAGCGATATACTGGCGACCCATTGCGGGTATAATAACTTACTACCTCTTTCAGACCAAATGTAGCATGAGTGATAGAATGAGCTGGCTTAAAGCCAAACTGAGCATTATTTGTCTGTAAGAATACAGTCAACCTGGAAAGAATAATTGTTTCATACAGCTTGGATAGACCGTTACTTAGTGCAATGGCCTGGTAGTTGGATAAGGCATCCATTTTCTTGGATTTGTCCTTTACAATCAATCAATCAATCAATCTGCTATTCGTGATCATGTGCCCACTGTCACGCTTCGTCGCAAATGCCCCCCCCATGGTTTGATGGTGCTGTGCGGGCGGCGCTCAAGCTAAAGGAGGCGGCTTTCAGACGAATGCGTACAAATAGTTATAAAGACAGCATTTCGGACTTTGCGATCAAAAGAAGTCGCTTTGAATCTCTCGTAAACACAAAATATTACCAATACTTTCGTAAGCTTGCCGACGACCTCAAAACCAACCCAAAAAGATATTAGTCTTTCATAAAAAGTGTCAGCAACAAAGGGGGCGCGGTAGTGGAGTGGTCAGCGTAGCTGTCTGCCACGCAGCCGACCCGGGTTCAAGGCCCGGCGGCTTCCCTGAACAAGGAGCAAGCTGGCTCCCGAGAAACCCTTCCAACAGGGAAAGAGTTGGCGACGCCATATGACCCTGGCAGTTGGTGCGTCGATAAGCCCCAATAATTATTATTATGTCAGCAAGAAATCGGCCATCTCTAATGTTTTGTGCAAAGAAGACGGATCGCAGACATCCAATGACGCTGAAAAAGCAACCCTTCTCAACAACGCGTTTAGTGCTAAATTGATAAACCATACCGTTTCAGTCCTTCCTGACGCACCAAATTATCAGATCGACCCCCTTTCCCTGTTTCATGTTTCTGAAGGGACGATTTTGACCGCATTAAAAAACCTAAAGCCGAACAAAACCTGCGGAACAGACAATATCAACGCCAAAATTATTCTACACTTAAAAAATTTTACACTTTTCGGATTTTCACACCTGCCTTAAGCGATTCTAATTATACCCAAACGCATTTATTGGCACGATTTATTCGGGTTAATTTACTTTTATCTGGTCAGTTGAACTAATCATCCGCATTTCGCAGCATTTTTTGCTTGAAAATCGATTCAATGTACACCAATTTCAAAAGCAACCACTAAAATCCGAATTATGTTTCTTTACACCGCTATGTCATCTTACACAAACTTAGTCTTTGTTCTCCATCCAAGGATCATAAAACACGAAACGTGTAATGGTTAATCAAAACCATGTAGTACTGCACTTTTCATGTCATCGCTTCGGAAAACGGCATCCCTTAACACCATCTTTTTATTAGATGAGTGTTGATACACTATTGCTGGAATCCACATTTTCAAATTCGAATAACGCAGAACAACATCAGCTTCAATATGGTGTAAGCTTATGCAGGGGCGGATCCAGGAATTTTCGCTAGGGGGGCCGCAGCACTGGGGGCGCCACTTGCATGACCAGGGGCGCCATTTTTAGTCTGGCTGGGGGCGCCCAATTTTATGTTCTATACCCATTTAAAGTATTGTTTTTGCGAACTGAATCAGTTGACCAGCGCCCCGTGGGCCTCTGAGCTACCTTCGCTCTGGCGGGGGTGAACACCCCCTCTCGAACTCGGCCCCTGTGCGGGATAGCGAGAAACGCGAAAGCTGGTGGATAGTTCATACAAATTCATGAGGAAACTATATCGGTCACTTTTTGGCTCAGGTCAATATTGAGGTCATGACAGGTAAAATGCCGCCCCGGTAGCTCAGTTGGTAGAGCGTTGGGCTCCGGCCCGCTGCTCAGAAGCATGCAGTGGCAGTGCATGTCCAGGCTTGGGATCGGTTCCCCTGAGACGCTCCAGCGCTCAAACGTTTACCCGATGTACAGGTCGGCTGGCAACTGACTGGTGAGAGGGTGACCTGAACAGGGCGGCCGTCTGTGCTTTGTGGGACGTTAAACTTTGGCTTCTAAATTAACCCTCCATTGAGGGAGTTGCTCGTTCGGGTGGTGGGGTCGGGGTCTCCGTGACAAGTCCCTTGGTGACTTTAGTGAGACTCCGACTCCAGCAGCCTTACCAGGAACAACTTGAACAAAATTAAAAAAAAATAAGTTGGCATTTTTAGCAGTTTTTGGGCTCTAGCGTCTGACAGCGTTGAGTTAGAATCATTTTGTAGGCACTATTCGCTGTCTCTCGTCACGGCGAATCGGATAATTGTATAATGTGACCATACTAGATCCAAACACAAATGACCTGAACGCAGGTCAGGTCAAGATCACTTTTGAACTAGCATAGTTCATATTCATATCAATCGACTTGGAATATCAATCCAAACGCAATGGTATAAACATAAAAGCTGTATCATTTGCATGCATTGCATGTTATTGAGCTAAGTCTGAAAACTGCTTAAGTAGCTCCAGATAACCTCTAAGAAGTCACAGATCCAAGATTGTAAGATGAACCTAAAAAGGGACCTAGGCTACTTTGATTTTGAGAATATGATGGTATTATCACCTTTATCCACACAAATACAGTCCAATATCATAGGTCAACAGTCTGACCCAACTTGACCTGGTATAGTCATGATTTATACAATTTGACCGGCAGTGACTATACAAACACTTTGGTGACAAAATAAAAAGTTCTATCCTTGTTTATTCAAAATTTATAGAGTAAAACACCAAAAATGCTTATTTGACCTAAGGCGACCTGTCAAAGGTCACAAGTCAAACTTTTTGGTATCAACTTCAGAAGTGGGCTAAGAGCAAGTCGTAACCGATGTTTCAAGCTGATT
The DNA here is from genome assembly GCA_034440635.1 of Lepas anatifera. Classification (NCBI taxonomy): domain Eukaryota; kingdom Metazoa; phylum Arthropoda; class Thecostraca; family Lepadidae; genus Lepas; species Lepas anatifera. Next base: position 1,012,626 of record JAOTON010000481.1, on the reverse strand, counting down.
CCATCCATACTTATTGAGAAAAGCTCATTTCGTGATTTTCCCCATGTATTTACAATTGGGAGGTCATGCTCTGCACATCACCTTAGGTCACCAATATAAAAAATCCCGTAACATATGTTGTAGCTCCTGGTGGGCCCATTATGTGGTATAAGTTTAAACTTGATCGATTAATCCTCCTTTTAGTTATGCAGTACTAAGCATTTCTTAGGTGAAGTCACATCACCTGACCTGGTGATCTGACCTGATCTGAACTTGAGCTAAAATTTTCAGGAAAGATGTAAAAGTGATGAAGGAACAGCTAGACTAAGTTTGGTGGCGCTGCGCGCCGCCGTTTTTTGGTCACTTCGGAAAAACCCGAGGGGGTCTAAAAAGACCCCCACCCGGGCGAAGGTTAATATGGCAGGAATTGCCAGATCATGGCGTCATCCACAGGAGGAGGTTTATTTTTCACCCTAGAGGAGCATTTTAAAAATAAAAATATAGAGCTCATTGTACATTTTAAGGGAAATCATGGACGTTTTCATTTTCGGCTAAAATACTCCTTATTACACTGAATTCCTGGATTCTACCAAGGTGTCACATTCTCATTAACCCTCGCCCCACCGGGGGCCATCGATGGCCCCCCTAAGGTTTTTCCGGGATAGCAGAAAAACGAAGAGGCGCAGCACCGCGGTTGAGCGCTCTACCTCTCACTGCATCATTTTACCACCATTCCTGAAATTTTTTACCCCGGGTCACCCAAGGTCAGGTCATCAGACGAGGTCAACCAAGGTCACCTCACTTCAACTTTAGAGCTCTGTAAGAGCTACATTTCAAAGTCGATCGATTTGAAACTTCCTACACTTTATGGCCCCACCGGGGTCTACAAGGTGTATATCCGGGATTTTTCGATTTCGTGCCCTGAGGTCAGGTCACGAGGTGACCTCTCCCATTGAAAAAGCATGGGGAAAAGCTGTCTTATGATCTATAAGTCACAAAAGCGATTGAAAATGCTCAGCTTGATCAGAAAAGCGTTCTTGGACACCCTTTCACGGATTTCAGGGGCCATATTTGCCCTTTGACCTCTCCAAGGTCATCTAAGGTCACCAGGGGTCAACAACAGTATTTTGACAATAACTTTTGACCTGTATAAGCTAGAAGCGCTGAAACAAACACCATCGTGTTTGTCTCGTCATTGGCTTTCATTTGATATACGGCAAGGTTACTTTCTGTCCTTTCGTGACCTCAGGTCATCTTAGGTCACGAGGTGACCTCTGGAGGTCAAACCACTGGCGGGAGGTCTTTACGTTTCACATAGCGGAAAAAGGACTGACAATTTCCTATCAAATGTACTTTACCAGACCTTAATAGCTCTAATGACATAAGAGTTATGCCCAGTTTGCTTAAGCATTGCATATTTGAGTGAAAATAGCCGATCTTGACCCAATATGACCTTTGGAGGTCAAACCATTGACCTGAGCACTAAAACATGTGAAGTAATTACTTACTGAATTCACGCGAGCTTTCTATTGCAGTTTGCAGATTTGCGCTAACGCCCATATTTTCGGAGTTAGAGGGGGGCCATCGATGCCCCCGGTGGGGCGAAGGTGGCGCTGCCCCCGGTGGGGAGTGGGTTAAGTGCCGCCATCCGCCCATGTCAACTGGGCGGATATTTTAAAAAGACAGTCGCTTGGTTTGGCATTTTCTGAGGTGGAAAAAGTGTTGATCAAGATAGGGTGGGTACCTACAAAACAGCATGGGATACACACATCGGGGCGTCACTACGGCATTAGTAAATAGTACCGATGCGCTTCACTTGCACTAGGCTTCTAAACATTTGCCTAAGCGCACGCAGATAACAGGGAGAAAACCAAAACCACATGTCGAGTCCCCACGACACCACTCACTTCCGACGCCCATGGCCGCGGAGCATTTCTCCCTGCTAAAATTGCAGCCACAAAAATCCGCCGCGAAACGTCAGCCAGCGACGTGCGTGCCTGGCGGTGCAGCATCACTGCAGGCGAGACACTGCGGCGCAGCATAGAGACAGGCACTGCGTGCTACTTGACGCAGAAGTAAAAATAGAAAAAATAAGTACTTTGTGTAAAATCAAGATATCAAGGACGTATCATTTCTCTTACTTGAATTTCATGAAGCTAGTAATCATACCCGAAATTGGCACACAAAATACTTACTTCAGGTAAGATCACCAATTATTAATTTATCCTATCCACCTCTCACTTCGTAGCTGATGCCTCCTATGAAATATTAGATGCTTATTATATGTAAATACCCAGATTTTTTGCCATTCCATGAAATCGGGTCAGGTCATTTTTGTGTTTTGACCTAGCACAGTAATATCATACATCATTCGATTTTCCATGACGAGAGAAAGAGAATAGTGCCTAAAAATGATCCTGCTCAACTCTGTCAGACGCTAGAGTCCAAAACCTGCAAGAACTGTACTCTAAAATGCAACTTCTTTGACCTGTCATGACCTCAATATTGGTCTCAGCCAAAAAGTGGCTGATGTAGTTTCTTCATGAATTTTGATGGGCTATCCACTAGCGTTCGCGTTTTTTTTTTTGCTATCCCGCAAAGGAGCTGAGTTTGAGGGGGTGTTTGAAACCCCCAACCCACCCTGGCGAAGATGGCTCGCAGGCCCTCCCGGGTGGGTGTTAATGAAAATGCCTCGGCACACAATCTAACTTTTCCCATTATGATCGTTGCAATGCAGCCAAATTATATAACTTCACTCACTGAACTGGCTTACTATCGCATTCAACTCGGTCAGGATCGTGGTGACTGGTCAAACTCAGTTTGTATCTCGGTATTTATATGCCCCACACGGTGGGGGGTGGTTAAGACCAAGAGTTGTCGGTCTTCTGGACGAGCCAGTCCTTGGACTAGGTGATGATAAAATCGTTGCCAACATTTTGCTAAGCAGAACAAGTCCAATAGGTGATAAAATTATCTTATGTATGAAGATTTTGTGAAATATACATTTTATTCGCCTGCGTAGGTTTAAGTCAATGAAGAGGCTCGGCATGTGATAAATTATGACGTCACATGCTTACGTCATGATCCGGCCGAATCGTCGGATGACCGTGCCTTTTACGTTAAGGGCCTTGGTCTGGACACAGCCTTTCAATAGTGGCACTGCCAGAAAAAACACCTCGGGAAATAAGTAAATGATCGAAGTCAACAGCTTACAGGGTTATCAGTAGATCCGAAATGTTTTTTTTACAAATTCAAGGGTTATTTGTCTACGTGCTCAAAATTTGCTTCACAAGAAACATTATTTTACCAGTTCGCTATATTGCATTGTAACATGTTCTCGTCGCAATAGACAACACAACCACATATCGGACGGGCACACGACCACACATCGGATGGGCATGAACGCGCCCTGGGGGATCCTGCTTGGTAATGGAGCAAAATGACACCGATGGATACCCAAAACAAACACTAAAAAGAACTCGGGGCAATTTTTACCACTCAGAGCTGAGAGCTGGCCATGTCGCAGTGGGATGCCCTAAGGCTGAAAAAGAGCGGTCAATCGTGAAATTGGGGTACCCGAATACAAAGAAGAGGACAAGCGAAGTTGAAGGCGGTATACGTAAAAGTGGGGTGCCCCAAGGCTAAGAAAAGAGCAGACAATGGTGGAAAATGGGCGCGCAATCATGCACTAGAGGGCAGTCAAAAGTAGATGAGAGTGCTCAATTTTATGGTGGGCCGCTTTATAGCTAAAAGGGACGGTCAAGCATGATTTAGGGGCTCCGAACCACAAAGCGGAAGGCGGCCAGAGGTGAATGAGGGCAGTACCCGTTGAAGTGGGGTGCTTTAAGGCTGCACAAGAGCGGCCAACAGTGGAGAAGGTGCGCACAATCATGCAGAAGAGAGCGGCTAAAAGTGGATGAGGGCAGTTCATGTTTCAGTGGGGCACCCAAGGGCTGAAAAGCGGATCAATTATGAAAACAGGGTGCCCAACCACAAAGTTAAGAGCGCCTGGAGGTAAATGAGGGTGGTCCACGTTGCAGAGTTCCACCAAGGGCTGAAAAAGGGTGGCCAATCGTGAAATATGGGGTCATGTCTAGGAAATATCTGAAACTTTGTCTCCAGGGCATTTTTGGGCCAGGAACACGCCTGTGAGAATCTTAGCCCCCTCCGACCAAGGGTGACCGAGTTATAGCCCGAGGCATTTTGGGGGTCACCTTGTAGACTCAGCTTTGATGCTTCATAACTCAAAAACGCATTGCCTGATTATCAAGTTTTATATATAATTGAACTCGTATTGAACTATTATTATTTTGAAAAAAAGAAAGCTTTAAAATTTAAAAAGTTTTGACTTTTAATTTGTTTGGTCTTTTCTTTCTTGACCTAGCTTGACCTTTTCGCAGTTGAAATTGACCTGTTAAACATCTAAAAAATTTTGCTTCATAAATTATCTTTCGATAAAAACAATAAAAAATGCGTTCGTGCTATAAATTCTAAATTTTAGCACCTAAGGTATGTATGCAGAATTTTTTGGTTTTTGACCACTGCGGTAGTACAGCCTTACGTTTAAGACCGCAAACAAAGGGGTTGCTTTTGTAATCGGTTGCTTGCAATGATACTGCATTGTCATTACGAAATTTTCATCGTGCAAGTGTCAGAGTTTATGAGGATTACACGCACCCACACGAGGGGGCGGGCAACCAGCCTCCTCTGGTTTCCACAGGTAGTAAAAAAAACACCTTCGCGCAGCGCCATCATGCTTCATATACCTCTAACTGGACATTTTTGAAGCTTCTAGCAAAATTTTAGGCCTGGGTCATACCAGGTCAGCCCGCCAACCCAGGTCAAGAGACCTAACCTCGAAAAAAACTTTGGAGGTGCATCACTAAGATAAAGTTGAACCTATTGTGCTTAGATTCACATCACATAGTTGGGTCACCGAGGAAGCTAATTTTTCGAAGCAGGATTTCTATATCGATCATCTGGGACGAGGTCATGGTCACAATCTTTCCATTAGAAATGCATGGGACAATTAGTAAATTTTGATAACTTGCAAGAATTGAGAATTGTCGAGAATTGCGATGTAGGTTTTATTTTTAAGTTGTGTCGACTTGCCACTGCAGGTTGATTAATATGTTTTACCATAAAGACCTAAGCCCGGCTCTAGGTCAAAGCAGGTTAATTTTGAAATTTGACTAGACAAAATTATAAGATATATAATCCGATCGGACTCGACAAGAGCATTCCAATGGTGTTGAACATTTTTTCTACGGCTCTGTTCTGTCAGCTATTGTGCCAAAAAATTTAGGTTTCCACTGTGTTCCTGTAATGCTTTTCTTACGCATACATTTTTCACTGCTATTAAGTTCTTGTACATTCCACAATCAAGCATAGCCAATGACAGCTCCAAAGTCTGTTCGCCAATGTGATTATGGAAAAACGACCAAAAGTCTCATAGAATACCAGCGGTAAATAAGATATCCATCACTGTTCATGAAAGCTCTGCAAACAAAACAAGAGAGGTTCGGGTTTCGTATACCTATGTTTGAACTAAACTGTGTCGTGCTGTGGAAGTAGACTTTCTTTTATGGGTGCTGCGTGAATGGTCGCAAATTTAGTCATGGTGAATGTCCAATGCAAAGTTAATATTAAACATACAGGTATGAATTATTTGGCTTGAGTAATGAGTGATCTGACGGCCACATTTGAACTGGGATCGTTTCGGCTATGAAATGATTAACTTTTAAAAATATGATGTGAGGCAACCTGTTCAAGTGACCCAGTTGAATGCGTTATGATTTCAGGACAACAGTTTTTCGCATGTATGAGCAGATTCAAATTACTTCCTGGGAATGAAAGCCTTTCAGATACTTTTTTTTACATTGTATGAATCCTCTCGAACGTATGCTTTGCTGCACTGGGGCACATTGTATCGATTTGCTTTCTATTTTTTATTATTCCATCTCCGGGAACGATGTAATTGTGTGAGTTAGTGGTGCTTATAGGATAAGTTATAGTTGTTTGAACTATTGATAATTTCGCAACATCTTTGTATATTCTCGTTTAAGGCTGCAAGGCCCATTACTAATAAGTTCCTTTGCGCTCGTCTCCCTCGGAACAATGTATCGTTTTTATCACTTTTAATGACTGCTGTTTTTATATTATTCTATCTTTTTATAAACCTCGTCCAAGTTGTTGCCCGTTCAGTTTTAGGAGTCGGAGTCTCACTAGAGTCATCAAAGGACTTTTCACGGAGACCCCAACCCCACCACACAAACGAGCAACTCCCATGATGAAGGGTTAATAAAGGAACCAAAGTTGAACGTCCCACAAAGCATAAGGACGGCCGTCTACCTCAGGTCACCCTCTCACCAGTCAGTTGCCAGCTGACCTACGGTATTTGCGGTACCTACCACCTGCCAGTTGACCTAAATTATTTTGCCAGAAGTTGCAAAAATGTCGAATTAGAGGTAGATGAAGTACGATGGCGCTACGCAAAGGTGTTTTTTTTACTACCTGTGGAAACCTGAGGAGGCCGGTTGCTCGCCCCCTCGTGTGGGCGCGTGTTAATTCTCATAAACTCTGACACTTGCACGATTAAAATTTCGTAAAGACAATGCAGCATCATTGCAAACAACCGATTACAAAAGCAATCGCTTTTTTGCGGTGTTAAACATATTCTGTACTACCGCAGTGGTCAAAAACCGTCTGCATACCTACCTTAGGTGCTAAAAATTTGTAATTTATAGCAAGAACGCATTTTTTATCGAAATATAATCTAGGAAGCAAAATTTTTGAGGTGTCTAAGAGGTCAATTTCAACTGCGAAAAGGTCAAGCTAGGTAGAAAAAGAAAAGGTCAAAGGAATTAAAAAGTCAAAATGTTTAACATTTCAAAATTTTCTTTTTCCAAAATAGTGCATAGTTCAAGACGAGTTCAATGATATTCAAAACTTGTTAATCAGGCTATGCGTTTTGAGTTATGAAGCATCAAAGATGAGTCTATAAGGTGACCTCCCGAAAATGCCTCGGACTATAACTCGGTCACCGTTGGTTGGAGGGGCTAAGATTCTCACAGGCGTGTTCCTGGCCCAAAAATACCCCAGAGACATAGTTTCATATTTTTTAGAGATGGTGGTGTCAAATTGAAATATTTTTGGTCGTTTTGTCCTGGAATGCCCCTCATGTGGAAGAGGGCGGCCAAAGGCAGACACGGGCGGTCCATGTTGCAGTGGGGCGCTCTAGAGCTGAAAAGGGCCGCCAATCGTGAAAGTTGGGCGTCCAACCGCAAAAAAGAGGGTGTCAAAAACAGTGATATGTTGGTGTGTAAATGGAGCAAACGATCGGCACCTATCGTGCACCATGGAGGCGCTGGAGGCACAGTGCGTGCTGTCAAATGTTGGGGCGCCCCTAGTGCCGTGTGGCGGGGGAGGGGCTGGTTGGGCGCCGTTGGAGAAAAAGTAAGATACCAATGATGCATCAAGCACTCAGCAGAAATATGTGGGCGCCTATAGAGAAGTGTGGGAGCAACAATGGAGCGAAAGAAAAACACCAATGTGTACCATGGGGGCCGCCAGACAGAGCGGTTTGTCGAAATGTGGGGACGCTCCCGATGAGCCCAGGACGGGAGATGAAGGCGCCGGTGGGGCAAAGAACAGGCACCAATGATTCATCATGGGGGCGCCAGTGATACAGACCGATGTGTCAAAAGATGGTGGAAAGGGGCGGGGGAGGGCGCCCATAAAGCTAAAAAGTAGACAACAATGTTGGATCATAAGAGGGGGAACCAGTGGTATAGAATGGGCTGTTGAAAGGTGAAGACCCCCTCAGTGGGCCATGGGGGCGCCGTTTGAGAACGCACCAATTATGCACCATGGGGGAGCCAGAGGTAAAGAGCGGGTCTAACAAGCAGGGGGCGCCCACAGTGAAGCGTGGGGGCCCCAGTGGAGTGCAAAGAAGACACCAATGATGCCCATGGGAGTGTCAGTGGTACATGCAGGGTTTCAACAGATGGGGCGCTCACAGTGACGCGTGGGGGCACCGTTGGAGCAAGAACGAGATATCAATGCTGCACCATGGAGGCGCCAGTAGTATAGAGCGGATTTTAAGAAGATGGGGGCGCCCGTAGTGAAGAGTGGGGCGCCGGTAGTACATAGCGGGATGTCAAGAGATGGAAGAGCCCACGATGTGGCTTGGGGCGTTGATGGAGTGAAACAAAGACATCAATGATGCATCATGGGGGGGGCGCCAGTGATACAGGACTGGTTGTCAAGATGTATTTGTATGCAGCATCATTACCACGGGGCACCAGTATTTCCGTTAGGCATGCAAACGAGGAGCAAATGGAGGCGGGCCCCGGGGGCGCCATAGTGTCGAGGGGGCGCCTTACCAGCGAGGGGGGCCGCGGCCCCCGCGGCCCCCTTGGATCCGCCCCTGAGCTTATGCAAAACACATTTAACGGATTCACAAAGGACGGAAAATAGCATCAAATATCATGCAATTGATTTCCGGACTCGATTTTTTCTTACATTTGGACTGAGCCACTCATTTTTTAGATGAGTCCGATTCGGTTGACACGCTTATCACTATATTTAGCATAAAATTCGTTGAGAAATAAGCGAAGTGTCTGGTTTTTTCATGTAAAGGAACATGTTTGCATCAAGTATTTATTTCCGGCCGCCATTGCGCGCGAAACTGTGGACTTATTGCCGGAGTTTTTGGTCTCTTCAAATGGTATGTTCCTTCAGTTTTTTTGTACCTTTTCACCGTGATTTATTGCGTTGAAATGCGTTAGTGGGATTTACCATACATGACAGATGTAGCACGTTATACTATCTTTTTGGGAACCAGCTCTTTCAAGTGGATACTGTACCCCAACTGTTAGCTACTGAGTCCAACGACGCGCTAGAGTATCTCTATGTAGCACAAACATGTCCATGTTATCTCATTGGAAAATAACACACAATTGCCGTCATTCCAAATTCGAAGGCAAAGCTCTTCCAGTGTTAAAATAGCCCGCAATGTACAATACTGGACCATACATACTTTAGGTTCCGTAAACAGACGAATATGCTGCCTAATGCACACGCCGAAAATATATAAACCAATTTGACCAAAGGCGGTCCAGAAACTAATCGCTACATTTATACGGACACGGGTGGGTGCCTAGGAGATTTTTTGCGCCCGAAAGCCCAAAAACCTAATAAAAAACTGTTGCCATTTTACGCTACGGAAAATCAAATGAGGTACGAGCTTGCAGGTCAAAATGTAAAAAGACCTGACCTAATTTCAGATCAAGGCCACTGTCCGCTCTAAGATAGAAATCAAGAAAAACATAGAAAATAACACAGAAAAACATGGAAAACAGAAAACATTTTATATAAAGTTGTGAATTTTTAATTTGATATCATATCACCTATCAAATGTTACAGGGCACAATTTCTTTACTTCAATTCTAGGAATGGATCACTAAAACATGATGTTGAAATTTGAAATTAATCTGAGACGAATTTACTGAGAAACTCGCATTTCACAATTTCCCGTAGACATTCAGTGGTGAAGTAATTGGCCGTACATGACCTTAGGTCATTGATATCAGTGCCGTTACTGCATGCTGTGGTCCTTGGTCAGAGCCGCATGACGAAATCCATGGAGCGAAGCGCATTGAGATTTCTCAAGCGGCTCTATTCTGGCCGCTCAGACGGGTCTCGTCGTGGTCTGTCAGAAGCCGGTGACGAACTAAGTAAGAAACGGCTTCTATTCTGACAGTTTTTCCTGTCTCGTCGTTGTCTGTTGTTGTTGTTGTTGTCTGTTCTGAGCGCTGGTATCAGAGACTTAAAACTTCAGTTTTATGTTCTGACAGTGTTTTCCGATCTCGTCGTTGTCTGTCAGAAGCCAGTGACGAACAAAGTAAGAAACGGCTTCTATTCTGACAGTTTTTCCGGTCTCGTCGTCGTCAGAAGCCGGTAACGAACAAAGTAAGAAACGGCTTCTATTCTGACAGTTTTTTCTGTCTCGTCGTCGTTGTCTGTCAGAAGCCGGTGACGAACGAAGTAAGAAACGGCCTCTATTCTGACAGTTTTTCCGGTCTCGCCGTCGTTGTCAGAAGCCAGTGACGAACGAATTGAGAAACGGCTTCTATATCTGTTGTGGTCAGAAGCCGGTGACGAACGAGGTGAGAAACGGCTTCTATTCTGACAGTTTCTCGTTCTCTGTCAGAAGCCGGTGACGAACAAAGTAAGAAACGTCAGAAGCCGGTGCCGAACGAAGTAAGAAACGGCTTCTATTCTGACAGTTTTTCGTTCTCTGTCAGAGCCGCATGGCAAAATCCATGGAGCGAAGCGCATTGAGATTTCTCAAGCGGCTCTATTCTGGCCGCTCAGACGGGTCTCGTCGTGGTCTGCTGTAGTTGTCAGAACCACATGACGAAATGCATGGAGCACTGCGTAATAGTATTTCTCAGAGTGGTTCTAATCTGGCCGCTTTACCGGTCTCGTCGTGGTCTGTCTGTCTGTCAGAGCCGCATGACGAAATCCATGGAGCAAAGCGCATTGAGATTTCTCAAGCGGCTCTATTCTGGCCGCTTTACCGGTCTCGTCGTGGTCTGTCTGTCTGTTGTTGTCTGTCCCGCCTGAGAATTGATGTCAGAGCTCTGGAATTTTGTAGGGTGATAGCCCTTCTGCTCCATACACCCAAACTGAAGCCCCGAGTTGAAATCCAAAATAGTATTTGAGAAATTTTGGCTCAAACATTTTATGTTTTATATTTTTTCTAATTTTTAATTCTTAAGCTACGAACTTGAAATTTATGTCCTTTTCAATGGATAACAAGGGCCAGCTAGGGAAAAAATAGAGATGATCCGACAATATTTATTGCGCGAAAACGCGGCATTTCTCACGCGAGCAAAAAACCTGCTTAAAGTTGATGGCCGCCTTGTGCGCTCGAAATGTCAGAAGACAGGCCTCATTTACCTGAAAGGCAGTTACCTAGGGGTAGCTAGGCAAATTTTGTAGTGCTTAGGCATAGTTTTGGGTGCAAAACGTAACATTTTGACCTACTTTTTACAGTTCTTCCGGAAGACTGAATTTCGGTTCATTTCATTTCAACGTTAATATCTCACAATCTAATTGACCGATTTGAATTTTCATTTCAAATAATGAAAGAACATTGCTTCCGCCTGATAATATTTGGAGATGGAAATTGTGAATGTGAAATTCTTTGTTTTATAGGCATAAATAAAAATTGAGTCAACAAACTTTTTATTTGCATCTTCCTGGTTCCAAGCTCATGTCATTCACAAACTCAGAACTGACATGGCTGAATAGGAAAGTTACTTGCGGTCATTTCGCTCACTTATACTACCCACCTATCTCTAATGGCTTTCGCGTAATTAGTCCAAAATGTATTACAAGATGCTAAATTTCTCGGACCACCTTTGCTTCTCACCATGGTTTGAAGGCCTTAAAATGGACGGAAGTTGAAGAAATTTGGCATGAAGCTAGCTTAGGATCCTAGCTCGACGATACAAGTAATTTCAGCCCAAAAGAATGCTTGGTTCGTCTTCTAGAAGCACCTTTATATCGTGCCTTTTCGGGACAAGCACAGCACGCGGCGCCAGCGGCCCGGAATATTCGGCGGAGTTGTACCAGCCAGTGACCTCCTGACGGGTCACAGCTGTTCAGCTAGTGGGAGGGTGAGTAGTGTGGCACGGTGGTCTAGTGGTTAGAGGCCCTGTCTCTTGATCAGGTAGGTCCGGTTGGAATCCGGGGGTGACCACGTGCTCTTTATTGGTTATTCCAAAGAAAAGAATGATAAAACTGAACTGCAGGCTTATGAAGAGATACATTAAGAACGAAATATGGTTTGCTTTCAGCACATTGTCATGCGACTCTCCTGCGCCGGTGGGGCGTTAGCCCAGGTCGCAGACTGGAGTCAGAGCCGCAGGACGAAATCAATGGAGCGAAGCGCATTGAGATTTCTCAAGCGGCTCTATTCTGCCCGCTCAGACGGGTCTCGTCGCGGTCTGTCAGAGCCGCATGACGAAATCCATGGAGCGAAGCGCATTGAGATTTCTCAAGCGGCTCTATTCTGGCCGCTCAGACGGGTCTCGTCGTGGTCTGTTGTCAGAGCCGCATGACGAAATCCATGGAGCGAAGCGCATTGAGATTTCTCAAGAGGCTCTATTCTGACCGCTTTACCGGTCTCGTCGTGGTCTGTCTGTCTGTCAGAGCCGCATGCCGAAATCCATGGAGCGAAGCGCATTGAGATTTCTCAAGCGGCTCTATTCTGGCCGCTCAGACGGGTCTCGTCGTGGTCTGTTGTCAGAGCCGCATGACGAAATCCATGGAGCGAAGCGCATTGAGATTTCTCAAGAGGCTCTATTCTGGCCGCTTTACCGGTCTCGTCGTGGTCTGTCAGAAGCCGGTGACGAACGAAGTAAGAAACGGCTTCTATTCTGACAGTTTTTCCGGTCTCGTCGTCTGTCAGAAGCCGGTGACGAACGAAGTAAGAATTGTCAGAAGCCGGTGACGAACGAAGTAAGACAGGGCTTCTTTTCTGACAGTTTTTCCGGTCTCGTCGTGGTCTGTCAGAAGCCGGTGACGAACGAAGTGAGAAACGGCTTCTATACTGACAGTTTTTCGTTCTCTGTTGTCCGTAGTTTTTTTCTAAAAGGTCCGCCACCCCATTTTAAAAGGCAGCCAGGCGTGCCCCACCGCGATCCCAGCGACAACAGCACCCTTACGTTAACACCAGAAACATAAAATTAAACGAGTCGCGGCACGCCCTGCTAGGAAATGAAGCAAAAACATAAGATAGCAAAAACAACTGTGTTACTATTTAAGTAATTGTTATAAAAAGGTTGCTTAAAGAAGGCTTCTGTAAAATGTTACAGAAGCCTCGACCATTAACCCACTGTTAATAAAAGAGACAGACTGATCACACCTAATCGTTTAGTGTTAGTGCTCATTTCCATGCAGACTACCCCATGCGGATCTAAGTTATTAGTTCCCTGGAATCTAGCAGACGAGTAGACGAACTAGTAACATCTACTAGAAAACAAGGACTGACTGAGGGGGATTTTTATATGATGATGAGGTGAGAGTGACTTAAGATGTGAGCATGATTTTTCGAAGTCCCACGTGGCAACACCACAGTGCGGACTACCACCGCGTGCTGAAACACTTTTTATGATGATGAGGTGAGGGTGACTTAAGATGAGAGCATGATATTATGTGTGTCAAGCGTGGAAACACCACAAAGTCATCTGACCTAGGGTGCTGAACCACAGACATGTTTAATATACGTTACAAGTAACGTCTTTAGAACCTGTTCTAGATGCTGAGGAGAGGGTTACACATAAAAGCATGATTACGCATGAAAGAGCCTCACTCTATAACCCCCTCAGGCCAGTAAGCGAGGAAAACCCTGTTGCTCACCGGCCGTCAAAGGCAAATAAAGGAAGCTCATGCTTTACCAAAGATACATATTTCCTCATTAGCATAATCGGCCAGATGTCATGTCGACAAGAAAAGGGCAACGATAAGAGAAGATTCGCGTCCACACTTACTTACGATGATCTCCAGGAGAAATGAAATCCTTTCAGATGATGATGAGGTGAGAGTGACTTTTGATGTGGGCATGATTTTTTGGGAAATACCATAGTGCAGGCTAGCACCGGGTGGCGAAATTTTTTTCAATTTTTGATGATGAGGTGAGGGCGACTTAATATGAGAGCATGATAGCATGATGATATTTTGTGCGTACACCGTGGAAACACCACAGAGCACCTTAACCCCGGGTGCTGAACCACATACAGTTTAATATACGTTATTAATAACGTATTATCAGCTTAGTTTAGATGAAACAGCTTAGCTCTTACAATTTATTTTGTTATTTTTGTCTTACATAATTATTATCACTAACAATATACCGACCAGAGAGGCAAAAAGTTAAAGACAGCAATTCTCCTCAGAATGATTTACATGTACCTTGTTTGGTTACCATAGCGATAAGAAGAGATACGAATCAAGTCTATTGGTTAACATACGAATCAATCAGTCTCTTTTTTATGATATTTTTTATTACTGCTTTGCTTGCTGGCACGTCTTCAATTAGTTGGAATTCGTTCATGAACATGGTATTCCACAATTTAGGGCCTAGGCAGGGAGTAGTGAATAAACGATAATTTCTATTCGAAAACGGCTGTTCGAGAAACGCATTTTGCCGAGTCCCATGACTATTTATTTCTCTTATTTTGAACATAGTGCAAAGTGATTGAGGAAGCGAGCCTGTTAGAAACTTGTGAGCCAGAAGAAGCATTTGGGATTACGCTATATCACTAATTTTCAAAACCTTAAATTTTACGAAGTATGGTTCGGAACTATGTGGTAAATAAACATTTGCAATAAGTCTTACCGCTTTTTTCTGTAACACAATTAAACGGTTCAGCTTTGATGCGTAATTTACCCCCCAAGCTAGACAACAATAGTTTAAATGAGAATGGACCAAGGAGTTGTAAAGAAGCAGTGCTATTCTTTCGTTAATAAAATATCTTATCCTATGAATAATCCCAATGCATCGACTAATTTTGGTACAAACATGGCTAATATGAGCATTAAATTTTAGTTGTTGATCAAAGATAACTCCTGGGTATTTAACTTCTTTTTTCTCTTGTATTTCCCGGTTATCCAGTGATAGTTTTAACCGTAGGTAACTTGGAAATGGAGAGTAATGTTGACTGAAAGTTTTATCGGCATTAAGAGAAAGATAATTTGCAGAGAACCAATAAGATACATTCCGGAGAGCATCATTGACGACTTGTTGAAGGGTATCCGGGTCTTTATTTTTAAATAATAGGGCTGTATCATCAGCATAAAGAAGACAGGACATATTTTCATCGATCAATGGCAAATCATTTATATATAGCAGAAACAGAATCGGCCCCAAAATAGCTCCTGTGGAACACCAATTGTAGTATCCTTCAATTGAGATATTTCATTCTGAATTTTTACACACTGTTTTCTATTGGTCAAGTAGGAAGTAAACATATCATTAGCTTTATTTCTCATGCCATACCTTCCAATTTTCTTTAGGAGAATTTCAACGTTGACGGTATCAAAAGCCTTCTTAAGGTCAATAAATATACTTAGAATATGTTCCCCATTTTCAAACCCCGAAGTTACATAGTCTTGTAGCAGAATGATAGGCATATACGTTGATTTATTCTTTTGAAACCCAAACTGATTTTTATAAATAATTGAATTGGTAACTAGGTGATCCATTAGCCGGGTAAATAGCAGTTTTTCTAAAATTTTTGACAGCACTGGCAATATACTAATAGGTCTATAATTCGTCAATTGAGATCTGTCACCTGTTTTGAATATAGGTTTAATTACAGCTACTTTCAGAGAATCAGGGAAGACTGCATTATCCAAACAAGCATTATAAAATTGATTGAGGTAAGAAATGATGCTTTTATACGTTTTTTTCAATAATTTGGTATTAATTCCATCAACACCTGCCCCTACATCTTTCAAATTTTGTACAATAGAATCTATTTCATCTTCACTTGTTGGATATAGCAAAAGTTCCTGTTCGCAATATGGGACCTGAATTACTGGGTCAAGAGAGGAGGGATTAATTTTTTGTTTGAGCTTAATACCTATAGTAGAAAAGATATTGTTGAATGCTTCCACTAAATTCTTACTCCCACTTGTCTTATACCCTTCTGTGTAATAAACTGTTTCAGGTATGCTACTATTTTTGCTTGATGCATTTCTTAATTCATTTATTGTTTTCCAAGTTTTTTTTCGAATCATTTTTAACCTTATCAAATTCTAAAGCGTAATAATTTTGTTTCGCTTTGCGAATCACCTGAACCAAAATATTTCTGTGCCTCTTGAATTTCTTTAGGTCATTTTCGTCCTTACTTTTCAATGTTTTTATGTACAGTTCATTCTTAAAGTTGATGGATGCAAGAACACCAGGTGAAATCCATGGTTTTCTTGGATGGGTCTTACGATTACATTTGTGTTGATAAGAGAATTTTACTATACCTTTCTTATAACAATCTATTATTTTGTTAGCCATAATGTTTACATCAGTCTCTCCTTCGAGGCATTGTAACTCAATCCTTAAAAGATCATTCATATCATTAATTTTTCTATAATCAAAGCAAGTCATTTGAGTAGGTGTCACATTTTGCGTCACACATTCCTTTGCAATTAACAACAGGGAAATGGTCTGCAATGTCACTTAACACAATCCCTGAAAGTTCAATGGACGGTAACTCGTTTGTAAATATGTTATCTAAAATTGTATTTGAGCTTCCTGAATGTCTGGTCGTTTTTGAAATGGTAGGGAGAAAACCATATGAGCACATGGTCCAGAAAAGAACTTTTAACATAGGGATCACTTTGCACAGTGACCCAAAATAGGTTTTGCGCTAGGGTGTCGAGGGGAAAATTCAGCTCGGAATGTATGGCGAGTGAGTGGAAAATTCCCCTCAAAATGTATGGCGGAATAAAAATTTTCCAATTTGGGTACTCAGGTGGGAAACTCTCAAAGCCCTTGTTTGAACTGAGGGATGGATATTTCCTTTAATTTTCCAAAGTAAATATTTTTTAATCATCCCCAAGCAGAATTGTGTGACCATTACCATGTGAAAAATTTGGGTTAAGCAGGTAAATCTTTACCAACTGAAACCCCTTGATGCAGTTTCCAATTATTTTTTAAGGAATTGGTGAATTGCCACAAATAAAAACTTTTTGGGGGCCTCTGAGACCAACCTTTGGGGGAAAGAACCCTGGGAGCCACCAATACTACCATTTGTGGGATGAAGATCAACTCTTGGGGGGGGCTTCTCTAGACCAACTCTTGTGCCCCTCCTCTCCTCTCCCACACGACCAGCTCTAAAGGGCCCCTGAGACGAAATATCGGGGCCCCCCTTAGACCAACTTTGCAGAGAGGGCCTCTGAGACCGGCAGGTAATGAAAAATGAAAGGGGATTTTTTTCGTGCAATACCTAGGGCCAAAATTAATTATCTAAGCATACACTGTATAGTTTTTTTGTCCGGGACAACGCCCCTCTTATACCTATACCTATAGTTATCGGAATTTTGGAGGCCACTCCTGACCTCAATCACTGCACCTCGCATACACCTATGCTAGGGCCCAGTAGAGCCTTGGTTTACACTTAACTAACCAGACAAAACTACAAACTTTCTATCATGGCAATAAACTCTTCCAGACTCTTGCTAAAAGGTTCTTTTCTTTACCTGTCAATTCCCCTGCTCCTCTTCACATATATACTCACCTTCATATGAAGATGCTGCTTTCTATGAATCTAATCAAAGCTACAGCCTTTTTCTTCGGCGCCCTTAAATACCGGGACCCTCGGGGGTGCCATGGCGCTGACGCTCTGTGGCGAGCAAAATCAGCAGCTAGCGATATTTGAGATCTGGAGCCTATCAAGAACTATAGAAAGTATTTGATATGCTGCCATATAGAGTTGAAGCTTCTGTAATGAAGGAAGCAAAGATATTATAAGTGATAAAAATTATTTTTATCGAGCCTTTCCTCCAGTTCTTAACTTTATTCTTATACTTTAGGTTAATTACAGTTTTTTGGGCGGAAAGGTGTCGTCTGAGTCATATTCATATCCCATACATTTGATATGTAAAGGTACGAATAAAGGAAATCACCCAAGGGACCAGGCAGATCGCGCATGCGCAGTGTATCGGACAGGGACCCTCAGGGCACCGGTGTAAAGATGCAGTTTTGAAGTCCAGTGACTTTTGAATTTGTTTGCACTGTGTTTTTTGTAAGAAAATAAGATTTCTCGCAAATTTTCATTCGCAGACAAGCAATGCACTGGCAGTAGCTACCCTAATTACCACGGAACTCATCACAGCAGTGATTTCCCCCTTTCGGAGACAAATAAGCAGATGAGGGAAATAAAGACGCTGAATTCCCACACTTCAAGTCCAGATCAAGATGCTACAGAGCAGTTAGTGAGCAAGGAGGGGATGGGTAAACATTCATTGTGGAGCTCACGGTCAGATCGGAAAAAAGTGAAAATGTGATATGCAGGGGTGCGGACACACAAATTTTCCTGGGGGAGGGGATGGGGGACTGGTGATAGCCGGAGAACAGTGGAGTAGCTAAGATGGGTCCTTGGGGTCTGGAGACCCGCGTGACTTAATCTTATGCACCGTAAAGCACGAGCATTGATCTCAGGGTCCCCGAGCTTAGTCTCAGGGCCCCCGAACTTGGTTTAAGGAGCACCCGAGCTTGGTCTCAGAGGCCCCTAGCTGGAGCATTGGTATTGAGGGACTCGTGGAGTATCATACTCCGTGACCAATTTGGCCACGGTACGAGGCCCTGGACATTGATCTCGGGGGGAAATATCGACCTCGAGGGGCCCCCGAACATTGGTCTTTTGAGCGAAACATAAGCATTGGCCCATCAGGGCCATCAACCCCCCCCAGTTTGGTCTCAGGGGTATCTACCTGGCTATCAGTGGACCACTGAGCATTGGTCGCGAGAGCTCCAACATTTCTAGCGGGAGCCCTCCAAACTTATCCCTTCGGGCTTGGTCTCAGGGGCCCCGATCTTAGACTGGGCAGCCCCCATGAGCTAATTGCTTTGCTCCCCCCGAGATTTGGTCTCAGGGTCCCCTCGAGCATGGGATATGGCCTTCAAACTTGATCTCTGGTTTCGGTCTCGGAGGCCCCCAGCTGACCATCCCCTATCAAGTAGGGAGTCCCGACGGTCTTGGAATACCGCTTGGCCGAGACCTGGCTCCGCCCCTGCCGGAGGGTGATGGTTTGGAGTTTGAACACGCTGTATTTAGCCCTTGGTCCGGTAGGGGTTGATGAAAGCTCAGTTTGTTTTTTTTTCGGTGGCACATGCAAACGGCGAAGGGAAGCACCGCCATACTTAGCACGCCTTATCCTGGATCACTGCTGCAACTTTTCCCAAAATTTTAAGTTCGTGTCATCTTAGGTCAGGTCACCACTGCAGATCAAGTGACTTAATCCCCGAAGAGTTTAATATAACATTAGTAGGAACAAGGTTAACCTTCGCCCGACGGGGCATCGATGGCTCCCTGAGGTTTTTTTTATAATAACAAGAAAACGACGAAAGGAAAAGGGTTTAGAAGAAAAGGCTTAGTCTGTGATGACTGCAAGAACCAGGTCACTAGATCCTGGGAAAGCTAAGGCCAGCAAAATAAAAGTCTTAAAACGCGTATTTCAAACTTTCGCCCAAAAAATAACCGTCTTGTTAGGAGACATAATCAGCTAAAAATGATTGCTTAAAGCCGCAGTAAGATGTTAAGTGCATACAAAAACGCTGCTGACGTCATACCCTGGAAAGTACACAAATGTGGCGCTATCTGTTTATTTGTCATGCCTGTGTGAAATCACTCGATGACATTTAAATTCATTTTATGTTGACCAGTCGTAAGTGTGAAATCACACTAAACATCGTCATTTAGAAACTGCAAGAATACTAAACTTACAGTTCAGCAGCTTTTCGAACTAACTCGTCGACACGTTCTCTGCCTAGAGGTCCCCAGTTTCCGAGGCCCGACTGTGGGGTGAGCCGTGCGCCAATGCATGCCAGCACACACTAGGGCTCACAGATCGTTCTGGTCTGCTGTTCGCTCCGAGCTGACGGGCACCTGGCAAGGCGCTGTAGCGCCGACTGAGAATCGTCAGTAGCGTGGCCACAGCGTCCTTCAGCTCCAGTGGTTGGACTCGTCGTCGTCCTTCGCTGGCCCAGTGCCCGGCCCGATGCTGATGCACCGTCATCGCGGCGCCACGGTCGTCTCCGCGGAGTGGGGCGGGAGACGGTTCCGTATGAGACGATGCCAGCCGTCCGGCCACTGCTGCTGCCACCTTCTCCTGGCAGCCCTCAATACCGTCTGGGTGATGATCCGGAGGTCTCTCGCGGTGGTTTCCTGTCATAGGGTAGACGCTTCCTTTGCTAGTTGGTCTGCAGTGGTAGAACTCGTATGCCAGGTAAAACCGGTGGGCGATATCCATATGCCGGCACTAACTTAGGCACCACCGCAGCCTATCCTAAATTTACTGAATAAGAGCCCGGGGTGGCGTTGCTGAACCCTTGCACCGTTTTCAGAAGTTAAAAGCACGTGCGATGTCAATAGTAAGGCGCCAGTGGACCATCGCTTATGAGGCCAATCACCATCTTTCCCGGCTGACGCATTAAAAAACACCACTGCGAACTCTGGGGGCTCCTCTGCATCTTCCGCCATATTTTTGACATTGATAACGTTCCAAACTAGTTTCTCTTCTCTTCGGCTTGTGCTGGCAGGCCTCCGTGTTCTTGCCAGAAGGCACGGATCCATTAACGGGTGTTTCCAAGGCTAGTGCCTGTAAGACGATTGAGACTCTTCCGGGAAAATCAGAGTCGATGGGTAGTATTTCTCGTTGTTAACCAACGTAGTCTGCCCTGGCGACAAACAGAAAAAGTCATTAGATGGTTTTCAATTTTGGGTTTCAAATGTTTCTTGTTGGGCTAGTTTTGAGAAGGTCTGGCTGTGCCCTTCCTTCCTCAGCATTTATATGTGAAACTTAAGTGGTACACATAAGAACATTCGCTTTTAACTAAACTTAAATCAAACATCAACGTCACAAGAGTGCCAGCCATCAAACTAAACGCAAGTTCAAAATCGAAACCTGATATGGAAAAGGAAAGTTAGCTCGAAAACACGGAATAAATACATGTAACACGTAGTGGCATGAAATGCAGGGTATTAAGAATGAAGAATGCGTCTTGCCCACTGGTGAACCAAGGGCCTACCCCAAATCCAGAACCAGACAGATGTTTTTTAGATTTTCTATTGATGACCACTGAGGAGATTCATTTAGGTTTCCCAATTTTTGCTCCGATTAACTGTCTCGCTAGCAGTCACCAAGACAGCAAATAGGTCGGGGATTTGCCT
The DNA here is from genome assembly GCA_034440635.1 of Lepas anatifera. Lineage (NCBI taxonomy): Eukaryota > Metazoa > Arthropoda > Thecostraca > Lepadidae > Lepas > Lepas anatifera. The sequence continues at coordinate 991,684 of JAOTON010000481.1, read as the reverse complement.
CCCCCTGTTTGCAGGCACCACCCGGTCTGAGTCTATCCCCCTCCAACGAGAAGAAACCTCGGCAACGCCCCTGTGGGCTCGGTCTATGATTAAACGTCACGAGATTGAATTTTAAAGGTAGGGAGATCCCCACACTTACCTACAATAACAGACACCAGATTTATTCTCCAAATGTATAATTGAATTTGAAGTAGAAGCGGCGGATGGAGGCCGTAGCAGCAGCGGCGATGGGCCGCAGCACAAACAGCATGAGACTGCTGAAGCGATGGCAGGATGCCGTAGAAACAGCGCGAGAGGCAGCACAGCAGCGGAAAGGGACCGCAGTAGCAGCGAAGGAGGCGAGAGGCTGTGCAGATGATTTAATATTGTGTATTGGGTTGTTCCAAGGTATACCCATCATTATTTGGGGGCCTCGCGCCCGGGAGGTCTCAGGTGCACCACTTTTCTCACAAAAGAAGGCTTATGCCTTTGATACATCCGCTTGTATGTGCCCTGTTTGAGCATACTGTATGGCTGTAATGCCATATTGGTCCGTGATTTCCTTATCCAGAGCTTGACATTGATTTTTTATTCCTCCACAGAGTGAATACTTTTCAGTGCCTGGAACAAAAACAACATGGTCAGAATGACATAAATGGTTGCATGCCAAAAATGGTAAATATGAACCTCAGTATTGGTGGTAGATGGCTATCAAAGTTCAGGTAAAATACACTTCAGGTATGAATGTGTCCAGGGGCGCAACTTTATGTTTTCGATTGGGGGGCACCCGGCTCGAAAGGGGGGCCGTACATGATGGGGGCCCGTACATGATGGGGGGCCCGTACATGATGGGGGGCCCGTATTTTTTAATGAAAATGTGACCGAAAAATCGGATTTTCGACCGTTTGTTGTCGAAAACTGACTGCAAAGGTTAAATAACAATTTTTAGCGCGCTATTCGTCACTGTTCCTGATTTGCACTATTTAGCCTAAAAAGTAGTCAGAAGACGCAATCTTTTGAACGAGCTGCCAAACTATGTAAGGATATTGGACAACTAGGTGTCTACTTACCATCTTTGTCGTCCACGTGGATGCTCTCCTCCGGAGGTACAACGGGATCAGCCCCGGACGACACAGGAGGGATGGATGCTGGAGGGTCTTTTAGCAAACGGGATCCGGCTGATGGCCTGGCCGAGGAAGGCAATGATAAGGAAAAGAAGGATTGTAATTACAACCTTACTTTACCGTTTTGCTGGAAACTATACACATTGCACTTTTCCGAGTTAGTTTTAAATTGGGGTTTTAATTTTTGCGGTCGATAAATGAACGTAGCTTGCAAAGTACCAAAAATAGTAGTGATATGAACTACTTTAAGTGGACGCGTACGTTGCGAGAGATTAAATGCAAATATGATCGGGGTCATTTTGTAACAGTTTGCAAAATAAGCAAGACGATTCTAGATTCATAGGTTACCTGAAAAAAGAACAAAGTTTGGGTAGTTTTGCCAGAGCAGCCCATCGGTATTGGGTGTTCTTTGTTTTACGTTTTTGTGCACCCGACTTATGTTTATACTGTCCAACCATTTTAACATTCACACCTGGAACGAAATCGCATTATCGCGAATAATTTGATACAAATGAAAGGTAGAGATCGAGTTGCGAAATTCCTTTATCAGCGGGGAAATCGAACCTACTGATATTTATTTTACATGATCAAGACACCTTTTTCTGATCCATTCACCTTGCCAGTTCATGACATTTTACAACACTGGGTACCGGTCAAGGGGTACTATGAATAGGTGGTACTGCCTATTTCCCTTTACAATCCTCATATAGGATCAGTACAAAAGGAATGGGGGCCTAACATTTCTCACGCCCCATCATTTTTCCCCGAATGTTCCAGGAGGCATGGGACCGGCCGCACATTGCCCGGGAAAACCACAGGGGGGCCCGCAAGCATGGCAGGGGGCCGGTTTTGGCAACAGGTAGCACGGATACACCATCTGGGGCACGAAACTGCTAACAAATAAGGAACTCCTGCAAATACGCGACTAACACAACAGCTTCAGTTTCTGCACGATATTCTTAGACCACAAGGGGCCCAGACAGACCACAGAGGGCCTGAGTACACCAAAGGAGCCGGGCAGACCAGGGTACTTTAACTACGGGTACAACCAAGTTTCCTACTAAATATAGTCCTCCCATGATGATGTCACCGCCATTTCCTACTAAGTTATAGGAGATTCTACTAAGTTTTTGGAAGGATCAGCTGAAACATACCAAGTTTGGGCGTATTTGGCACCAATCTAGTATAAATCGAAATCAACTTGTTTCACCCATTTGACAGTAACCTTGATCTCAACGGCGAGCAGCGTATTTTACGTAAATCTAATGAAAAATTATAACACTTCAAAGAATTTGTTGAAAGGGCATGCATTTACTTGATCAACTCAGGCCTACCTAATAGCCGAGAGAAATAAATTTACCTTCGCTCAAGAGATCACCGGTGTTTATTGTCTTCTGCTGCAGGTACCACCAACAGCCAATCAAAGGTCAGAAATCAACAGCCAATCAAAATCAAGATTAGTCTTACTGCAAACAGCTGTTAGTGCTGAACATGTTCTTATTTTGACACGCTCTGGAAAATTTGTAAAAATAATATTCTTCACTGGAGTTTTTGCAAATCGTCTGATGGTTTCACAAATAAAAATCTTTTAGCTTTCTGTTCAACCATATAAGTTTTGTTGATACAGTTCTAAAACAGGTTATTTAGAGCTTCGAAAAAGTGCAATTTCTCCAATGCCCTACATAGTAACTGTAGTGCCTCTCCAGCCATGATGACGTAATGCTGCCAAACAACTTGAACGGGGTCTGGGGCAGACCACAGGAACCCAGAAAACCATAGGACGCCGGTATGCCCACAAGGGGCCCGAGCAGACCACACACAGCCAGCAATTTGCTGGACTCTGCCCGATATATGCTGGGCTTTGACTGGGCAGAGCCCGCGTACATGGGCTCAGCCCAGGTCCGGCTCCGCTGCGCCTGGGCAGAGCCCATTATCAAGCAAGACCGGGCTCTACCGCTCGGGCAAGTTGTCATCCCCCGACCTAATGTCGGGCTCAGCCCGAGTCTATGTGGCTCAGCTATGAGTCTTAGGGCTCGGGCAGAGCCCGGCCCAGCCCGCTCTGGGCCCGGTCGGAATTGCTGGCTGGGCAGCGGGCCCGAGCACACCACACGGGGCCTGGACAGATGAAAGGAGCCGGGCAGACCACAGGGACCCGACCAGAACACAGGGGCCGGGCTAACCACAGAGGGGCCCCAGTCTGGAAAGTATGGCAGCAGACCCGACGAGACCGCACCAGCCTTGTAGATTTTCGCACCACCAGCAGCCTAAAATTCACACCAAGCATTGGTGAGAAATTTCACTGACCCGGAAATTTCGATGTTTTTACCAGTTTCTCCCTTCTCAGACCTCTGTGGGTGTTTGATTTGAGCTCCCTCGCACCATACAGCAAAAGTGGGCATTTGTTTGCTCCAAAGTTCGAACCACCTGAAGGGTGTCCGCACCACGAGATCTCACCAAAAGTGCCATACTTTGCAGACTGGGAGGGGCCCGGGCAAACCACAGAGGGCCCGCGCAGACAAAAGGGGCCCGAACGGACAAAGGGGGTCCGCAGAGGCCACACAGAGGCCCGGACAGACCAAAAGGGTTCCGGGAAAACCACAGGAGGCCCGGGCAGACCCTAAGGGGCTCGATCAGAACAAAATGGGCACTAGCAGACAAGGAGTCCGTGCAGACCAAATGGGACCCGGCCAGTCTGCAAAGTATGGCAGCAAGCCAGACGAGTCGCACCACCAGCCTAAAAAAATTCGCACCAATCTGCCATATACCAGGGAGAAAAACGCACACATTCCTACCCACACGATGCAATACTACCTCTCTTATTAGTTAGTTAAGGACTTTTTATAAGGCCCCCTCCTGTGTCTTCCTGACTATTCAGTCATTTTTTCAGTGTCAACTTCCTCGCACCAGTCTTGCAAATTCACACCAGGCTGATAAAATTCGCACCACTCGCTCCTGTCTCCAAGGGCACTCGCACCGACGAGATCTCGTCGAAAATGCCATACTTCGCACACTGGGGCCCGGGCAGACCACAGGGGCCCAGGATACCACAGGGGCCCGCATGGCAAGCATGGCAGAGGCTGGTTGCAGTTACACGAACCGCATCCATGGCAGGCCCGTCTGCATCCACAGGTTATTAACTACTGGGAGTAGGGACCCGGCTGCAGCCACCAGGGGGCGGGGCGAATGGGGTGGCCACCAGGGGGGGGCGAATGGGGCAGCCACCCCTTAAACCCAAGAGCATCTGAGGACAAAATACCGCCCCCAAACCCTCCCCTCCCCGGGATGCGACGATTGGTCGCCCTTTGGGTGAAAAGTGCGCCTTTCGGGTGGCTAAGTGTCACCCTGTCCCCTGAGGCATTGCCCTTCCCCCTTCCCTTACCCAAATTCTAGATACGTCACTGGCGGCCATAGGGGACAAAAGATTCTCCAAGTCTTGGTATTTAGCCATCAGGGGAGCCGGACAGGCGATCATCACTCATTAGTGACTTAGCCCGACAGGAGCTATTAGCAAACAATCACTTCACTTGCCATTCAACACTGCGCATCGGAGCACGATTTGGATTGACACGAAAAGCCCAAACGTAAAATCCAAATCAGAGCCTAACGAAACTTTTCCAGAGTAGACACAAGCCGATTGAATCATAAGCATGCTAATTTTACTGTTCAAGGCAAACTTTGTGCAAATCATTCGCCTCGGCGAATGCGACAAGATAGCCAGGAGCATCCTTCGCGCTACGCTGACAAGCCCGGGAAATTAAGAGGCTATCATTCGCCGGCGGACGCACATTATTTGACCCAGATTTGACGACAAGATATGATACACTTTTTGACAGACAAATTTAAGAGACTTAAATTTGTTAAGATGTTCCCTGGCCTCTCCCCTCGAATCCGGAAATTATATATATATATATTTTTTTTTCATTTTTGCTTGTGTTGTTAAACGCCAGAGCATATTTGCATTTCAAGTACTTCTTCTCTGCTTGTTCTAAATGTCTGATTACAGTTTTCGTGTTGTTAGGCAAATTATATATTAATTCACCAAGGCATGACATAATTCACACTTCTGCAGCTAAATAGTTTCAACGAGTCTATCGTCATCTTCAGAGCTATGTACAATGTGAACAAATGAGGGGCTTCAGGGCAGAGTCGCTTATGTGGGGTCTTTTCCACCGTCTTGAGCCAAAGTAGCCTGTATGAGATAGGAGCTTCTGGCTACAAGATATTTGACTGGAGTGAGAGGATTTCTGTGCACGGCCAGACTAGCCGAAGAGACTGCTCCCGCAGAAGACATTTATCTTAGCAGTCCCTGCCGAAAGTTTGACGGGAAGGAACACAAACACTCCCGAGCACACGGAGGGGGAGCTTCTCTGGGGCTAGTGCCGACATCTGGTCAGCAGACACTTGGATGCCACTCCTGTACAAATTTTACAAAGATCTTGGTTTCATTCGGTGTGTGACTGAGCTCAGGAGCAGCAGCATGTTGTGCCGAGCGCGCAAAATATTGGATGAAGCGCGCAAGCGGGAACACAGGAGGAGGCAGGCAGAAGCCCAAAGAAGTGCTGAGAAGTTGAGAGAGAAACAGTCAAGTGCCGACATACCGGAAACACCACGATGCAGCGGCGAAGGTGAGTACATCTTTACGATATTTGTACGGGTGTTCACACGAGTTTTTTCACCGAATCAGTCATGGAAGTTGATCCTTATTTTACCTATGCTCAGTCAGTCAGTAAAGGTCACGCAAAACGTAGATTATAGTTCGGGAATTAGCCCTCGCCCCAGTTGGGGGGGGTGTTTGAACACCCTCCACTCAGGTTTTTCCGATGGTGTAAAAAAGAGCGGGGCGGAGCGCCGCCGTTTTTACCACAGCTTATCCTTGATCAATTGCGCACCTTTCCCCCAAATCTTAAGTTTGGGTCATGTCAGGTCAGGTCACCAGGTGAGGTCAAGTGACCTTACCTAAAAAAATGTTTAAGCTCCCATAAGTAAGAACAGGTTTGAGTTAGCGGTCGGAAATTCATAGCACATAATGGCCCTACTGGGGGGTTTCAAAATATGTTTCAGGATTTTTGATATCTGTGACCTCAGGTCAGATATTGAGCACGACCTCTCCATTGCTAATATATTGGAAGAACGGAAGTTGGTCGAAAATAGATCTCTTTCTGTAGATATGGCTTCGAATACCTTCCTATTCTTCAAATCGTGGTATCTTCCTCCATCTCCAAGGTTCAGACCGCAACTTTTGACCTGTGACCTCTGGGAGGCCATCTAGGGTTACTAAGGCAGGTTTTCAGACTGGGGTCAATAACTTCGCAGGAAATGGTGCTAGAGCCTTCATTTTGCCATCAATACGTTTCAATCATCCTCCCGAGTCTGATAATATGCATATTGACTATGCTGGGTCAAGTCATGACCTTGACCTGGCCTTAAGTCAGATCATTTTTACAATTTGTCCTAGCATGGCCATATTATACATCATTCGATTTGTCTTAATGAGAGGAATCGAATAAGGCCTAAAAACGTGTCTCTAACTTAACCCAGTCACATGCCAGAGCTAAAAAACCACCCTATGTCATGTCACCTTCTTTGACCTGTCATGACCTCAATATTGACTTGAGCAAAAAAGTTACTGATATAGTTTCTTCATCATGTCTCGTGGGCTATCCACCACTCTCTGCGTTTTTTCGCTATCACGCGCAGGAGCCGAGTTAGAGGGGGTTTCAAACACCCCCGCTGGGGGGAAGGTGGGCCGGAGGCCCACTTGGGTAGGTGTTAGACCAGTTGGCCGTAGGTGTTGGCCGATGTTTAGAGGCGCAGTAGGAAAAAGCAGCAATGTTAACATGACCTGACCTAATGCCAGGTCAAGGTCACAACCTGACATAGCTTAGTCAATATGCAGATAATTTGACTCGCGATGACGATCCGAACGTAATGGTGGCAAAATAAAAGTTCAATCGCCATTTCCCGCGAAGCTATTGATCCAAGTCTGTAAGCCTGATTTAGTAACTCTATATGACTTCTCAGAGCTCTAAGGTCATTAGTTACAGCATGCCCCTATGACGTGGCCTAGGATACTACGATTTGAAGAATAAGGAGATATTTCAAGCCGCATCTACAGAAATAGAGCCATTTTTCAACCGACTGTCGTTTCCCAAGTATTTACAATGGAGAGGTCATGCTCCATATCCGACCTCAGGTCAGAAATATAACAAATCCCGGAACTTGCATGATATGAGTTTAAGATCGCTAACTTAACCCAGTCTTTATTTGTGCGAACTTGAACATTTTTTAGGTGATTTCACCTAAAAAGGTGTGCAAAGTACGGCGGCGCTTCACCTCGCCGTTTCAAATCCGGCAAATCCCAAAAACATACTTTGACTTCTGCTGACCTTGATTTTGACCTGACCAAAATATAGTTGCAATATCTTTTGAAGAGATTGAGGCGGGCTATTTAACGCCCTTTGCCTATTTATTTTATCTATCATGGTTCGCGAGATCGCAGGGGGTGAGGGTAACCGCCCTCTCTCAATGCGAAGGTGGCTCATATCCCTGTCAATGCGCTTAAAGGGAATTTTTGTGCTCTCCTAGTGTGACGACATATGCTGACGTCACGATCAGCATCAGCCAATCGAAGCCTTCGAAGCGTTTCGAGTAATGGTAGTGGTTGCCAGATCATGACATCATCCACAGGCAGACATTTGTTTCTTTTTCTAGAGGAGTATTTTAAAAACCAAAATGTTGAGCTTTTTTACATTTTTCAGAGAAATCATGAGTGGTTTCATTATTTTCGGCTAAAATTACGCCTAATTACACTAAATTCCAGGATTCGACCAAGGTGCCACATTCCCTTTAAACATGCATCATTTTTAATATTTTTAGGTGAGGTCACTTGACTTGGCCTAGTGACCTGAAATTTAATGACCCTGAACCTAAAATTTTGACAGCACTTACGAAATTGATCACCAAAAAAAGTGTGCCAAGTACGGTCGCACTGCGTGTCGCCGTTTTCTGCTCATCTGCGGAAAACCCGAAGGAAAGACGGGTCCCTGCCCCATCAATGCGCGTGTTTAGAATAGCACTAGCCGTTGCAGTTTTTCGTGCGTAATCCATTTCTGATGGTTTCCGAAATAGGAAATGGCTCTTAACCCTCACACTGGTGAGGGGCTAGCACATTGCCTCCAGGGCTGATTATTTTGTCAATAATTTGGTCCTGTTGTCACAGGAAGTCAATTGATGTGCAGCATGACCCCTCCAGGTCACCATGTGACCTTAACCTGATCCAGCGCCAGGTCAATCTAAAAAATTGACTAGCATAGTAATATTATACACCATTCGATTTGTCACGATGAGACAAAACTAATAATGCCCTTAAATTTGCTTTAGTCCCGCTCGTTAAGAATCTTTGGTCAAAACGTGCTATGCCGACGAAATAAATTGGCCAAAACGACTTCCAGATTTCTACATGAGTGTTAGAAATGGGCCATGATGAAAATATATCAAAGATATCACAAGGGCAGATCCAGGGGGGGGGTCATCCGGCTTACTTCTTCCTAATATCACGAAATTTTAGTCTCTTTTATGTTTTTTTGGTCAATTAAAAATATTTTTCACCAGGAATTTGACCGGGAATGCCCCAAAAACGGTCCACCTAGATCTGCCTCTGTTTAAAACCTACACCACACATAACTTCAAACATTGAGATCGTGGGTGACTGAATACCATGTGAATACATGCTGTTCTGTCCATTGTTCTTGTCTGCATGAATTGGTACACAGTACGCATAGACATCTAAGGATGTGGGTCGCCAGAGGCTGATTCCAAAACGTATTGACCTCCCATTCATGAACATATTTATGGAGTGCTCCCCAAAATACGGGACTGTCTTTTCATTTATAGTCAGATGCTCAGATTGGTGAGCGAAACACCAAAAAGAAGTAGCACTCTGTTCTGTTTCTCGAACAGGGAACAACCTCTGATGGTCCTGCTTCCAATGGGACGTTTCTCCTTTTTACCAGATTGAACATGACGTTTGATTTGTTGAACTGTGTTAGGGGCATGGTTTTCAACTATGGAAACATGTAGCTCTTCTCTTACATGCCCTGCCTTAGTAGGGAGATAGACCCCATTGAATCAAAATATCGACAAACTGGTCCTTTATTCATACTTTGACACTTTGCTGGCAGTTCAGTGTCACAAGAGAGGCAACGCCAGTGGCGGATCCGGGAATTAATTTGGGAGGGGGGCTAGGGGGCCCAAGTCTTCCTGGCTATGACCTCGAGCAGTCTCCAGCGATACATTTGCTATATGCATTCGGACATTGTGGGGGCGAGCCCCCTAGCCCCTTGTATTTGCTACCGGGCAACGCAAATAGACGACATCGATGCACAATGCACATACACCAGGTCACGATGTGTTGGCGGTAATCATGAAAATACCAAAACCTGCGAGGTTAATATGGGGATGCAGGAGGGGGCTGAGGGAAGAGGGAAAAGATAAGGGAATGGGCATGGATGTGGCTTGGAACCTTCGTCGTGTTTTGTACCGTTAGGTCATGGGGTATTTCTAAATCTTCACTTGAAAGGATTTTGGAAACAGGCAAAAATTTCGACTTCAGGCAGAATTTTCCTTGATGTGGTCAGATATAAAAAACGCTTCATTTTAAAAAATGTAACGCTTATTTGGAATACAAGAAAACTGGCATATTAAGGTTGCTAAATTTTCTCTCAAGCCTTTTCGTTCTGTTAAGTTGTCTCCACGCGCCCCAAATAAGTATTTAGTGAGCTGTACCTTGAAAACCTCATGTTCCCCAATGGGAACATGTGGCACAAATGGGTTAGGAATGCATATAGTACAATTTCCCGCCTTTTCTCCAAATTGGCATTAATCGAAGCCGTTCATTTATGATAAGTTTCTTAAGACAATTCATAAGTGACAGGCTTGTCTTAACCGTTGCTACAGCTCCTAGGGGGATAGGGTTGTTCCAACCTCATCACCTCGGTTTTAGAATATTGCTAGAAACGATTCTGCAGTTCTGATCGTGACACTTTGCATCGGCTTTGGGACATTCATTGCGCGTGTTTTGCAAAAATAAATTGTATCTGAATTTTCAGTTTACAGAGCTATGACTTTTTCCTGAAAGCTTGCATCGGACATTTTGACGTCAGGGCGCGTTTTCACGCGAACGCCGGAAACTATCACCGTTCTTCTGTTTCCATATATATTGAATTGACACGATTATGTTCCGTTGATATTACAGGAGCAGCTTGAACGTCTTTGGCAGCCTTTGCTGACCTTTCCTAGCCTTACATGGCCTCTAGGGACCTTTGGCCAAATATATCCTACCTTATAGCGTTTTGTCTTAAATATGACCATATTTTGGGTGCAGAATACATTTTGGTGGTGCTTTTTGTTCTTAATTCGAATTCAGAGACCAGAAATACCTATGAGAAGAGGAAATTAAACATATCAGGCTGCTTCGAATGACAAATTCGAACCTGACAATCTAGAACAAATTAATGCTAATGATGTTTGCCTTTCAGGAAAAACTAAGAACATGACGATCTTCTAAATATAATTTTACCCAACGTATTTTTTCTCGTTTTTTGCTCCCAACTTACTTATTAATTTGTTTTTCTAAGAACTCCTTATTTTCTTAACCCATTTAGAACCGAGCATATAAGCACCTATCTATTTTGGATTTCATCTATTGTGTCTATGGTTATTGGACCCCCTGAGTGTATGTTTATCTGGCACTGGTTTTTTCTGTAAGAAATTGTAAACATAAAAAACTATGTTCCCGTTTGGGAACATTGGATACATATGGGGGTACAACTCGTGCTATATCAGGCGCGATTAATAGGCGAAATCTACTTCCAGATCTCTATATTAGTGTACAAAATAGGCAAAATGAAAATTTATGGATGGTATCACAGGGTCAGCCGCCCCGCCCACGTCACCCTCTCACCAGTCGGTTGCCAGACGATCTACGTCGGGCAAATATTGAGCACCAGAGCGTCTCAGGGGAACCGATCCCAAGCCTTCACACACACTGCCACTGCATGATTCTGAGCAGCAGACTGCAGCCCAACGCTCTACCAACTGAGCTACCGGGGAGGCTAGGATTATATGATAGGGATAATATGATTGCAATGGTCCCAAAACACCGTAACTACCGGCGTATCCCTCCAAAAGCTTTTAAAACCAGTCTTTCTTTTTACTAACAAAATTATTTTTCCTTTTTCAGTTCCGAGGAAAGTGCGTCGCAGGCTCGCGATGGACGAAGCAGCACCAGCAGGCTCCAGTCGTCCTTCGTCCACCACGATCGATTTGCCTGCTTGTTGTGAAGGGGAAACCGTCGGCTCATCATTCAGCGATGGGGATGATGTAACTGAAGAAATGAATGAAGCCCCATCCCCGATTCAAGTATCCTCTAAAGAAAACCCTTTGAGAGTGGGTCATATGACACAAAGTGGACATGACTATGATGCCAGCACCTGTAGAAAGGATGCTGCTGGAATGGAGGACTCAGTCCAAACAAATCCAACTCAGGCGTCGGGGTCAAGCTTCAAAAGCGGCAACAGTTCCATGGTTTTCGGCTTGGGAGAAGCTGAAAACCAGCCCATCCCTCGCAAGAGAAACGCTCATGACCACAGAAATATGGCTAAGGAGCGAAGAGACTCAGGTCTTGCATATCCTTCAAGGAGCGGCACCTGGAGAAGGGGAAAGAAAATGAAATACGTCGAGTGCAAGTGCTCCTACAAATGCGGGTCAGTATATCCGAGATCGCAGCGGCAGAAAACCTTTGATCGGTTTTGGGCAACAAAAAGCTGGCAGGCCCAAAGCCAGTTCATTGTTCAAGCTGTGAAGCGGTGTCCTGTCGGCAAAGGCGTCGGAAAGCCTAAAAAAAGACAGAAAGTCGGAAGTTTGTATTGGGTGATGTCCAGGTTTGTCGGCATGTTTTCCTGAATACACTGGATATTTCCGATGGCAGACTCGCCTACTGTTTGAAAAAGAAGTCTCGGTGGGGATTTATCTCTCCTGACAAACGCGGAAAGCACAGTCCAATCAACAAGCTGCCAGCTCAAGCCAAGGAGCGAGTTATGAAATTTCTCGATGGCTTTCCAAAGTACAAAAGCCATTACACAAGCAGTGAGAAGGTGTACTTCAGCTCAGAACTGAACATAAGGAAGCTGTATAGTGCGTATAGCGACCAGATGACACTGAAGAAACAAGAGAGAGTGACGGAGAGAGCATTTAGGACCATATTCAGTCAGTATGATGTCGGATTCTACGTCCCCAAGGCTGACACGTGTGCCACTTGTGACGCCTTCAAGGCTAGTACTCCTCTCCCAGTTGCCAACGAAGAAAAAAGCGAAGCGCAGCTTGAATGGGAAAACCATCAGGAGAGAGCAAACGCTGCGAGAGAAGCAATGGAGGTCGCTACGGCAAGAGCAAAAGAAGATACAAGTCGTATGGTTTTCACATTTGATTTAGAGAAGACCCAGCCCCTGCCATACATGCAAACATCTGTGGCATTCTACAAGCGTCAGATGTGGATATACAACCTCGGGATCCACACTTTACATAACAACAAGGGCTACATGTGTGTATGGACAGAGGTAGAGGCGAAGCGTGGCGCCAATGAAGTAGCATCATCAATCTCAACCTTCCTGGACACACAAAACCTCAACGGAGTCACGACCCTTTCCACTTTCAGTGACGCATGTGGCGGACAGAACCGGAACCGAATTATCGTAGCAACCATGATGCACCTGTGCAAAACAAAAAACCTAAAAACATGGGAACACACATTCATGGAGTCGGGGCACTCATACCTCCCCAACGACAGAGATTTCGGCCTCATAGAGAAGGCGAAGAAGCGGCGCGCTGGGGTTCACAGCCCAGAGGAGTGGGTCAGCCTGATAGAGCAGGCCCGCCCAAAAAAGCCCTTCCAAGTCATTCGAATGGAAGGGAAGATGTTGGATATGACCGTTCTGTGTCGAAACCTAACAATTCGGCACAAAAACACCGAGGGAGAGCCCTTCTCGTGGTTGAAACTCAAGTGGTACCAAGTAAACGTAAAAGACAACACGATGCTATACAAGACCAGCCAAAGTGTGAATCATGCACCAAAGACTGTAGATTTTTCAAAAAAGAACAGGTAGACACTGACGAGTCAGTGTCTCTCCAGCCAGCCTACCCAAAGGGTTTAAAGCTGAAAGAAGTGAAGTATAGGGACATCATCAGCCTTCTTCCCTACATCGGGCCCATTTACCATGACTACTTCAACAACTTACCACACGATGGTGAGCAGGATGATGCACCGGAGTTCCACCCCGACGAAAGTGAGTAATGTGTCTCACAGGTGGGCCAAGTGTTTGGCGGGAAGCTGGAGTGGCTGTTTTGGGACAATAGAAGATGCCATTTGAGCTGCTGAAGTGACTGTTTAGTATTATCTTAGGTTGAAATACGTCTGTTCTGTGAACACCCAGTATCGTCGATGATGCCTTTGTTCACACATCATGGTAAGGTGTAACCATGTGCTAATATTTGTGTTTCGCCTTTTTCTCGAGGCATAGGTGGTCGTGTATAACGTGAAGTGCCGTGCATTTTAACAGCGCCTTTTGACTTCAAGCATACGAGTTTCAGCCATGTTAATGCACACCTCGGGTATTCGGGTAATTGGTTCATGTGATTGTTGAAGTTTAGCGATGCATGTAGATGATTTTTTACTTAGGGCGATGGACGGGTAAAGCACTACAGCCCCAAACAAACGCGTGGAAATTTAGACCAGTTTAGGCTAGTCTAGAAGCTCAGAGCTGGAAGTGTTCACCTTGATGGAAAAACGGAAGTGTTCGCAAATATACCCGAAGAACATTGAATAGGAAATGAAGACTGCAGCAGGAACTTTTTTGGCGAAAGGAAAGAGGTTATACGAATGCAATGATCACGTATGTCGGTATGTTTGCTTTTAAAAACAGATCTCGTTTAACCGATTGGCGCCTAGTGACCTCTAATGTATGCCCAATGTATCTTCAGAATAAAAATTTAACTGCAACTATGTTCAATGTATTTTGATAAAAATATTATCATTGCCAGTTTGAAAATATATTCGTACATATTACCTCGCTGAGTTTCCTCCTCAGTGGTGTGAGCTTTTAGCCTAGAATGCCCAATTTTAGAACATTGTCATTTTTTTATTATTTTTGGGGGTATTATACGGGACGAAAGCTGGTTAACATTCGTCAAAGATATTGATGGTAAAATATTTGATCCATTTAATAATGCCGACGTGTCAGACAAGAACGCAGAAAAAGTAGCAACCTCTGTTTTTAAATTCATACTTCACAGCAAGCGTTTTGAACAAGATAGTTGAAAGCCAGGTTAGTAGGATATTGGTTAGGGACATGCTTCCCGCACCCGGGCTGGAGTGGGAGTGGCGTCGCGGAGCAGCACATGACGTATTTAAGTAGCGGCACCGGGTGGTCCTCTCGTGGTGGTGGCCGGCGTCGCATCTGCGGCTGACTGCGCGAGCGGTGCGTGTTACAAGCACTCGTGCTTGTGCACCAATCGCAAGCAATGATTGAAACTTTCTATCTGTTCCGTTATGGAAATATAGGTCTGTCTGTCTGTCTGTCACAAGTGACTTTGACGTGAGATAAGCCGACACAGCAATATTATCATTGAGACGAATTTATATTTGGTTTGTTCTCGTGGTCAAGGACGTCGCTATCAAGAAAGGCTAGCAAAAAAGCAAGACCATAGATGCTGATGTCTCTGGCTGGAATTTGTAAATAATATTAGATCAGGAGCGAAATAAATCCGATAAAGGTTCATAAAGTTTTGGTTTCCTAGCGGCTAGCTGTCCTTCAGCCTACTAGCTCCCCTGAAACAAAAAATGTCCACGCTCTTCGCTCCGAGTGTCAGACCCACAGTAGATTAATGTCTGAGCAAACACTTTTTATATTTGCTAATACATTTTTTTAAGAAATGTTAAAAAGTTACCCAACCAACCCCGTTCCCTGTCTTCGAAGGGCTTTGGGGTGGCGGCCTGCTCCCACTTATGGGTGGAAATGTAATTGAACATGGCTTATTCAAGCGGACGTGGAGTTTCTTTACCGCCGCCTCCACTGTGCAAATGACACACGAGTCGAAAATCCGTGGCAACGCTTTTGCTTCCTAGCATGTTTTATTTACCGCAAACAAAAAGCAGCTCACATGTACAAAAAACCTATCATTTCACTCCGCAAAAACATATTTCAAGAAAAAAACACTTCTGCTGGACTTTAAACACCTCCGAGAGTCATGCCCTGCCAAGATGCACCAGTGACAAGCTTTGTGTCTAGGTTTTTAACAGCATATAGCGATGCGTTGACGTTTTTCCAAAGGTTCTACGCCACAGTTATGTTACTTTGAAGCCATCTTGAGGAGGTTGTATCTGTTTACCGACCACCTGGATGGTTAAGGCTGCAAGAACAAGCAGAATGAATACATATTGCTACAGATAAACTAAAGTGCACATTTCCCTCTGTTTGCTCTGGTAATATGAACAAAAGTCAACAAACTTAGGCAGTGGAGGATCAGGGGGGGAACTAGCGGGGCTCAAGTCCCCCACCCACCTCCCAAACAAATGCTGAGCGCACATAGTAAAATCACAAAGTAAGTGGTTATTCAAAATAATGGTAGGGAGGCCTGAGCCCACTAGCCCTACCCCAAAATGAGGCCCAGGATTTGCCACTAAACAGAGATTCTACAGTTTTTTATGTACTTTCACTCGTATGCCCACGACGTTGGGGAGGGGGGGGTGATCATGTGCAAACGTCACCCCCTTCACCCGCTTTCTACTACAATGCGTTAATACTCTCCAGTTTAGTATTGATATGGTGAGGCTTCTTATAATAACTATAGGTGGGTTTACAGTCACGTGATTACCTTTTCAGTTGCCCCAGTGGCTCAACCAGGATTTCATTTCAGAGGGGTCAGGTTTTTGGAGTGGGTTTACAGTCACGAAGTTACCTCTTCAGTTACCCCAGTGGCGCAACCAGGATTTCATTTCGGAGGGGTCAGGTTTTTGGAGTGTGCCCAAGGTACCCAGTGTGCCCAGTGTACCCAGGGGCGAACGCAGACCCGAGTTTTCGTGGGCCAAACCCAGTTTGCCTCTCCTTCTGGGGAGAGGCGGGTGCTCGACTGCCCTATTATTAACTACCTCTCCGAAGGTGTGCCCCCTTATATGTTCCCCATCCCTTTTTCTTTGGGAGGGGGTCATGGCCCCTGATCCCCTTGGTTGCGCTACCGAGTTGCTTAGAACAATCTCACGGCTTCGCGCGAGCCACCCTGGTGTGGGCCGCCGCCGGACACTGATGGATCTTAAAACAACATCGATTCGTCAGCAGTGACGCTCCCCACCATAGGGGACGAGATAAGCTGCTTTGGGTTGGAACAGTTGAAATCGCAGTCTGAAAGTGAGATAGGAGTATCTGCCTTGGAGCCCCTCAAATGATGAGAACACTGTCTAAGATAAAATAAAATTATCGTATATATATAAGACGTTCGATGATTCGATCGCAGGCACTATTTCTAAAGACAAAACCTATCCAGTGTTTGATGGTTGAATATTATTTTCTCCGCTTCGCGAGCTGAACACTTAGAAGCACTTCACTTCCTACAAATTCTTTTGCACGAATTAAACAATCAAATTAGGTAATAATTCATATAGCTTAACTAACCTAACACATTACACAACAATATTCAGACACAATACAGCCCCAGCCATCTTTGCTTTCCAATCATATTTACACTACGTTGCCAAAGAGTTCAGATCTGCGCCAGGACTTGACTTGTTTGTTGATGTAGGGTCGCTCTCTGATGGTGAGGAGAGCTTCAAGGATCCAGAGTTTGCGGTGGTTGGAACACGATTTGATGATGGTGGTGTTCTCCCGTAGATCTTGTCTCGTGATTTCCAGTCCGTGCTGCTGGGCCATATGTTCATGGGGTCCTCCGGCGTTCTTGTGCATGGTGCATCGTCGTGCCAGCGTAGTGGTCGTGGCTCCTATGTAGGTACTGGGATGACGCAGACAGTCGTCATGTGGGCAAGTATACTGGTACACTACAGAGGTTCGCTGGAATGGGTCGGTGCTGGCCTTGAGGTTATTTTTCATGAAGAGGCTTGCTGTTGTTTTGCTCTTGTAGTAGATGACGAGATTGATCTTTGAGTCCTTGTCCTTGGGCATCAAGTTGTTGGTGATGATGTTCTTAAGGACACGCTCATCTACCTTGTATGAAGGTGACATCTGGTTCTGGTAGTATAGATGTATGGTATTGTCCTTGGTATATATATATATATATATATATATATATACCGAACTGAAGATTATATATTCGGGCACAGCCCTTCATCAGAATCGTGGAGTAAATATTTACTCCACGATTCTGATGAAGGGCTGTGCCCGAATATATAATCTTCGGTGTTTTTTACATTTGCGGATTCGAGGGGAGAGGCCAGGGAACATCTTAACAACTCATCATCATGCTCCTCGCCGCAGCACTTCAAAACTTATCAACGTTTGAATCCAACATTAGACTTAAATTTGTCTGTATTTAAAATTCCACCAGAACAAACAAAAATGGAAAACTTTATGCACATTTATCAATGAAGAAAAGTAGTGCCGGCGGAGAGATGCCAAAATAACAAACATGTCAATTCATTAAACCAGTACTTATCGGAAGGGGCCCGGCTGCGCACGGTGGGGGGGGGGTGGTGAACTACGGGGGGTCGTAAGCAAGGCAAGGAGCCCGGCTAGAGCCAGAGGAGGCCTGGGTAGCCCAGAGGGAGCCTGAAATTATAGCACGGGTTCCCGAATACAGCGAAGTGGGAGGAGTGGAATCAGGGGCGGATTCAGGCCGATGGTGGGGGGAGGGGGAAACGGCCCCAAATCGTAAAAAAACATAAGGTTTTTGTTTGAAGAAAATCCGTAAAAATCGGTAAAATCGGGGGATTTGGGGAGGGCATCAAATCCACCGATTTTACCTTTACCCCCTCCCCCTGGATCCGCTAGTGCTGTGGTTCCTTGCAGACCACAGGGACACGGACAAACCATAGGAGCCCGGGCAAATTGCAAGGGGCCGGGCAGACCGCAGGGGGCTGGGTAGACCACAGGGGGTCCGAGCAGACCACAGAAGGCCCGGCCAGACTAAAAGGAGCCCAGACCGCCCACAAGGGGCGCGGGCAGACTACAGGGGCCCGGGCAGACCACACAGGACCCAGGCACACTACAAAAAAACCAGACCACCTACAAAGGCCCCGGGCAGACTAAAAGGAGCCAAGGCAGAATACAAGGAGCCCGGTTGCAGTCACAGAGGAACTAAAAAGGTCCCGAGACTGCCAGAAATAGGGCCCCGGATGCAGTCAAAATGGGCCTGAGAATATCGTTAGGGGCCCGTTTCCGGACACAGCGATTATGGGTGGCCCTAAAGGGCACCGCACCTAAGCAAGCATGCCAGGGAGCCCGACCGCAGCCACAGCAAGCCCAGATAGACCACGGGGCCCCGCACTCATGGCAAGGGCCCGTCCGTGGCATTAGAGGACCCGCGCCTCCTGGACCACAGGGAGCCCGGTTGCAGTCACAGGGGCCCGGGTGGATAACAGGGGGCCGGGTGGATCATAGGGGGCCCGGTTGTAATTACAGGGGGCCCGGGCGGATCACATGGGGCCCGGTTGCAGTCACAGGGGGCCCGAGTGGATTACAGGGGGCCCGGTTTCAGTCACAGGGGGCCCGGGTGGATCATAGATGGCACGCTTGCAGTCACAGGGGCCCGGGTGGATAACAGGGGGCCGGGTGGATTCCAGGGGCCCGGTTGCAGTCACAGGTGGACCGGTTGGACCACAGGGAATCCGTTTGCAGTCACAGGGGACCCGGGTGGATCTCAGGGGGCCCGGTTGCAGTCAAAGAGGGCCCGTTTGGATCACAGGGGGGCCAGGATGGATCACATGGGGCCCCGGGTGGATCACAGGGGGCCCCAGGTGGATTACAGGGGGCCCGATTGCAGTCACAGGGGGCCCGGGTGGATCAAAGGGGGCCCGGTTGCAGTCACAGGGGGCCCGGTTACAGTCACATAGTGCATGGCTGCAGTCACAGGGGCCCCGAGTGGATCACAGATGGCCCGGTTGCAGTCCCAGGGGACCCGGGTGGATCACAGAGGGCCCGGTTGCAGTCACAGGGGCCTGAGTGAATCATAGGGGGCCCGGTTGCAGTCACAGGGGGCCCAGTTGCGGGTGGATGACAGGGGGCCCGGTTTCAGTCACAGGTGGCCCGGTTGAACCACAGGGAATCCGTTTGCAGTCACAGGGGGGCCGGGTGGATCACAGATGGCCCGGGTGGATCTTAACTGGCCTGGTTGTAATCACAGGGGGTCCGGTTGCAGTCACAGGGGGCCCGGGTGGATCACAGGGGGCCCGGTCGCAGTCACAGGGGGCCTGAGTGAATCATAGGGGGCCCGGTTGCAGTCACAGGGGGCCCAGTTGCGGGTGGATGACAGGGGGCCCGGTTTCAGTCACAGGTGGCCCGGTTGAACCACAGGGAATCCGTTTGCGGTCACAGGGGGCCCGGGTGGATCTTAGGGGGCCCGGTCGCAGTCACAGGGGGCCTGAGTGAATCATAGGGGGCCCGGTTGCAGTCACAGGGGGCCCGGTTGGATCATAGGGGGCCGGTTGTAATTACAGGGGGCCCGGGTGGATCACATGGGGCCCGGTTGCAGTCACAGGGGGCCTGGGTGGATCATAGGGGGCCCGGTTGCAGTCACAGGGGCCCCGGGTGGATCACAGATAGCCCATTTGCAGTCACAAGGGGCCCGGGTGGATGACAGGGGGCCCGGTTTCAGTCACAGGGGGCCCGGGTGGATCATAAATGGCCCGGTTGCAGTCACAGGGGGCCCGGATGGAGTCACAGGGGGCCCGGGTGAATCATAGGGGCCCGATTGTAATTAAAGGGGGCCCGGGTTGATCACAGATGGCCCGATCCCAGTCACAGGGGTCCGGGTGGATGATAGGGGGCCCGGTTGTAATCACAGGGGGCCCGGGTGTATCACAGGGGCCCGGTTGCAGTCACAGGTGGGCCGGGTGGATCACAGATGGCCCGGTTGCAGTCACAGGGAGCCCGGGTGGATGACAGGGGGCCCGGTTGCAGTCACAGGGGCCCGGGTGGATCACAGGGGCCCGGTTGCAGTCACAGGGGTGCGGGTGGATCAAAGAGGGGCCCGGTTGCAGTCACAGGGGGCTGGATAGATCACAGGGGGCCCGGCTGCAGTCACAGGGGGCCCGGGTGGATTACAGGGGGCCCGGTTGCAGTCCACAGGGGGCCCGGTGGATCACAGAGGGCCCGGTGGATCACAGAGGGCCCGGTTGGATGACAGGAGACCCGAGACTGCCGGAATTAGGGACCCGGCTGCAGTCAAAGTGGGCCTGAAAAATGTCGTTAGGGGCCGGTTGCTGACACCGAGGTTAAGGGTGGCCCACAGGGCACCCGCAAGCATGGGAGGGAGCCTGGCCTCAGCCAAAGCTAGTCCAAGTAGACCACTGGGGCCCGGAATCGTGGCAGGGGCCCGGCTCTGTCCGCAGGGGCCCGCAACTTGGGATTGGGGGGCTCGTCGGGTCATTGGGGGGGCTTCTCCGAGCATTGGGGGGCTCGAGCCCCCCAAATATATGGAAACTTGCGCCCCTGAATGTGTCAATCTGAGGAATAGGGGCAGTACCAGTATTTTTCAAGTGGGGAGGGGCAGATTATGGCCTGGAGAAGACAGCAGGGATAGTTGATTGATTGACTGTTTAGGCCTTGGGGTGAACCAGTCTGTGTAGTCATTTAATACAGCTATTGCTCCTCTTAATCTGAGGCCTATGATAACTTTTTTTCCAAAAAATATATGTGAAAGCTAAACATCAAATGTCATCATTGGGAAGAAGCATACAGAGAAGGGTCCACCTCTAGTGGACTCTTTTTGAGGCCAGTACAGATCATTTGGCCTAATCATGTTTTCATCATTAACCATTTTCCAGTATAAAATCCCATTCATTCTAAGAAAGTTGCCCCTCACTGAATATAGATCTAGCTTCTGCAACCATTCACAGAAAGATAGTTTGCAAAGTGATTCCACTTGTTCAATACACATTCTGTGTGAGCTTTCAAGCTTGCTAGGTTTCAAAATGTATCCAGTATTCCAAAGACATGAGTCACACTTAAGCATAGGCCTCATATGGATAACGAGTATGAATTTCATGAATTCAACTGTACAATACACATAACTGAAGTAGGCTGCGGCATACACTAGCAGTCTTTCAGGAACAGAGGTGATGTGGCGATGGAAGTACACAAAAGGATCAATTGGAATTACTAAGTTTTGCCGAGAATCAGCAATAAGAATGATCCCCCATTTAGGTAGCTATCAGATGGCAATCAATGATACAAAATATAAAGACAACATACCTGCCAGTGTTCATATTTAGTCCCCAGTATTGGTAAGTGTTGATATCATTTCAAACTTGATACTGATACTGTGGGCAGAGAAGGTATCATCCAGTTTCCCATGTAGGGTCAAGTCTGCAAAGTATGGCAGCAGGCCAGACGAGTCGCACCAGCCATCTAAAATTCTCACACCGCCAGCCACCAAAAATTCACACCAATCTTCCATATATCAGGAAGAAAAACGCACCCATTCCTACCCACAAGATGCAATGCTACCTCTCTTATTAGTTAGTTAGTTGAGGACTTTTCATAAGGCCCCCTCCTGTATCTTTATAACCATATAACCATTATTTGCTTGGTTTTCAGTGTCACCTTCCTCGCACCAGTCTCACAAATTCACACCAGGTTGGTAAAATTCGCACTACTCGCTCCTGTCTCCAAGGGCACTCGCACCAACGAGATCTCGTCGAAAATGTCATACTTTGCACACTGGTGTAGGGTAGAAGCACAAATCTTGAACAACTTTAACCAAATATCTGTACAAATGATGGTGCCAAAGATGCTGACCAAGCTACCTAAATCAGGAAATTTTGAAAGGCTGGCCAAATGAAATGCCACATAAGCCAAACTTTCAGGATTAATTTGCTTGTGGTATGCACATCTAATGATAAACAGGTGTAAGGTGGCCTTATTAAAAGCACATAGCAAAAAAACATGTGTTAGCTCCAACCCAATTCCCAAACACTGAAAAACAGTTAAAATCACAATCCCTCACATCAATATTGCTTGTCCCGTTTTGTGTTTTTTTCTTTCCTCCGCTCCACCGCCGCCGCATTTCCCGACACATATGAATATGCTGTTTTCAAGTTTGAAATTTGTGCGTCGTTCTCGCCGAACTAATCGAAAGCTCATCGCCATTTACTCTAACTATTTTCACTCGCAAACTTTTTTGATGACGTCATGTACCCGAGGGTCCCGGTATTTAAGGGCGTCTTTACTTACTTGTTACTTGTTGAGTCGGCTCCATCCTTCGGATGCAAAGCCCAGATGGGCAGCCTTCAGTTTCTTTCCGTACGCCACCGCATCATGCAATAGCTCATGCATATAAGCTTGGACACCAGGGTAGGGCATGCATGAGAAAGGATGGCCTCAGGATCGAGTGGATGTGTTTCCCCGAGCCTGCATCCCACACTGTACTCTGGCTGTGTACATGTCGTGTATGAAGAGGGATTCTCGTCTTCCGGCTTCTATAATGTATTTTTCAGCTCCTTCTTGCCTCTGCAGACTGATTTGGTACCACTTTTGGCCATCCTCCCTTTTCTGGCTCAGCTCTTGGCACTCAAAAATGAAGTGTTCCAGGGAATCCTCTGCAGCCCCACATAGTGGACACATTCTACTTTCTCCCATGTGCCTTTGGACTATCCCTGTGGCGAGCACTGAGTGACCTGTAAGTAGCCTGATTCTAGTCCGTGTTGCCAGTCTTTGCTTACAGTCATATCTGCTTGCTGGCCAGAAGCCAGTAGGTGGGGCATAACTCAGGTCTTTCGGCAGTAATTCCGACAGCCAGCGTATACTAATCATTGTCGCACTCGCCTCCTCCACCTCGTCCTTCATACCTTGGTCGATAACACTCTGGCATATTTTGTGCCAGTATTTTATGTTACTCCCTTCCTCCATGTTAATCAATTCTCTCATTGCTGGTAATTTGTATTTCTCAAGGATTTTATCCCACTGCCTTACTAAGCTGCTAGTCCTATCTTCATTCACAGCCCCATGCAGCACAACATATCTTGTCAGGCTGTGATGCTTTGCGGCCTCCAGCAGGAACCCAATGAACTGTAAAATTACTTTTTCGATGAATAGTTTTGCAGAGAGGGCCCCTATCATCGTGCAGGCCACCAGTGATTGCGTTCTCGGTGGTAGTCCCTGCATGAGCCGGTAGAGACGATTGAGCATCCTGCCCAGATAGGCTGTGTCCGTGTCTGAGAAACTTGTGACTCCTATGCTGTAGGCGAGGACTGGCTCTGCATATATTTTCCATGTCACATATAATGCTAGCGGACTCGTCCGTCTTATGTTCATACCTTCGCTGCATCTCGCATAGAGCGCTCTTCTCGCCTTGTTCATACCCTCTTCGATTCTTCTTCTCGTGGTTGCAATAGGGGCCATGATGATACCCAGGTGGGTATATTCTGCAACAACTTGAATTTTTCTCTCCCCAATGTCCAAGTTCCGGTGTTCCGACGTCCGAATACGACAATTTTACTCTTGGTGGCATTGTACCGGTATCGCCACAATCTGCTGTGCTCAAATGCAATGTCCAGCATTTCCTGTAGCTCGCCCTGTTCGGTACTTAGCAGTACTTCGTCGTCGGCGTATGCGATTTTCGTTGCGATTTTCGTCGTTTTTCTTTCTGCTGCTGTTGTTGTTTCTTCCTTTCGTCTACAATCAGCCAGGCGCGGCGTGTTGCGACAGCGTCAGAGCGACTACTACTTTAAATTTCTGATCGGTTGCCGCTTGCCGGTCGCATGAGCTACATAATTTGCATTTCAAAAATTGCTCTAAATTAATTTTCTAAATCCTTATAGACTAGAAAATTATACAACTAAAAGCACACAAAGAGGAATACTAACAATGTTTTGTCAATAACGAATATGAAACCTGCCTTTCAAAAAGCCTAAAGATGCCGCTTTTATTTAGCAGATGTAAAGACGGCGTTTTGGTAAGTCCACGCCGTAGAACAGCCATACAAAGAAGTGCCGATGTTTGAAGGGTAACTGGATGCATTCTTGTTGCCCAAAAAAATCATTTAATGAAAATGTAGAGTTGCAATGTATTCAAGTGCCGGACACTTTCAGTTCAACTTAAATATCAGAGTATTTATGTCTAGGGTGTCCTGAGTGAATTTGGGTGTCACACGGCGTGGACGCAGCAATGAAGGGCTGATATGGATAAAAATTATTTTCTTCCCAATAAATGGTCAATTTTCTACGATACAATGTCAAAAAAATATGCTGCTTAAAATACAAATTTCAAGATAATTGCTTTTAACAACAAGATGACCAAAAATGGTTTTTCACTATTCTCGGTTCCAGAAATACAAAAACAACGTTTCAAGGACGTAAGCCTAGAAATCATGTGCACAGATAAACTGCTTTCCAAAAATATATCTTTCAAAGCGGTTAGCTCATTTTTTGGCTACAAAAGGCCAAGGTGTCTAATTTTCCACTCACCAATTTTGTGAGTGGTGGAATTTAGTTTCGGTGTTCACCCATTGGAACTTTCTCCGGTGGGGCAGGGGGACTGAGCGTCTTGCCCGCGCCAGAATTTCGATTCAGTTGTTCTACTGAAAGCGGTGGAGATAAGGATGCCAGGTATAATTGGCCAGAAAAATAGAAATCGCCAGATTTTCTTTCAGAAAAGCGAAAGAAGTGCATAAGAGCCGAGTTAATTTGGCGATCTTCTAGTTGATTCTCCTGCTCTCTTTTTCCAGTGGACGTTGGTAGAGGAGGCAATGGAACTGGCCTTTGTAGTAAGTATTGTTGAGTAAAATTCAATTGTAGTAAGTATTGTTACTGTTGGAAGTGAGTGGAAAATTCAGCAAAAAAATATAGAAGTGAGTTGAAAATTTTGCTTGACTAGGTGTCGTTCTGCACCCAGCACCCCAGGTTTAGGGACACTGACTTTGCATAGACAGAAGATCAAAATTGAAGTCACCAGTAATAAAGGTCATTTTATTAAGTGGAGCAAGCCACTCTAAAGCCAAAATCAGTTCTTCAATAAACTTGGGCTTGTCTGAGTTAGGTGCTCTATATATTTGGCAAACTAAGAATACTTTACTATTGGACGGTTTAACAATTGCACATACAACATCAGCAGTCGTAAACGGAGGAGGATACAATTGTTCAGGCTTTAGATTAGTTTTTATATACAAGCCAGACCCACCGCCCCTTCTGTCCTCCCTGTGGCAAAAGAATGCAGAGAAGGACGACATACCAAAATATTTTTCCAGATTACTATCAATCCAAGTTTCAGAGATCGATAAAATGTTCCAAGGGACTGGAGTTTCTTGAAGAAACTCAGAGATATGGTCTAATTTATTCAAAATTGATCTACAATTCATATGCATAATGAATAAAGATTTGTCACTATATGTTTTGAAAGAACTTAGAGCAGTTGGTCGGTAATATGAACATGAATTTTTTACTCTCTCAAAATCTTCATGGTAGTCTGGACTTTCATCACTATCTGATGTTTCAAACGGATCAAATTTTATGTTATCAAGAAAAATGTTCGTTTTAGCATTCTGAGGCATCAAGTAACAACCAACAATGTTCAAACTAAGTAGGATAAACCCGAAAGTTTAGAAGCTGCAGGAAGTTCCAAAAAATAAATTTGATTGTCCAAAAGACGAAAGTGGAAAAAAGGCGAAAGGGGGTTTCACCAGGAGTCCAGAGAACTTTAGATTTACAAAGAATCATCCTATCTAAGCAAGTTTAATAATGCATTATTGGAGGATATCACATTTTTACATATTATATTTTATTGGATCCTACCGTTTTTCTGTACACATGTCTGAGCGTATGGAATCCCTGCACATGTCTGATAAAGCGCCACCTATAATAGTTTGTACCGCTATTTGCATGCCATGCAGAAAGTGTCCGCTGCACGCTGCAGTAATTTATAAGGTTGTGTGTAGGTATGCGGGTTAACAGTATCATTTGAAATCGTTGAGAGATTCCTAACTTAGATTCAAGTTGAAGAAATAGAAAATTACACGATGAGTGTTGAGATCATGTTAATCCTGCAGAATGATTTTCAGCTGCCAACAAAACAATACTCAGGTAGGCAACTACCCACCATCAAAGGACAAGAGGCACAGCCAATCTGTTCAAGCATAATTATCACTAGTTCATTATAAGAAGATATTCAACTAGGGCAAAAGAATTGTCGAAAATTATGCATGATTAGCAGGTCCAAATTATCGAGAGAGAGAGAGCAATTGGCCAGATCATCACTGTATGAAATCTCTGAATTAAGAGGGGTTGTTATTCAAGTGCAATGAACTCTCAGAAGAAAGGAGATTGTCAGATTAATGGGTGTTAACAGCTTTTAGGGTCAGAGCCAGCTTGAGGTAGACTGCAGAGTACATAATAGTTATCCAAATTTCTATGCAGGCACCTGCAATACACAGGAGAGCTAAATTCCAAAGTTCCTATTAAAGTGATGACAATATAGCAGCCCAGGAAATAGACATACACATGTGCAGTTTCACACATCATTTCTTCCAATTCATGAATAAACTCCTTGGCTCCATTTAGGTAAGGTCACAGGTCTGCACATATGACACAGATAATGGCTATTCATACCAGTATGCATGTAGCTACTTATTAACATCTTTGAGCATTGTAACTGCAGTTTTTTTACCATTTTATCAGTTATATACTATATGCTCCCCTGGTGTTTCATGGTTAAAACAGAACGTTTCTGCCACATTCGCAGTCATCCACATCCATCTCCATTCACTCACACTGATGCATGCCAGTCCAATTGCATGCTAGCGGACTGGACACATCAGTGCCCAGAGGAGCTTAACCACCCTTAGCCCTTCAAATTTAAATTGCTACAAAGATGTGAGCTACTAGGTAGAGCCAGTGTCATTTCAAGCACTAGCCTGGTGTGCATTCAAGGACGTGAAAATGTCCACACGTTTGCCATCATGATCATCATCATCATCACCAGTGTCCTCAACCATTGAGATGCCAAATTACCCAAAGGCTGTCTGCAAAGTCATCCATAAGAACCTCAGAAATATCAGGAGAGATCCTATCTTAGATAAATTTGACAGAATAATAAATCATCTCCCATCTGACTCTGACCCTGCACTGACATCTCTACCAGCTTTTGATCTAAGTACTCTGGCGTAGGTTGGGCCTTCATTTCCTTTTGTGTTTTTTGGACATCTATCACTCGAGCCATTTTGCGTTGTGCACAGTGGTAGATAATCACCCAGAGTAGCCTGTGTAGGGATGTGGTCTGCATCTCCTTGAGCTGCTGAGGATCTAGGGGGCTAACAGAGGTGTGAGCATGAGACCTATGTCCTGATGACCAATCATTGGATGTGCCGCTTCCCCCTTTCCCCACACTAGTAGATGCTTTCTTCTTTCCAGTGAGGTTAACCAGCTCAACAACTCTCTCTGCATTTGCACCAGGTGGAATGACCACATATGGATGTTCACTTGACTTCCTAGCCCTGACTTGTCCATTTCTGGTATGGTAGCTACCCACCATCTTTTTGCCCTAAGATCAGCTAGGATTTTGAGGACCTCCGCTCTAGGGGCAGTGACACTCTCATGAACTATGAGAGCATTTTTATCACCTTTCACTTGATCAAATCTAGCCTCGTAGATTGAGTTACGTGTGTCAATGTCATTGAATTTGATGATGACTCTGCCTTTATCCTGAAGTCTATGGCATGCCTTGATGTCATTGTTTTTTATATCTATTCCTAATTTGGACTTGATCAGCTTTGTTACCACAGCTCGTGTTTGGGGAGGAGTTTCCCCCTTCTCAGGGTTTGGAACGCTGCCACCACTGATTATCAAACAATCTTGCCTACCATGTTGCTCATTATTTTCCACAAGTCCAAAAAGCTGCCCAATATGCGCATTCATACGATCAAAATCCTGTTTGAGCTGTGCATACTTTTCCTGCATGGCTACTTTTTCTTCTTTCAGCTGAGTGATTTCAATCCTTAACCCTGCTGTCTCATGTTCTATCAGACTTAATATCTCTGACTTTTCCATTTGGAATTCTCTGGACTCCCTTCCTTTCGACTTTTTACACTCTAATTGTCTATAAGACTGTTTTTACCAAGCACAAATTAATGTCCTAGTGATCTCAATGCCTCGATTACAATACCTCGAGCCTACCAGTCGTGCCGTCGGCGTTCGTGGCGCACTGATCTCTACTCTATTACACTTCACACTCGAAAAAAACACTTGAAGTCTACGATTTCAAAAAACTGCGTCCGATGCTACTGTTTTTGAACTTATTTTTAACTCTTCATGACACGAAAAAACCAAGTATACTAACTATAAGATCAAATCTAATCGAGCGCCACAAACACGTCCAGCCGACTTGGCAGCCTAGAGGTATGTAGCTAGGGCTTTGGTATGTAGTAGTAGTATCAGAAGCCGGTGACGAACGAAGTAAGAAACTGCTTCTATTCTGACAGTTTTTCCGGTCTCGTCGTGGTTGTCAGAAGTCGGTGACGAACGAAGTGAGAAACGGCTTCTATACTGACAGTTTTTCGTTCTCTGATGTCCGTAGTAGTAGTCAGAAGCCGGTGACGAACGAAGTAAGAAACGGCTTCTATTCTGACAGTTTTTCCGGTCTCGTCGTTGTCTGTCAGAAGCCGGTGACGAACGAAGTGAGAAACGGCTTCTATACTGACAGTTTTTCGTTCTCTGTTGTCCGTCAGAAGCCGGTGACGAACGAAGTAAGAAACGGCTTCTATTCTGACAGTTTTTCCGGTCTCGTCGTCGTCGTTGTCTGTTGTTGTTGTTGTTGTTGTCTGTTCTGAGCGCTGGTATCAGAGACCTAAAACTTTTGTGGATAGAAGGCACTTCCAAATGAATAAGCACCACGGTTGTCAATTTTCAAAATTTTCAAAATTTTGCCCAGAATTTTGCATTATGTGATTTTTAACTTTTATTTTTCTATTTTTTGCTAATTCATCTAGACTCTTCAAACTTGCACCCTTTTACATCAGGGAAATTTGTAGTTCACACAAAAATTTGGAAAGAAATAGCTTTAAATTTAGGGCTCTAAATTAGCTTTTAAACTTTGCACCCTAAATTTGGCATAAAACTCAAGGTCATAACTACAGGCTCGAAATATCTGAAGCTACAGCAGTTCAGGTTCTGAGTCAAATATCAACTTAAAGGCCGGTTTGTGCAGTACTGCACAAACACAGAAACAAAACAAAAACGGAAATTTAAGGGTCCTTTTTGGCCCATTCCGTGAAGGTCTGCATTTCCCAAAATAACATTCAAACGCTTATATCTTCCGATCTAATTGATAAAAATTAGTTCCCATTTCAGATAATCAGAGAGAATAGCCTCCTTTATTATATATTTAGAGATAAAAACTTTCAGACTGAAACTTTTTATTTTATAGGCAAAAATAAAATATAAGTTTTTAAAATTTTTATTCTCAGCCCCTGGTTTCCAGACCATGATAGCTACGGTATTGGAACTTAACACGGCTGGATAGAAAACTTCGTTGCCGTCATTTTTCTCACTCATACCCCCCACTTATCTCTTACGGCTTCCGCGCTATAAGCCGTAAAAGTACATTTCAAAGTGGTAATTTTATCAGTTCATTTTTGCTTCACACCGGGGTTTAGGGTGGTTAGAGTCATTGAGGGAAATGAAATTTTGCATGCAGCTAGGTAAGAGACATATGTCGACATTCCATCTGCATACATATCAATGAAACACCAAGTTACCTTTACAAACATGCCGTTTCTCCACGCAACGTTGTAGCAAATCACCACGCGTCACCCCTGCGTCCACGCCGCGGCAACGCCGGCGATCGGCGCGGCCGTTTCTGTTTATTTATGGTCTGGTAAAAAAGTACCCATTACTACCCATAATGCATCACAAGTAATTAGAGTACCGTAAAAGTCCGAGTTTACAATAAGAGTATTATGTTTCTGTTTTTGGACCATGGGTGGATCCAGGGAATAAGTAGGCTAGGTGCCCCCCTCACCCTTCTCCCCCATCCCCTCCCCCAACCCCCCAATCGACCATCGGCGCCCTCTGAAATTGTAAAGACACGCCTCTCAAGGTCGATGACGCTCCCTGAAATGTCGCTTCCCATACGCGGATCCAGGATTGCCTATCGGGGGCGAGGTGGAAGGGGAAATTTCCTGGTGGCGCTTTTTCCCCCCGGGGGCCCCCTTTTGGCGGGAAAACCTATAAAAGAGGCGCTAAAACCTATCAGTAGACCCCGATACCTGCATCTCGGGGAAAACGACATTTCAGGGGTGCCATCGAACTAGGGGTTTCCGGGACAATTTCAGGGGTGCTAAGATTCTATGGAGGGCACCTGTCCCCTTTCCCCTTGGATCCGCCTATGTCGTTTCGGGGGGGAGGGGGCACGGAGGTGGGGTCGTTACGGGTGTGGGGGTAAGGAGCTCGAGCATAAGCGGATCCAGGACATCAGCATGGGGGTAGGGGCTAAAGAGTTCGAGCATAGGCAGACCCAGGACATCAGTACGAGGGTGGGGCTAGGGAGTTAGAGCATAGGCGGATCCAGGACATCGGTACGAGGGTCGGGCTAGGGAGTTAGAGCATAGGCGGATCCAGGACATCGGTACGAGGGTCGGGCTAGGGAGTTAGAGCATAGGCGGATCCAGGACATTAGTACGGGGATGGGGCTAAGCAGCTGAGCATTAGCGGATTCAGGACATCAGTACGGGGTGAGACTCGGGAGTTCCAGCATAGGCGGATCCAGGACATCAGTAGGGGGTAGGGGCTACGGAGTTCGAGCATAGGCGGATCCAGGATATTAGTACGGGGATGGGGCTAAGGAGATCGAGCATAGGCGGATCTAGGACATCTGTACGGGGGTGGAGATAAGGAGCTCGAGCATAGGCTGATCCAGGACATCAGTATGGGTGTGGGGCTAAGGAGCTCGAGCAGAGGCGGATCCAGGACATCAGTACGGGGGTGGGGCTAAAGGGCTCGAGTATAGGCGGATCAAGGACATCAGTACGGGGGTGGGGCTAAGGAGCTCGAGCATAAGCGGATCCAGGACATCAGTAAGAAGGTGGGGTAAGGAGCTCGAGCATAGGCGGATCCAGGACATCAGTAGGGGGTAGGGGCTAAGGAGTTCGAGCATAGGCGGATCCAGGACATCAGTACGGAGGTGGGGCTAAAGAGTTCGAGCATAGGCGGATCCAGGACATCAGTACGGAGGTGGGGCTAAGGAGCTCGAGCATAGGCGGATCCAGGACATCAGTACGGGGGTGGGGCTAAGGAGCTCGAGCATAGGCGGATCCAAGACATCAGTACGGGGTGGGGCTCAGGGTTCGAGCATAGGCGGATCCAGGACATCAGTAGGGAGGTAGGGGCTAAGGAGTTCGAGCAGAGGCGAATCCAGGACATCAGTACGGAGGTGGGGCTAAGGAGTTCGAGCATAGGCGGATCCAGGACATCAGTACGGGGTGGGGCTAAGGAGCTCGAGCATAGGCGGATCCAGGACATCAGTGCAGGGGTGGGGCTCCGGAGCTCGAGCAAAGGCGGATCCAGGACATCAGTACGGGGGTGGGGCTAAGGAGCTCGAGCATAGGCGGATCCAGGACATCAGTACGGGGGTGGGGCTAAAGAGCTGGAGCATAGGCGGATCCAGGACATCAGTATGGGTGGTGGGGCTAAGGAGTTCGAGCATAGGCGGATCCAGGGCATCAGTACGGGGGTGGGGCTAAGGGGTTCGAGTATAGGCGGATAAAGGACATCAGTACAGAGGTGGGGCTAAGGAGCTCAAGCATAAGCGGATCCAGGACATCAGCACAGGGGTAGGGGCTAAGGAGTTCGAGCATAGGCGGATCCAGGACATCAGTACGGGGATTGGGCTAAAGAGATCGAGCATAGGCGGATCCAGGACATCAGTACGGAGGTGGGGCTAAGGAGTTCGAGCATAGGCGGATCCAGGATATCAGTACGGGTGTGGGGCTAAGGAGCTCGAGCATAGGCGGATCCAGGACATCAGTACGGGGGTGGGGCTAAGAGGCTCGAGCATAGGCGGATCAAGGACATCAGTACGGGGGTGGGGCTAAGGAGCTCGAGCATAAGCGGATCCAGGACATCAAGGGCTAAGAGGTAAAACAGGGAGGGGCTAAAGAGCTAAAAATAAGCGGATCCAGGACATCAGTACGGGGGTGGGGCTAAGGAGCTCGAGCATAAGCGGGTTCAGGACATCAGTACGTGGGTGGGGCTCGGGAGCTCGAGCATAGGCGGATCCAGGACATCAGTAGGGGTAGTGGCTAAGGAGTTCAAGCATAGGCGGATCCAGGGCAGTATAGAGGTGGGGCTACGGAGTTCGAGCATAGGCAGATCCAGGACATATGTAAGGGGGTGGGGTAAGGAGCTCGAGCATAGGCGGATCCAGGACATCAGTTCGGTGGTGGGGCTGAGGTCTCGAGCTGGGGCATAACTCGGTAACAAATAGGCTGAATTGGGTGAAAATCTGCAGGTATAGGTGAAATACCGTCGGAAAACCCATCATATTTTATATTGTATCTCCTTTCTTCTCGTCATGCCCAGTCTTTGCTTAACAAAACAAACATTATGCGTGTGTTTATTTCTTTGATGATATGAACAGAGGGCAAGCGTGGTGCAGTATGCAGAGACATGCTAATTTAGGAAAACATGGGCCTAGACAGGGGATTGAATGGAGCCATAATGAGAACACAAAACCTAAAACTCCAACATTGCGTTGTTATAAGTATCAAACTGCTGAAAAAAACTCGCCTGTCAATCGAACTGTTTGGCTAACGTACATTGTCACCGGCTTCTCCTGCGCCAGAGCGGCACCTGCCGAGGCCGCAGGCCGAGGTAGTAGTAGTAGTAGTAGTTGTTGTCTGTTCTGAGGACTGGTATCAGATACTTGAAACTTGCAGGGATGAAAGGCAGGAACCCATAAAAAATCCCGACGGCTGCAGATTTTCGAATTTTGCAAAAATTTTTCCAAAATTTTGGATTATATTTTTATAAACTTTTATTTTTCTATTTCTCTAGTTTTAGTCTACAGCTCTCAAACTTACACTCTTTTACACACAATCAATTACCAGTTGTTGCTCAAAGTTTGAAGCAAAAAATCCAAATTTGTACTTCCAAAATGATTTTTTGAATCTTTTACCTCCAACTTCTAGTGAAATGCATTACCAAAGTTATAAGTTCGAAATATCTGAAGATATGATGCTAGGTGTTCCAAACTGGACTTTTACAGACAGAATGGACTGTGCATTACTGCATAGACACTAAACTGAACCAAAAGCATAATTTTGAAGGTCAGTTTTGGCCCTTTTTCCAAAACATTGCAATTATGGCCTAAAACTTTAAAACCATATAACTTTCAAAATTCTGGACATTTTTGAACGCAGTTTTCTTTGTTGAGATGGGTTTTGTCATTACAACAGCATATTCTAAATGCAAATTTTTGAGTTAATGGGAAATATTTTTCTGCAAAAAATACAATATTTTTTTGTTTTTTGGGAATTTAGGACTACATATTTCCAAATTTTCTTTTCGAAATTGGTACCAAAAAAAAGCCCGGCTCAAGTTCTACAACCGTCTGCCTGACCATACCCGCGCGTCTCCCATAGGTTTTGAGCTATATGATGATAAAGACTGAATTTGATGCGGTTTTCATAGGTTGTAATAGATTCATCACGTAATAAAGTGCCTTTATACTCAACTGAGATATATGGCTCTTTCTAAACTTTTAGTATGGGAAATTATGAGCTCTGCCGTTTTTGTTTCATGACGCTCCGACAACTAGTTCGCCACTGAGGGGCAAAATACTTCGGTGCCGTTTTTCCCGCAGCAGTAGTGACGTCATTCTGCTCTTCTTGCATGGACCTTCTGTGCTGCGGCAGTAGCCTGCAGCTGGTAAATGCGTGCAAGAAAGGCATAACATTTTTATCCGAGTGCATACAGCGGGTGGCTAGCCGGTCGGGGCGGACGGGAACCTGACTAGAGGGGCAGAGGGTGCCGAGGCGTGTTTAGAGATCCGAGGAAGTGAGCAGTGATGCCCTCAGGTATCTAGGGAACGGTAGCAGGGTCCAGAGGCGTGCTGAGATAGCTCATGGGAAACATTTCGGACGAGGGAGCAGTGAGGATGGGGGGCTGGTACGGGACTGGAGCCTTCCCCGCCATTGCCTCGGAACAGCTTCTGTGTTTGTATTAACCATAGATATTCTGACATTGGGGGGGGAGTTCAGCCCCTAGCTCCGCCCATTGTATATACCACCATTTGAATAGCCACCATGTATGTATATAAGCTTATGAAAGATTGAAGATTTCGTTGCACTCCGTACCAAATTACCGAACAATATCAATGAGAGGCAATCGACCATGCAGATTTCGAATGTGGTATTCAGGTCAACAAAAGGTCACTGCGCATGCGCACTGGAACTAATGGTAACAGAGGCTATCTCGGCAACCTACGGGTCGATTTTCTTGAAATTTCGTGAACAGAAGAATATCACGAAATGTAAGTCAAAAATGTCATTGAAGCTGCACTGCTCTGCGCATGCGCAGCAGAAATTATGAATATAAGCCTGAAAGGCGAGGATATTTCAGAGGAGGAAATGAACAGAGGGAAAGCCAACGTGCTTAAAGTTAGCATGAATGTTTTGTCACCCTTGGTAACAACAAAGGTCAGTGCGCATGCGCATTAGAACTTATGGTCATGGAGGCTATCTCGGGAGCCAATAGACCGATTTCGCTCAAATTTTTGCGAGTAAAAGCAGAATAGCATCTGCTAATCCTAATTGATGGCATTATGACGCTGCACTATTATGCGCATGTGCAGTAGGAATTCTAAGGAATAATAGGCTCTAAGGGATCATTTAGACCAGGAGACAAACAAACGGCATATTAACATGCTTCAGTCAACTATAACGGTATCTTTGCTCTCATTCACTGCCGACATTACTGCGCATGCGGACTGGGAGTAGGGTAACCGAAGCTAACTCGTTAACAAATTGGCTGAATTGGGTGAAAATCTGCAGGTATAGGTGAAATACGGTCGGCAAACCCATCATATTTTATAATGTATCTCCTTTCTTCTGGTCATGCCCAGTCTTTACTTAACAAAACAACCATTATACGTGTGTTTATCTATGTGATGACATGAACAGACGGCAAACGTGACGCAGTGTGCAGAGACATGCTAATGTAGGAAAACATGGGCTTACACAGGGGATTGAATGGAGCCATAATGAGAACACAAAACCTAAAACTCCAACATTGCGTTGTTATAAGTGTCAAACTGCTGAAAACACTCGCCTGTCAATCGAACTGTTTGGCTAACGTACATTGTCACCGGCTTCTCCTGCGCCGGAGCGGCACCTGCCGAGGCCGCAGGCCGAGGTTGTTGTTGTTGTTGTCTGTTCTGAGCGCTGGTATCAGAGACCTAAAACTTTTGTGGATAGAAGGCACTTCCAAATGAATAAGCACCACGGTTGTCAATTTTCAAAATTTTCAAAATTTTGCCCAGAATTTTGCATTATGTGATTTTTAACTTTTATTTTTCTATTTTTTGCTAATTCATCTACAGTCTTCAAACTTGCACCCTTTTACATCAGGGAAATTTGTAGATCACACAAAAAGTTGGAAAGAAAAAGTTATAAATTTAAGGCTCCAAATTAGCTTTTAAACTTTGCACCCTAAATTTGGCATAAAACTCATAGTCTAAACTACAGGCTCGAAATATCTGAAGCTACAGCAGTTCAGGTTCTGAGACAAATACCAATTTAAAGGCCGGTTTGTGCAGTACTGCACAAACACAGAAACAAAACAAAAACGGAAATTTAAGGGTCCTTTTTGGCCCATTCTGCGAAGGTCTGCATTTCCCAAAATATCAGTCAAACCCTTATATCTTCCGATCTAATTAAGATAAATTAGTTCCCATTTCAGATAATAAAAGAGAATAGCCTCCTTTATTATATATTTAGAGATAAAAACTTTCAGACTGAAACTTTTTATTTTAGAGGCAAAAATAAAATATAAGTTTTTAAAATTTTTATTCTCAGCCCCCTGGTTTCCAGACCATGATAGCTACGGTATTGAACCTAACACGGCTGGATAGAAAACTTCGCTGCCGTCATTTTTCTTACTCATACCCCCCACTTATCTCTTACGGCTTCCGCGCTATCAGCCGTAAAATACATTTCAAAGTGGTAATTTTATCGGTTCATTTTTGCTTCACACCAGGATTTCGAATGGTTAATATAGATGGAAGTGGATGAAATTCGGCAAAAAGCTAGTTCAAAGACATATCTTGCCATCGCAACAGGTTGCATATCATAGCAACAACAGTGTACCTTTAATTAAATGTAATACACAATGCTAGTAAGTTTTCCGCTCGAAACCTCACCCCGCCGTTCGGCCGTAGCGTGGCTGCGGGCGGCGCACTGGTAGCTGCTATGCGAGACAGATACCATAGCTATCTACGCATGCTATAGACCAGCGCAAATGCCCGGTGGTGGCAGGGTAGTCTGTCTCGTTTCGGCTCCTCTACTCGTGCGGCGGGCGCGTTGTCTATTAGATATTCATATCAGTCGGACGGCCGGGTGGCGGCCGTGCGGTAGGGTCCCGCTCGCTGCGGCGACTTGCGACGAATAAAAAACAAAATGGTGGTCAGGAACTGGTTTGCTTGTTTGGTTTGTTGTGTTTTGTTTCTTTATGTGTGTCCAAATCTTACTGTGTATGTGTGTGATAGGTCCGGTAAAAGTGATGTGTTTTATGAGAGAGATAAGAGAGGCCCCACCACTTAAGCCTTCGGGCTTTTGCGTCAATCTATTTGTTATACCTGTCATATTGTTTCCGTCCAATAAAAGTTTATCATCTGTCTATCTATCTACCCACTAGTTAATGCATCCTCTAACCATAGGTAGCACTGGCCAAAAGATCCACCGTTGCACACCATTTCTTTCCCAGCCGAATAAACCTCTTTGTGGTGATACCATGACACGTGACTCCTTGCACTCCCTGCTTAAATAAACTTAATAAGCAGTGGCGGATCCAGGCCATTAGTATGGGGGGTGGGGCTAAGGAGCTCGAGCATAGGCGGATCCAAGACATCAGTACCGGGGTGGGGCTAGTGAGCTCGAGCATAGGCGGATCCAGGACATCAGTACGGGGTGGGGCTAAGGAGCTCGAGCAAAGGCGGATCCAGGACATCAGGAGCGGGTTGGAACTCGGGACCTCGAGCATAAGCGGATCCAGAACATCAATACGGGGGTGGGGCTAAGGAGCTCGAGCATAGGCGGATCCAGGACATCAGTTCGGGGGTGGGGTTAAGGAGCTCGAGCATAGGCGGACCCAGGACATCAGTACGGGGGTGGGCTAAGGCGATCGAGCATAGGCGAATCCAAGACATCAGCACGGAGGTGGGGCTAAGGAGCTCGAGCATAAGCGGATCCAGGACATCAATACGGGGGTGGGGCTAAGGAGCTCGAGCATAGGCGGATCCAGGACATCAGTAGGGGGTGGGGCTAAGGAGTTCCAGCATAGGCGGATCCAGGACATCAGTTCGGTGGTGGGGTTAAGGAGCTCGAGCATAGGCGGACCCAGGACATCAGTACGGGGGTGGGCTAAGGAGATCGAGCATAGGCGAATCCAGGACATCAGCACGGAGGTGGGGCTAAGGAGCTCGAGCATAGGCGGATCCAGGACATCAGTACGGGGTGGGGTAAGGAGCTCAAGCATAGGCAGATCCAGGACATCAGTACGGGGTGGGGCTAGGGAGCTCGAGCATAGGCGGATCCAGGACAGTACGAAGGTGGGGCTACGGAGTTCGAGCATAGGCGGATCCAGGACATCAGTAAGGGGGTGGGGCTGAGGAGCTCGAGCATAGGCGGATCCAGGACATCAGTACGGGGATGGGCCTCAGGAGTTGGAGCATTAGCGGATCCAGGATATCAGTTCGGTGGTGGGGCTAAGGAGCTTGAGCATAGGCGGATCAAGGATTACTAATAGAGGAGGCACCGTCCGCAGGGCAAGGGGTGTAATCCGGAGCATAGAGCGCAACTTTTGACACGTAAAATCCTTCCGATGGGCGCCAATTTTGCATCTTAGGGGAAAGGGTGGGAAATGACATTTTAGGGGTGCCATCGAATGTTTGAGGGGCGCCGTGGCCATTTCAGGGGGTGCCGAGGATCGACCAAAGGGGGGGGGGTGCACGTGCCTCCTATCCCCCCCGCTACCCTGAATTCACCTTTTAGCTCCAGCCTCTCTGCCATTGCCTCCAAACATCCTTTGCTTATGCTATAGCTCTAGGCATTTTCACATGGGGGGGGGGACTTAAGCCCACTAGCCTCGCCCCTTGTATCCGCTATCGTATTCAGACATATAAATATTATATAAATCTCGTTGCACTCTATTCCATATTGTCGAACAATATTAATGAGAGGAAATCGGTCATGCAGATTTTGAATCCGGTCTTCAGGTCAATGAAAGGTCACTGCGCATGCGCAGTGGAACTAATGGTAACAGAGGCTATCCCGGCAACCTACGGGTCGATTTTTTGAAATTTTGTGAACAAGAAAATGACACGGAGTGAAAACCACAAATAATGTCATAGTGAAGCTGCACTGCCCTGCGCATGCGCAGTAGAAATCTTGAAGATAAGCCTTAAAGGTGAGGATATTTCAGAAGAGGACATGGACAGAGGAGAGCGAACATGCTTAAATTTAGTATGAAAGTTTTGACACCCTTGCTTACTACAAAGGTAAGTGCGCATGCGCATTAGAACTTATGGTCAGGGAGGCTATCTCGGGAGCCAATAGACCGATTGGGCTAAAAATTTGAGAGTAATAGCAGAATACTATCTGCTAATCCCAATTCACGGAATTATGACATTGCATTGTGCTGCGCATGCTCAGTATGAATTCTAAGGAATATTAGGCTATAAGGGATAGTTTAGTTCAGGAGACAAACAAACGACATACCAACATGCTTCAGTCAATTATAACGGTATCTTCGCTCTCATTCACTGCAGACTTTACTGCGCATGCGGACTGGGACTTAGGATAACCGAAGCTAACTCGGCAACAAATAGGCTGAATTGTGTGAAGATCTCCAGGTGTAGGTGAAATATGGTCGGCAAACCCATAATATTTTATATTGTATCTCCTTTCTTCTGGGCATAGCCAGTCTTTACTTAACAAACCAAACTTTATACGTGTGATTATTTATGTGATGACATGAACAGACGACAAACGTGGCGCAGTGTGCAGAGAAATGTTAGTTTAGGAAAACATGGACTTACACATGGGACTGAATGTAGTCAGAATGAGAACATTAGACCTCAAGTCCCAACATCGCGTTAGTATATGTATCATACTGCTGAAAACACTCGCCTGTCAATCGAACTGCTTGCCTAACGTACATTGTCACCGGCTTCTCCTGCGCCGGAGCGGCACCTGCCGAGGCCGCAGGCCGAGGTCAAAAAAAAGCTTATCACAGTTCGGTCCGCGGGTGGTGTGGTTGTGTTTTGTTGTTTTTTGTTTTTGTTGTTGTTGTTGTTGTCTGTTCTGAGCGCTGGTATCAGAGACCTAAAACTTTTGTGGATAGAAGGCACTTCCAAATGAATAAGCACCACGGTTGTCAATTTTCAAAATTTTCAAAAATTTTGCCCAGAATTTTGCATTATGTGATTTTTAACTTTTATTTTTCTATTTTTTGCTAATTCATCTAGACTCTTCAAACTTGCACCCTTTTACGTCAGGGAAATTTGTAGTTCACACAAAAAGTTGGAAAGAAAAGGGTTTTAAATTTAAGTCTCTAAATTAACTTTTAAACTTTGCACCCTAAATTTGACCTAAAACTCATGGTCTAAACTATAGGCTCGAAATATCTGAAGCTACGGCAGTTCAGGTTCTAAGTCAAATATCCACTTATAGGCCTGTTTGTGCAGTTCTGCACAAACACAAAAACAAAATGAAAACGGAAATTTCAGGGTCCTTTTTGGCCTATTCCGTGAAGGTCTGTATTTCCCAAAATATCATTTAAACCCTTATATCTTCGGATCTAATTAATAAAATTTAGTTTCCATTTCAGATAATAAAAGAGAATAGCCTCCCTTATTATATATTTAGAGATAAAAACTTTCAGACTGAAACTTTTTATTTTATAGGCAAAAATAAATTATAAGTTTTGAAACTTTTTATTCTCAGCCCCCTGGTTTCCAGAACATGATAGCTAGGGTATTGAACTTAACACGGCTGGATAGCAAACTTCGTTGCCGTCATTTTTCTCACTCATACCCCCACTTATCTCTTACGGCGTCCGAGCTATAAGTCGTAAAATACATTTCAAAGTGGTAATTTTCTCGGTTCAGTTTTGCTTCACACCGGGGTTTAGGGTGGTTAGAGTCATTGCAGGGATATTAAATTTTGCATGCAGCTAGGTAAGAGACATATCTTGCCATTGCAACAGGTTGCATATCATTGCGACACCAGTTTACCTTTACTTAAATGTAATACATCATGCTAGTATGTTTCCCGTTTGAAACCTCACCCCGCCGTTCGGCCGTAGCGTCGCTGCAGGTGGCGCTATGGGAGCTGCTATCCGAGACAGATGCCACAGCTATCTACGCAGGCTATAGACCAGCGCGAATGCCCGGTGGTGGCAGGGTAGTCTGTCTCGTTTCGGCTCCTCTACTCGTGCGGCGGTGGCGTTGTCTGTTAGATATTCATATCAGTCGGACGGCCGGGTGACGGCCGTGCGGTGGGGTTCTGCGCGCTGTGGCGACTTGCGACGAATAAAAACAAAATGGTGGTCAGGAACTGGTTTGCTTGTTTGGTTTGTTGTGTTTTGTTTCTTTACGTGTGTCCGAATCTTACTGTGTATGTGTGTGATACGTCCGGTAAAAGTGATGTGTTTTATGAGAGAGATAAGAGAGGCCCCACCACTTAAGCCTTCGGGCTTTTGCGTCAATCTCTTTGTTATACCTGTCATATTGTTTCCGTCCAATAAAAGTTTATCATCTATCTGTCTACCCGCTAGTTAATGCATCCTCTAACCATAGGTAACACTGGTTAAGGGATCCACCGTTGCACACAATTTCTTTCCCAGCCGAATAAACCTCTTTGTGGTCATACCATGACACGTGACTCCTTGCACTGCCTGCTTAAATCAACTGTATAAGCAGTGGCGGATCCAGGCCATTAGTATGGGGGTGGGACTAAGGAGCTCGAGCATAGGCGGATCCAGGACATCAGTACGGGGTAGGGCTAAGGAGCTCGAGCATAGGCGGATCCAGGACATCAGTACGGGGATGGGCCTAAGGAGCTCGAGCATAGGCGGATCCAGGACATCAGTTCGGGGGTGGGGCTAAGGAGCTCGAGCATAGGCGGACCCAGGACATCAGTACGGGAGTGGGGCTAAGGAGCTCGAGCATAGGCGGATCCAGGACATCAGTACGGGGGTGGGGCTAAGGAGCTCGAGCATAGGCGGATCCAGGACATCAGTAGGGGGTAGGGCTAAGGAGCTCGAGCATAGGCGGATCCAGGACATCAGTACGGGGGTGGGCCTAAGGAGCTCGAGCATAGGCGGATCCAGGACATCAGTTCGGGGTGGGGCTAAGGAGCTCGAGCATAGGCGGACCCAGGACATCAGTACGGGGTTGGAACTCGGGACCTCAAGCATAGGCGGATCCAGGACATCAGTACGGGAATGGGGCTAAGGAGCTTGAGCATAGGCGGATCCAGGACAGTACGGAGGTGGGGCTACGGAGTTCGAGCATAGGCGGAACCAGGACATCAGTAAGGGCGTGGGGCTAAGGAGCTCGAGCATAGGCGGATCCAGGACATCAGTACGGGGATGGGCCTGAGGAGCTTGAGCATAGGCGGATCCAGGACATCAGTTCGGGGGTGGGGCTAAGGAGCTCGAACATAGGCGGATCCAGGACATCAGCACGGTGGCGGGGCTAAGGAGCTCGAGCATAGGCGGATCCAGGACATCAGTACAGGGGTGGGGCTAAGGAGCTCGAGCAT
Organism: Lepas anatifera; assembly: GCA_034440635.1. Lineage (NCBI taxonomy): Eukaryota > Metazoa > Arthropoda > Thecostraca > Lepadidae > Lepas > Lepas anatifera. The sequence continues at coordinate 949,337 of JAOTON010000481.1, read as the reverse complement.
AGGCGGACCCAGGACATCATTACGGGGATGGGCCTAAGGAGCTCGATCATAGGCGGATCCAGGACATCAGTACGGGGTTGGAACTCGGGACCTCAAGCATAGGCGGATCCAGGACATCAGTACGGGAATGGGGCTAAGGAGCTTGAGCATAGGCGGATCCAGGACAGTACGGAGGTGGGGCTACGGAGTTCGAGCATAGGCGGAACCAGGACATCAGTAAGGGCGTGGGGCTAAGGAGCTCGAGCATAGGCGGATCCAGGACATCAGTACAGGGGTGGGTCTAAGGAGGTCGAGCATAGGCGGACCCAGGACATCAGTACGGGGATGGGCCTAAGGAGCTCGATCATAGGCGGATCCAGGACATCAGTACGGGGTTGGGGCTAGGGACCTCAAGCATAGGCGGATCCAGGACATCAGTACGGGGATGGGGCTAAGGAGCTCGAGCATAGGCGGATCCAGGACATCATCGGGGGTGGGGCTAAGGAGTTCGAGCATAGGCGGATCCAGGACATCAGTACGGGGTGGGGCTAAGGAGCTCGAGCATAGGCGTCCAGGACATCAGTACGGGGATGGGGCTAAGGAGTTTGAGCATAGGCGGATCCAGGTTTACCGATAGAGGAGGCACCGTCCCGGAGGAAGGGGTGTAATCCGGAACATAGGGCGCCACTTTTGACACGCAAAACGCTTCCGATGGGCGCCGATTTTTGCATCTTAGGGAGAAGGGGTGGGAAGTGACATTTCAGGGGTTGCCATCGAATGTTTGAGGGGCGCCGTGGCCATTTCAGGGGGCGCCGAGGATCGACCAAAGGGGGGGGGGGGGGCACGTGCCCCTATCCCCCTCCCCGCCGCCCTGAATTCACCTATTAGCTCCAGGCTCCCTGCCATTGCCTCAAAACATCCTCTGCCTATGCTATAGCTGTAGGCATTTTCACATGGGGGGGACAAGCCCACTAGCCTCGCCCCTTGTATCCGCTATCGTATTTAGACATATAAATAATATATAAATCTCGTTGCATTCTATTCCATATTATCGAACAATATAAATAAGAGGAAATCGGTCATGCAGATTTTGAACCTGGTCTTAAGGTCAATGAAAGGCCTCTGTGTGTGTGTGTGTATTGGAGTTTATAGGGCGCCTTCAGCGTCTAGGCTATATCGCGCCCATCATTATTTAACCTACTTAGTTTCTAATGCTATGTTTTTTAAACCTGCCCTGGGTTGTTGCGAGCTCTACATGCCACCTAATTAGGTGGGATGGGATTGTAGATGATGTCAAACTTGATCTCCCGCAGGTATGGTAGAACCTGACAGATGTCTATGACTGTGTTGTCGGCTAAAATCTGTTCCAGTGGAAACGGCGGGAAGAACCGGCACTGAATTCGTTTAAGCTGTTCACAGGAGTCAGTGACAGATAAAACGTGTTGAACAGTGAGGCGGCTGCCACAGTGAGACCACATGTTGGGGTTCGTGCTGTTGAGATAGTGCGAGTGTGTGGTATAGCAGTGGCGAATGCGGAGTCGAGTGAGGCAGACCTCCTCCCTCCTATTGCGTCTGCAACTCGACTCCCATTGGCCAATGCGTGGTCTTAAGCGCTTCAAAGCACAGTCTGGCTCCGCCTCCCATCTCGACTGCCATTGTGAACGTATATTCTGGTCAATTAGGGCCTTGATGTCACCAGCTGGCACCCGAAATCGTTGCGGAGGAGCCAGCGAACACGCCGTCTTGGCAGCTTCGTCCGCTAATTCGTTGCCAGTCACACCCACGTGACTTGGAACCCATAGAAACTGGACGTCAAAGCCACGAGAAGCCATTGCAGTCAATAGCTTTAGAATAGCAGCCACAAGCCATGATGTCTGTAAATGACTAGATTGGAGCGCTGCCAGCGAGCTGGCTGAGTCAGTGATAAAAAGATGTCGTGTCCTAGAAAGGTGTCTGATGTGTCGTAAAACTTGCAAGATGGCAAACAGTTCCGTTGTAAAGACCGACACAACATTCGGCAGCCCGAAACAGCGGCAGGTTCCTTCGCTAACAAAGGCACATCCGGCTCCAGCTGCTCCCTTGGAGCCGTGAGTGTAAAACTTTGTGCGGTTGGTGTATGAATGGATTCTTTCAGCAGCGAGTTGCGCAAAGTCTGATGGAAGTGTGTGCGCCTTTCCGTACTGCATCAACCTTGTGTCACATTTGGCGGATACTTCACGCCATGGTTCTAGGGTCCCTGGGCATTGTTTTGCGATCATGGTGATATTAATGTTAGATTCTCCAAGCCAGTGTGAAATCCGGCTACACAGAGCCGAAGATGAGCTTTGCCTCCCCGCAGCGAATAAGTCTATTAAATGTAAGGTCTCTGCACATGTGCAGTGACACTAATGGAAACATAGGCTATCCCGGTAGCCTACGGGTCGATTTTCTTGAAATTTTGTGAACAAGAAAATAACATGAAATGCAAACGATAAATAATGTCATAGTGAAGCTGCACTGCCCTGCGCATGCGCAGTAGAAATCTTAAACATAAGCCTTAAAGGTGAGGATATTTCAGAAGAAGACATGAACAGAGGAGAGCCAACATGTTTAAATTTAGTATGAAAGTTTTGTCACCCTTGCTTACTACAAAGGTTAGTGCGCATGCGCATTAGAACTTATGGTCAGGGAGGCTATCTTGGGAGCCAATAGACCGATTGGGCTTAAACTTTGCGAGTAATAGCAGAATACTCCATGCTAATCCAAATTCACGGATGTATGACACGGCATTGTTCTGCGCATGCGCAGTAGGAATTCTAAAGAATATTAGGCTATAAGGGATAGCTTAGACCAAGAGACAAACACACGACATACCAACATGCTTCAGTCAATTATAATGGTATCTTCGCTCTCATTCACTGCAGACTTTACTGCGCATGCGGACTGGGACTTAGGGTAACCGAAGCTAACTCGGCAACAAATAGGCTAAATTGTGCGAAGTTCTCCGGGTATAGGTGAAATATGGTCGACAAACCCATAATATTTTATCTTGTATGTCCTTTCTTCTGGGCATACCCAGTCCTTACTTAACAAACCGAACTTTATACGTGTGTTTATTTATGTGATGACATGAACAGGGGGCAAACGTGGCGCAGTGTGCAGTAACATGTTAGTTTAGAAAAAAGGGCTTACACATGGGATTGAATGGAGTCATAATGAGAACGCAAGACCTCAAGTCCTAACATCGCGTTAGTATATGTATCATACTGCTGAAAACACTCGTCTGTCAATTGAACTGTTTGCCTAATGTACATTGTCACCGGCTTCTCCTGCGCCGGAGCGGCACCTGCCGAGGCCGCAGGCCGAGGTTGTCAGAAGCCGGTACGAAAAGTAAGAAACGGCTTCTATTCTGACAGTTTTCCGGTCTCGTCGTCGTCGTTGTTGTTGTCTGTCAGAAGCCGGTGACGAACGAAGTGAGAAACGGCTTCTATACTGACAGTTTTTCGTTCTCTGTTGTCCGTAGTAGTAGTAGTAGTAGTTGTTGTCTGTTCTGAGGACTGGTATCAGATACTTGAAACTTGCAGGGATGAAAGGCAGGAACCCATAAAAAATCCCGACGGCTGCAGATTTTCGAATTTTGCAAAAACTTTCCCAAAATTTTGGATTATATTTTTATAAACTTTTATTTTTCTATTTTTCTATTTTTAGTCTACAGCTCTCAAACTTACACTCTTTTACACACAATCAATTACCAGTCGTTGCTCAAAGTTTGAAGCAAAAAGTCCAAATTTGTACTTCCAAAATGATTTTTTTAAACTTTTACCTCCAACATGTAGTGAAATGCATTACCAAAGTTATAAGTTCGAAATATCTGAAGATATGATGCTAGGTGTTCCAAACTGGATTTTTACAGACAGAATGGACTATGCATTACTGCATAGACACTAAACTGAACCAAAAGCATAATTTTGCAGGTCAGTTTTGGCCCTTTTTCCAAAACATTGCAATTATAGCCTAAAACTTTAAAACCATATAACTTTCAAAATTCTGGACATTTTTGAACGCAGTTTTCTTTGTTGAGATGGGTATTGTCATTACAACAACATATTCTAAATGCAAATTTCTGAGTTAATGGGAAATATTTTTCTGCAAAAATACATTATTTTTTTGTTTTCTTGGGAATTTAGGACTACATATTTCCAAATTTTCTTTTCGAAATTGGTACCAAAAAAGCCCGGCTCAAGTTCTACAACCGTCTGCCTGACCATACCCGCGCGTCTCCCATAGGTTTTGAGCTATATGATGATAAAGACTGAATTTGATGCGGTTTTCATAGGTTGTAATAGATTCATCACGTGATAAAGTGCCTTTATACTCAACTGAGATATATGGCTCTCTCTAAACTTTTAGTATGGGAAATTATGAGCTCTGCCGTTTTTGTTTCATGACGCTCCGACGACTAGTTCGCCACTGAGGGGCAAAATACTTCGGTCCCATTTTTCCCGCAGCAGTAGTGACGTCATTCTGCCCTTCTTGCATGGACCTTCTGTGCTGCGGCAGTAGGCTGCAGCCGGTAAATGCGTGCAAGAAAGGCATAACATTTTTATCCGAGTGCATACAGCGGGTGGCTAGCCGGTCGGGGCGGACGGGAACCTTGACTAGAGGGCAGAGGGTGCCGAGGCGTGTTTAGAGATCCGAGGAAGTGAGCAGTGATGCCCTCAGGTATCTAGGGAACGGTAGCAGGGTCCAGAGGCGTGCTGAGATAGCTCATGGGAAACATTTCGGACGGGGGAGCAGTGAGGATGGGGGCTGGTACGGGACTGGAGCCTTCCCCGCCATTGCCTCGGAACAGCTTCTGTGTTTGTATTAACCATAGATATTCTGACATTGGGGGGGAGTTCAGCCCCAAGCTCCGCCCGTTGTATCTACCACCATTTGAATAGCCACCATGTATGTATATAAGCATATGAAAGATTGCAGATTTCGTTGCACTCCGTACCAAATTACCGAACAATATCAATGAGAGGCAATCGACCATGCAGATTTCGAATGTGGTATTCAGGTCAACAAAAGGTCACTGCGCATGCGCACTGGAACTAATGGTAACAGAGGCTATCTCGGCAACCTACGGGTCGATTTTCTTGAAATTTTGTGAACAGAAGAATATCACGAAATGTAAGTCAAAAATGTCATTGAAGCTGCACTGCTCTGCGCATGCGCAGCAGAAATTATGAAAATAAGCCTGAAAGGCGAGGATATTTCAGAGGAGGACCTGAACAGAGGGAAAGCCAACGTGCTTAAAGTTAGCATGAATGTTTTGTCACCCTTGGTAACAAAAAGGTTAGTGCGCATGCGCATTAGAACTTATGGTCATGGAGGCTATCTCGGGAGCCAATAGACCGATTTCGCTCAAATTTTTGCGAGTAAAAGCAGAATAGCATCTGCTAATCCTAATTGATGGCATTATGACACTGCACTATTATGCGAATGTGCAGTAGGAATTCTAAGGAATAATAGGCTCTAAGGGATCATTTAGACCAGGAGACAAACAAACGGCCTATTAACATGCTTCAGTCAACTATAACGGTATCTTTGCTCCCATTCACTGCAGACGTTACTGCGCATGCGGACTGGGAGTAGGGTAACCGAAGATAACTCGTTAACAAATTGGCTGAATTGGGTGAAAATCTGCAGGTATAGGTGAAATACGGTCGGCAAACCCATCATATTTTATAATGTATCTCCTTTCTTCTGGTCATGCCCAGTCTTTACTTAACAAAACAACCATTATACGTGTGTTTATCTATTTGATGACATGAACAGAGGGCAAACGTGACGCAGTGTGCAGAGACATGCTAATGTAGGAAAACATGGGCTTACACAGGGGATTGAATGGAGCCATAATGAGAACACAAAACCTAAAACTCCAACGTTGCGTTGTTATAAGTATCAAACTGCTGAAAACACTCGCCTGTCAATCGGACTGTTTGGCTAACGTACATTGTCACCGGCTTCTCCTGCGCCGGAGCGGCACCTGCCGAGGCCGCAGGCCGAGGTCTAAAAACTTTTGAGAGAAGCCGGTGACGAACGAAGTAAGAAACGGCTTCTATTCTGACAGTTTTTCCGGTCTCGTCGTGGTTGTCTGTTGTTTTGTTGTTGTTGTTGTCTGTTCTGAGCGCTGGTATCAGAGACCTAAAACTTTTGTGGATAGAAGGCACTTCCAAATGAATAAGCACCACGGTTGTCAATTTTCAAAATTTTCAAAATTTTGCCCAGAATTTTGCATTATGTGATTTTTAACTTTTATTTTTCTATTTTTTGCTAATTCATCTAGACTCTTCAAACTTGCACCCTTTTACATCAGGGAAATTTGTAGTTCACACAAAAAGTTGGAAAGAAAAAGCTTTAAATTTAGGGCTCTAAATTAGCTTTTAAACTTTGCACCCTAAATTTGGCATAAAACTCATGGTCTAAACTACAGGCTCGAAATATCTGAAGCTACAGCAGTTCAGGTTCTGAGTCAAATATCAACTTAAAGGCCGGTTTGTGCAGTACTGCACAAACACAGAAACAAAACAAAAACGGAAATTTAAGGGTCCTTTTTGGCCCATTCCGTGAAGGTCTGCATTTCTCAAAATATCATTCAAACCCTTATATCTTCCGATCTAATTGATAAAAATTAGTTCCCATTTCAGATAATAAGAGAGAATAGCCTCCTTTATTATATATTTAGAGATAAAAACTTTCAGGCTGAAACTTTTTATTTTATAGGCAAAAATAAAATATAAGTTTTTAAAATTTTTATTCTCAGCCCCCTGGTTTCCAGACCATGATAGCTACGGTATTGAACGTAACACGGCTGGATAGAAAACTTCGTTGCCGTCATTTTTCTCACTGATACCCCCCACTTATCTCTTAGGGCTTCCGCGCTATAAGCCGTAAAATGCATTTCAAAGTGGCAATTTTATCAGTTCATTTTTGCTTCACACCGGGGTTTAGGGTGGTTAGAGTCATTGGAGGGAAATGAAATTTTGCATGCAGCTAGGTAAGAGACATATGTCGACATTCCATCTGCATATATATCAATGAGACACCAAGTTACCTTTACTAACATGCCGTTCCTCCACGCATCGTTGTAGCAAATCACCACGCGTCACCCCTGCGTCCACGTGGCGGTAACGCCATCGATCGGCGCGGCCGTTTCTGTTTATTTATGGTCTGGTAAAAAAGTACCCAACACTACCCATAATGCATCACAAGTAATAAGAGTACCGTAAAAGTCTGAGTTTACAATAAGAGTATTATGTCTCTGTTTTTGGACCATGGGTGGATCCAGGGAATAAGTAGGCTAGGTGCCCCCCCCACCCTTCTCCCCCATCCCCTCCCCAACACCCAATCGACCATCGGCGCCCTCTGAAATTGTAAAGACATGCCTCTCAAGGCGAATGACGCTCCCTGAAATGTCGCTTCCCATACGCGGATCCAGGATTGCCTATCGGGAGCGAGGTGGAAGGGGAAATTTCCTGGTGGGCGCTATCTACACCAGGGACGCCACTTTTGGCCGGAAAAACCTATCAAGTAGGCGCTAAAACCTATCAGTAGACCCCGATACCTGCATCTCGGGGAAAACGACATTTCAGGGGGTGCCATCGACTTTTCCAGGGGTTTCCGGGACAATTTCAGGGGGCGCTAAGATTCTATGGGGGGCACCTGTCCCCTTTCCCCTTGTATCCGCCTATGTCGTTTCGGGGCGGGGGGGGCACGGAGGTGGGGCGTTACTGGTGTGGGGGTAAGGAGATCGAGCATAAGCAGATCCAGGACATCAGCATGGGGGTAAGGGCTAAAGAGTTCGAGCATAGGCGGACCCAGGACATCAGTACGAGGGTGGGGCTAGGGAGTTAGAGCATAGGCGGATCCAGGACATCGGTACGAGGGTCGGGCTAGGGAGTTAGAGCATAGGCGGATCCAGGACATCGGTACGAGGGTCGGGCTAGGGAGTTAGAGCATAGGCGGATCCAGGACATAAGTACGGGGATGGGGCTAAGCAGCTGAGCATTAGCGGAATCAGGACATCAGTACGGGGTGAGACTCGGGGGTTCCAGCATAGGCGGATCCAGGACATCAGTAGGGGGTAGGGGCTACGGAGTTCGAGCATAGGCGGATCCAGGATATTAGTACGGGGATGGGGCTAAGGAGCTCGCGCAGAGGTGGATCTAGGACATCAGTACGGCGGTGGGGCTAAGAAGCTCGAGCATAAGCGGATTCAGCTGATCAGTACGGGGGTGGGGCTCGGGAGCTCGAGCATAGTCGGATCCAGGACATCAGTAGGGGGTGGGGGCTAAGTAGTTCGAGCATAGGCGGATCCAGGGCAGTACAGAGGTGGGGCTACGAAGTTCGAGCACAGGCGGATCCAGGACATCAGTAAGGGGGTGGGGTAAGGAGCTCGAGCATAGGCGGATCCAGGACATCAGTGGGGGGGGGGTAGGGGCTACGGAGTTCGAGCATAGGCGGATCCAAGACATCAGGAAGAGGGTGGGGTAAGGAGCTCGAGCATAGGCGGATCCAGGACATCAGTAGGGGGTAGGGGCTAAGGAATTCGAGCATATGCGGATGCAGGGCATCAGTACGGAGGTGGGGCTAAGAAGTTCGAGCATAGGCGGATCCAGGACATCAGTACGGGGGTGGGGCTAAGGAGCTCCAGCAAAGGCGGATCCAGGCCTCAGTACGGGGGTGGGGCTAAGGAGCTCGAGCATAGGCGGATCCAGGACATCAGTACGGTGGTGGGGTTCGGGCGTTCCAGCATAGGCGGATCCAGGACATTAGTAGGGTGGTAGGGAATAAAGGTTTTGAGTATAGGCGAATCCAGGGCAGTACGGAGGTGGGGCTACGGAGTTCGAGCATAGGCAGATCCAGGACATCAGTGCGGGGGTGGGGCTAAGGAGCTCGAGCATAGGCGGATCCAGGACATCAGTGCAGGGGTGTGGCTCCGGAGCCTGAGTAAAGGCGGATCCAGGACATCAGTACGGGGGTGAGGCTAAGGAGATCGAGCATAGGTGGATCCAGGACATCTGTACGGGAGTGGGGCTAAAGAGCTGGAGTATAGGAGGATCCAGGACATCAGTATGGGTGTGGGGCTAAGGAGCTCGAGCAGAGGCGGATCCAGGGCATCAGTACGGGGGTGGGGCTAAGGGGTTCGAGTATAGGCGGATAAAGGACATCAGTACAGAGGTGGGGCTAAGGAGCTCAATCATAAGCGGATCCAGGACATCAGCAGAGGGGTAGGGGCTAAAAAGTTCGGGCATAGGCGGATCCAGGACATCAGTACGGGGGTGGGGCTAAGGAGCTCGAGCATAAGCGGAGCCAGGATATCAGTACGGGGTTAGAGGCTAAGGGTTTTGAGCATAGGCGGATCCAGCATATCGGTACGGGGATGGGGCTAGGAGATCCAGCATATGCGGATCCCTGACATCTGTACGGAGATGGGGCTAAGGAGCTCGAGCATAGGCGGATCCAGGACATCAGTATGGGTGTCGGGCTAAGGAGCTCGAGCAGAGGCGGATCCAGGACATCAGTACGGGGCCGGGGCTAAGGGGCTCGAGTATAGGTGGATCAAAGACATCAGTACGGGGGCGGGGGCTAAGGAGCTCGAGCATAAGCGGATCCAGGATCTCAAGGGGCTAAAGAGTTAAAACAGGTAGGGGCTAAAGAGTTAAAACATAAGCGGATCCAGGACATCAGTACGGGGGTGGGGCTAAGGAGCTCGAGCATAAGCGGATTCAGGACCTCAGTACGTGGGTGAGGCTCGGGAGCTCGAGCATAGGCGGATCCAGGACATCAGTAGGGGTAGTGGCTAAGGAGTTCAAGCATAGGCGGATCTAGGGCAGTATAGAGGTGGGGCTGCTGAGTTCGAGCATAGGCAGATCCAGGACATATGTAAGGGGGTGGGGTAAGGAGCTCGAACATAGGCGGATCCAGGAAATCAGTTCGGTGGTGGGGCTGAGGTCTCGAGCTGGGGCATAATTCGGTAACAAATAGGCTGAATTGGGTGAAAATCTGCAGGTATAGGTGAAATACCGTCGGAAAACCCATCATATTTTATATTGTATCTCCTTTCTTCTCGTCATGCCCAGTCTTTGCTTAACAAAACAAACATTATGCGTGTGTTTATTTCTTTGATGATATGAACAGAGGGCAAGCGTGGTGCAGTATGCAGAGACATGCTAATTTAGGAAAACATGGGCCTAGACAGGGGATTGAATGGAGCCATAATGAGAACACAAAACCTAAAACTCCAACATTGCGTTGTTATAAGTATCAAACTGCTGAAAAAACTCGCCTGTCAATCGAACTGTTTGGCTAACGTACATTGTCACCGGCTTCTCCTGCGCCAGATTGGCACCTGCCGAGGCCGCAGGCCGAGGTTGTTGTTGTTGTTGTTGTCTGTTCTGAGCGCTGGTATCAGAGACCTAAAATTTTTGTGGATAGAAGGCACTTCCAAATGAATAAGCACCACGGTTGTCAATTTTCAAAATTTTCAAAATTTTGCCCAGAATTTTGCATTATGTGATTTTTAAGTTTTATTTTTCTATTTTTTCCTATTTCATCTACAGTCTTTAAACTTGCACCCTTTTACATCAGGGAAATCTATAGATCACACGAAAAGTTTAAAAGAAAAAGTCATAAAGTTAGTGCTCCAAATTAGCTTTTAAACTTTGCACCCTAAATTTGGCATAAAACTCAAAGTCTAAACTACAGGCTCGAAATATCTGAAGCTACAGCAGTTCAGGTTCTGAGTCAAATACCAATTTAAAGGCCGTTTGTGCAGTACTGCACAAACACAAAAACAAAACAAAAACGGAAATTTAAGGGTCCTTTTGGCCCATTCTGCGAAGGTCTGCATTTCCCAAAATATCAGTCAAACCCTTATATCTTCCGATCTAATTAAGATAAATTAGTTCCCATTTCAGATAATAAAGAGAATAGCCTCCTTTATTATATATTTAGAGATAAAAACTTTCAGACTGAAACTTTTTATTTTAGAGGCAAAAATAAAATATAAGTTTTTAAAATTTTTATTCTCAGCCCCCTGGTTTCCAGACCGTGATAGCTACGGTATTGAACTTAACACGGCTGGATAGAAAACTTTGTTGCCGTCATTTTTCTCACTCATACCCCCCACTTATCTCTTACGGCTTCCGCGCTATAAGTCGTAAAATACATTTCAAAGTGGTAATTTTATCGGTTCATTTTTGCTTCACACCGGGGTTTGGGGTGGTTAGAGTCATTGCAGGGAAATGAAATTTTGCATGCAGCTAGGTAAGAGACATATCTTGCCATTGCAACAGGTTGCATATCATTGCAACACCAGTCTACCTTTACTTAAACGTAATACATCATGCTAGTATGTTTCCAGCTCGAAACCTCACCCCGCCGTTCGGCCGTAGCGTCGCTGCGGGCGGCGCACTGGTAGCTGCTATGCGAGACAGATACCATAGCTATCTATGCATGCTATAGACCAGCGCGAATGCCCGGTGGTGGCAGGGTAGTCTGTCTCGTTTCGGCTCCTCTACTCGTGCGGCGGGCGCGTTGTCTATTAGATATTCATATCAGTCGGACGGCCAGGTGGCGGCCGTGCGGTAGGGTCCCGCTCGCTGCGGCGACTTGCGACGAATAAAAAACAAAATGGTGGTCAGGAACTGGTTTGCTTGTTTGGTTTGTTGTGTTTTGTTGTTTCTTTATGTGTGTCCAAATCTTACTGTGTATGTGTGTGATAGGTCCGGTAAAAGTGATGTGTTTTATGAGACGGATAAGAGAGGCCCCACCACTTAAACCTTCGGGCTTTTGCGTCAATCTATTTGTTATACCTGTCATATGGTTTCCGTCCAATAAAAGTTTATCATCTGTCTATCTATCTACCCACTAGTTAATGCATCCTCTAACCATAGGTAGCACTGGCCAAAGGATCCACCGTTGCACACCATTTCTTTCTCAGCCGAATAAACCTCTTTGTGGTGATACCATGACACGTGACTCCTTGCACTCCCTGCTTAAATAAACTTAATAAGCAGTGGCGGATCCAGGCCATTAGTATGGGGGTGGGGCTAAGGAGCTCGAGCATAGGCGGATCCAAAGCATCAGTACCGGGGTGGGGCTAGTGAGTTTGAGCATAGGCGGATCCAGGACATCAGTACGGGGTGGGGCTAAGGAGCTCGAGCATAGGCGGATCCAGGACATCAGGAGCGGGTTGGAACTCGGGACCTCGAGCATAAGCGGATCCAGAACATCAACACAGGGGTGGGGCTAAGGAGCTCGAGCATAGGCGGATCCAGGACATCAGTAGGGGGTGGGGCTAAGGAGCTCCAGCATAGGCGGATCCAGGACATCAGTTCGGGGGTGGGGTTAAGGAGCTCGAGCATAGGCGGACCCAGGACATCAGTACGGGGGTGGGCTAAGGAGATCGAGCATAGGCGAATCCAGGACATCAGCACGGAGGTGGAGCTGAGGAGCTCGAGCATAGACGGATCCAGGACATCAGTACGGGGTGGGGCTAGGGAGCTCGAGCATAGGCGGATCCAGGACAGTACGAAGGTGGGGCTACGGAGTTCGAGCATAGGCGGATCCAGGACATCAGTAAGAAGGTGGGGCTGAGGAGCTCGAGCATAGGCGGATCCAGGACATCAGTACGGGGATGGGCCTCAGGAGTTGGAGCATTAGCGGATCCAGGATATCAGTTCGGTGGTTGGGCTAAGGAGCTTGAGCATAGGCGGATTAAGGATTACCGATAGAGGAGGCACCGTCCGCAGGGCAAGGGGTGTAATCCGGAGCATAGAGCGCAACTTTTGACACGTAAAATCCCTCCGATGGGCGCCAATTTTTGCATCTTAGAGGGAAAGGGTGGGAAGTGACATTTCAGGGGTGCCATCGAATGTTTGAGGGGCGCCGTGGCCATTTCAGGGGGTGCTGAGGATCGACCAAAGGGGGGGTGCACGTGCCTCCTATCCCCCCGCTACCCTGAATTCTCCTTTTAGCTCCAGCCTCTCTGCCATTGCCTTCAAACATCCTTTGCTCATGCTATAGCTCTAGGCATTTTCACATGGGGGGATTTAAGCCCACTAGCCTCGCCCCTTGTATCCGCTATCTTATTTAGACATGTAAATAATATATAAATCTCGTTGCACTCTATTCCATATTGTCGAACAATATTAATGAGAGGAAATCGGTCATGCAGATTTTGAATCCGGTCTTCAGGTCAATGAAAGGTCACTGCGCATGCGCAGTGGAACTAATGGTAACAGAGGCTATCCCGGCAACCTACGAGTCGATTTTTTTGAAATTTTGTGAACAAGAAAATGACACGGAGTGAAAACCACAAATAATGTCATAGTGAAGCTGCACTGCCCTGCGCATGCGCAGTACAAATCTTAAAGATAAGCCTTCAAGGTGAGGATATTTCAGAAGAGGATATGGACAGAGGAGAGCGAACATGCTTAAATTTAGTATGAAAGTTTTGACACCCTTGCTTACTACAAAAGTAAGTGAGCATGCGCATTAGAACTTATGGTCAGGGAGGCTATCTCGGGAGCCAAGAGACCGATTGGGCTAAAAATTTGAGAGTAATAGCAGAATACTATCTGCTAATCCCAATTCACGGAATTATGACATTGCATTGTGCTGCGCATGCTCAGTATGAATTCTAAGGAATATTAGGCTATAAGGGATAGCTTAGACCAAGAGACAAACACACGACATACCAACATGCTTCAGTCAATTATAATGGTATCTTCGCTCTCATTCACTGCAGACTTTACTGCGCATGCGGACTGGGACGTAGGATAACCGAAGCTAACTCGGCAACAAATAGGCTGAATTGTGTGAAGATCTCCAGGTGTAGGTGAAATATGGTCGGCAAACCCATAATATTTTATATTGTATCTCCTTTCTTCTGGGCATAGCCAGTCTTTTCTTAACAAACCAAACTCTATACGTGTGATTATTTATGTTATGACATGAACAGACGACAAACGTGGCGCAATGTGCAGAGACATGTTAGTTTAGGAAAACATGGACTTACACATGGGACTGAATGTAGTCAGAATGAGAACATTCGACCTCAAGTCCCAACATCGCGTTAGTATATGTATCATACTAATGAAAACACTCGCCTGTCAATCGAACTGCTTGCCTAACGTACATTGTCACCGGCTTCTCCTGCGCCGGAGCGGCACCTGCCGAGGCCGCAGGCCGAGGTAGTAGTAGTTGTTGTCTGTTCTGAGGACTGGTATCAGATACTTGAAACTTGCAGGGATGAAAGGCAGGAACCCATAAAAAATCCCGACGGCTGCAGATTTTCGAATTTTGCAAAAACTTTTCCAAAATTTTGGATTATATTTTTATAAACTTATATTTTTCTATTTTTTATTTTTAGTCTACAGCTCTCAAACTTACACTCTTTTACACACAATCAATTACCAGTCGTTGCTCAAAGTTTGAAGCAAAAAGTCCAAATTTGTACTTCCAAAATGATTTTTTAAAACTTTTACCTCCAACATGTAGTGAAATGCATTACCAAAGTTATAAGTTCGAAATATCTGAAGATATGATGCTAGGTGTTCCAAACTGGATTTTTACAGACAGAATGGACTATGCATTACTGCATAGACACTAAACTGAACCAAAAGCATAATTTTGAAGGTCAGTTTTGGCCCTTTTTCCAAAACATTGCAATTATAGCCTAAAACTTTAAAACCATATAACTTTCAAAGTTCTGGACATTTTTGAACGCAGTTTTCTTTGTTGAAATGGGTATTGTCATTACAACAACATATTCTAAATGCAAATTTCTGAGTTAATGGAAAATATTTTTCTGCAAAAATACATTATTTTTTTGTTTTCTTGGGAATTTAGGACTACATATTTCCAAATTTTCTTTTCGAAATTGGTACCAAAAAAAGCCCGGCTCAAGTTCTACAACCGTCTGCCTGACCATACCCCCTCGTCTCCCATAGGTTTTGATCTATATGATGATAAAGACTGAATTTGATGCGGTTTTCATAGGTTGTAATAGCTTCATCACGTGATAAAGTGCCTTTATACTCAACTGAGATATATGGCTCTCTCTAAACTTTTAGTATGGGAAATTATGAGCTCTGCCGTTTTTGTTTCATGACGCTCCGACGACTAGTTCGCCACTGAGGGGCAAAATACTTCGGTCCCATTTTTCCCGCAGCAGTAGTGACGTCATTCTGCCCTTCTTGCATGGACCTTCTGTGCTGCGGCAGTAGGCTGCAGCCGGTAAATGCGTGCAAGAAAGGCATAACATTTTTATCCGAGTGCATACAGCGGGTGGCTAGCCGGTCGGGGCGGACGGGACCTTGACTAGAGGGCAGAGGGTGCCGAGGCGTGTTTAGAGATCCGAGGAAGTGAGCAGTGATGCCCTCAGGTATCTAGGGAACGGTAGCAGGGTCCAGAGGCGTGCTGAGATAGCTCATGGGAAACATTTCGGACGGGGGAGCAGTGAAGATGGGGGCTGGTACGGGACTGGAGCCTTCCCCGCCATTGCCTCGGAACAGCTTCTGTGTTTGTATTAACCATAGATATTCTGACATTGGGGGGGGAGTTCAGCCCCAAGCTCGGCCCGTTGTATCTACCACCATTTGAATAGCCACCATGTATGTATATAAGCATATGAAAGATTGAAGATTTCGTTGCACTCCGTACCAAATTACCGAACAATATCAATGAGAGGCAATCGACCATGCAGATTTTGAATGTGGTATTCAGGTCAACTAAAGGTCACTGCGCATGCGCACTGGAACTAATGGTAACAGAGGCTATCTCGGCAACCTACGGGTCGATTTTCTTGAAATTTTGTGAACAGAAGAATATCACGAAATGTAAGTCAAAAATGTCATTGAAGCTGCACTGCTCTGCGCATGCGCAGCAGAAATTATGAAAATAAGCCTAAAGGCGAGGATATTTCAGAGGAGGACCTGAACAGAGGGAAAGCCAACGTGCTTAAAGTTAGCATGAATGTTTTGTCACCCTTGGTAACAAAAAAGGTTAGTGCGCATGTGCATTAGAACTTATGGTCATGGAGGCTATCTCGGGAGCCAATAGACCGATTTCGCTCAAATTTTTGCGAGTAAAAGCAGAATAGCATCTGCTTATCCTAATTGATGGCATTATGACGCTGCACTATTATGCGAATGTGCAGTAGGAATTCTAAGGAATAATACACTCTAAGGGATCATTTAGACCAGGAGACAAACAAACGGCATATTAACATGCTTCAGTCAACTATAACGGTATCTTTGCTCCCATTCACTGCAGACGTTACTGTGCATCCGGACTGGGAGTAGGGTAACCGAAGATAACTCGTTAACAAATTGGCTGAATTGGGTGAGAATATGCAGGTATAGGTGAAATACGGTCGGCAAACCCATCATATTTTATAATGTATCTCCTTTCTTCTGGTCATGCCCAGTCTTTACTTAACAAAACAACCATTATACGTGTGTTTATCTATTTGATGACATGAACAGAGGGCAAACGTGACGCAGTGTGCAGAGACATGCTAATGTAGGAAAACATGGGCTTACACAGGGAATGGAGCCATAATGAGAACACAAAACCTAAAACTCCAACGTTGCGTTGTTATAAGTATCAAACTGCTGAAAACACTCGCCTGTTAATCGGACTGTTTGGCTAACGTACATTGTCACCGGCTTCTCCTGCGCCGGAGCGGCACCTGCCGAGGCCGCAGGCCGAGGTAGTTGTTGTTGTCTGTTCTGAGCGCTGGTATCAGAGACCTAAAACTTTTGTGGATAGAAGGCACTTCCAAATGAATAAGCACCACGGTTGTCAATTTTCAAAATTTTCAAAATTTTGCCCAGAATTTTGCATTATGTGATTTTTAACTTTTATTTTTCTATTTTTTGCTAATTCATCTAGACTCTTCAAACTTGCACCCTTTTACATCAGGGAAATTTGTAGTTCACACAAAAGGTTGGAAAGAAAAGTTTTAAATTTAAGTCTCTAAATTAACTTTTAAACTTTGCACCCTAAATTTGACATAAAATTCATGGTCTAAACTATAGGCTCGAAATATCTGAAGCTACGGCAGTTCAGGTTCTAAGTCAAATATCCACTTATAGGCCTGTTTGTGCAGTTCTGCACAAACACAAAAACAAAATGAAAACGGAAATTTGAGGGTCCTTTTTGGCCTATTCCGTGAAGGTCTGTATTTCCCAAAATATCATTCAAACCCTTATATCTTCGGATCTAATTAATAAAATTTAGTTTCGATTTCAGATAATAAAAGAGAATAGCCTCCCTTATTATATATTTAGAGATAAAAACTTTCAGACTGAAACTTTTTATTTTATAGGCAAAAATAAATTATAAGTTTTGAAAATTTTTATTCTCAGCCCCCTGGTTTCCAGAACATGATAGCTAGGGTATTGAACTTAACACGGCTGGATAGCAAACTTCTGTGCCGTCATTTTTCTCACTCATACCCCCCACTTATCTCTTACGGCGTCCGAGCTATAAGTCGTAAAATACATTTCAAAGTGGTAATTTTATCGGTTCATTTTTGCTTCACACCGGGGTTTGGGGTGGTTAGAGTCATTGCAGGGAAATGAAATTTTGCATGCAGCTAGGTAAGAGACATATCTTGCCATTGCAACAGGTTGCATATCATTGCAACACCAGTCTACCTTTACTTAAACGTAATACATCATGCTAGTATGTTTCCAGCTCGAAACCTCACCCCGCCGTTCGGCCGTAGCGTCGCTGCGGGCGGCGCACTGGTAGCTGCTATGCGAGACAGATACCATAGCTATCTACGCATGCTATAGACCAGCGCGAATGCCCGGTGGTGGCAGGGTAGTCTGTCTCGTTTCGGCTCCTCTACTCGTGCGGCGGGCGCGTTGTCTATTAGATATTCATATCAGTCGGACGGCCAGGTGGCGGCCGTGCGGTAGGGTCCCGCTCGCTGCGGCGACTTGCGACGAATAAAAAACAAAATGGTGGTCAGGAACTGGTTTGCTTGTTTGGTTTGTTGTGTTTTGTTGTTTCTTTATGTGTGTCCAAATCTTACTTTGTATGTGTGTGATAGGTCCGGTAAAAGTGATGTGTTTTATGAGACGGATAAGAAAGGCCCCACCACTTAAGCCTTCGGGCTTTTGCGTCAATCTCTTTGTTATACCTGTCATATTGTTTCCGTCCAATAAAAGTTTAACATCTATCTATCTGTCTACCCGCTAGTTAATGCATTCTCTAACCATAGGTAACACTGGTTAAAGGATCCACCGTTGCACACAATTTCCTTCCCAGCCGAATAAACCTCTTTGTGCTTATACCATGACACGTGACTCCTTGCACTGCCTGCTTAAATCAACTGTATAAGCGGTGGCGGATCCAGGCCATTAGTATGGGGGTGGGACTAAGGAGCTGGAGCATAGGCGGATCCAAGACATCAGTACCGGAGTGGGGCGAGGGAGCTCGAGCATAGGCGGATCCAGGACATCAGTACGGGGTGGGGCTAAGGAGCTCGAGCATAGGCGGATCCAGGACATCAGTACGGGGTGGTGCTAAGGAAATCGAGCATAGGCGGATCCAGGAAATCAGTATGGGGGTGGGGCTAGTTGGTTCGCGCATAAGCGGATCCAGGACATCAGTAGAGGGTAGGGGCTATGGAGTTCGAGCATAGGCGGATCCAGGGCATTACAGAGGTGGGGCTACGGAGTTTGAGCATAGGCAGATCCAGGACATCAGTAAGGGGTTGGGGTAAGGAGCTCGAGCATAGGCGGATCCAGGATATCAGTACGGGGGTGGGGCTAAAGAGCTTGAGCATAGGCGGATCCAGGACATCAGTTCGGTGGTTGGGCTGGGATCTCGAGCTGGGGCATAACTCAGTAACAAATAGGCTGAATTGGGTGAAAATCTGAAGGTATAGGTGAAATACTGTCGGAAAATCCGTCATATTTTATATTGCATCGCCTTTCTTCTGGTCATGCTTAGTCTTTGCTTAACAAAACAAACATTATACGTGTGTTTATTTATGTGATGACATGAACAGAGGGCAAGCGTGGTGCAGTATGCAGATACATGCTAATTTAGGAAAACATGGGCCTAGACAGGGGATTAAATGGAGCCATAATGAGAACACAAAACCTAAAACTCAAACATTGCGTTGTTATAAGTATCAAACTGCTGAAAACACTCGCCTGTCAATCGAACTGTTTGGCTAACGTACATTGTCACCGGCTTCTCCTGCGCCAGAGCGGCACCTGCCGAGGCCGCAGGCCGAGGTTTGTACTTGTATGTATTCATGTAAATGAGCAACAGGTATAACCCACTTATACCTCAAGTCAAATAAGGAAAAAAATACATGGTATTTACGATGAAGTGACAAAAATGATACCCGTGACATTCCGAGATAGGAAACAAAGTCACACGCTCGCCCTAAGTATTGGTGTCATTAAACACTTTGTATAAATAAGACATGATCATGACGTAAATACTCTACAATAGTAAAAGTGTGTATACAAGATATAGATAAAATCATAAACAAAAACACAAGATGGAGGTAAAAACTTTCGTTAAAACATAGACTAAAACAAAAGCCACGCGATAATCAAAACAGGTTCTGCCTGATGTGCTTCACTACAGCGCCTTTAAAGGTATGCTATTTGGTGGTAAACGGATCGATTGTGGGACACTTGATTGCGAAATCATTGAAACAATGTAAAGCACGAATAAAAACACCTCGCTTTACAGTTTCGATGCTGCCAAATGAAACCTCAAAATTTGTAGTCGTGACTACCTGGTTCGACGATGAGGGTCGTGAAAGGGGAGGCTCCCAAGCAGGAAGGCGGAGTCTATATTCTTGCTCATGGCTATTTTTTAATGAAACATAAATCATATTGATAACTTCTTTGCGAGAGGCTGGTGGTTTTGAATACATATAATAGTTCGTAATAAGAAAGCATGGTAGAAGGTCGGGATGTATGAACGTGGGCAGCTAACCACATAAGAAATTTGTGCTTAATTCTGTCTAGCCTTTCCAAATGAGTTTGAGCTGCCCCTCCCCAAATGAATGAACCGTATTCAAGAATGGACAGAACATTGCCGAAATATGCTGCTAGAATGGGGTATATTTTCAGACTTCCCGCGGCTCGGCCGATCTGGAGAGATCGTATGAGCACACCCATCGTCCTATTTGCATTGTTGACGGTGTAATCGATGTGGTTTTTAAAGGTTAATTTCGTGTCAAGCCAAGCACCCAGATCTTGAACCTCTTCCACGTGATCCAGATAAGTGTTTTGAATATTGTACCTGGCCATAATTGGATTTCTTTTCAGAGTGATTCTAAAAGAACAGCATTTTGATGGGTTGAGGTTGAGTTTCCAATCGTTGGACCAAAGTGCAAGCCAATCAAGGTTCTTTTGAAGACGTTCAGAGTCCTATGACTCGGTGATTTTGTGATAGAGCTTTACATCGTCAGCAAAGAAAATATTTTTTTGTCTGAATGTTGTCCGGGAGGTCATTTATGAAGAGTGCAAAGAACAATGGAGATATCAGACTACCTCCCGGCGTTCCGGAGCAAACCTAGGTCCAATCAGAACATTTTCCATTGATAATGACTCGTTGTTTACGATTCCACAGAAAAGTCTTCAGTCAATTCAAAGCCTGCCCGGAAATATTGTAGGATTTTTCAAGTTTGTGGATGAGAAGTTTATAGTCTGCGCTCTGGAAGGCCGAAGTGTAGATGACGTCGTCTGATGGCCTGAAGAGATGGAATCCCAAGCAGTTTTTAAGAGACTAGCTAAATTTCTGTCGCAAGACCTGCGTGGGACCTGCGTTATCAAATGTTACCCCTGGGCGTCAAAAAGCGTGACGTGAGGAGGACGGGGGAGCAAAATCTAAAAAGTATACGTTATGTAAGTTATGGACGGCCCTAAACTCCCGAGTAGGAAAGGAGGGTCCACTCCACCGCAGATAATTTTGCACTCAAAGCAAACGTCATATTGAAATCTTAGTTGTGTTCGACGACTGATTTTGTGTTTTTTTCGGAATTATTTATTTCAGTCAGCAAACAGTGTCAAGCCACATTCACAAGGCAGCCTCAGCACAAAGCGCATCAGGTTTACGTTTGTGCATCATCATGTGCACGAAAACAAACAGGGCGCACACGTCTGAAACATACCTTACTGTTTAGTTCCTTGGCAGCTTTGACACAATCGTCACCGCAAAATGAGCATTCCCCGTCCTCATCCCCCTCCCAACCCTACCCATCAAGCAGACGACACTTCCTTCACAATCTCATTTTTTACCTTTATTAGTCATTACAGCTTGTCGGTGCTTTCTAAATTGCTTCCAAATACTTACAAAATAAGTTCTCCATGTTCTCCAATAAAGGGTGCCCATCTCTGTCTGAACTTGGAAATGAACCCATTTTGATTAGCACTGTGTTGTTCCATTTTGAAATTTTTAACAACAGTTTTCACAAATGCATCGATTCTGATTTGGTCGCCGCTGAAATACTGATTGGCAATGTATTGCTTACCAATTAATACGATGAAATTCACTATGTCTAAGGTCAACAGGGATCCAAACAGTACATTGTTAACGTTGATTACTAACTTGTTGGGAGCTGGAAGTTTCTCATTTATTCTCATAGCCATTGCATTCCAGAAGTTTTGAACATCATTGCATTCCAAGAAGATATGCTGCATTGTTTCAACTTCACCACAATTGCTACAAAACGGATCAGTTACAACGTTCCTAATACACAAGTAGCGTCTAGTAGGAAAATATCTATGTGTTTGTCTAAATTGCAAAGACTGTAATTTTGTCGAGTTAGTTATTTTGAAAGGCATTATAAAGATTTTTTGCCAATCTTCACCAAAATCAATTCGTTCAGTTTACCATTTTCCTTGAGCGTTGGGGGTAAGGTTTTCCAGCCACTTAATGGAAATACTTTTGGGTTTTGAATGTTTTAAATTAATATCCTCCCCTTCCATATTGATTAAATATCCCATCACCCGTTCTTCTGGTTCCAATGCCACTGTTCCTCTTATCATCCCTTTCCATACCCGTGGTATTGCTCGGTTCCAGGCGTAATAGGTCAAAGGATCAACTCTTGTCGCTGGATAATGTTCTTTAAATTGCTCGAAACTCATATAAAGCCCCTGATTGTCAAATAAATCGTCGATCAAATGAAAACCAGTTTCATATACCCTACGGCAGAACAGGGGCTGTCCTCCTATGCGTATTGCTGAATTATTCCAAAGACACTGTCTTCGCACTTCCTTGCCGTTTTGGGGCTCTTTGTTAGGTAAGGCTTCTCGTAGCCACTTTAACATTTCCTTGTAAAATAATGGTATTGTTTGTGAATTAGTCCAGTTATCTCCGTAATTCATGTGCAAAATGTGTTCGAACTTGATTTTCAACCTAGCCTGTAAAATTTTAGAACAAGGTGCATCAATGTTTGTTAGAGTTTTCCCCAGCCACGATACACGCAGCGCTTTGTACATGTTGATTACATTCGGAACGTTCAAGCCCCCTTTTTCAACAGTCTGGTATAGGGTATTCCTAGAAACTTTTGGTGGGCGACCTCTCCATATGAACTTCATGATCTTGCTTTGAATTGCCACTAAGTGCTTTTTATCAATTCGCGCAGCCGAAATAATATATATCAACTGGGAGACAACGAGAGATTTTGCTATTGTTATCTTACCCTTCAATGAAAGGTCCCTCTGAGACCATTGATTCAATGTATTTTGTATTTTGTGATTAACGTGTCCAATGTTTTCTTCCTCGCAGTTATGTAAGGCACTAAACTCCATCCCGAGTACTTTAACCTTAGCACTCGGCGGTAGGCCGCAAATGGGATGTTGACATCTCTTCTCTTTGCCTAACCACATAAATTGACTTTTTGCCAAGTTAAGTTGCAGCCCAGAACACACTCCAAATTCTTGTATGATTTTCAATGCCTCATTACCTGAATCTGCATCCTTTTGAAAAAGGGTTGTGTCATCTATGTACTGCGATATCTTAACCTCTTGTCCCGATATCGTAATTCCTTTAATGGACGGTGTGTTGCGGATTTTAATCGCGAGTATTTCAACAACCATACAAAAAATTAAAGCTGAGGCTGGACAGCCTTGTTGAAGTCCTCTTGAAGGTTTGAACCACTGGGAGGTATAACCATTGTTAATGACAGTCAACTCTGTGTCGGTATGCAATATCTTAACCCATTCAATGAAATTTGGGCCAAAATTGAAGTTGGCCAGAACGTCATATATAAAATTATACTCGACTGTGTTAAACGCGTTTTGAAAATCCAGAGCCATCAGTATCCCGCCCAATCGATCTGTTTCGCAGTACTCTATAACATCTGCGATTGTTCGGACATTCATTCCAATATATCTTCCGCGTATTGAACCCGTTTGGTCTGATGCTACTAAATTAGATATAACCTGCATGATCCTATTCGCCAGCACCTTAGCTGCTATCTTGTACACAATGTCAAGCAAGCATATCGCGCGCTTATTTTTCAATAATTTTTTATCTCCTTTTTTGGAATCAGTGTGATTACCCCTCTTCGTTGGGTAACGAAAAACTGTCTATTTTCTTTCACTTGTCTTAGGTAACTCATAACAATTGTTTCTAAATCTGACCAAAAAACTGTATAAATTCTTTCGAAAACCCGGAAACTGATGGGGACTTATTATTCATCATCGAATCCAGTGCTACTTTACACTCTGCACTCGTGAAAGGCTCGTCACAAATATCTCTATCACTTTGATTGAGTCGAGGGATTTCTATTGAGCCAAGAAACTCACTAACCATTGATTTATCCTCATTATTTTGACTACCGTCACTTCTGGAATAAAGCTTGCTGAAGTAATTCTTACAGTAGTTTAGGATATCATTGTTGCCTGTTATAAACTGGTTGTTTTCAGATTGTAGCACATTAATTTCCTTTTTGGTACCTCGAACTTTGTTTAGATTAAAGAAGTAGCGAGTAGGTTTTTCACCCTCTTCAATCCATCTAGCTCCTGAATAAATCATTGCCCGCTTACCCTTTTCTTGTTCTATATCATTTATCAAACTTTTAAGGTCCTGATACTCTTCTATTAACTCAATGCTTGTTTGTGAGTTCATTTTGGCTTCCCATTCCTCTAGTAGCTTTATATGCTTTGAATTCTCATCGCGCCTCTGTCTATTTTTTTCTTTCCATCCTCTAATGCTCATAACTCTAATTTTACTCAGAAGTATATCTAGTGTTAATCCCCAATCGGAGATATCAGAGTAATCTTGACATCTTGTGGCTGCTTTCTGTATTTCTACCTTAGCTAAATTGACAAACGGCTCGTCACGAAGAAGATCGTTTCGAAAACGAAATAGCCCCGGTCCACGCTCAGATGAGACAACTTCTATTTCTGTTGTCAGTAACGAATGATCGCTAAGGATGGACGACTTAATCTTTATATTTCTTATTACATGGCTATCTATAAAATGTTTACTTGCTATTATATAGTCAATTCTGGATTGTTGCAATGGATTGAAACGCCTCCAAGTATATCACACCAGGTCAGGATTTTTATTCCGCCAAAGGTCTAATAAACTTTGTTCACTGATTTTGTGTTTTAGCAGATCATAGAAGGAAAGGGACCGAGACGGCTGGGATGTTTCAGTGTGTGGATAGTGATAGCAATTTATGTTGATATTTTTTAATATTTCGAGATAAGATGGCATGGCACTGCTCCATAGGACGTTGTTTCCCCAATAAAAAAATTGAAAGAAAATTGAAAGGCGACTTTATTATCAGGGAGGTAATTTCGTGGGTGATTTCGAATTGAATGTTTATTTGTTTGAAGACAGAACGAACAATGTAGTGAACAGTAGTGTTTCCCTTCAGCTGTAGCCCAACCCGGAGGTAGTTCCTGCATCAGACCAAAGGATAACCTCAACGGCTACCATAACAACCAAAAGGTAGCAAGACGTTCCTAAATAATAAATGAGTCGCTGCCATCCAAAGTCTGACACTAGCCGCTTTAAAACGTGAACAGCTGCATAGAGCCTGCTAGGAATGATTGCGGAACTATATCGGCCTCTTTTTGGCTCCTGTTAGTATTGAGTCCATGACAGGTCAAAGAAGGTTATAGGTTAGGGACAGCTTATACTTCGGGCTCTAACTTCTGACTGGTTTGAGTTAATACCGATTTTTAGCCTTCATTAGGTTTCGTTAACGCAAGTTGAATGATGTATAACGTGACCATGCTATCTCAGCATGTACAAATGACATGACCCAAGGTCAGGCCAAGGTGATGACCTAATCTGGTCACTATGTCCATCAATTGACTGCAAGAATAGTGTAAACACAATGAAAAAGTTGTATGACCATTCATTGCGAATGTGTTGATCTGAGCCTGAAAACCTGCGTTAGTAGTTCCAGATGATCACTTTTGTGACTTCTCAGGGGTTACTGATAGACATTTCCAGCTTGATGCGTGGAGAGTAGCCTAAGATACCACTCTTCAGGGTGTAAGATTGAAAAAGTCAGCCGAAGCTGTATCTACAGAAAGCCAATTTGTGGAGAGGTAATACCTGACCCGAGTTCATCCATATAGAAAAATCCCGCTATCATAGCTATTGGTACTCGGCGGATCTCTATTGGGTGATATTAATATTATATCAATAGGCTAAACCTATGCCCGCTGGTGCCGCTTGAAACCTTTTAGGAAGTGAGTTCACTCGCGGCTTGGTGACCTGACTTGAGATGACCCAGATCATACATTTTGTAAAAGTAGCGTGAATAATCAAGCAATAGTACGGCGGCGCCGTGTCTCTGACTGCGTCGGAAAAAACCCAGGGAGTGGTGTTCAAACACCTCCCCCCGTGGTTTAATCCCTGAAAGGCCAGGCGTCAACCACATGGCTAGACAGCTGGGGCCGTGCTTGACATTGAAGGGTGTGTCCCCTGACCCTTGAAAGGCCGTTGATACCTCAGGCGTTTTCAAATATAGTCGAACGGGCACTGCAAATAATGAAGCTGTCTTCCGAGGTCCGTAGCTTTAGTATTTTGAGCCACTTCGGAGCAGCTGGGGGTTAACTGTTGTCTTAAAGGGAATGTGGCACCTTCACAACGTGATTTTAACTGAGATAGCCAAGTTGTAAAGCAGGTCGGAAAACCCGGTACTCCATATTTCATTTGTCTTGGAACTCGATATTTCCGTAGAAAAAAGCTAAAACCTACCTGACACCAGCCCCCCTCAGCCCCCCGTCGCCGGCGGCCATTGTTGTGAGCTACTGGTGTGACGACATATGCTGACACAACACGATGAGCATCAGCCAATCGAAGCCCTTGAAGCGTTTCAAGTATGGTAGTGGTTGCCAGATCGTGACATCATCCACAGTCTGATATTTATTTCTTTTTCTAGAGGAGTATTTTTGAAAACCAAATATTGAGCTTATTGTACATTTTTCAGAGAAATCATGAGTGGTTTCATTATTTTTTACTAAAAGTACGCCTAATTACACTATATTCCAGGATTCGACCAAGGTGCCACATTCCCTTTAATCAATTGCAAAACTACGGTATGACCAGGTATTTCATTAAATCTGTCCAAATCGTCCTGAGTTCGTCTCTGTGATGGGCCGCAGGAGAACCGCAGGCTGCAGGAGCAGCAGGAGCAGGAGCGGCGGGATTACGAGCTGGCGCTTAGGCTGGCGGAGGAGTCCAAGTCAGGTGGCGTGGAGGAGGTGCAGCCGCTCAAGAGGTGAGTGCTCGCCGCTGCCGTTCGTGGCGCTACACGGATCATACCAGGGCCGTGTGACGAATGTGAAGAGGTGAGTGCTCGCCGCTGCCGTTCGTGGCGCTACACGGATCATACCTGCGCCGTGTGACGAATGTGAAGAGGTGAGTGCTCGCCGCTGCCGTTCGTGGCGCTACACGGATCATACCTGCGCCGTGTGACGAATGTGAAGAGGTGAGTGCTCGCCGCTGCCGTTCGTGGCGCTGTACGGATAATACCTGCGCCGTGTGACTAATGTGAAGAGGTGAGTGCTCGCCGCTGCCATTCGTGGCGCTGTACGGATAATACCTGCGCCGTGTGACTAATGTGAAGAGGTGAGTGCTCGTCGCTGCCGTTCGGGCGCTGTACGGATAATACCTGCGCCGTGTGACTAAGAGGTGAGTGCTCGTCGCTGCCGTTCGTGGCGCTGTACGGATAATACCTGCGCCGTGTGACTAATGTGAAGAGGTGAGTGCTCGTCGCTGCCGTTCGTGGCGCTGTACGGATAATACCTGCGCCGTGTGACTAAGAGGTGAGTGCTCGTCGCTGCCGTTCGTGGCGCTGTACGGATAATACCTGCGCCGTGTGACTAAGAGGTGAGTGCTCGTCGCTGCCGTTCGTGGCGCTGTACGGATAATACCTGCGCCGTGTGACTAATGTGAAGAGGTGAGTGCTCGTCGCTGCCGTTCGTGGCGCTGTACGGATAATACCTGCGCCGTGTGACTAAGAGGTGAGTGCTCGCCGCTGCCATTCGTGGCGCTGTACGGATAATACCTGCGCCGTGTGACTAATGTGAAGAGGTGAGTGCTCGTCGCTGCCGTTCGGGCGCTGTACGGATAATACCTGCGCCGTGTGACTAAGAGGTGAGTGCTCGTCGCTGCCGTTCGTGGCGCTGTACGGATAATACCTGCGCCGTGTGACTAATGTGAAGAGGTGAGTGCTCGTCGCTGCCGTTCGTGGCGCTGTACGGATAATACCTGCGCCGTGTGACTAAGAGGTGAGTGCTCGTCGCTGCCGTTCGTGGCGCTGTACGGATAATACCTGCGCCGTGTGACTAAGAGGTGAGTGCTCGTCGCTGCCGTTCGTGGCGCTGTACGGATAATACCTGCGCCGTGTGACTAATGTGAAGAGGTGAGTGCTCGTCGCTGCCGTTCGTGGCGCTGTATGGATAATACCTGCGCCGTGTGACTAATGTGAAGAGGTGAGTGCTCGCCGCTGCCGTTCGTGGCGCTGTACGGATAATACCTGCGCCGTGTGACGAATGTGTTCTTCAATCTGGAGACCGCCTATTTGGGTTAAATATTGTATGGATGCATACTGATGCATGTGATGATACTGGTGCAAGAAAAGGACGAGCTTACTACAGGCTTATCTAAGACCAGCCCAGCTCAGCCCGGGCCTGGGCCCGTCACGCGTTACGCTGCTCCAGCTAATATGTAAGACATTGAGAAGACCAGCTAACGTTTTTTTCTAATTACGTGTGGTGTGTAGACGCCAAATATTTAATTCGCAAAATCCTAATTTTTTTGCAGTTCGAATACTTCTATTGCATTTTTGTGTCTTAGCAAGGCTGCAGAGCCAATTGTTCTATTCATGATATTCGGTATATTTCGAAAGGGCCTTTCGCGAACAATTTGGTTTCGTCATTCTTCAAACACTGGGTCGGTTGCAATGCCCAAAATTTGAGTGGGAAAGACTGCAAAAAATCTTCGCTTTTAGTTGGTAATCGGGACATAGTAAAGTTTCATGCAGAACTAAGATTTCTCACAGCGAACCTTTAAATGCTATAATGCAAAGGATGGTTTTCACAATCCGCAAAGATAGTTTTATTCGGTGTTGTTCTGTTTCCTCTCAGCCTCCTAATGTCAATATTTTGATGAAAAACTATTATTGGTTCAAGCGGCTCCTTTCGGCAATCCACTAGCCGCAGTCCATAGATACGGCGTTAGGGACTGTACCTGTCGAAATCCTTTCTGGGATTGCTGGATTGGGGTGGGCCAACGGAACAAAACAGCCTGTTTTTAACCAGGTGATGGATAAAATAAGCTCGGTCGGCGCCTGGCCTCTAACATGATCTCCTTGGTCACGATGAATTTGCGGCTGGTTTGATAGAACTGGGTTTGGGAGAATTCTGAGCCAATGAGGTCCGAGGCGGCTCATGTATCTAGGGCATATGTGAATTCAGCTCCGAAGCTATCACGCGGAGTTGAGTGTGGATTTGCTCCCTATTTTAGACCCAAATTCGACATATTTAGGGGCTGGTGTCAGACCAAAATCTTCAGAAGTTTATCTCTCAAAGGCTGTTGAATTCGACGTCCTTATTTATAGGGCAAGACTGCTCCATTCTGGGGTGGATTTTTTGGTGTGAACGAATTTTGGGATAATATAGTTCTTATGGGAGACTGGGTAATAGTTTGCGCGTTTCTGAGAGTCCGTCCAGTGTTTGAATGCCTTAATTCCGGAATGGTGGACCTAATATAGTTTGGAGCAAGCGAGTTTGGATGTTGTAGTTTGTGGAATTCTCGTATCCTATGCATTTTTCTTCGTGTTGCCAATTCCTTCGTCCAGCCTAGTTCCTGATGCAGCTGTGCCGTTGGCCTTCTTTTAGCTGCATCTTTTGGTGTGAACGAATTTTGGGATAATATAGTTCTTATGGGAGACTGGGTAACAGTTTGCGCGTTTCTGAGAGTCCGTCCAGTGTTTGAATGCCTTAATTCCGGAATGGTGGACCTAATATAGTTTGGAGCAAGCGAGTTTGGATGTTGTAGTTTGTGGAATTCTCGTATCCTATGCATTTTTCTTCGTGTTGCCAATTCCTTCGTCCAGCCTAATTCCTGATGCAGCTGTGCCGTTGGCCTTCTTTTAGCTGCAGTCATTTTAGTTGTGGATGATTGTGTCTATTTTGATTGGCAGTACCTCAAAAAAGGTGTTCCAAGAATGGAAGTAGGGTAATCAATTACCCAACCAGGAGTACAGCGGTAAAACAATGAACTGATGAGTTCTGAGCGCTCTCCTCGCTGATTTTCTGTCTATGGTTATGGAATAGAAAACAGTTTGTGAAGCACAGTATATATTGTTTCGTCCTTTTTGGTCATCACTGGAGGATATCTTCATGAAAAGAAGAGTACTGACTTGAACATTTTTTAGCGCAGACACCAAGGTGTGCTATCCTATGTGCAGACCATCATTGTGGCTGATGCTTATGCTGTCTTGCGGGGTATGTGTCATCCCAGAGGTTTTGTTGTGACCCAATGGCTGTAACGAATCTGAGATTTTGGTAAGGGGACGTGCGAAGACTCAGTCAGGTGACTTTTGCCATGAGGGGGAAAGCCTGTTACGCCCGTTCGGGGGGGGTGCATTCCCCAAAACGATTTGTTGGCATTGTTTTAGAGGGCGGATATCGTACTGGGAAGAAGCGGAGCGAATCTGGTCCAATGAGCGCCGCCGTCTGCAGATTGGTGACCAAACAGTGCAACAGAAGTGTGCGGCTGCCACTGAATGAATGGCTGATTAATAAAGTCAATAATGTCAACTCTGCGATTGCATTATCGCCGGCCTGGCTGTATTTTTTTAAAGAAAATCGGCCAGCATCGGCTAAAAGTGAGTTCAAAAGGATCCCTTTGGGGATGGGGACATGGCTGGGCTGGCCTCCTGGACCCCCCCTCTTTAGTCGGAATTATGATTGGCAGTTAATATGAGAGAGAAAAACTAAACCCGAAAGTATATGGTGGGCTAACTGGCCAAAACATTTCGCAGTAATGTTGCTATACCTTCGCTGCTCGTCAATCATCTGCTTACACACATTTTCCGGATGGGTCATTTATGTTCCAGTGGTATTTAACCTCGAAAAATACGAAATACGATATAGTCATCAAGGGACTTGTCACGGAAACTTCGACCCCACCAGCTGAACGAGCAACTCCCAGAATGAAGGGTTAATTTAGAGGCCAAAGTATAACGTCCCTCAAAGCAGGGCAATTCCAGCACCAATCGACCAAGCCTACACGGTACCTCTCCGATTTTCTTTAAAATTGGCATATAGGGTTCTCATGGACCCCAAAGCCCAATCTGAGAGTTGCAGCTCAATCGGAATAAAACTTAAGAAGTTATTGCCTCAGGCATTTTTTGAAAATCTGCTTACAGTGCATTTTTTAGGTGACCATACAACCCACAGAGACTGATGAACTATGTATTAAATATACATTTTCCTGTCTGAAATGAACCGAAAAATTCGAATCTGAAGTCCGTTTGACCCTAGGTCACTTGTAAAAAAAATATGATTTGACCTTGACCTAAGGTCATGTCCCAAATTTGCTGGTACACCTTTTTTCAAAATGGAATATCTCAAATTGTAGATTGAACTTTTTTCCGTGCAATAAAATAGGTTAGAACATCCGTTTTTTATATCTACTAGTGTTTTTAACACGCACAGTGGAGGGTGGTCTGGTGTCAACACGTAATGAAGGGGGTCCCGAAATGCCTCCCCTGAGATCTCACCAATTAAGAGAGTTAGGAAAACGCATGTTCCGGGATTTGTGAGGCCTGTAAACTGTTTTATTTGAGCTCAATTGTATGGACTTATATCTATATGTTTAAGGTCAAATCAGGTCATAAATGTCAAATGTATGTACGTCATACCGACACCTTTTGTGAAGTGCCGTGATTATACGGAAAAAGTCGCGAAACGTTTGAAACATATAACAGTGATATATTGAAACAGTGATATTGAAAAATATAACAGTGCGGTGACAGTGGACACCCTCACGTCAAAGGAGCCCTGGAGAGGAGGAGGTTAGGGGAGTATTTATACTCTTTTGACTCCGTGCAAATGGCTTCTGAAGATATTACGTTCAAAGAATGGTCAAAATCAGAGAGAGAGTCGACGCGTTCGGATTGCGTGGATAATATAGAGCGATTTGTTGATTCCTTGAGTGAGAAGGTATGTAACCTAACCCGTCACCACTACATCTATATGGCTCAAGGGCATTATATAGCAAACTGGAAGGAAAAGGCACCAAAGGGGGAAGCCGTAGTCATCGATGACTTATCAGAAAATAATACATGTGCTGCGCAAAATGCTGCTCAGTCGTATCACTGGTCTGCAAAGCAGGTGACTGTACACCTTTTTGTTCCATTCTGGATTGAGGATGGAGTCCGGTGCAGTAGAAGTTGTTTAAGTGACGACTTAAAGCACTCTCACGTCATGGCTCATATCGTGCAGCGCAAACTCGTACCTTGGCTACGCACCCACATGCCAAGTTTGAAGAAAATACATTACCTATCATACGGGTGCGGTGGCCAATACAAAAACCATTTTCACTTTATCAATGTTTGTTATCATCCAGATAGACTTTCAAATACCATGTGAATATCACTTTTTTGCTACCAGCCACGGGAAGAACGCCTGTGACGGTGTTGGCGGTAAAGTTAGAAGAAGAACAGCCAAGGTAAGCGTAAGGAGAGAAGAAAAGGATCAGATCTTGGATCTTCTATTGATGTTCTCTTTTCTGACGCAATACTTCGACACCACAATCCATTTCTCGTTTGTCAGTAGAGAGGAGGTCTTTGAAATGTCAAAACGACTGATACAGCGGCACAGCTCGGCGTCGAAGATCAAGGGCACCCAACGGTTTCATCGTTTCACACCCGTAAACCTGAACACCATGCAGGTGCGAGAGCTCTCTGAAGACATCGACGGAACCAGTGGCAGATCTAGCCGGTCGGTTTGGGAGGAGCAAACCAAAGTCAAAAAGGAAAAAAGAGAAAAAAACGTCACACAGTGAAAAATTGTGCTACAATAATATAATTTGACAGTAGGATTTGGGATATTTGAGCCAAAAGGCAAAAAAAACGTCACGGGGTGAAAAAGTATGGGCTCAAGATACTTTTTTCTATCCAAGACCCAATATTTACACTGAACTTAACTGGTTCTGTTTGAAGTTGAGAGTTGAAGCACCGAAATCTTGCTTATAAATTAAAAATGAGTCAGGGCATAAAGGAGGTCGACCGCTTGGGGGAAGGGGGGCAAAAACAGTTTTACCCCTAGCTTTCCATTTGGGGGGACATGCCGTTTTTACTTCCCCCCTGGATCCGCCACTGGACGGAACAGAGCTGCCTACTGTGACAGCGTAAGGTCAGCTCAGCACAAAGACAGCTCATGGAGGCGCCAGCTCCCGTATTTCGGTGCATTGTTGCAAACCGGTGTCCGGTGTACATACATACATATTTTTCCACGTGTTGACAAATGCTTGCTTCCTTTAACTTCAAGGAGAGTAAAATCGCGCCAAGATATCGTCAAGGAGAGAGTATTGCTCTAGTTCTAACTCGCAAGTGGAAAATGCTTGCTTCGGTCCGATGCAGAAAAAAAACTTATTTGAATTGACGCGATAGGCGAGTTCTATATATGAACACGGGAAACCACGATTGCCTTATTTGGGTTTCACCAGACTTCTAGCACTGTTCCTATTTTATCACCATTTTGTTCCACTACATTTCCAATATGCTGTTGAAGCCCCAGCGACGAGTTATTGTCAGCCTTTAAAGCACTGCAATGAGCATTAACACGCAGTCGGACAGGGCTTAAGCATAATTACCCGAGGTGGCCGGAAACCCTTGATGGCAGAAAAACAACATCGATGAGCGAGCTAATTTTGGAAAGAACTTTGAAAATCTGTCCTCTATGTTTACGCACTGACTGACCTATAGGCTTACAAGATCAGATGTATATTCCTAAATAGCCATAATTTGCGGTCACATAAGCATCGCCACCGGAAAAAGTGGGGGCCAGTCAAACTTCAACCTGATGCTGACAAAAACCTTTCCACGATATGACCAAAAACTGTTCGAATTTGGGCTCCTCGTTGCCTTCCACAGTTACTGTTTATGCAAATTTCAGGTTTTGTCCCATTTTGACTGAGATAAGGAAATTTTGGGCCAAAAAGTGGGAGGCCAGGCCCCTTGGCCTTCTTTTCCGACGCCTATGTGCGGTCACACCAGTTCAAATGCATTGCAGGCCTAGCTGTGCGATGAAAACGTAGCATCGTCAGAGTTGTATGTTCAGATCATTTCACTAGATCATAGGTTACAGACCAAGGTCATATAAACATTATCGCAATTGTTGATCCCACAGCTTTCGGTCACATGACGTTCCCTGGCAATACGTGTATTATGTTTTGATGTTACAGCTGAGGTTACAGAACATTTTTTAGGTGATCATAAAACCCACAGACTGATGAAATATGCATTAAGTATATATTTTACTGTCTGAAATGAGCCGAAGAACTCGAATCTGAAGTCTGTTTGACCCTAGGTCACTTGTGAAAAAGTTGTGAATTGACCTTGACCTAAGGTCACATTCAAAATTTGCTGGTACACCTTTTGTTCAAAATGGCATATTCCAAATTAAAGATTGAATTTTTCTCCTTCCATTAAAATAGGTTAGAACATCCGTTTTTATATCTACTAGTGTTTTTAACACGCTTAGTGGAGGGTAGCCTGGCATCAACGCGTAATGAAGGGGTCCCGAAATGCCTCCCCTGAGATTTCACCAATTAAGAGGGTTAGCAAAACGCGTGTTGCGGGTTTTGTGAGGGCTGTAGAATGTGTTTTTAAAGCTAGATTTCATGGACCTAGACCATTATCCTCAAGGTCAAATGAGGTCATAGAGGTCAAATGTAGGCCGTACCTGACACTTAGCGAAATGCCGTTACTGTGCGAAACAAAATGGCGAATACACTTTGAGCGGTCAAATTTCATAAAGAGAAGATATAAATTGTTCTCTGGAATATTTAGGTCGAGGTCGGTCAAGGTAATTGACCAATGACACCACAACGTGATATATTTCCATAATGGATGCACATACGTTGAAGCTTGCATAGACGCAACCATTAAGCAATCAAAGAGTTTGACCTTGACCCACGGTCTTTGGCCTGTGACCTGGAACTTAGCATCAAGTCATTTGTAATGCCAACCTTGAGTTCGTCGATGTGGTCGCCAGATTTCCAAGCAGCGCCCATGATGCATTTATTTCCGGCCAAAGTGGGCAAGGACGCCAACTCCTTGCAAGTGGAGGAAACCATAGAGATTTATTACAGAGAGTCGACGATCCCATTGGTTGCTATGGCAGCAGCAGGGGCTTCGTCAGCTGTTGACACGGTCGGACGTGAGAAATTCGGTGCGTTAAACGGATTGGAAAAATAAGTTTTTTTCAACGCGGCAAATTTAAGGAAATAGGCTATCCTGAGTTTCAAAATTGGCTTCAAACTCATTGATAATGTTTTTTTCTTCAAAGAAAGCATGTGCCCAGGAACTGTGACAGTGGAAATAGTAAAATACCCCATTATTCCGAGGGCATTACCAGACATGCACATCTCAGTCTTTATGTCACGGCAAGTGAATTAAAAAAAAACAATCGGAAGAAGCTTGGTTACTTTTTTAGAGAGGAAAATGTTAAATTTACACTCTTCACAACTATTTGTGTCACTTTCTTCATCTTACGGGAAATTATAGAACGGAAACCATAACCACTGCTGGGCCTGGTGCCGACCTAGTGCTATGTTGTTCAACAATTTACCTGCGTACGAGTTTTAACGGGGATAGTGGTATCTGGGTCGGGGGGACCTATTGTCTGCCGGCGTATTCATATTAACGTGCCAACCGTACATTCTTCAAATCATTTTCGGTCAAATATTACGTCCACAGCGAAGGCCACCTACTTTCTACGCCTGCTGGAAGCTTTGGGGGCAACGTTAGGACACGGTCATGAAAGGCTAGCAACTGGTAACACCAATGAATGAAAGCAAAAGTAGTCATAGCTACCCTAAGCCTCGGAACGTCCTTAAAAATCCACCGTACTTACAGCTTGTCAGCCATCACTCAGGCGGTTGGAGAGGTCGCACTGAACTTCAGTCGCGTGATAATGCAAACGGGTTGTAGCAAGGCTTGAACACTCTGTTGTGGTATCCATTACGCACACTGTGTATCATGAGATCGATTATAATTGGAATGAAGACTCGGTTGAAGACGTCTTGATATTTGTCAATCGCTTTGAGAAAAATAACGTACAACTTGGTGTTAAATTGGTATTGAACACCGAGATCAATTAGGTAGTTGGCGATGTTGTGCCGCCATCACAAAAGCGCAAACTTCAAAAGTACGACCAAATTCGATGCTCTCTGTGACGGCATCTCAAAGAGCACAAACCCCCGCCACCAAACTCAGGCTAGTGTCTCTACTAACCGTGTTCAGGCTCACAACCAAGATGGCTCACAACTGGAGCGGTCCATAGGCAAGATTACTTTGCTTATAGTCCACAGGAATTCATTCAGTTGAGTTTGTTTTTTTGTGTTTCTCGTGCAACTTTGCCGAAAGATACTTGCGATTCTTGGCGCTGCGGCAACACCGGGAGGCGAAGCTTCAGGGTTTTCAGGCGGGGGGGGAGAGGGGCTAGATGGATTTTGGTGTTAGTACCCGCGATGGATTTTGGATTACCAAAACTCCCCATTTTCGGGCTGGGGAACCTGGCCCCTTCCTCCGTGGTGCCGGCTTCCATCTAAGCGTGGGTCCATGCTTGAATGTTGAGGTCAATGGAAATCCTGGATCCGCCTATGATGGGAAGTGACAGTTAAAGTGCAGTCGGGCATAGGCGGATCCAGGGGGCAAGGGGGGCACGTGCCCCCCCGATCGACCCTCGGAGCCCCCTGAAATGTCGCTTCCCACCCCCCCCAGGATACGAAAGTCGGCGCCCACCGACAGGATTTGGCGCCCACCTGATAGATTTTGCCGGTCATAAGTGGCGCCCCCTGGTCCGGATGGCGCCCCCCCGGGAAGGTGCCCTCCCCGATCGGCAATCCTGGATCCGCCTATGCAGTCGGGAATGTTTCTGGGGGTGCACAATAGCGTGGAATGCCCAAACGTCAGTATGCAATTTAAATTCTAATTAGCTATTTGCTTGCAAATGTGTGTACCACCGGTTTCTGGGCACTCCCAGTGACCTGTCTATATCGTGCCCAGACAGAGGTAAGAAACAAAGCGAATAAGAACTTTCCGTATATTGTTGCACAGTAAAACATGTTAACAACACATCACATATCACATTGACAAACCTAATTATGGACAACATTTTCTTCCAAGCCCGGAACTCCCAATTGACAGACCATCTTTGCAACGATTGCCCATCTCTGCATCATAAAAAACTCTGAGTAAAAAATGAATCATATTTCTAGGCCTCTTTTGAAACAGCAGACTGGATTAAACCGCTCAGTCGCCCAGTAAAGCTCAATGTCCAGCACCCGTTTCCATAAAAGAAACAATAGTATTGACCCCGGGCACGCTCACCAGAGGCGCTAGTGTGCCATCCAAGATGGCCGCGAAAGAGGGACTCCGAAAGGTAAACAACGTTAGTGGGCCCCGGGAATAGCATGGTAAGCGGTGAATTATACGTGTTTATGCCTGGTATGTGGCAGCGGCTCATAACCAGCCGCTGCGGAAGGCAGCAAGGAGCCCAAATTTGAAGAGTTTTTGGTCCCAAAGAGCAAAGTTTGTAGTCAGTATCAGGTTGAAGTTTGCTGCCCCCCCACTTTTTTGGCGGTGGCGACGCTTATGTTTGAAAACGCATTTTCCATTGTACATTCAAACTGGAATTTCAGACAGCTTGAAACGAATAAAGGCGTATATCTACCGAATTATTTCAATATGTCAGTTTCCCGGGCTAAAAAGGAATGCGGCCATAGGCAGATCCAGGGGGACGGCAAAGTGGGCACGAGCCCCATAGGCAGATCCAGGAGGGAAAGGGGGTATGTGCCCCCCTCCCGCCATCGACCCTCGGCGCCCCCTGAAATGGTCACGCCCCCTTAAATTTCACTCCCCCAGGATGCGAAAGTCGGCTCCCACCAAAAGGATTTTGCTCCCATCCGATAGGGTTTCCCGGTCAAGAATGGCGCCCCGCCCCCCGGGAAGGTGCCCCCGATCGGCAATCCTGTATCCGTCTATGATGACGGCCCAAGGATAAAGGCCTACTCTTGCTAGAAGCAGGCTCAAGGGTGTGGAAGGAGGCATAAGCGGAACTGGAGATTGCCTCACAGCCGCTTACCAGGTGGATGTGAATGGAAGTCAGATGGCTGAAAATGTCTGCAACAGACAGCAGCATTTGAGCCTATCTTCTTCCCAATTCTCAGTTTCAACTTCCACTGCTTGGACAGCAGCTTATCTTGAGGAAACTTGTGAAAGCTGAGACTTCGACACTTTCTTCGGAAGGATACACACCGAGGAATGCAGCAGTTCTGATTGGATCTAATGGTTATCCGTCTCTCTTCCATTTTCTGTGAACTTTCCAAGATTATAACAAACAAGAAAATAACGCCAGTCTTCAATATTCAAATCCACCCAACGTCACGTATAACCACACTCTTTCACAACAACGAGTTCACCACGACTGAAAATACGTTACAAACATTATGTACTACCCAGGTAATAGACGACACCAAAGTTCAGTAGCGCCATGAGTCTATTTTGATGATTTGTGATTAGATTACCACAAAAGCAATATTTTGTTTTCAATTTCTTATTTTAAGAAATAAATAGCAAAAACTTAGGAAATACTTTCTAAATTTAAATACAAATATTTGAGTATTGTCCTCTAGTCTAATTTAGGAGGAAATAGTAGATTCTTCCAAATTTAGTTTGTATATGGGCTCTGCTCGATGGCGGCGAACACTGCGCTTTGGTTTGATTTATTTATTGCTGGACGAGACACTACACTCGGCGCGGGAGATGCATGCTCACACAGTTGGTCTTTATTCACCTCTTACGGCACTTACATGTCCTGAAGGTGGACTATTTACTTTGTTTTGGGTATTTTTGTCTTGTGCGGGATCTAAGCAACGTATAAGTCATTGAAATGGCGGTGATAGTTTGTCAAATATTCAAATGGACGCCATGTATAATATTCGACGGAGGATACCCCGCTTTGTGTATTTTGATCCTGCATCACAAGCGAATTTATTGAATCTGTATGAGGAAAGGGTCAAAGCAAGATGCCTATGTGAGGTGGACATCGGGATGGATCACACCCAGGGTAGGTAATGAGGGATTCTGGGAGCTCAATTTTATGGTGGCCTTAATTTTCCTGCCTTATGTTCTTATCAACTGTTGTTTTCAAGATCCAAGTATGACCAAGTGTCAATTCCCATTGCCAATCAGCCAGTGTGCAAAGTATGGCATTTTCGATGAGATCTTGTCAATGTGAGTGCCCTTGGAGACAGGAGCACTGGTGCAAATTTTATCAACCTGATGCGAATTTGCAAGACGGGTGGAGGAAGGGACACGAAAACCAGTAAAATAGTGGCTGAATAGTTATAAAGACACAGAGGGGGTCTTATAAAAAGTCCTTAACTAATTAACTAATAAGAGAGGTAGCATTGCATCATGTAGGTAGGAATGTGCATTTTTCCCCTGGTATATGGCAGATTCTTGTTATTTTTATAGGCTGGTGGTGCGATAATTTTGGGTGCTGGTGCTACTTGTCTGGCCTGCTGCCATACTTGCAACTGGCCAATCAGGATTGTGCATTGTATCAAGATGCAGGATACATTTAAAATACTGATAGAGCTTGGGCAATTGAAACAGCTTGAATCCGCTTCACGTCTATCTGTAGCTAGCCAGGTTTGACAGCACATGACAGAATGATTGAAATATTTTCCTTATTTTGCAGAGGTAAAGGTGAGTAGTCTGCAGAGGGTGAAGCTTCTGTCATTAAGCAATATCAAATTGAAGAAAATAAAAATAAACTTTATTTGAACAAATTGAACAAACAAACAACAACTTAACAAACAAATTGAAGAAAATAAACTTTAAATAAAACTGTTAAACAACATTTATTAAACAAAACTATTATCTTCAAATAAAATTGAAGTTGGGTAAGGGAAAGTAAGGGGAAAGGAGGTGGAATGTTTTGCTAGAGATATAGACAAAATTGGATAAAAACCATCTGTTACAGTTCCACCTATATCTAAGCCAAGTGCACAGAAACTGGATCCCTGAATCCTGATTCTCAGCTCTATCCAGATTGTCCATTGCACATGGAAACTGGGTCTATGTTTGCCATGGCCAGAAACAAGCAGTGCATAATTGAAAATAATGCAGAACACATTTAAAAGAATCAGGTGTCCATTATGCACATTGATGACACACTAAAAAAAGCAGGGAGCCAGTCAGGATACATGGCAGTGTGATGGGGGGACCCATTTATTCATACACATATATTGACAGTAAGAACATCATCATCCATTAAGTATGCTTTATCATTGAAGCCTTACACATACATTACTGCAGTGGCACATACATCAGAATATGGTGCCCTACTGCATCAAGCACCAGCTGATTCAAATATTTTCAAAACACTCACTTGGTACAGCCCAATATGGAAGATAATCAGAACTCATGTGCTGGGCATGTAGCAGTGTTTTTTATAAATTTGTTTGCAACCAAGGGAATAGAAGAAACACTTTCAACTGGTTGATGAGGTCACCATCCCCCAACTGTTGCAAAAAAATTTGACTTTCGAAAAGCAAAGTGGTTAGAAGGAGGCTTTGCAATTGAGCTTTAGTGCCTTCCAGCTATGATTTTTGTTTTGTTGAGTTGATGGGTGTAGATAAAGTCCTAATAAGTCACAAATAATACCAAGTCAGCTATATACCAGGTGAGCAAAGCAAGGTGGTGATGAAAAGGCTTACAAACAAAAACACATGGTTTGAATATAGAGATAAACTCATTTGATAAATATTTATTAAGTACACCTATTTGGAAGTTAAGAAAATAGTCAACACCGCAAGCTGGCTTAATTCAATGTCTCGAATTTCACTATGAGAAATTAACATATTGTTGCCTTCAATCATTTCTGAATATGTGGATTATCAGATGAAGAATAGAAAAATAATAAATTACATTATATAAAAAAGGTACACAGTGTATTAGGGACGCTGGGGGAGAAATTCATGGAGGGTTTGTGGTTAGTTAGTTGGTCAATTTGTGTTTCCACTTATTCACTTAGTTGAGCGATGTAGGGGCGAGCATACTGGAGGAGGAGGTTTGCGGCCTTATCTGACCTGGAAGGCCATTGTATGTCTACGTGAGGAAGGGACGGGTAAACAATGGATTGGAGACGCCGAGCAGTGCATTTGTGGGAACGGTTGTGACTAGTGATCCCATCCATCTTCTTATGGTAGGATCTAGGGTGTCCGATTGGGGTGATGGGGGCATCCGGATCAGCGGGCGCTAATTTTGGTCGGCAAAACCTATTAAGTTGGCGCCAAATTCTACCGCAGGGCGCTGATACTCGCATCCCGGGAACGACCTTTAGGAGAGTCATCGGAAATTTCAAAGGGGCGTCGATCATCAATTGAATGGGGGCATGTGCTTCTCCCCTGGATCCACCTATTCCTTGCGAGATTGGCATTTTCTATTTCTGCCGCTCCCAGTTTTGGCAACGGGTATGACCCCTGCTTCTGTCAGAGTCCTGGAAG
This sequence comes from Lepas anatifera, assembly GCA_034440635.1. Taxonomy (NCBI): domain Eukaryota; kingdom Metazoa; phylum Arthropoda; class Thecostraca; family Lepadidae; genus Lepas; species Lepas anatifera. The sequence goes on along the minus strand of JAOTON010000481.1, from coordinate 908,054 downwards.
CCCGTTTTAATGTCAGGCTAGGGGCGGAAAATGTCGCCCCTTCGTGAGATATATGGTATAATGCAAAAAGTCATCAGAGATGGAAAAAGAAAGCAAAATAGTGGGGCAAGATTCATATTGGCAATGTCGGGGAACCATGCATGGGCACCAATATATGTTTCTCAACTTTTGATACTTTGTATCTTGCTTGACCTGGTTCCGCCTGTGCAAAACCCGGGTGAGCGTAATAGTCTTGTCTCTCTAATCCGTCTGTGGGTGAATTGTTGTCTTTTCGGTCTTGCAACCGAATGCATACCGAAGATGCTTGTAGCATTCATTGGACTGTGAAAAACTGCACCTGCGTGACACCCCTTAATTACAATACCGAAGCGCGCTTATGCCATTGCACGGTTATAAAAATAGGGCTGAGAGCAGCGGCGGATCCAGGGCTTCATTTCGGAGGGGATAGGGTCTTTGCCTCAGATCAGGCTCCGCTTATGTATTTGCTATATGCACTCGGAAATTTCGGGCGGGGGCTTGAGCCACCCTAGCTCCCTTATATCCGCCACTGGCTGGGAACATGGTATAGTTTTCTTTATTCCTCGAGGCTGCCCTGTAGGCAATCTTGTACTCTGGAAAGTACAATTTTAATATACTAAAAATCCCGATGTTTTGTTGCTGTAACTGCCTCTGTTAAACAAGCTGAAAATGTAAATGAGCTATTACCTGTTATCCTATTCATAATGTTGTATCATTATGACATATCTCAATGTTGTAACGGACGGCTTTGTTGTGCGAAGAACGAACCGTATACAATAATACTCATTATGGGAAAAGAACCTCCCCAAATATTGTGTCATAGCTCCGCCCCTGGTCAAGATTTAGTTTCAAAACTTCCATGGAATCTGCCCCAGTTTTACAAGCTAGAAAGTTTCAAATGCTTATCGCAAACTGTTCAGGAGATATCCTGGAAAAAACGTAATGGGTGGGCAGAATCTCTCCTTGACAGGAATAGGGGTAAATTCAGTGTCGGATCTAGGAATTCATTTGGGGGGCTCACCTCAAGCCTCACCGGCTCGAAGCTCGAGCCTCACCCGCCAGTATCTCGGTTAGTCGCTCGTCTATCTATTAACTTTAGAGGCTCGTAAATTTTGGGGGCTTAAGTCCCTCCCCCTGGATTCGCCACTGGGTAAAGCGGCAGCTTTATCTTTGTTGTCTAACTATAGTTGTAAGAATCTGCACGAGTTCTGAACGACTAAATTGATTCGCAAAACTTAATGTTAGCGGTTAAAAACGTCTGCAGCGACTAGGTCTCGAACACACACTCTCCTGATCTCTAGACCATTGCTCTATCCACTGCGCTACGCCGACGCTGGCGTACGGGGTGTGCGCCAAGAAATCTGTGGCGCACATTTGCAGAGTTCTCGAAAATGGATGTTTCGAGGTAGTTCTGTGCGTCTGACGTAAAAACGCAAAATAGAACATGGAAAGAGCAGAGAACAGGCTTTCTAACAGTCTTATTAGATCTTTTCCAACGGCCATAGGCTGATGACAGCAGCTGTCGGAAAATACCAATTTAACACGTAAGCTCTATGGAGCAGTCGCATTTGTGCGCCATGGCAGTAGATTGCTACCAACTAACTTTGAGGGCCCTGGTACTACCCTGCTACAAACCAATGGCGTTCAAAAATGCGCCGGATATGAAGCAGCCACGCCAGACGTCAGTCCCTCTCCTGGCGTTTCCAAAAAAATCCGCCAGGTGCCAACACTTTCGATGACCGAGGCCAATAGTCTAGAAAAAGGAGTTCAAATGACCCATGACCTTGATTGAATGTGGCGGAACCCTTAGCAGTGCTCAACAAGTCATGGTTCTCATTTGATTCCTTACGTTGCGATAACGGTCTACGCCTCATTGTTGGTGAACACTTCATACCATCCTCTATGAACAGGTGGAAGAAGAATAATGGAACTCGAAGGAACTTGTACAAATATTTAGTTTTACTACAAAACGGCGTGTGTGGGACCTTTGTAAAACCATTGAGGAATGTGGAATGACACGAATCAGTGATTTCGACAAAACGGGTGCCGTCAAGATTGCGCTTTTGTAATGGCGGCACAACATTTCCAACTAATTGATCTCGGTGTTCAGATACCAATTTAACACCAAGTTTTACGTTATTTTTCTCAAAGCGATTGGCAAATATCAAGGCGTCTTCAACCGAGTCTTCATTCCAATCATAATCGATCTCATGATACACAGTGTGCGTCATGGATATCACAACAGAGTGTGCAAGCCAAGGCCATACATACCATGAGTCGCTGCAAGCCATGCTACAACCCGTCTGCATTATCACGCGACTGAAGTTCAGTGCGACCTCTCCAACCGCCTGAGCGATGGCTGACAAAAAGGTGTAAGTACGGTGGATTTTTAAGGACGTTCCGAGGCTTAGGGTAGCTATGACTACTTTTGCTTTCATTCATTGGTGTTACCAGTTGCTAGCCTTTCATGACCGTGTCCTCATAGGCGGATCCAGGGGGGGGCAAGGGGGGCACGTGCCCCCCGATCGACCCTCGGCGCCCCCCTGAAAGGTCGATGGCGCCCCCTGAAATATCGCTTCCCCCAGGATGCGAGGATGCGAAAGTCGGCGCCCACCGATAGGATTTGGCGCCCATCTGATAGCTTTTGCCGGTCATAAGTGGCGCCCCCTGGTCCGGATGGCGCCCCCCCGGTCCGGATGGCGCCCCCGGGAAGGTGCCCCCCCGATCGGCAATCCTGGATCCGCCTATGCGTGTCCTAACGTTGCCCCAAAAGCTTCCAGCAGGCGTAGAAAGTAGGTGGCCTTCGCTGTGGACGTAATATTTGACCGAAAAAGATTTGAAGAATGTACGGTTGGCACGTTAATATGAATACGCCGGCAGACAATAGGTCCCCCGACCCAAATACTGTTATGCACGTTAAAACTCGTAGGCAGGTAGATTGTTGAACAAAATAGCACTAGGTCGGCACCAGGCCCAGCAGTGGTTATGGTTTCCGTTCTCTAATTTGGCGTAAGATGAAGCAAGTGACACAAATAGTTGTGAAGAGTGTAAATTTAACATTTTCCTCTAAAAAGTAATCGAGCTTCTTCCGATTGTTTTTTTTTAATTCACTTTCTGTGACATAAAGACTGATATGTGCATGCCTGGTAATGCCCTCGGAATAATGGGGTATTTCCACTGTCACAGTTTCTGGGCACATGCTTTCTTTGAAGAAAAAAACATTATCGATGAATTTGGAGCCAATTTTGAAACTCAGGATAGCCTATTTCCTTAAATTGGCCGCGTGGAAAAAAACACTCATTTTTCCAATCCGTTTAACGCACCGAAGTTATAACGTCCGACCGTGACAACAGCTGACGAAGGCTGCAGTTCTGCCATAGCAACGGAGAGAAAGCCGTTGCTATGTCCACTCTCTGTATATAGCTCTGTCGAGGAAACAACGGGTGCTGGCTGGGGGCAGCAGTTATCCGCTGAGACCATGGCTCATTGTTCCGTTCAACCAGCAAGAATTGGATGATTTGCTATTGTTAGCGATGTCCCCGATAATCCCAAAAGATTGAAAAATAAGAATGAATAAATTCACAACATGTTTCATTGTTACTATTTTCACGTGGGATGGAACGTGCTTCACTTCTTGGATTTGCATACACAAACAGCTAACCCGGCTAAGCCTTAAATTAAATCGTCAAAATATAGATTCGTATGAAAGACGAGATCAGCCTGAAATATTTTCTTATGTTTAAGTGGGTAATGGAGATCACAATTGTAATGAAATTCACAACATGTTTCATTGTTACTATTTTCACGTGGGATGGAACGTGCTTCTCTTCTTGGATTTGCATACACAAACAGCTAATCCGGCTAAGCCTTAAATTAAATCGTCAAAATATAGATTCGTATGAAAGACGAGATCAGCCTGAAATATTTTCTTATGTTTAAGTGGGTAATCATCTTTCAGTTCAATTCTCGTTCTATTTTCGGTGAGTCTGGGTCTAACTTACATTGTAGGTACAATGAATAACATCACAAGGAAGTATTACAATGAAGGTGGAGAGTAAGACAAAATAATTCCATAAATTAAACAATTAACTCACCTACCGAGTAGACGTACATACTGTGTGTTAAAACAATAGGCCGACTTACGCTGAGCGTACGCAAAACCGACGTGAATACCAAACTTAACCCTCGCCCCACCGGGGGCCATCCATGGCCCCCCTAAGGTTTTTCCGGAATAGCAGAAAAACGAAGAGGCGCAGCACCGCGGTTGAGGGCTCTGCCTCTCACTGCATCATTTTCCCACCATCCCTGAAATTGTTTACCCCGGGTCACCCAAAGTCAGGTCACCAGACGAGGTCAACCAAGGTCACCTCACTTCAACTTTAGAGCTCTGTAAGAGCTACATTTCGAAGTCGATCAATTTGGAACTTCCTACACTTTATGGCCCCTCCAGGGTCTACAAGGTGTATATCCGGGATTTTTCGATTTTGTGCCCTGAGGTCAGGTCACGAGGTGACCTCTCCCATTGAAAAAGCATGGGGAAAATCTGTCCTATGATCTAAAAGTCACAAAAGCTATTGAAAATGCTCAGCTTGATCAGAAAAGCGTTCTTGGACACCCTTTCACGGATTCCAGGGGCCGTATTTTCCCTTTGACCTCTCCAAAGTCATCCAAGGTCACCAGGGTCAAAAACAGTATTTTGACAATAACTTGTGATCTAATTTAGCTAGAGCGCTGAAACAAACACCATCGTGTTTGTCTCGTCACTGGCTTTCATTTGATATACGGCAAGGTCACTTTCTGACCTTTCGTGACCTCAGGTCATCTTAGGGCACAAGGTGGCCTCTGGAGGTCAAACCACTGGCGGGAGGTCTTTACGTTTCACATAACGGAAAAAGGACTGACAATTTCCTATCAAATGTGCTTTACCAGACCTCAATAGCTCTAATGGCATAAGAGTTATGCCCAGTTTGCTTAAGCATTGCATATTTGAGTGAAAATAGCCGATGTTGACCTAATTTGACCTCTGGAGGTCAAACCATTGACCTGAGCACTAAAACATGTGAAGTAATTTCTTACTGAATTCACGCGAGCTTTCTATTGCACTTTGCAGATTTGCGCTAACGCCCATATTTTCGGAGTTAGAGGGGGCCATCGATGCCCCCGGTGGGGCGGAAGTGGCGCTGGACCCCCGGTGGGGCGCGGGTTAAGATGAACTTACATAAGATGGTCGACGTGAATCGGAAATCTCATTTTCATCGTAAGTTGTCTGCGAAATCGCATTTTCGTCGTAAGTTTAACTTACGATGAAAACCGACTTACGATGCCAACGTGAATACCAAAATATCCTAAGATAAACGCGTAACTTAAGATGAACTTAAGTTAAGATGTCGACGTGAATACGGTCCCTGGTATGGTTATGTTGCATATCAATTGACTCCCCGTGGCAATATAAGCACAATGCAAGCAAAATAGGAGCTTTATTCCAGCTCAGTGAGAAGTTATTGGCAAAAGAATCGCAGTATGCTCCTGTGACCTGACACGACCAGTCTCCCAAAACCTGGGGTGCTGGGTGCAGAACGACACCCAGTCAATCAGAATTTTCCACTCACTTTTATTTTTTTGCTGAATTTTCCACTCACTTCCAACAATATTTACTACTATCGAGAATTTTACTCAACAATATTTACTACAAAGCCCAGTTCCATTGCCTCCTCTACCAACGTCCACTGGAAAAAGAGAGCAGCAGAATCGACTAGAAGATCGCCAAATTAACTCGGCTCTTATGCGCTTCTTTCGCTTTTCTGAAAGAGAATCTGGCGATTTCTATTTTTCTGGTCAATTATACCTGGCATCCTTATCTCCACCGATTTCACTGGAACAACAGAATCGAAATTCTGGCGCGGGCAAGACGCACAGTGCCCCCCTGCCCCACCGGAGAAAGTTCCAATGGGTGAACACCGCCACTAAATTTCACCACTCGCAAAATTGGTGAGTGGAAAATTAGACACCCTAGCCTTGTGTTGCCAAAAAAATGAGCTGACCGCTTTGAAAGATACATTTCTGGAAAACAGTTTATCTGTGCACATGATTTCTAGGCTTACGTCCTTGAAAAGTTGTTTTTGTATTTCTGGTACGGAGAATAGTGAAAAAACCATTTTTGGTCATCTTGTTGTTAAAAGTAATTATCTTGAAATTTGTATGCTAAGCAGCATATTTTTTTGACATTGTATCGTAGAAAATTAACCATTTATTGCGTAGAAAATAATTTTTATCCATATTAGCCCTTCATTGCTGCGTCCACGCCGTGTGACACCCAAATCCACTCACGACACCCTACGACACCCTACGCTGATATTTAAGTTGAACTAAAAGTGTCCGGTACTTGAATACATTGAAACTCTAAATTTTCATTAAATGAATTTTTGGGCAACAAGAATGCATCCAGTTACCCTTCAAACATCGGCACTTTTTTGTATTGCTGGTCTACGGCGTGAACTAACCAAAACGCCGTCTTTACATCTAGTAAATAAAAGCGGCATCTTTAAGCTTTTTGAAAGGTAGGTTTCATATTCGTTATTGACAAAACATTGTTAGTTTTCCTCTTTGTGTGCTTTTAGTTCTATAATTTTATAGTAAAAAGGATTTACAAAAATTAATTTAGAGCAATTGTTGAAATGCAAATTATGTAGCACATGCGACCGGCAACCGGGAAGCGACCAGAAATTTAAAGTAGTAGTCGCTCTGACGCGGTCGCGACCTGCCGCGCATGGCTAATTGTAGACGAAAGGAAAAAACAACAGAAAGAAGGCTGTAGCTTCGATTATATTGATAGAAAGCTGCATATTCATATGAAGGTGAGTATATATGTGAAGAGGAGCAGGGGAATTGACAGGTAAAGAAAAGAAACTCTTAGCAAGTCTGGAAGAGTTTATTGCCATGATAGAAAGTTTGTAGTTTCGTCTGGGTTAGTTAAGTGTAAACCAAGGCTCTACTGGGCCCTAGCATAGGTGTATGCGAGGTGCAGTGATTGAGGCCAGGAGTGGCCTCCAAAATTCCGATAACTATAGGTATAGGTATAGGAGGGGTGTTGTCCCGGACAGAAAAACTATACAGGGTATGCTTAGATAATTAATTTTGGCACTAGGTATTGCATAAAAAATCTTTTCATTTTTCACCACCTGCCGGTCTCGGAGGCCCCCTCTGCAGAGTTGGTCTAAGGGGGCCCCGATATTTCGTCTCAGGGGCCCTTTAGAGCTGGTCGTGTGGGAAAGGAGAGGAGGGGCACAAGAGTTGGTCTAGGGAACCCCATAAGAGTTTATCTCCATCCCACAAATGTTAGTCTTGGTGGCTCCCAGAGTTCTTTCCCCCGAAGGTTGGTCTCAGAGGCCCGCCAAAAAGTTTTTTATTTGTGGCAATTCACCAATTCCTTAAAAAATAATTGGAGACTGCATCAGGGAGTTTTGGTTGGTAAAGATTTACCTGCTTAACCCAAATTTTTCACATGGTAATAGTCAAACAATGCTGCTTGGGGACGATTTAAAAATATTTACTTTGAGAAAATTAAATGAAATATCCATCCTTCAGTTCAAACAAGGGCTCTGAGAGTTTACCACCTGAGTACCCAAATTGGAAATGTTTACTCCGCCATACATTTTGAGGGGAATTTTCCACTCACTCGCCATACATTCCGAGCTGAATTTTCCACTGGACACCCTAGCGCAAAACCTATTTTGGGTCACTGGACACGACCTATGAAAGATCAGATGGTCAAAACTCAAGTTTATGGTAGAGATCGTGTTAAGAACACACGGTTCGAGGGTTTTCAGCTTTATCTATCCAGTATTTACCGTAAACGAGCCCTTTCTATTTTTCACCATAGACTTATAACAGGGGTGACCAAAAATTGACCCCACCTTGAGTCGACAATATCAAAATTCCGAGATAGCAGATTTGTAGACCCTAATGACTCCATCATATTGTGAAAGTTTCAAACTGATCGGTTGACTGATGTTCCTTAGGCGCCGCTTCAAACTCGTGATTTTAGGTTTTGAGGTCGGGTCGCTTGACCTTGGATAGCTCCTTGACCTCGCATGACCTGACTTAAAAAGTTTGGTCAGATGCGTAAAATTGATCAGGGATGAGGTACCGTAAGTTTCGTTGTTCTGCGTCTCTTCGTTTTTGCGTTATCTGGGGAAAACCAGCAGGGAGGCGAATCTCGCCTCTCCCCAGCGGGGCGCGTGATAAGCAGGTTTTCAGACTTGGGTCAATAAATTTAAAGGAAATGAAGATAAAACTTTGATTTTGATACAATTACGTTTGTATTGGTATTGCGAATCGATTGATATGCATATTATAGGCTAGAAGGTGGCCTTGACCTCTACATGGGTCATGCCATTTTTTATTTTTTGACCTAGTATAGTGATATTATTCGATTTGCCGTGACGAGAGGAAGCGAGTTTTGCCTAAAAAGGATTCTAACTCAATTCTGTCAGACGCTAGAGCCCAGAACCTCTTCTCTAACATGCTACCCATGCTACCTTCTTTGGTCTGTCATGACCTCAATATTGACCTGAGCCAAAAAGTGATCGATGTAGTTTCCTCATGAATTGTTATGGGTTATCCACCAGCGTTCGCGTTTTTTCGCTATCCTACGTAGGAGCCGAGTGCGGGGGGTGTTTTAACCCCCCACCCTACCCGGGCGAAGGTGGCTCGGAGGCCCACCAACAAAGCTGGTCTTAAAGGCGTTTTGCTTCGTATTATTGGCACTGCTGTCTAGTTTTCACAAAACTAGTATGTGTTGAAAGATAATGGATGCAAAATTACCTATGTTTGTCACGTGAAAATGCGAAATTCAATTTTGGTTGCAGCAGTGGAACTATGCGATTAAAATGTATACATTTCAGTTTTGCTGTGTAGTTGAAATGTAGCAATATACTGCGTGAGATCTCTGACAAACAAGTCAGGATCGGATGCAGTTCTTTGTTTCTGAAAGCCGAACAGTGGGGCAAGAAGCCTGCAGTCTAAAATAGACAACCTGACGGGTGTGAAAATGCTAGAGATGTTAAACGGGTGTTGAACTTGGGAGTTGTGATTCAGGAGGCAGATGCTCTACCACTGAGCCGCGTAACACCAAGTGGATGAGTGAGTGGCTTTCTGGATGAGTGAATGAGGCTTTTGAGCCGAGAAACATAGCTCACAAGAACGATTATCATTTATTGCAATCTGGAACTAAATGTCAATTACTTCCTTCTTCGATGCAGCGTAATCTTCGAATGCAGCAGGATAGCTTGAGTCATGGTGCCAAAGCGCTCCCCGCAGTGGTCACATGGGTAGAAACTCCGCGGGCCACGGCCAGTGCGCTCATCCCCAAACATCACGTGACCTCATTGTTATGTTGAACATAAAATAAAATATGCTACGCCGCTTTATCTTTTTCGCCTAAACACATTCAAGATAACTTCATGAACTGGTTAGAGAACTGTCACATGACTCACGACGCTGGGTCCAGTCCAGTTAGAGTTGCCATCCAAAAATGAGGGTAGGACTGTGCCGCAGACGCAGCCTCCGGATCCGAATATGGTCTCCGCCGTTCCACCTCCAGACGTTCACTGGCATTAAGTTATGTCACAGATTATTATAGGCTCTGCCTCAGCGTTGATCGGGATATTTCTCTAAAATACCTATGCTTCAATCCTCGCTAACTCCCGGGTAAGGTCTCATGGATTTTGCAAATTTCCAAACGTTTAGTCATCTCAAGTATGACAATCCAGCATTGCGTTTTTCCAGTACGGTAGCCGAGCATTGTCCTTAAGTATCAGATGTAAAGCAGCTTTCAAGCTAGCATGATTTTTTTGTCGTTGAGGTCGTAACGATAATTTAACCGATCTACGCTGATGGAGCGTTGTACTGTAACTTAACAGTTCATTTGATTTAGATGCATAGGTGGATCGGAGGAGGGAGAGGGGGAGGCAAGTACAACTACTTCCTGAACTTTGAGCACTCGGCGCCTCCACACTGACCCCTGCCGTTTCCTCAAAACGCCCCGGTCCACTCCTGAAACTTTGTTACCCCATACTCAGAATGCATGCATTGCCATTCCTTCAATGTGACTTGGGACCCGATTAGTTTATGTAGATACGGGTTTGGATATTTAGGCTTAGTCATGGAATTATAACTACTCAAGTATTGTATTAAAGGTGGCCTACGCTATCGTTACGTGACATAGTTATGTGACGTTACGGTTTGTTAGACCTACGCTAAAGAATGGCGTTACTGTATTTTAGACAAGTTGCATTAGCAGGGAATTTAGCTACACTACGATAAAATAATCATACTACGATATCTACGGCTTGATCACTATAACTGAATCTGACTTTTGTACACAGTAAGAAATGGCAGAATTAATTGAGTTATCGAAAAATTGTATCAAATTAAATAAATGCTAGATAATGGCGCAACGGACTGTCTTCTGAGCAGACCACATCATTTGAAAAGAAGGCGCCCGACGCTCACAGTTTGGCAAACCGGCGCTCACTGCGATTGGTTGCAATATCTCTTATAACCAGGCTTATTGCTGGCTCAAAAATCATCACTCTTAAAAACACTTGGTATAGGTCTGAAAGTTTTTACCGGGATGCAATTGTTAAACCGTACAGGGACGGAGGTTTCAGCCACCATCGCCTTGAAGAGGGGGTGGGTAAACTGGCCCTAAAATCTAACCAACCACACTAGTTAGCGAAAGCAGTAAACAGCGTCAAGTAGCTGGACCTAAGCTCTAAAAAGTGTTCTTTACATTTTTTGTGGTCAAACCCAAGGTCATTGGAGGCCAAAATATCTCACCATATGGTAATAAGGTCATAGTCATAGTGCACTGTGCTGTGAGGAAATGAAGGTTTTTTTCAGTCCGATCATCTTATATAAACGATATGTGATGTGGAGGGATTCGCCTTTGGAGTCTTGTCAATGAACCGCGTCAAATGATATATATGACATCGCTAGGGAAAAACTCTGGTTTGACCTGACCTAGGGCCAGATAAAGGTCGAATTGGGTCTAAAGGCCTGTTATTTGAAATTCAGAGATATGATTTGAAATTCAGAGATATGACAAACACAGGGAAGCAAGCAAGCAATGGCTTTTTATTAGGCGTTCTGTCATAGCACCTTGCCCGCCTCTAAAGGAGTGTGTGGGAGAATTTTAGAATTTAGTGTGAGGGCAAGCTACGTTAGTCTGTTAAAGCAATGGGAGTTATTTCAGTAATGGGTTGCAAGATGTTTTAGCTTGCAAGTGGACTTGTCGTGGCAATGGCATAGCCATGCCAAGGAGGTCTTTTAATAAGTTTAGACCCGCAGAGTGCGAAGGTTATTTCTGTGGTTGAAGACCTTACAAATTTAGAGTTTGAAATTTAGAAATTTGGAATTTAGAATTTGGAATTTAGAATTTAGAATTTTGTGTGTCAGCTATTGATGTCCGCTTGTATACGTTACTCGAAAGCCTCCGTTAACTCAATAATTTCGTATTTTAGAAAGTGCGCTAAACACCTGGCCAGGGTGCCGCGATTTACCCTGCAACCCGGAGGTGAAGTTGCAGCTCCCTCTCGGCTGGGCAGCCGCCGCCAGAGAAAGAAGTGTGAGAGGATAGTTAGATTGTTAGTAAGAGTATAGGTGTGGTTAGTATAGACCCGCAGTGAAAGGTATCACTGCGGTGAAGAAATCTAGCCTATCTAACCTAACCTGATTTCAAAGTTAGCCTAACATAACCTATCCTTAGCCTACAATGAACCATTTAAAGGTTACAAAACTATTGCTTAAATTTCGCAGTGGATCAGCTATGATTAGAAAATAGGCAAGTCCTACTTTGGGGGTGCACCATGCACCCTCATCATATATACTGGGAGGAGTGATTTATAGAAACTTCTCTAGCCCAGAGTCCTTTAGAAATGTAAAGACTTTTTCGAGAAGTTCAGGATGGTCGTTACCGAGCAGAGTTTTTAGGTCTACAGGGATGTTTTGGATTCGGCAGTAATCTAGCATGGGTTGCCGATGGGTATTGTGCTGGGGACAATCGATGAGAATGTGATGGGGATTCTCCATTGCGTCGCAGGTACCACAGGTACCCGCGTTCCAATAGGCATTTAATTTTGTGTGTCCATTTCTGAGTCTGGTTAGAATAACCTCGCGCCGGCGACTCTTTGGTTTGAACTGGGCCAGTAGCCGATGTTAGGCTTGATATAAAATAGGTGGGCGCTGTGGTTTATGGTCCAGTTATGTTGAATTTGCTTCCGGATGGTGTCCTGGAGGAGAGCTTTGCTATCGTCTCCAGACCACTTTAAGGGTTCGATCTCTCAAGTTCTAGGGACTTTTTGCCTGCTCATCGGCCTTTTCATTTCCTTGAATTTTGCAGTGGCCCGGGATCCAAAGAAAAGAGACATCAGGGTATCATCGATACCTTTCTGAATATCTGCTATAACGTGGTGGCTGGGGTTGACTACGTTACTGATGGCCTGCAGGACAGATTTAGAGTCTGAACAGATGACGGCTGAGTTGATATTTTGGGTTCTGATTATGGCTAATGCATTTAGGATGGCAACAGCCTCGGCTGTGAAGATGGAGCAGTTGTCCGGAAGTCTTTTCTGAAGGCAAATGTTTTGCCCCCAGATGCCGAGGCCTACTTTTTCGCCTATTTTGGAGCCGTCTGTAAATATAAAGGTCTTTTCCGCGTTACAAGATCGGAACTCTAGGAATTTTTGGGAGACTTCTTCCTCTGAGAAGTCCGTTTTACGGGAAGTGAAGAGAAATTCCACTTTGGGCTCTTTTCGAGTCCAGAAGCGGGAGAGTGGGGGTTTGCCTATTGTCGCTGGCAGTGCAAGATTTAGGCTTTCCAGGGTTTTCGCTACTCTGTGCTTAAATGGGGGCCACTTCTGTAGAGTGGCTTTATTTGCTCGTCTGGGATGGGCAAAACATTGTTTTGCCGGGTGATTTTCGGTGGATTGAACCTTGATGTAGTAAGAAATAAGCTGGGCGTCGCGTCTTGTCTGTAGTGGGCACAGCCCGCTATCAGTTAGCAGGCTGGTGATGGGGGATTCTCTGAGCGCGCCTGTGGCTGCCCGGATACTGGCGTTTTGGACTCGCTCTAGCTTTAATTTATTGGTCTTGTTCGTCGAGTCAAAACGAACGAATTATATTCGAGAATGGACCGAATCAGGGACTTGTAGAGCATAAGCAGGGTCTTTCGATCCCCGCCATACTCTGTGCCGCCGAGCATGCGGAGAATGTTGACTCGCTTTTGACAGCTAGAGACGACTTTGGTGATGTGCTCATTGAAACTCAATCGGGAATCTAGGTGACGCCCAAGAATTTGAAGCTATTGGTGCATTCAATAGGTTTACCCGAGATTTGGAGCCGTGGAGGGTCGTGTCTGGAATGCGCTCTGGCAAAGACAACGACTGATGATTTTTCCGCCGAGAGTGATAGACCCATTAAGCTACACCAATTATCGATGTCGTTTAAGCTGTCCTGCAACTGCGTAGTTGCGTGTTGGAATTCTGGTTCGTTATACCGCCTGGTATCGATTGCAGTGGTTTTCCAAATGGCGACATCGTCCGCAAAGAGGGAGTAATTTATTCCAGGCGGTAGCTTTTTGGCGAAGAGATCATTGATCATTACTAAAAAGAGGGTGGGGACAGAACGCTACCCTGGGGTGTGCCTTGGTCCTGGGTTGCCAGGTAGGAGAATGTGGTGCCACAACGGACTTTAAATTTTCGGTCCTTGAGGAAGTTTTCGATGAATTTTGCAAGGTGGCCACGAATTCCTAGCTTGCTTAATTTAAACAAAAGGGCATCTTTTGTACGCGATCGAACGCCGATTTAATGTCTAAGAATGCAGCTATTGTTACTTGCTTTTTGTAAAAGCCATTTTGGATGTCACTGACTAGTTTCACCAAATTGTCAGTGGTGGCTCGCCCGCACCGGAAGCCTGATTGCATAGCATCAAGCTTCTTTTCGAGGATCTCGTGAAGTCTAACGTTTACCATGCGCTCGACAAGCTTGCTAGCACAGCTAGTAAGCGAAATTGGGCGATAACCTTTGGGTCTGTTTTTTCTTTGCCAGGTTTTGGAAGGGGATGATAATACTCTCTCGCCACGATGTGGGAAAGAGTCCTAAGAAACATGTTGTTAATGGCCGAAAGCAGGTACTTTAGTGCTGTTTGGCTGAGGTGCCTGAAAAAGAGTAGTGAATTTCGTCAGGGCCCACTGCAGTGTTTCCACACTTGCTAATGGCGTAATTTAGCTCGGTCATTGTAAATGGTACATTATAATACTCTTGATTACCATAATTGATGAATGTGTGCTTTTGCACCATTCTGCCTGGTCTTTGGAGCGCTGGCTGTATGAGTTATTAGCTGCGACACTGGCGTAATGATCAGCAAATTTATCCATGACTTCCTAGGTTCGGTGATGGGTTGGCCAGCTATTTCTAGCTGAGGGAAAGGTCCACGGGGTGGTCGCCTCGCAGAGAAAGCTCTAATGGTTTTCCAAACTTGGGTGGTGGGAGGAAGCGGTTGAATTTGGAGGCAAAGGAGTTGAAACTGTCCTTTGAACCCGCTTGCACGTGTTTCGAAAGTGTTCTTTGCTGCCCGAAGTGCGGATCGAGTAGGGCTGTGTGCCCTCCTCTCATATGCCTTGCGGGCTCTAATCATTTGAGCTTTGGCGTGTGCCGTCTCTGCGTTCCACCATGGGGCTCCGTTTTTCTTCGGGGTCCTCTGGTTTTTGGTATTGCTACTTGTGCTGCTGAGCTTATGGCTCTTAGTATTAATTCAATGTCTGCCGAGTGGGGTCACCTTCGGTGACCAGTGTGAGGTCGACCTCTGCCTCAAATTTTGTCCAGTCCGCTCGTTTTAGACTCCAGGAAGGGGAAAACAGATCAACGCGGTCGAGTGCTCCTTGGGGACATTGATTTTGATTGGGAGGTGATCGCTCATGCCTGGGTTGTCTTCGACATCCCAGGTAAACAGTGACGCAATTCTAGGCGTGCAGCACGAAATATCAATGGCTGAGTCTGAATATCCGCTTTGCGTTGCTTGGCGGGTTGGTGCGCCGTTATTTAGGATAACTAGATTTTGAGAACCTATTGCGTCATATATAATTTCACCTCTACGGTTTGGCATGGCGCTGCCCCAGGATGGGTGGTGACCATTCAAATCTCCAAGTAATAACAAAGGCCCGTTAATTTGATTAAATAGTTGTGCGAGTTCCCGATCCGTTGGATCAGGGTCGCAAGGGATATGTATATTGAGACAACCGTCAATTGACGTGTTGTATTTTCAAACCAATAGCTACACAGTCCAGTGATGTTACCAAAGGCACGTGACTGTGTGGATGCTATTTTCTATTAGGATGGCCGTGCCTCCCTTACGGACAGCAGCGTTTACGTTATGGCGATACCAAGAGTAACCCGAGATTTTGTATTTATCGTTATCTTTATCAGTAAAGTGGGTCTCTTGTAATGCTGCTAGTGCCGGTTTTTCTCAGCAAATATTGATGAAAAAAGCGGGAATTTCCCGATAAGGCCATTTGTATTCCATTGTAGAATTGAACCCATGGTGGTTTTTAACGTTTGTGATTAGGGATCTACGCTTACGAAGGTTATACGAGCACCTGCTGCTGCCTATCGCTAGCAGGAGAAACTGGGGTGGAGTGTCTGGAAAAGCTTATTTTCCTTGCTACGGGTGAGCTGCCGGGGCTGGAGGAGCCGGGGCTGGGGGTTTCCAGGAGGGGAGCTCTGGAAGAGTTTATAACGGTTTTTGCAGAGCTCGTCTCTGAAGCACTGCTGGTGTCAGAGACGGTCTCTGTCCCGACAGCTCGTTGCCAGACTGACTTTTGTCGTCTGACGTTTCAAAGTCACTTGAGAACTGAAACTGCATATAATGACCTATGAGGTCGGTTTGGGATCCGAAACACAGGGATGTTAAAATAAATAGTTCATCTCCGTTATCGACAAAGTTATTGGGCTCAAACCATTTTACCCATGTATTTCCAAAGGAGAGTTCATGGCTCAACCTCAATGCATCGGTATCGAAAATCTGGAGAATCATTTTACATACCTGGTGAACCCTTAGTGTGATATTTCAGATTGATAGGGCTTGTTCAATCTTGTTAGATGTTGTATATTAATCTGTCTTTACTTGTTCGGTCTTAAACTTTTTGATTTGGGGCCACTTGATCTGCACTGATAATCTGGCATGAAAACATCTGAACCTAATATTTTTAACAAGGAGCGTCAATAAGGTTCAGATAAAAAATCAACTAAGTACAGGGCGGAGTTGACATGGTCGTCGGAACATTTGGACCCGAGGATGAGCGTACCGTTAGATACCAAATTCTGAAGCGCTTCATTCTACCTCATTTATCCATCACCTGCAGAGAGATCAGGATCGCATTGCTACACAAGATACGAGTTCTGCTGATTTGATAACCATGAACATATACAGTGATACAGCGAGCGGTACAGCAAGCTATGTAAATGGCGTTGAACACACGCACTCACGCGTACGCACATGCATGCACGCGAAACACTCCGCAAACGTGTTCTGAAACCACTGCCAACTATTCGTATTCCTATTGGGGCTAGATAGTTTATGTGGCCATAAGACAAATTTCCAGTTGCTGTCAACTCGATAAGGCTTCTGGTGTTTCCCCTTTGCCCTTGACTCTGCTGGCCCCGAGTGCTAGAATCCCGCCACGATATCTGATGCACCTATGATAATACCGATCTCACCGCGAAAGATGGTATCAGCTCAGATACTGTCGCGGCGGGTTCAATCCGTCCCACCTTCTGGTGCCTCTGTGCCGACAGCCGAGTATCTCCTCAAAAAGTGATCATCCGAAGGGAATTCGCTTCGAGAAACAGTCTCTCATCACGGATGATGCAGACGACGAATTCACGGTTTGATTTATATTTTGATTTAGACGGGTGTGATGTGGTGTGGGACGGTCGGGGCATCCGTTTAACAAACTCAAGGCTGTATGCGGTTGAGCGCGAACGAGTGGCCGGTGAGGCGTACCTGCCGTCCGCGCCGCCCGACCCTGCTGACCAGCTGGTGCATCTTGCCAGGTCCAATCTGGTCACCCAGCAGCTGGCAGAGGCGGCTAGCAAGAAGCACGACCTCTCCAAGTGGAAGTACTCGGAGCTTCGCGACACTATCAACACCAGCTGCGACATCGAGCTGCTGGAGGTAAGGTCGGCTTGTGTCCGAGGTGAGACAGCTGTCTGGGCGTGAGCCTGCTGTCAGCGGCAGCAAGCTTAGTGGCTGACAATGTAGGAAGGGCTGCAACCGCTCCCCCATATAGAATATGCACCTGGGCACGCAACCAGAACTTGTCCGGTGGTGCTCAAGCAAGCTGTGCCGTATTTAGCCCGAATTTGCCGTGCAATAAAGGCTCATCGTTTTAAGCACAGTAATCATCCCGCTTCAGGCTCGTTCCTCAATTTACGTATCATGGGATATCAGTTGGGGCGTGCCATTTGCGGAATTAACGACCTGCTGGCCTCGTTGGGCCGGCGTCTACTCCTGTCAAGGAAAACATCGCTGGAAATTGTAGAAATGGACCTGCTGCGGACGAATTAACTGAAGCGTCAAATATGCTCCCGGTTGAAACAGCTACTTGGCTGGTGTGTGAGGTTGGCGCCGGACCGGGCTATACCCCCGCCCCCCGTACCTCAGTTGGAAGTGTCGGACTCCGGCCCGCCGCTCAGAAATCGTACAATGGCAGTGCACTGGTGAATGCTTGGGATCGGTTCTCCTGAGACGCTCCGGGGCTCAGCCTCAGTCTCAGTCTCAGTCGTGGTGTCAGAAGGTCAGCTGGCAACTGACTGGTCAGAGAGTGACCTGAGCGGGGCCGCTATGCTTTGTGGGACGTTAAATGTTGACTCCCCAATCAACCCATTATTGTGGAAATTGTTTGTTGGGATGGTTCGGTAGGGGTCCCCGAGACACGTCTCTCGACAACTTTAGAGAGATTCCTTTTTTAAAATCTGAACTTGCAATAACATAGACAAAATTTGTAACAAAACAAACGAAAGCAAATTAATATTTAAAATCATACAGATACAGCTTTATGAGGTTCTCGTCTTACGATATTACGCATCCATTTCATCTTTGTTAAACTTTAAGGTTAACCCGCGCCCCACCGGGGGTCCAGCGCCACCTTCGCCCCACCGGGGGCCATCGATGGCCCCCCTCTAACTCCGAAAATATGGGCGTTAGCTCAAATCTGCAAAGTGCAATAGAAAGCCCGCGTGAATTCAGTAAGAAATTACTTCACATGTTTTAGTGCTCAAGTCAATGGTTTGACCTCAAGAGGTCAAATTAGGTCAAGATCGGCTATTTTCACTCAAATATGCAATGCTTAAACAAACTGGGCATAACTCTTATGCCATTAGAGCTATTGAGATCTGGTAAAGTACATTTGATAGGGAATTGTCAGTCCTTTTCCGCCATGTAAAACGTAAAGACCTCCCGCCAGTGGTTTGACCTCCAGTGGTCACCTCGTGACCTAAGATGACCTGAGGTCACGAAAGGTCAAAAAGTGACCTTGCCGTATATCAAATGAAAGTGAGTGACGAGACAAACACGATGATGTTTGTTTCAGCGCTCTAGCTTAATTAGGTCAAAAGTTATTGTCAAAATACTGTTTTTGACCCCTGGTGACCTTGGATGACCTTGGAGAGGTCAAAGGGCAAATATGGCCCCTGGAATCCGTGAATGGGTGTCTAAGAACGCTTTTCTGATCAAACTGAGCATTTTCAATTGCTTTTGTGACTTTTAGATAATAAGACAGCTTTTCCCATGCTTTTTCAATGGGAGAGGTCACCTCGTTACCTGACCTCAGGGCACGAAATTTTAAAATCCCGGATATACACGTTGTAGACCCTGGAAGGGTCATGAAGTGTAGGAAGTTTCAAATTGATCAACTTCGAAATGTAGCTCTTACAGAGCTCTAAAGTTGAAGTGAGGTGACTTTGGTTGACCTCGTCTGGTGACCTGACCTTGGGTGACCCGGGGTAAAAAAATTTCAGGGATGATGGGAAAATGATGCAGTGAGAGGTAGAGCCCTCAACCGCGGCGCTGCGCCTCTTCGTTTTTCTGCTATCCCGGAAAAACCTTAGGGGGCCATCGATGGCCCCTCCCCCGTAGGGCGAGGGTTAAGGTGATGTGACCAAACGCCATTACGCAGCGGTGACCGTACATTACCGGCCGACGCTGCTGTCACGACGAGGCGGACATCTGTACCCGCTGCAGAGCCTGGCAAGATGCATCAGCTGATAGATGCTGATATCAGGGGTCGAAAATCCAAGTGAAGATATTAATCTATAAGGCACCGAGCTGCGGCATGCTTCGAGCGCAGTTTGATGACGTCAATGCTCAATACTCCGCCGTCGATCGAAACGCCGTCGATCGAAGTTTGAAAGTAAACCAGATTTTCTTTAAAGCTCGGAATGTGTACCTAAATCCACCATACAAATGTATACCCACACACATGTATTTATCATGACATTAGCAGATACAGAAATTACAGTCATGAGCAGAAGATTACGCAAAATGTACCTGTACCCACATGCATCAGATCATCGAGGGACAGTATTGCGCATCTGATCAATCTTTTGTAAACATCGCCGTTAGTGAAAACAAGAATACGATTAGCGAGTGTTGTTTGGCTTAACACTTGCACTGGAGAGGGGTCTGGCACTAACGCCCACTGGAGGGGCGTTGGTAGACCCCCACCCCTGAGGTCTCGGAAACTAAGAGACTTTGAAAAACGCCGGATGGAGAGTGGGTGGGGGCTATGGTGACCTACCTTTTGAATAATTTTCATTGACCTATGCTAATATCTTCAGGGTCAAACGGGGTCATAAAGGTCAAATATTGGCCATGTTAGAGACTGATTAGGAAATGTCATGATTATGCGGGGAAAAGATGGAAATAAGCTAAATGCGCGCCAGTTTCATAGAGGAAAGGTCTCAAAGAATATTTCCTACTATTTTCGGGTCAAGGTAGTTTAAGGTCATTGACCTATGAGGTTACAATATGATATACTACCTATAATGTACACTATGACCAACACTTAGCAACTTTTTGGCGATAAATGAGGATTGACTTTTACCAATGACCTTTGACCTTGACCTTTACATTAAGGTGCCTTAACTATGCCGTCATAACATAATGTACGTCAGACTGGGTAACGGCAATTGATCGGAAGCACTGGGGCCAATGACCTTGAAAGTGCTGATATGACTGACCTGTGACCTTGACCTTCACATTCATGTGGGGTGACCTTGACATATAATCCCGGGTTTATGGCGTTATGACGTCACCACTCGGTCTCCAATGCAAGCAAACTGGTCCGACCATGAGATTGTGGCGATCTTAACACGCGCATTGACGGGGGCGGGTACCCCCCTCGGGTTTTTCGGAGAAAGCATAAAAATGGCGGTGCTACGCGCCGCCGTACTTGGCATACCTTTTCCCTCATCATTCTTACAACTTTTTTCCAAATTTAAAGGTTAATTTGTAGGATTGAACTTGGCCACGTAAGGCCTTATTCAATCTACCAATCGAAAGAAATAAGTCGACGATGATAATGTCCAATTTTTTGATGCAATCGCCAAACAGCGGATGAGAGACAAAAATGATAACTGACAACAACAGTGCCAATATTTACAAATGGGAACTTATACCCATTCCAATGGGAAATAAAATGCCAGAGAAATACGTAACACTCGATATGAACGCGTGTAGAGTGAGTGAGAGCGTGAGTGATTGGGAGAGCGTGTGACGGCGAGGAATAAATCGCCAGCAGGTTCGATGCCGTAATTGACAATGAATTCAGCGACGGCTGCAAACCGAAATCGGACTTGCAGTGAGCAGGGATCTGCTCAGTCAAGAGTGCAGACCCAGTGACACGACGGTATTGTCAGTGTAACTGCGAGGGAACGAAACACTCCAGGGAGTGGCCCTGGCGAGTGATCGCAATGCAGCGGTGGAGGAGTGGACCAGCCCAGAGAGTAGCCCTGGCGAACTGACCGGTGTTGTCACCGTTAGTTAGTTAAGGGCTTTTTATAAGGCGTTCTGTGCAAAGCACCTTTGCCCGCCTCTAAAGTGTGGGGGAGAATTTTCCGGGAGGGGTGTTTACTTGAATGTCGCAGAACAAAGGGACGAATCTTATTTCAAGGAATGGGTCGCGAAGTGTAGCAACACTTGCGAGGGAAGGGGATTGCTACGGCAGAGATGCCGAGCCTGGGGCACAGGTAGGATATAAAAGGGTACGTGAAGAGTTTTGCCAGCGTAAAGATTAGTTTTTTGAATTTTGTTCCTTGTTATCGAATAACCGTTTGCTTACGTTACTCGAGTTCCTCCATTGAAAAAGAATAATTTTGGGTTATTAGAAATACCCGCAAGCACCATGACGTGATGCCGCGGGTCTTTATCCTGCAACCAGGAGGTGAGGTTACAGCACCCTCTCTGGCTGGGTAGCCGCCGCATAGAGGAAGAGAGAAGGGTAATAGAGCAGATAGAGTGTTAGGGAGGGGTGTGAGTTGGTTAGTTGTTAGTCTTAGACGTGGTTAGTATAGTTAGTAGTCCTTAAGTTAGGGTTAGTTGGTTAGCAAATATGAACGGATGGTTAGGTAGGGTTAGTTGGTTAGTTGAACCTTTTTTTGGTTTTGTTTTTTTTTGTTTTTTTGTTTTTTTTTCCTAGGGTGGGAGTTATTCTGAGTCTACCATACCTTAGGACCAGACAGTTAAAACCTAGTTTGAAGCACCTATTGTTTAAATTTGTCAGAGGGACGTTTCTAGTGTAATTGTTATTTCTAATATGAGGGGTGCTATTTGGATGCAGGTATTTTCCATACCTGCCACCATAGACGTTCAGATAAAGCTCTCGAGCCTAGAAGCCTTCAGGAATGTAAAGAGCTTGTCCAGCAGCTCAGGGTGATCATTGCCGAGAAGAGTGGAAAGGTTTACTGAGATGTTTCTGTTGCGGCAATAATCTAGCATGGGCTGCCTATGGGCGTCGTGCTGGGGACAGTCGATGAGGATATGGTAGGGATTTTCCATGGCAGAGCAGGTACCACAGGTACCTACACGCCCATAGGCATTTAATTTGGTGTGTCCGCTTCTGAGTCTGGTCAGGATGACCTCACGCCGACGACTGTTTTGGTTGGAGCTGGGCCAGTAGCCGATGTTAGGCTTGATATGGAATAAATGGGCGCTGTGGTTAGTGGTCCAGTCATTTTGGATGTACTTCTGGATATGGTTCTGGAGGAGAGCTTTGCTATCGTCTCCGGACCATTTGAGAGGTGCGACCTTGAAGGTTACACCACGCAGCGCGCCTTTATACCCGGCCGGCAGTGGTCACGTGACCAGGTCGCGCTCTGGTTGGTCGGCCGGGTGGGTCGCTGGTGTGGTGGCAGTGACCCGGCGCGCGCCTGTGCCGGCGGCGTTGGTCGGCTGATCGCGCCGCGGCTGAGGGCGCGGGGTCAGCTGCTCGGCTGCGGCTGGAGCCGTGTAGCGGTGCAGTGGCCGCTACAAATTCATGTCAGGTCAGGTCACCGGTACAGGTCAAGTGACCTGACATCAAAAAAGTTTAAGATAGCATAAGTCGGAACAGGGTGAACTTATCCGATTGAAACTCATGTCACACAATGGCCCCACCGAGTTCTCTAAAATATGTTCCGGTATTTTTTGTATCGATGACCTAAGGTCAGGTACGAGCCATGACCTCTCCATTGGAAATACATGGGAAAATGGTTTTAACTGAATTACTCAGTAATGAGCAAGGATAGAGCGTTTATTTTGAATGCATTAGATTTACCTTGTCATCTCAGTTCTAATGATATGCGTTTTATCTAATTTGACCTTGACATGACCTTAGGTCAGTTCAAATCCTTGATTTGACCTAGCAAGGTCATGTTATATATATATATATATATATATATATATATATATATATATATATATATATATATATATGATCATTCGATTCGGCTTGCTGCGAGGATTCTTATAGTGTAATCGTTTTGCTTTATCTTTACTTGTTCAGATGTAATGGCCGAAAAAAATTCATTTAAATGTTATCCCTATGACGGCATGTTTTGACCTCTAGTGACTTTAAATGTGACCTGACAAAAAATGGTTCAAATATTTTCGATGGAGAAGTGGATGGGCTATCCAACGCCGTTGACCGTTTTTCGCTACCTAGCGCGGTTCTCGAGATCTTAGGGGGCGGTTACCCGCCCCCCTTCCCGCCAAGGCGAGGGTGTCTCAGACCCCCGTCAATGCGCGTGTTAAAATGCAGGTCTGAGTTTGAAAGTCCAAAAGTAAAAAAACTGACCAATTTTTCAAAGTAATTTCACCAATCGATGTACCATTAAATAATCTAAAATGTGGTCAAGTATCGGGTTCCGGCTACGAGCGATTCTCCGGCCACATCGGAAATATAGGTGGGGCCCTCCGAGCCCTCCTCCCCACCCTCCAGTGCGCGTGTTAAGCGACGCACCGATAAGGTATGAATGTAAAGATAAGACATCAGACAGTCAGTACAAGATGAGGCATCAGACCGGTCTCTCTTTCGGCAATCAGTTCGAAAATTTTGGAGAAGGTAGTATGTGAGAACCTGCTTCGCGCATGCCGTCCAGCACTACCAGACTCCCAGCATGGTTTTCTTCCCAACCGCTCGTGTGTGACCAACTTAGCGTGTTTCATGGACCACTGCTGGATCTCACTGACAAAAGGATTTCAAACGGATGCCATTTACACCGATTATTCTTCCGCTTTTACAAGTGTTAGTCACAGGCTTCTTTTACATAAGCTTAAGTGCTCTTTTAACATCACCGGTTCTTCATATGGTTGGATGGAGTCCTATCTGAGCCAGCGCTCCCAACGAGTCATTCTCGATGGGAATCACTCTGAATGGGTCCCGGTATTATCTGGAGTTCCGGAAGGCAGTATTCTTGGCCCGATCCTATTCACCTGTGACGTAGCTGACCTCCCAAGACAAATTAAAACTTGTTCATTATCATACGCAGATGATGTCAAAATTTTTTCACAGAATTCAAGGCCCAGCAGATGTTGATTCTCTCCAGGCCGACCTAAACCGCCTAAACGAGTGGTCAAAAACCTGGCATCTTAAGCTCAATCCAGCTAAGTGCAATGCATCACATTCACGTTACGTACATCACCCCTCACATGTCCATATTTTTTAGACGGTCATCAGCTAGAACGCTATTTTAACATTAGGGACTTAGGAGTGGTTTAGATTCTAAGCTAACATTCGCAGAGCACGTGGACTCGGTTATGGGCAAGGCAAACCGGATGCTTGGGCTCCTGATGCGTAGCATTCAGGCTTCTTCCTGTGCACGTCTTCCGAGGTTGAATCACTGTGCTGCTATGTGTGCGTACAAGGCTCATGTCAGGTCATTACTAGAATATGGAAGTGTAATCTGGCTTGGTGCCGCAGTAACGCATCTTCCCCGCCTCGAAAGGCTACGGCATCGTTTCTTAATGTGGTTGGGCGCACACACACATAGCCGAATCGCAATGGATTATCAGTCACTTATGACTCATTTTCGATGTTCATCTATTAAGGCGAGATTTGCTCAAGCTGATATAAGGTTCTTGCGCTCTGCGTTCAATGGCCGGCTGGATTGTAACGAGCTTGTGCCTATGGGCAATTCCAGCACCAATCGACCAGGCAAATGGCAAATCTACACGGTACCTCTTCGATTTTCTTCAAAATAATTATATAGGGTTCTCATGGGCCCTAAAGACGAATCTGAAAGCTTTAGCTCGATCGGAGTAAAACTTTAGAAGTTATTGCCTCAGGCATTTTTTTGGAAATCTGCTTACAGTGCAGTTTTAGGTTACCATAAAACCCACAGAGACTGATGAACTGTACATTAAAGATGCATTTTCCTGTCTGAAATGAGCCGAAGAATTTGAATCTGAAGTCTTTTTGACCCTAGGTCACTTGTAAAAAAAATGTGATTTGACCTTGACCTAAGGTCACATTCAAAACTTGCTGGTACACCTTTTGTTCAAAATGGAACATTCCAAATTAAAGATTGAACTTTTCTCTTTTCATAAAAATAGGTTAAAATATCCGTTTTTATATCTACTAGTGTTTTTAACACGCTTAGTGCAGGGTAACCTGGCGTCAACACGTAATGAAGGGGTCTCGAAATGCCTCCCCTGAGATTTCACCAATTAAGAGGGTTAGGAAAACGAGTGTTGCGGGTTTTGTGAGGGCTGTAGAATTTGTTTTTATGCTAGATTTTATGAACCTATACCAGTATCCTCAACGTGAAATGGGGTCGTAGAGGTCAAATGTAGCCCGTACCTGACGCTTAGTGAAATGCCGTGATTGTGCGAAACAAAGTCGCGAATACACTTTGAGCGAGCAAATTTCATAAAGAGAAGATATAAATTGTTCTCTGGAATATTTAGGTCGAGGTCAGTCAAGGTAATTGACCAATGACACCACAATGTGAGATATTTCCATAATGGATGCACATACGTTGAAGCTTGCAAAGAAGCAACCATTAGGCGATCAATGAGTTTGACCTTGACCCACAGTCTTTGGCATTTGACCTGGAACTCAGCATTCAGTAACCCCAGCTGTAACATCAAAATATCATACACGTATTGCCAGGGAACGTCATCTGACCGTAAGTTCTGGGATCAACAATTGTGATAATGTTTATATGACCTTGGTCTGTGACCTATGATCTAGTGAAGTGATCTTAACATACAACCCTGATGATACTACGTTTTCATTGCAGAGCTAGGTCTGCAATGCATTTGAACTGGTGTGACCGCACATGGGCGTCGGAAAAGGGGAGCCAGGGGGCCTGGCCCCCTCCCCCCACTTTTTGGTCCAAAATTTCCGTATCTCAGTCAAAATTGGAGAAAACCTGAAATTTGCATAGACAGCCGCTGCAGAAGGCAACGAGGAGCCCATATTTGAACAGTTTTTGGTCATTTCGTGGAAAGGTTTTTGTCAGCATCAGGTTGGAGTTTGACTGCCCCCCCCCACTTTTTTCCGGTGGCGATGCTTATGTGACCGCAGATTATGGCTATTTAGGAATATATGTCTGATTTTGTAAGCCTATAGGTCAGTCAGTGCGTAAACATAGAGGACAGATTTTCCAAGTTCTTTCCAAAATTAACTCGCTCATCGATGTTGTTTTTCTGCCATGAAGGGTTTCCGGCCACCTGGGGCAATTATGCTTAAGCCCTGTCCGACTGCGTGTTAATGCTCATCACAGTGTTTTACAGGATGACAATGACTCGTCGCTGAGACTTCGACAGCATACTGGACATGTAGTGGGACAAAATGGTGATACAATAGGAACAGTGCTAGAAGTCTGGTGAAAGCCAAATAAAGTAAATCGGTAAGTATTTTTTTGCATCGGACCGAAGCAAACATTTCCCACTTGCGAGTTAGTACTATAGCAATACTCTCTCTTTGACGATATCTTTGCGCGATTTTACTCTCCTTGAAGTTAAAGGAAGCAAGCATTTGTCAGCACGTGCAAAAATATGTATGTATGTACAGTACACCGGACACCGGTTTGCAACAATGCACCGAAATACGGGAGCTGGCGCCTCCATGAGCTGTCTTTGTGCTGAGCTGACCTTACGCTGTCGCAGTAGGTACCTCTGTTCCGTCCAGTGGCGAATCCAGGGGGAAACAAAAGCGATATCCCCTCCCCCAAATGGAAAACTAGGGGCAAAACTATGTTTTGCCCCCCTCCACCAAGCGGTCGACCTCCTTTATGCCCCGACTCCTTTTTAATTTATAAGCAAGATTTCGGTGCTTCAACTCTCAACTTCCAACAAAACCAGTTAACTTCAGTGTAAATATTGGATCTTGGATAGAAAGAAGTATCTTGAGCCCATACTTTTTCACCTCGTGAAGTTTTTTTTGCCTTTTGGCTCAAATATCCCAAATCCTACTGTCAAGTCATATTATTGTAGCACAATTTTTCACTGCGTGACGTTTTTTCGCTTTTTTCCTTTTCGACTTCGGTTTGCTCCTCCCAAACCGACCGGCTAGATCTGCCACTGGTTTCGTCGATGTCTTCAGAGAGCTCTCGCACCTGCATGATGTTCAGGTTTATGGGTGTGAAACGATGAAACCGTTGGGTGCCCTTGATCTCCAACGCCGAGCTGCACCGCTGTATCAGTCGTTTTGACATTTCAAAGACCTCTCTCCTGACAAACGCGAAATGGATTGGTGTGTCGAAGTATTGCGTCAGAAAAGAGAAAATCAATAAAGGATCCAGGATCTGATCCTTTTCTTCTCTCCTTAAGCTTACATGGGCTGTTCTTCTTCGAACTTTGCCTCCAACTCCGTCACAGGCGTTCTTCCCGTGACTGGTAGCAAAGAAGTGCCATTCACATGGTATTTGAAAGTCCATCTGGATGATAGCAAGCATTGATAAAGTGAAAATTGTTTTTGTATTGGCCACCGCACCCGTCTGATACGTAATGTATTTTCTTCAAACTTGGCATGTGGGTGCGTAGCTAAGGTACGAGTTTGTGCTGCAAGGTATGAACTATGACGTTAGAGTGCTTTAAGTCGTCACTTAAAAAAAAAACTTCTACTGCACCGGACTCCATCCTCAGTCTAGTATGGTACAAAAGGGTGTGCAGTCACCTGCTTTGCATACCAGTGAGCAGCATTTTGCGCAGTACATGTATAATTTTCTGATATGTCATCGATGACTACGGCTTCCCCCTTTGGTGCCTTTTCCTTCCAGTTTGCTGTATAATAATATTGAGCCTTAGAGATGTAGTGGTGAATGGTTAGGTTACATACCTTCTCACTCAGGGAATCAACAAATCGCTCTATATTATCCACGCAATCCGAAAGCGTCGATTCTCTCTCTGGTTTTGACCATTCTTTAAACGTAATATCTTCAGAAGTAGGGCTGATAATCCCGGGATCGGGATCCCGGGATCCCGGGATTGTATTAATCCCGAATCCCGGGATTATATATTTCCGAATCCCGGGATCCCGATATTTTCCAACACTAAAAATGGCGTGGAAAGCGTCGCTGATACAGTGGCGGATCCAGGGGGGGGCAAAAAGGCAATTGCCCCCCAAACGGAAAAGCTCGGGGTAAAACTATGTTTTTGCCCCCCCCAAAGCGATCGACCTCCTTTTTCCCCCGACTCCTTTTTTAGCTTGTAAGCAAAATTTTGGTGCTTCAACTCTCAACTTCAAACAGAATTAGAGAAGTTCAGTGTAAATATTGGGGCTTGGATAGGAAAAAATGTATCTTGAACCCATATTTTTCACCCCGTGACGTTTTTTTTTTGCTTCTCGTCTCCAGTTCCCAAAATCCTACCGAAAAGGCATATTGTAGCGCAATTTTTCACTGCGCGACGTTTTTTTCTTCTTTTTCTTTTCGACTTTGGTTTGCCCCTCCCAAACTAACCGGCTAGATCCGCCACTGCGCTGATAGTATTAAAAATCATTATAGAATCCAACAACATGCTACAGCGTTATTTTATGCTTAATATTTTACCTACCTGAAATGTTCAAACACAAGCAAAAGCAAGGCTCTCCCTACTGCATGTGCCTAGATTATACCTGGCATCGCTTCACAGTTCACACCGTTTCAGTTTCTCTGTTCGAGCTCGTCTCTCTCTCTCTCTCTCTCTCTCTCTCTCTCTCTCTCTCTCTCTCTCTCTCTCTCTCTCTCTCTCTCTCTCTCTCTCTCTCTCTCTCTCTCTCTCTCTCTCTCTCTCTCTCTCTCTCTCTCTCTCTCTCTCTCTCTCTCTCTCTCTCTCTCTCTCTCTCTCTCTCTCTCTCTCTCTCTCTCTCTCTCTCTCTCTCTCTCTCTCTCTCTCTCTCTCTCTCTCTCTCTCTCTCTCTCTCTCTCTCTCTCTCTCTCTCCCTCTCCCCGCAGCGTCGTACCCTCAAGCATTCAGTTTCAGGTCATATTACTCGGGAGGTTGCCGACTATCTCGACCATCGAATAGGAGGGGTCGAATTGCTCTTCGTATCTGTGAGGGAGCATGTCCTCTGACTCAGTTACTCTCAGTGCCTGCTGTCAGTGTGACCCAGAAGGCAGTCAGGGCTGGAAATTACGCATTGTGTGCATTTTTGGAAGTGCTTGCAATGACCGATTTTGTGGAATTTAATGGCAGTGCGGTGTGGGAAAACTTTCATAGAAGTCAGGATGGGAGCACAGCAAAATGTCGCCTTTGTAAAAAGGTATTGAAAATAGCTGGAGGATCAACAAACGGACTTCACGTCCATCTCAAGAGTAAGCATGGTGGTGAAAGCGTTGCTGGACCATCCCAATCCAGGGAGACCCCGCAGAACTTGTCCGGTGAAAATAGCTCCAAAACATCGAAACCTACGACAGGAATGAGGACCCTAGATTCCTACTACGTCTCTAAAACTGAGGAGGACCTGGATTCCATCTTAGCTAGAATGTGCGCGAGAGATGGGCTGCCTCTCAGTTTTTTGCACTTCACCGGACTTGCGCAGACTAATGGCTGCTAAAGGTTACAAAAACCTACCAATCCATCATAACGCCATTCGCCGGCGTGTTCTCAAACACTGTGCTCGCCTGAAGTGCGAGGTGAAGGCGAAGTTGGCCGATCAAGTGTCCAAGGGCAAAAGGTTCTCGCTTACAATCAATGAATATACGTCCTTGAAAAACCGTCGCTACATGAGCGTGACTGTCCACTGCGAATGCAACATGTGCGGCCTCGGTGTGGTTCGGTGTCATGGCTCAATGCCAGCGGAGAAGTGCCTGGATCTTCTGCAGGGCAAGTTGGCAGAATTTGGTCTTGAGCTCAGTAAGCACGTCACCTGTGTCACAACCGACGGAGGTTCCGTGATGGTCAAATTCGGGAAATCACTGTATTGTATTAGTATTGTATTAGCTACGGACACTTCCACACATGAGGTGGCTTTTCAAGCACCGTCGTAATGGACATGAAGTGATGCAAACTATGAAAGGAGACGGTAAGGATAAGGATGGATGAGGGTAAAGTAAGGTGGAATACTGCCTTGCGAACACCAACTCTGCCTCGCTCACGGCGTGCACCTGGCCGCCATCGACGCTCTGTACTCGAGTGATGACAGGCAGACCTCTGAACAAGCAGACGATGGCGGTGGTGGTGAAACTTACCAGGTGAGATCAATTTTAATGTACCTGAAAGCTTTTATTCTGAGATAGCGCAAAAATAGCTTATTACGACAGTGACGGCAAATTATATATTTGCAAGTGTTTGAATTTTGCTGTGCGATCTGATATGAATATTTGTGGTCTTTTGACATTCAGTGTCTTTAAATTCCTTCTCTGATCGATGTCACGCACATCCTTTGTATTTTTTGCGTATTTTATCATCATGGGTGAAAATCAGTGAGTCAAATTTGAACTGGTCAATTGACTTGTATTGCCGTTTTAGCTGCATGGCATGCCTATGCAAATTGTTCTGTCGTCGTAGCGTTAATGTGAATCTTGCCGCCTTGCAGGTTAACTCGTCAGAGGAATCCGACTGTGATGACGAGGATGACAGCAACAGCACGGACGAAGACACAGATGGTGCTACCTGTCACCGTGAACTACACAGTTCGATCAATCCAATCGTAAACAAGATTAGAAACATCCTCCCCTGGTGTAGAAGGCGCTCAGCGCCCTTTCCGGCCCGCCACCCAGGGGTGGGGCGGCGGGTGCCTGTGGAGAGCGATAGGGTGCCAGGGGAAGCGCCCCCTGTGCATCGGCTGAGGCCGTCGATGGTGCTAAGTGTTACGGGAACAACTATTTGTCGCTGGCGGCGTTAGTCCGACCCACGAGCTGGGCGAGCGGAGTAGTGGTTTGGTGTTAGATGTTGTGAGGAGCGGTTTAAGGAAAAAACAGAGGTGAGCAGAGAAGTTATAAAGCGGGGGACGGGAGATCTGGAGGGGTTGTGGGATTTGGCAGCCAAAATACGGGCTGCCGTATAAGCGGGGCGAGTGACCTTGAGTCGTGAGACGGCATTTTCGTAGCGTTGTGTGATTGGCCAGTTTGTGGAGGCTTCTCGGCGATTAGGTTCGTGGGCCATGCGTCAGTAAGTAGTTCTGTTTTTCGGTGTTCGATAAGACGAATTTAATTAGCCCACGGAAAACAATTGTTGAGTGAAAATGACGACTGGCCAGATTACTTCATATTTGTAGAGCGCAGTTAGCTTCTTGAGTATTAGTTAGATTGCAAGTATTTGATGGATGAGTATAGAGGTTCAGCGGTAGCTATTCTGGATTGAAAATTGTTTAGATCAACAGCCTATTTTATTTCGGAGCAAAAGTAAGTTGGAAAATAGGTAAAATTGATGATATGTACGTTAAATTTACGACAAATGTATCGATAATAGCATTAGAGATCGTATTCATGTATTTTTTGGCAACCTATGACCTTATATTTAGCTTTTAACGTGATTGTTTACTTTTGAGAGTATCGCCGCACCCGCGCCATTGTAGTTTTCCATTGTTTTTGAAGGTACTCGGGCCGCCGTATGATGAGACGGCGGCTCGCTTGAGGCGGATAGCAACGAGGGGTACCGGACATCGCCCAGCACCGGAATTAAGCTGGTATGGCCAGGTTTTTACACCTAAACGTGGTGGAAATTGTACTCGAGCTGTGGTTGTAGCAGATGTTGAAGCAGTTGAGGTAGCATGTGCTGAAGCAGGCGACGTAAAGGTGTTGAAGCGGATGATGTAAATTGGGGCAGAGGACAAGTGTGTAGTTGTGTGGACTGGGGGTTGGGGGGTTGCGTGGGTTTTTAACGAGGGTATTTAACGAGGGTTTAGATCAGAGTCGGGGGTGATGAGTGCTAACGCGGACACCCTCGGCAGAACGGTGTTTGCTGCAAGTATGGGGATGCTGCGAGGGCAGGTGGCGTGAGGAGGGGAGTAGAAATACAGCAGCGCCAGTGACAGCTCGTTGTTTCGGCGATGGTCCCGGGAGGGCAGCAGCTGGTCCGGAGCGGGACCAGCCGTGGCCGCTACAGTTCAGCTTAGGTGCAGCAGTTTGGAGGTGCAGGAGTTCAGCGTCGGCATTTGTCAACAAAGAATTCTGCAATGGGGATCCAGGTGATTTGAAGACTTCAAGTAAGTGGAAACATCCATTCCCCAGTGAAAGCCAGTGAACATACTTCTGTAACCCCAGTGATAAGCCAGTGAAGAGTTGGGTATTCGTCTTGTGCAGCCAGTACATATTTGATCTTTTCAGACTCTATGGAGGTTCGTAATCTGCATTCTCATTCTAACATGCAGTGGAAGACAGTCTTTCTTCATTATCATTGACATCAAGAGACAGCAGTGTGGAAGTGTTTTGTCTGGGGATGTGTGGTGAGGTGTGTGGGAAGGGGGTGGTTTTTCAATGAGGGTGTGATGGGAGATATGATAGCAGAGGGTTGGGGGGTGGATGTCAGCGTGGATGTGATGTGGACTTAGGTTGGTTGGCAAGTGTGACGCAGGCTCCCCCTTCCCATCCCTGGGTGGCGTCTAGATTTCTCCATTGGATAGATGAGGACAGATACTTTTGAAGGCTCAGTGGGTTGAGTGGAACTATATATTGGGCAGGCATGCAGGACTGAATCAAGTATTGGCATAGTGGCTGCGGCTTCATTTCTCAACCATGAATAGAAATGGTAAGTTCCATTAGGCTTATCCGATAGGTTGGAGGGTTGAGTTACACTCTGTTGCTTGGTCTGGAACGTCAGTTTGGTTCGGCAGGTAAGTGGCCGCATATTCCTGGACAGATGACGGTGCACCAGGTTTAGTGATGAGATTGATATTGCATGGGGTTTGCTGGTGACTGCCTCGGATGCATGTATTAGTTTCAGCTATGCATAGTGTAGAAAGGTAGGTAGCGCCATCTATCTAATTAATAGTGCCTAGTCAAGCACCACCTAGCAGGAGTAAACTGGACAGTGTAAAGTGCTACTTTGTTCCAAGTACTGTATTAATGTATATTGCCATTAGATATTTCGAACAGTGGGATTATTCGGTACTTTCAAGATCCCTTTAAAAATAAATATTGCGGATTTTCAAGCTCATAACAGTTGATGATCTTTTGGAATAACTTGGACATTGTTTCACGCTGTACTCTGTTGTGTTTAATATGGCACCAGTGCGAAAGGAACTAGCTAAGCTTAAGCGTTCAGACTTAGAGAAAGAACTTGAAAGTCGAGGATTGGATGCCTCTGGTACAAAAGCGGAGCTACTAGATAGATTAACGTTGGCAATCAAGATGGATGAACGAGATCAACTTGACCAAAACTACCCGGTGGTACAGTCAGCAGGTGTGAGTACCGAGTTAGAATCAGACACCAATCCAAATCCAGTAGGTAGTGAATCAGTAGAGTCGCCAGCGCGGACGGAGAACCCACAGGTGTTGAGGGCTAAGTTAAGATTTCTAAAGGAGAAATTAGCGTTAGATGAGCAGCGACTGAGGATAGACGGTAGGGCACAACAGATAGAGCTTGAAATGCAGCTGGTCGAAGTTTGCGGTGGCGCTGTTGAGGAGTCTTTTATCGAACCAGTGCGGATAAATGCGACCGATTCGGATAGGGCCCACATTCGCGATAATCCGATATCCGACGCGTTGTGCGCCCAGCTACAGCGGTCCCTCATGCCGGTTTTGGAGCTGAAGCCATTCTCAGGTGACATTCTGGAATACCAACTATTCATCAAATCTTTCGATGCTAGGATAGGCCGTCACAGTAACAACCCAACCGAACTTCTTCACTATTTGGAAAGTTACACTACACAAGTGCCAAACCAGATAGTACGCAGCTGTTTATATATGGGGGAGGAGGGGTACGCGGAAGCTAGGAAGCTGTTAGACGCGAGGTTCGGCAACACCTACAAGGTCGCCGAACGGTATCTGGAAAGAATCCGTACGTGGCCCAAGGTTCACGCGGGGGACTTAGCCGGCCTGGACCGAATGTTGCTGTTTCTGACCGAGGTAAAAAACGTGATGCATGAACTTCGAGACAGTGAACTTGATCACCCGCGCACAATTCAGGCGGTTTTGGGGAAATTGCCGGGAGCGCTGCAAGACCGTTTCCTGCGGCTTGCGGACTCTCGACAGGGAGAGCAGAGAGCAGTGGTCTTTGCGGACCTCGTCGCGCTGCTGGGGACGGAAGTGAGAGTGAGGAGCAATCCTTTATTTGCAATAGATAGGATGGGAGCCGAGGGACCAGGGCACCGAACTGCAGGACATCAACCGGACGATCGCGCTGTACGGCACCGAGTTAATGCGGTCTCGGTGGGTAGCGAGGGGCGGTGCTTGTTTTGTGGGGGGCAGCATCTGATAGGCGACTGCAGTGACCTCAAGGCGAAGCCGGTGGAAACTAGGATGGAGGTCCTGCGGTCAAATAGGCTTTGTTTTAGGTGTCTCAAACCAGGACATGTAGCTAGATGGTGCCGTCAGAGGGAGAGCTGTGGGGTTTGTGGAAGGCAGCACGCCTCTCTCCTTCACGTAGCAGGGGATCCCCGGCGGCCGGAGGCTGCACCAGTTGCTGCAGCGGAATCGGGAGGGTCTAACCCGACGATAGTCAGCGCGCGTGTGGCGGTGGACAAGGGCAAGGGTCGTGCGTTCATGCCTATCGTGCCAGTCAAGATACGGGCGGAAACGGGGCGGGAGGTTTATACCCTAGCGTTTTTGGATGGGGGGAGCAGTGGGTGTTTTATGACACATCAGTTGGCGGAAAAGTTAGGAGCCCCCCAGAGGGAAACTTCTTTGTCATTAGAGACAGTGTGCGGACCGCCGCGCGATCTGAAGTCATCGGTAGTAGAGGGTTTAGAGATCGGGCCGGTCGAGGGGGAGGGCCGTTATTCCCTGCCGGCAGTATTCACGATAGAGAACCTTCCGGTCAACCTGGACAACAAGTGCTCAACAGAGGAGGCCAGTAAGTGGCCCCACCTCAGGGACCTGAATTTAGAGTGCGCGCCATCTAGGGTTGAGATTTTGGTGGGTGCGAATGCGGCGCAGGTGCATTTGGCGAGGGAGGTGAGGTGCCCAGAGAATGGGGTGGGTCCCTGCGCGGTCCGGACAGTTTTGGGTTGGTATGTTTTGGGATCGGGTGAGAGTGAGGGCGGCTCTAACGGTGGGAAATATGTAGTTAACTTTCTGAGGGTGAGCGAGACCAGCGATGGAGTATGCGAGGAGAGACGTGATGATTCAACGACGGGGATGATTCAGAAATTGTGTGAAAGCGATTTCGGTGACATTGTGGATGATAGGGAGGGTCTCTCAGTTCAGGATGGGGAGTGGCTGTCTGAGATAAAGGGTAAAACCAGGAAGGATGAGATGGGACACTTTGAAGTAGGATTACCAAAAACCGAAAGAGGGGAGCTCCCGGATAGCCGGCCGGTCGCGGAGAAGCGACTGCAGTCGCTCCGGAAAAGATTCAAACGGGACGAAAAGTTTTTTGCCGAGTATAGGGAGGTCATTCAAGGACTGGCACGCGATGGTTATGCAGAAAGGGTACCGGAGGAGGAGGCGCCCCCAACCCGGAGTTGGGTGCTCCCGCACCAAGCTGTCATTAATGCAGAGAAGGAGAAGCTGAGGGTGGTTTTCGACTGCGCAGCCAAGTCCGGCGGCTTGTGCTTGAACGAAATTTTGAAGGGCGGGCCGAACTTAACAAACTCGCTGTTAGTAGGTGTGTTACTTAGATTCCGGGAGAGGGAGATTGCGTTCACGTGTGATGTTCAATCGATGTTCCTCCGCGTGCACCTGCCAGCAGTTAATTCAGACTATCTCCGGTTCTTGTGGTTTAGAGATGATGACCTAGACGGCCCAACAGAGGTTTGGCGTATGAAGTCGCATATATTTGGCGCAGTTAGCTCCCCCAGTGTGGCGTCCTACGCGCTTCTTCGGTGCGCAGAGGAAGGTGAGCCGGAGTTTCCTGAGACAGCAGAAACCATACGTAACCAAGTGTATGTTGACGATGCTCTCTGCTGTACCGAGACGGTCGAGGAAGCTAAACAGTTAGATGATTTGCGGGAGCTGAGTAACATGGGCGCATTCAATATGACTAAGTTCGTCAGTAATAGTTCGGAGTTCCTGAAACACATTCAGCTAGAACACAGGAATTTGGCGGTGGGGGACGTGGTATTATTGCTGAGTAAAGACGCGCCGAGGGGGCAATGATCTCTCGGCAGAGTGGTAGAGGTGTATAAAAATAGCGGTGACTTTGTCCGTAAGGTAGCGGTTAAGGTGCGGAATTCGGTGCTAGTTCGCCCAATTCATAAACTTTTGTTAGTCTCCCCGAGTTCGGATTTAGAGTAAGAGAGGTGGGGAACATAAGTTCGGCCTAATGTCTTGTGTCTGGGTCACTCGGCAGTGTCACAAATGTAAAAGGTAGTGGTAACTTGTTAGTAATTTAGTATTATAGCTGTGTGGATGAGTAATGCTAGCTCCATCCGCAATTTAGGGTAATTTGGATTTACTGTGTGGATTAATAGTAGGCAGGCCTTCAGCCGTTTCTTACTTCGGCGCTCGTCCGAAGCCAGAGGGCGCCGTGATGAGGCACGGTGCCTACTTATGTCGGTTAATAGTAGGCAGGCCTTCAGCCGTTTCTTACTTCGGCGCTCGTCCGAAGCCAGAGGGCGCCGTGATGAGGCACGGTGCCTATTTTGTTGTGCATGCGATCGGCAGATGTGGGCTGACTTTGCAGACCGGTAGGTAACGCCGATGGTGCGGTCTGGATTACCGCCGGAGGTTTCAGTGAATGGGTCGGTGTGGCTGGGGAGGGGGGCGATTTGGTTGTAGAAGTGTATTTGAATTAGTGGCTTGCCTCGTAGTGGTCGTCGCCGGACGATCGGTAGTTGCTTGGCCGCTTGCTAGAGAGTAAGTTCACTGACGTCAATCTTCAGGAGACGCTTCAGTGGGTAAGTTGTGGCGGTTGTACCCGGTTCCTGGGGGGTGTTCGTATTTGAAGGGGAGATGATGTTGCTGTTGGGTTCTATTTCCGCGAGGTCTGTGTGCTGACCTGGTAAGTATTGGATTCAGTACGTCGCTGAGCGCCTGGCTTTGGGCTTGACCGTTTCGGAACGGTCAATGGGGGGAGTGTAGAAGGCGCTCAGCGCCCTTTCCGGCCCGCCACCCAGGGGTGGGGCGGCGGGTGCCTGTGGAGAGCGATAGGGTGCCAGGGGAAGCGCCCCCTGTGCATCGGCTGAGGCCGTCGATGGTGCTAAGTGTTACGGGAACAACTATTTGTCGCTGGCGGCGTTAGTCCGACCCACGAGCTGGGCGAGCGGAGTAGTGGTTTGGTGTTAGATGTTGTGAGGAGCGGTTTAAGGAAAAAACAGAGGTGAGCAGAGAAGTTATAAAGCGGGGGACGGGAGATCTGGAGGGGTTGTGGGATTTGGCAGCCAAAATACGGGCTGCCGTATAAGCGGGGCGAGTGACCTTGAGTCGTGAGACGGCATTTTCGTAGCGTTGTGTGATTGGCCAGTTTGTGGAGGCTTCTCGGCGATTAGGTTCGTGGGCCATGCGTCAGTAAGTAGTTCTGTTTTTCGGTGTTCGATAAGACGAATTTAATTAGCCCACGGAAAACAATTGTTGAGTGAAAATGACGACTGGCCAGATTACTTCATATTTGTAGAGCGCAGTTAGCTTCTTGAGTATTAGTTAGATTGCAAGTATTTGATGGATGAGTATAGAGGTTCAGCGGTAGCTATTCTGGATTGAAAATTGTTTAGATCAACAGCCTATTTTATTTCGGAGCAAAAGTAAGTTGGAAAATAGGTAAAATTGATGATATGTACGTTAAATTTACGACAAATGTATCGATAATAGCATTAGAGATCGTATTCATGTATTTTTTGGCAACCTATGACCTTATATTTAGCTTTTAACGTGATTGTTTACTTTTGAGAGTATCGCCGCACCCGCGCCATTGTAGTTTTCCATTGTTTTTGAAGGTACTCGGGCCGCCGTATGATGAGACGGCGGCTCGCTTGAGGCGGATAGCAACGAGGGGTACCGGACATCGCCCAGCACCGGAATTAAGCTGGTATGGCCAGGTTTTTACACCTAAACGTGGTGGAAATTGTACTCGAGCTGTGGTTGTAGCAGATGTTGAAGCAGTTGAGGTAGCATGTGCTGAAGCAGGCGACGTAAAGGTGTTGAAGCGGATGATGTAAATTGGGGCAGAGGACAAGTGTGTAGTTGTGTGGACTGGGGGTTGGGGGGTTGCGTGGGTTTTTAACGAGGGTATTTAACGAGGGTTTAGATCAGAGTCGGGGGTGATGAGTGCTAACGCGGACACCCTCGGCAGAACGGTGTTTGCTGCAAGTATGGGGATGCTGCGAGGGCAGGTGGCGTGAGGAGGGGAGTAGAAATACAGCAGCGCCAGTGACAGCTCGTTGTTTCGGCGATGGTCCCGGGAGGGCAGCAGCTGGTCCGGAGCGGGACCAGCCGTGGCCGCTACACCTGGTTTCGAAAATCCCCCGTACGAAACGAAGTCCTTCAGAAATACGTTAGAGAAGAACGTGGACAAGAACTGATGCTGGTGCTAGACTGTAAAACCCGATGGAATAGTTTGTGTGACATTGCTGAATCGGTTTGATACTCTGAAAGCAGCTGTCCATAAGGCAATTATTGACATGAGACAAACGTATTAAAATGATCGATGATTACGAATACGCCACCATACCTAGGCTCATTCGTTGCCTTAGGATCCTGAAACTCGGAGCAGAAGCGCTATGTGGGCGGGAAAGTGGACTTCTGGAGGCTGGAGCTGCTTTAACATTTATTTTAGATGCGCTTGTGAATGAGGATAGTGCGATTGCACGCAAACTGTCAGATGCTTTAAGACAGCGCATCAGACAGAGACGGTCACGTGCGGCAAAAGTTCTGCAATCACTCCATAACAAAATGTCGGCAGATAGAGATTGGAAAGATATGTTCCCTGGCGCATCTCGTAAGGAAGTACAGGACATAGTTGTGCACATGATAGGAAGAATGGGAGAACAGATGCATGCTACCGAAGTAGGTGTAGATACAGAAGTGATGGACGCTGATGATCCTGAACCAGCGCAGTCGCTTCAGTCGATGCTTCAACAAGCTCTAGATGAGGTTAGAGTTCCAGAGCCAGATCACAGTTCAAGCGCATCCAGGCTAAGTCTCTCCAATCCTTGGCTTATGACCAAGGCCATTAGGAAAGAGTTGGAAAACTTGCCTGTCTCAGGAAGGACGGGTATGCTAGCTCTGTCCTACAGCTGGCTCAATGACATAGTCCCTACGAGTGTTGAGTCGGAACGTGTGTTTTCAACTGTCGGGAATATCGTCACTAAAGTACGGTCGAGTCTCGGCGACGAGGCCGTTGATGCCCTTTGCTTCCTAAAGTGCTACTACCGTAGCAAGTGACTTGTGTGACCAGGACACAATAGGCCGGGTCACAATAGGTAAATACCTCTGCTGTGATATGACTAGAAATATAACCAAGAAATATATATTGTCAATATCATTCATATGTCTTTATTTGTTTGGGGAGCAGAGCATTTGATTCTGTTTAGTGTCCATATGAATTTTCATGTGCTTTCCGCATGGTGAGAATAGTATGCTATGAGTTATCCTTAACGGGAAATATTTACTATACTGTTAAGAATACGCCACATACGTATCTAACGCAGACACTAATTTTCGACATACTTATTGAAAAAAGTGGCCAATCCCGGGATCCCGGGATATCCCGGGATTGAGGGTCGATGAATCCCGGGATCCCGGGATTGCAAAAATGTCCCGGGATTATCCGCCCCATTCAGAAGCCATTTGCACGGAGTCAAAAGAGTATAAATACTCCCTAACCTCCTCCTCTCCAGAGCTCCGTTGACGTGAGGTTATCCACTGTCACTGCACTGTTATATGTTTCAATACCACTGTTTCAATATATCACTATTATATGTTTCAAACGTTTCGCGACTTTTTCCATATAATCACGGCACTTCGCTTATGGTGTCCGGTATGACGTAAATTTGACATTTATGACCTAATTTCACCTTAAAGATATAGATATAAGTTCATACAATTGAGCTCAAATAAAACAGTTAACAGGCCTTACAAATCCCGGAACATGCGTTTTCCTAACCATCTTAATTGGCGAGATCTCAGGGGAGGCATTTCGGGACCCCCTTCATTACGTGTTGACGCCAGACCACCCTCCACTGTGCGTGTTAAAAACACAAGTAGATATAAAAAACGGATGTTTTAACCTATTTTATTGGACGGAAAAAGTTTAATCTTCAATTTGAGACATTCCATTTTGAAAAAAGGTGTACCAGCAAATTTGGGATATGACCTTAGGTCAAGGTCAAACCATAATTTTTTTACAAGTGACCTAGG
This sequence comes from Lepas anatifera, assembly GCA_034440635.1. Lineage (NCBI taxonomy): Eukaryota > Metazoa > Arthropoda > Thecostraca > Lepadidae > Lepas > Lepas anatifera. The sequence goes on along the minus strand of JAOTON010000481.1, from coordinate 867,624 downwards.
GTCAAACGGACTTCAGATTCGAGTTTTTCGGCTCATTTTAAATAAGGAAATATATCTTTAATGCATAATTCATCAGCTTTTGAGGGTTTTGTGCTTACCTAATAAATGCACTGTAAGCAGATTTTCAAAAAATGCCTGAGGCAATAACTTCTAAAGTTTTACTCCGATCGAGCTAAAACTCTCAGATTCGGCTTTGGGGCCCATGAGAACCCTATATGCCCATTTTAAAGAAAATTGAAGAGGTACCGTGTAGGCCTTGGTCGATTGGTGCTGGAATTGCCCCTATGTTTGCTGTCCTGGCTCCCGTCCGACACTCACAGCACACTGACTTGTTCAATGTGCCTCGTGGTAGAGTTAATACGGTGCAGAATGGCTTTAGGATACGTCTACCGAAGCTTGTCATTGATTTCCTGCACCAAACACCAGCAGAGGATTTTTTCAGCCGACTAGATTCTTTCGTTCGAATGTGCTGCGATATGCGAATAGGGTAGGCACATACATGAGATAGCGTTTTCTTAGCATCGTTGTAATGTTCGCGGGGTTGTTGCGCCTTTTTATACTTAGGTTTTAACTTATATTTTTAATGTTTATCCTATTCGTAATCTAAATTTTCTATATCATGGGGTGTTTTATTTATATGCATTTTTCATTCTTAGAAACACATTTTCATACCTTTATTTATTTCTATTGCATGCACATATCCATTATTTTAGTAGTTACGGCTCTGCTGTGGAGATACTTTAGAGTGCCTTTTTAGCCTTGGAAGGCTAAATGGAAGAAGTTTCATTTAAATCTATATCGTTTGTATGCTACATGTATATATGTAAGCGATTAACAGCGTATGCGTGAGTGTGAGTGTGTGGGTATACCTTAAGTCAGATGTGTGTTTTTTCTGTCTTAGACGATGACCTCAGCCTTAAGTGGGTCGTGACCTGTGGCTGTTCGCTGCTAATAAATCATTGTATTGCATTCCATCAAGATTGATTGCATTTTATTGCTGCATCGTAAATATTCATTGATGTACGGTTTTTTGTGGACTTCAACTGTAATTGAGTTGACGCATACCTGTTGATGATAAACCTGAAAAAATGAAATAAATGAAATAAAATTACTCGTTACGAAGTCGGTCAGGTGCACCAACTGTGAATACCATTAGAGACTAAATTCTGAAGCGCTTCTTTCCAGCTCACTTATCTAGCATCTGCAGAGAGATCATTATCATTTCACAACCCTCATTACTATACAATATAGAAATGCTGCTTATCTGATGGCCATTTCGTATTACAATCTAGGTAAGGAAAATCACATAATGGTATATTATTTTTTGTAATAAGTTCATTAATGTATTCCAAAACTTTCGCCAGTCTTTACAGGTACGGCTCGGCCATACTAAGATAAATTTTCAGAGCTGCAACAACAAAATAATTATTCTGCAAATTAACATTGACCATATCTCTGTTTTCAGTTTATCCGTATATCAGAAACGTTATACAGTTTAAGCTATAGCTGAACATAAGCCGACAACTATAGTTGTCGGCATACACAGGAAACGGAAGAATACAATTGCTACGCATATTTGCCATGTGCTATCGCATTACCTATTGGCATGACCGTGGCTGGAGCACTTAAGCTTGAAGTGCATTTGCTAGCCCGCTGGAATCGACTTTAAAATTTCTGGAAGCCTTTGCAATGGTCAAACGATGACAGGCGTGCCGCCTCTTATACCGAGAGTGGTTTCGAGGCCGGCACTTCCTCCTGTGTCAAAATATTGTTATTGGAAAAATTGTGGACGTCCGTAGAACATTTCAACATAGACATAGCTAAAATAGACCTTTGAGAAAGTACACAAGTTTTTTGTCTGTTTCTTACGGCACAATGTTTCGTATCAGGAGTTTGCTTTGTTAAAGAATCAAGATATTCATTACAGATGATAATGCCAAAAAGTAGTGGCATCTCTAGTTCGTTTTGAACCCCCTCCCCCCCCCCACCTACGGTCCATTTTGCATAAACCATGCACCTCGAGGAAGGCTAGTGACTCGAATAATTCGTCAGTGTGCACAAGGACAGGGTGTGAGGTAGAGCCGAGAGTGTACACCAATTTTCAAAAATATCAGGGCGACAAAACCAAGCAAAATACATAATAGAAAGAGGTAACATGGACGGAGAGTGTAAAATCAGATCACTGAAGGATCATTCTTCGGATTTAAACTAGATGACATATTGGCATGTTAGGGATTTCGCGAACACATATAGCCAAAGAAGCTGAAGTGCCCTTAAACACCAACCAGGGATTTCGCGAATTCCCTGAAAAGCATTCAGGTAGTTTGCGAAATCACTGAAGTTTCAGTGAGTTCGTGAAATCCTAGGGAGTTCGCGAACTCCCGGATTTTGCACTTTCTCTGTCACATATATACTGAATTTCTTTGCAGATACGTACCGGTTTTCTCAGCGTTTTAGCGCTCTCAGTAAAAGCACAGTGCCGTGTTCCGAAAGGTAGTGATGGTGACCGCTTTCTCAATGTTGACGTAGGGAGATCAGTTTCTGCAACGCTTCACGAAGGCTTTTCGTATGTTGGAGTCGTTTCTTTGATACCGTGGGTGTGATTGGTTGAAATGAGAGATGAGTGAAACAAGGAAGTGGCTTCTCGGAGCCATTTGAGCTGCTGTCCTTTTTTACCGTAAAAGTGATCTTCAAATGTCTGTAGGGAGTTCCGGCTTTGAATTCGACAAAAACTCCAGTTTTTAAAAGCGTATGATGATCCAAACAGGATGAATTTTTATTTTCTATAATTTTTAATCACAGTATTTGAATCGGAAAAGCCGCGCCGCCGAAGTGAAGAAGCCGACTTCCTCACCTGCTGCGACTGTTGTGTGGACTGTTGTGTGGTCCTTGGTTGTTTGCCGGCCGTGTGAGCGTATGTCACGGCTTAAGTGGTGATTGTTGCGGTAAATCGCAGCCCGTATGTAAGGTAACCACCACAGTGTGACCCCAGCTGACCGACCAGGGACAATGTGACTCCAGCTGACTAACAGCGGTCGATAAGACCCCAGCTGGCTAACTGGGGACGCTGTGACCTTAGTTGACTGACTAAGGACGATAAGACCCCAGCTGAGTGACCAGGGACGATAAGAGCCCAGCTGACTGAGTAGGGACGATAAGAACCCAGCTGATCGACCGGGGACGCTGTGACCGTAGCTGACTGACCGGGAACGCTGTGACCTTAGTTGATTGACTAGGGACGATTAGACCCTAGCTGACTGACCAGGGACGATTAGACCCTAGCTGACTGACCAGGGACGATTAGACCCCAGCTGAGTGACCAGGGACGATTAGACCCCAGCTGAGTGACCAGGGACGATAAGAGCCCAGCTGACTGACTAGGGATGATAAGAGCCCAGCTGACTGACTAGGAACGATAAGAGCCCAGCTGACACCTGACTGACCGCGGACGCTGTGACCCCAGCCGACCGACCAGGACGCTGGGACCCCAGTTGACTGACCGGGGACGCTGCCGCAGGCTTGTCGTACCGAGTTCCACCGTCGGCTCAAGGTGTACCATGCCTGGAAGGCCAACAACAAGAAACGCTCGGCCCAAATGGACGAGACGCAGCGTGCGCCGAGTTCGGTGCTGGAGGCGGCCGGCCGGCCCGCCGCTCCGACGGCCGCCCGTGCCGCCGCCACCTCCGGCAGCCGCCCGGCGCCGCAGCACCGCTTCTTCAGGATCCCTTTCGTGCGGCCGGGCCAGCAGCGTGAGAGTCAGGCGCGCGGCTGGTGGTACGCCCACTTCGACGGCCAGTGGATCAGCCGCCAGATGGAGCTGCACCCGGACAAGCCGCCCGTTCTGCTGCGCGCAGGTGAGTGCCTGCGGGCAGGCAGGCCAGCACTTTGGTGGGCCTGCTGATGTCACGAGGAATTTCCATGCAAGGCTCTGACTTGAAATTTTATGTCCAGAATGGGGTAGTTGTGTCTCGGAAACTAAGGATCAAAATCAAATGAATTACTGAAATACACGTTTTCAGTCAAACAAACAAAAAAAACAGAAAAGACTGGGTTTATTATTTGAGGAAACCTAAAAATCGAAGAAAAAGAGCCTCTACGTTGGAGCTGGATAACCAAGTGGGTTCATTGCCCGCACCCAGATTGGGATAACATGGATTGGCCTGGGTTCAATCGCCACGGCGGGAAACCGCCTTACCTGTCCCGTCAGACCCGGAGGAAAGCTCTTTAAGGGAGTGTGGCACCTTCATAATGGGATATAAATTGAAATACCCATGTGATAGAGCATGCCGAGAAACCACAAAAAGTCGCTTTAAATTAGAGTGCCCCTAAGATATCTCAACTATGCCTTGACAAACCATTTGTGTGCCTACCACATTGCTTTAGAACCAACTAGGTGAAGCTGAACTTCTCTAGCTGATCAGGGTACTTACTGTCAGACTGGGCCCTGTGGTCTAAAATGGTCCCTACTAGCCCCAAAAGCCTCCTCACTGAAAGAAGACCCAGCTGGTCAGACAGGTCCCTGGCGGCTATAGACCGGGCTCTGACAGCCTGCGAGTTGCACTGGGTTCTGGTGCTCAAATAGTCCCGCTGGCCATCGTGGCTTTATCGGTTAACACGCGCCCGACTGGGGTCCTTGGCATGACGTGCCCCAATGGGGGCGTTTTTCGCCCCCTCCGTATCTCATTTCCCAGGACAGCTAAAGGAAAATTAAGGAGGGTGTTCGAAAGCTCTTGACGAGGCGAAGGTAAATTATACGAAGTATCTTTTTCAGGTCTATATTGAGGTCAGCAAAGGTCAAAGAAGGTTCCATAGGCTTACAACAGGGTGGTGTACGTTTACCTCTTTAGATTTTTACTCAGTAGAGCTAGAGAAAATATGTATGCATCATTAGATTCCTCTCATCGTGGCAAAACGAATGATGTATAATATGACCTTGCTAGGTCAAATTTTAAAAATGACCACGTCGAGCTAGTTCAAGGTCACTTGGTGACCTGGTATGGTCATGCTGCATATCAATTGACTCGCCGTGACAATATAAGCACAATGCAAGCAAAATGGGATCTTTATATCTATTCAGTGAGAAGTTATTGGCAAGACAATCACAGTATGTTCCTGTGACCTGACATGAAAACAATCACTGTATGTTCCTGTGACCTGACATGACCTTTGAGAGGTTAGATGGTCAAAAAATAAACTTTAAGGTCAAGATTATGGCAAGAATATACGGTTTGAGAATTTTCAGCTTTATCTATCCAGTTTTTACTGAAAACGAGCCCTATTTTTCACCATAGACTTATAATGGGGTGACCAAACAATTGACCCCACATTAGGTCAACAGTATCAAAATTCTAAGATAGCGGATTCGTAGACCGAAATGACCTTATCATATGGTGAAAATTTTGAAACTGATCGGTGGAGAGATGTTCCTTAGGCACTGCTTCAAACTCATGATTTTGGGTTTTGAGGTCGGGTCTTTTGACCTTGAATAGCTCCTTGACCCGACATGACCTGACCTTAATTTGGTCAGATGCATAAAACTGATTAGGGATAACGAACTGTAAGTTTCGTTGTTCTGCACCTCTTCGTTTTTGCATTATCTGGGAAAAACCAGGAGGGGGGCGAGATTCGCCACCCCCCCCAGCGGGGCGTGTGTTGAAGATACCAAAACGGGCCCTGGCCAGCTGTGGTTCAAAGGGCACATTTTTACAGACGGTTTTGATGGGTAAATAGGGCCCTGCCTGCCGCAGAATAGAGTGCTAGGGAGGACTTAAGAGGGCCCTGTCTGGCACGAAAGCCCATATTTGGCCCTAGAGCATAGTGCGAGCGAGCGAGCTGCGCTTCGTGCGGCCCGTGTCCTCTGAGGGGGTGCGGCCGCCCTTGCCGCCCCCTTGGCTACGTCCCTGCGTTCACCCGCCTGTGGTCATGTGATATGAAGTGAACATGGGTAAGTGGCGTCTCACTCAAGCCCCACTGCACGGGATGCCCGGGCACATTTGTCTTGTTTGATCCTCTTTCATTCTACCTGTCAAGCGTGGCTCTGGTATCTGTGAATATATCTAACGCCGTATAAATTGCTTGAATGAATGGTTTCAAATGTGAAATATATTCTAATATATGAAGAAAACTGGCAATATTTTTATCTCTCACTTTTGGGTACTTATAAAAGTATGCTAAAGCTACAAACACAGTGTATACGTGTATGGCACAACCTGGCAGCAAAGTTTATGGTATATGACAGCATGATGTGGTACCATAGCATGATGTCACGCCGGTATGGGTCTTTTTACCTTTTGCGAAAGGAAATAAAATAAAACAAAAGTGTGGCCAATTAGATGTTTCGCAAAAGAAATGAGGCCTATTTCATCGTTTTCAATAAAAATACCCCTCAAACCACTCCAGGCTAAAGCTGCATCGACTCCAAGGTGCCATATTCCCTTCAAACACCCACGCCGGTGCTCCGTGTAATTTAGCAAGACTGCCTCTTGGGAGTATCCCTAATGAACGAAACCATAATCGCTTCTGGCTGTCATGGTTAACATCAAATTGTTATGGGTTAATGAATACGGTGTTTGTTTTTGCAACAATTCCTAACGGACACGATCGGACTTAGAGCTTTAAGCGGTGCCGCCAGGTGTCGGTAGAAACATGTTAAATGACCATTCCCGCAGTGGGGACGGGCTGTTGTCTTACAGGCGTCGGTGACATAGTGCCATGTGGGCATTGGGAAATGGAGAATGAATGTCATCTACTGAACGATGAGATAGCGTAAATTTGTCTTTTTTAATTAAAGATAAGCATTATCTGATCCAAGAGCACACAGGATCGAGTCTCCGAAACTGCAGGAGGAGGTTGATTTTGACGCACAGACGCCGACGTGCGGCGAGCTCAGAGTCTGACTAGTAGGTCCTGAACTGGTCGGTGAACTGTAACATCGGCAGCTGGGCACTAACGCCGCGCCCGCCCCACCACCGCAGGCAAAGACAGCATGCAGATGTGTGAGCTCAACCTGAACGAGACGGGCCTGACGAGGAAGCGCGGCGCCGAAATTCTGGAGGCCGACTTCGAGAGGGAGTGGAACAAACACCTGGCCAAGTGAGGCGGCGGTGCTGCCTTCCCGCCCCGCCCAGCAGTGGGCGGGTGCCGGCAGCTGCGGCGGAGGGACACTGGGCGAGTGTCAGGGGCAGTCGACGGATTCACTCCTGGGCGGGACGCTGTCCTGGTGGATATCTTTTGGAGAAAAATCGTGGTGAATACTACCAGAACTTCCAGTTAGCCAGAATGTGAGTTGTTTGAATGTGTGGGGTATCCGTTGGCTGTCCCTGCCTGGCTGCTGAGATGCCGCTGTCCCGCCCTGCCGCCGGGTGCGGCTGCGCCCCTGCCCGGCCGCCGAGCACCGTCGACGGTGGGCGTGAGGAGGTGGAAAGGCCGGCGCCGAGTGTTGCCCCAATTAGCCGGCTGTTTGCTGACGGTTGCACGAGCCATCGGCGATGTTTGCGGCCGGGCGGTAATGGAGGGCAGGTGCGGGGCTGGCCCGCCACCCCCCCCCCAGCCCCCGCCCGGTATTTTTCTACTTAAGCAACCAAGACGAGAGCGTGAAGTGTTTGTAGGCTGAATTCGTCGTCCTCTGTCTATGTAATGTTTATGTTTAGCCAGTCACTTCCCTTTGTCGATACCAGGGACAACATTCCGTTCGCGAGAACAACATTCCGTTGGCAGTATTCTGCGTAATTGATTTTGGGACGAGTGAATTGTGATCAATCATGCTACATGATGTTGGGGTTATGCCGATTCTTCCCGAATTGTGATGATTTAGCCGGTGTATGTTTATTACCGTTTTGTGCGTTTTATCACCGGATAGGCGGCGAGGTAGCTAATCACGTTATGTTTAATTTTGACGATATTTTGCACTAGAACACTATTGATTTACCACTTAGCTATGAACTTTATTTGCACTGATGGTTCGTCTTTTGGCAAGTATCAAGTCCTTTTGGAAATAAATACACTACATATTTTTCTATTGAGTTTTGGGGGTAGGTTTGACACTAGAAATGTGAGATACCCTCTAAGATAGTCCGAAATGAGCTTATAGACCCCTAGAAGCTCGTATGTGATAAGTGATAAATGTCAATAGGTAGAAAAATGATGTATGTATGTTATGTATGTGTGTATATTATTTCAACAAATATTCATATATTCATCAACAAAAACATGCCATTGGTAAATAAGCACCTAAGTGCTTATGCAAATCACCGCTTGCGCGAAAAAAGATGTAACACTGAAACCACCGCCGAGTCGTCGGCCACCCGCACTCGCAGCCCTCATTCCAAAGAAATCATTTCTCCAGCAAAGCCCCCGCCCATGGATAGCGTAGTAATGAAAGGGAGAACTAAGAGCGCAAGAGCATATACTTTAACGTGGGGGTATTGGATTCTTGAAGTTATGGTATCGGGAATGCGCCAATCTGTCATACGGTGGTCCACACGAGCACCACAACGCACCTATATCTGCAGCGTATGTATTCGCCCGTTACGCCCAGTGGATCGTAATAGCTCGTTGGGGGATGGCGATGGTCGATTTTCAAAGATTCTGCAGTTACCTTATTTCTTACTTTTTTACATGCATGTAGTCAGGAGGCTGCTGGGCCAAGAGCAAGCCACCCTGGGAATTTACAATTGTGATCTGTCAAGCCCCTCGCGTTACCGTATTCTTTAGACCTTAGACTTATCTGTTACTGGGGAAAGGGGCTCGAACGTGCTCTGAAGCGCGTGCTGGGGATTTTTCCCGACCTTTCAGCCGAAAACTGGGATTTTCACACATTTTATTTATTTATTTTTTTATTAGGGCCACTCATAACAGGAACACTTACCCAATTACAGGGAGTATTGGCGTGGCTGTTTAAGGATCCTCTCCACCGGGTCAGATCGAACACGGAAGGCGGTTTCCCGGCGTGGGGATTGAACCCACGTTAATCTATGCTATCCGATCCGAGGACTGGCAACGAAGCCAGTAGGCCACCCCGGGCCTACGTACAGTCGCAATGCAGTGTGGGCTCAAGCACTCCCGCTGTGGATGCAAAGTTCACTGTTCGTTCTCTCCCAGTTTCGAACGGCGGTCTTCCTGTTCAGTATTTTTGGAAGCCTTTCGGTGGGGCACTGTTCATCGGAATAGTTCGGTCTCCTGGCATCCTCCGGAAGCCGTCGCTTAGTGTAGAAGCGATATGAAATGACGGAAGTAATGTGAAGCTAGTAGCCTTGTAAGATTAGGGCTGGCATTGTTCGTAAGCTTACAATGGCATCGCGCCGCTATCCAAGTAACAAGGGGTGACGGCTTGCTCCTACACAGTGGAGCTGAATATATCAGAAGCCGTGAGATTGAGTCAGTGAGATGATCGAGCATGTGGCGATCACTCAAGCACCGCTGAGTGGCGAGGTGTTCGAGGACATGCTGGAGAGCTGTCGTAGTTGGGTTGGGGATCTTCAGTGCAGCGCGGCGTCCATACCGACTCCTCGGCTCGCTCTGTTCCGCTCCGTGTTTACGGCTACAGTTGGTGATCAACGATACAGCCAGAGTTGTGCGACTCACGAGTCGGAGTTTAACCCAAATTCCGACTCGTTCAGCTCAGAGTCGAGTTGAGTTGAGTCGAAAAAATTAGACTGGTGAGTTGAGTTGAGTTGAGTCGGTTCACACCACGTCAACAAGTTGAGTTGAGTTGTGAAAACAGCGAGTCAGATGAGTTGACAACAAAAGTTGACTCAGTATGCAAATATGTTGAATAAGTTTGAATTTGCATACCTTTTGGACACCTCCCTTGAATACCTTTTCCTTCAATGTTTTAATTGTTTCAATGAAAGTTTTAATTTCTTTCAATATAGCAAATTAATTATATGGTTCAATTGCTTACTTTAAAGGCTCATTTGGTCTGAAAAAAATTCCTATGCACAAATAATACATGTACTTAAAAAAATTGAACAGGCTCCTATCTTTGACCTGGTCTTAAACATTTTCAGAGGTAGAATGCACTGCGAAATGCATTTAAAATATCTAAAAAAATCCTCATCATCAATATACTTCTTTTCAACCACCACTCACAGTTATACACTCAAACGTTCCACCACCACTCCAATATGAAATAATAACCACAGGCAAGAGAGTGCGTCATTGCTGCCTTTGAAGAACAAATTTAGTCAAGGATAGGCTCAAGCTAAAGTAGCTTCAGGGCAAAACATTGTAGAAGTCACGTGATAATAAAGTTATGTGAATATTTCTAAACTACAGATGACATTTTTTATTTTGTCTTAAATGCGCCGTTTCCAGCTACTGCTTTAACCTATTAAAAGCAGTTCTTACTGTAAGCACAGAAAAGTTTGGACTCTGATCCGACAAAATATTGAAATACTATTATTGTGCGCATCAGATGAATTATTTCTTGCTACTGGTTGTGTCTGATCGCAGTCCGTATTTTATTTGGAAAGCCGTATACATTGGCAATTATCAAACTGCTCCCATTTTGAAGTGTGATATGTAAGTGGTACGTGCTTGCTGCATTGAAGGTTTTCAAGCTGAAAATTGTATTGGGTTTAAAAATATGCATGCATTTAATGCAACACGATTATAAAATTTCCATTTCTATTGTCCTATGTCATATGTTAATATGGTATACTATTTCCTAGGTTTTGCTGTAGTTCTTAGAATTTGCAATTACAACTAGGTACTCTTGTAATTATAGCTTAGATTTTGGTTCAGCTCATGGCATAGGAATGTTTCATTTAGTAAAATTATCTAGCATCGTTCTTCAACAGAAACAAAAAGCATTACCCTTATCATTCCTGAAAATGCAGTTTAGATCATTTTTTTAGCTGGACCTTTTTCTGATAGTATGGAGGTGCAATTATTTCCCTATTTTGTTGTAACCTCAACCCATTTAAGTTCCTTTCCATTCCATGCACCTGGTTAAACATGCAAGGCTTCTTTCAGAAATCGTTGCAACTTGGTGTGGCAGTTTAACCTGGCAGTGGCAATCTGGAAGAATAAAAAAAGATATCCATGGCTCCTGGCTATAATTGTTTTTTAATGTTTCAATTAATTTATCTACTGTACATTAATCTTCATTTTCCTGTAAGACTTTCTGCACTGCTTGTCTTCTCGTGGTTTATTAATTTGTTATTATTTATCTAAATTGTTTATCCTTTATTTTCATATTTTAAAACTGAGTCAAAGTTTGAGTTGAGTTGAGTGGTGAGGTGAGTCGGAGTTGAGTCGGGGTGATTTAGCATTGAGTCAGAGTTGAGTCGGCTCACTGAACTCTTGACAATGAGTTGAGTCAGAGTTGAGTTGACCACTCTCAGCACATGAGTTGAGTTGAGTCGACTCAAGAAAATTCTGAAACACACAACTCTGGATACAGCAGGTTCAGGTCGAGTGCAATTCGCCGACCGGAATACCCTGAATGACATCCTTTCCCTGAACACTGCATAAATGAAATTTGCGAGCCTGATACCCTTCTTAAAAGAGTTTTGGTCTCACGAATGAATACTTGTATTCATCCAAATAAATAGACAAGCATCATGTATAATTTACTCTTCTAGACTGCAGCCTGGTGCTGGATCTCATTCGTATGAAAAATAAATACGATACAAAAACACGCATACCATCAACGTTATATGATCCAAGGCTTGACACAGCCTCGGTCTCGACAACATACCAAATAACAGCAACAAATCGGTAGCATCTTTAAGAGGTTTCTAAATGTATTCTACCAGTGTGGACTAGAGCCAGGCTACTAGCCTGACCAAGAAGAGTTAGATCAAATCTGGTCTACTTTTGAAGTTGCCCAGACGAATCCAGGTCCATATTAACACTGAAACCAACACAGCAGGCAGAGCAACGCGTTTCGACAAAAATTGTCTTCTTCAGCATCTATGGTAGGCGGGATAAGGAACCCGTCATCAAGACATGCAGCAGTTTCATTGTTTGGATTTTTGTGCAAAATTATCGTGCGACAGAAATATAAACGTACCGTTTTTTTTTTGCATATTCCAATAATGCTTCTTGAATTGTTCTAAAATGTATACAAGCAAGCTTCGATATGAGACAATCTAGCCTTATCACTGTTTTAAATAATGTTCTATTTTTATTTTATCATCATTATTGTTTTTGTTATTGTTATATAAAACTTTTTTCTCTCTCTTTGCTTAACCAACTCCTAATACAGCCGCAGATTTTGCCAATTTCATGAAGCCTGGCCTAAGATTAAAAGTATCATTTTTAGCTATATGTGCTGCTTCTGTAGCTCTCCTATTATCTTTGTTTTTACAAACTGCTATGATTTTAGCTCTATCCCAGTTTGGTAGATGATTTGTTTTCATGGAATGTATGACAAATGCACTGAATTCTGAGTTGTTTCGAAGGTTTCTTCTACGTTCTTTTAATCTTGTTTTTAGACCCCGTACTGTTTCACCTATATACGATTTCGTACACGACCCGCACGGCACTTGGTACACTACACTTTTTGGTTCTGGGTCATCTGATCTTTCTTTTTTCGCTAAGATGCTACTAAGTTTTTTACCGGAACAAAATGCTACTTTGCAACCCGTTTCTTCAAGTTTGTTTGCAATAATTTCAGCTGGTTTGGAGTAAGGTATCGTAACACATCGTATCTGTTCTTTTTTGTTGGATTTCGCGTATCGTTTTCTTATATCTAGAGCTTTTTTCTTCATATTTATCAGAAATCCTTTCGGATATTTTAGCTTCGTGAACGAGGTCATAATATGTTCTATCTCTTTTATTTTGCCCATTTCATTATCTTTGTTTTTATCTTTGTAAAAACAAAGATAATAGGAAAGCTACAGAAGCAGCACATATAACTAAAAATGATACTTTTAATCTTAGGTCAGGCTTCATGAAATGGGCAAAATCTGCGGCTGTATTAGGAGTTGCTTAAGCAAAGAGAGAGAAAAAAGTTTTATATAATAATAACAAAAACAATAATGATGATAAAATAAAAATAGAACATTATTTAAAACAGTGATCAGGCTAGATTGTCTCATATCGAAGCTTGCTTGTATACATTTTAGAATAATTCGAGAAGCATTATTGGAATATCGTCAAAAACGGTGCGTTGATATTTCTGTCGCACGATAATTTTGCACAAAAATCCAAACGATGAAACTGCTGCATGTATTGATGACGGGTTCCTTATCCCTCCTACCATAGATGCTGAAGAAGACAATTTTTGTCGAAACGCGTTCATCTGCCTGCTGTGTTGGTTTAAGTGTTAATATCTGTCAACCACTGTTATACCAGGTCCATATGTTTGCACACCTCATGATTATCAATATAAACTCAATGCACTTCCAAAATCGAAATTATCCGTATTCCCTGGCCAGTTCAGGTCAATCCGCCGAAGATTCGGAGACATGTTCGCATGTCCAACTCATGGCGTACTCTCGCGAACCCACGGCATTTATCGCTTACATGTATATCACTCACAGCAACAAATAAATAGTTTTAAAACTCGCCTCGAGTTCACGTTGCCAGAGCTCATTGTTCAGTGTGTGAGAACGGACCTCCGTATTTTGGGGGTCGGTCTGGAGCTCCATTTTGGCGGGGGGCGGTCGTGTTGGGGCTCCTGACCGGAACACTGATGAGATCATTGAAGTCCGTTCTGACCCATGGAAACTACACGGTACGGGTCAAGAAGTGGCCGTCAATCTTCGGTTTCAGCCCGCGCAGGGTCGGTAGGTGGGCGAAAACGGCATCAGTGAATGCCAGTGAAATATATGAACTGCACCTGTCTTGTTAAAAATTTTACTCGAATTAACTGAATGAATATTTTACCATGCTAGGTTATATGGCTATTATCAGCAATGTTCTATTTTGCGTTTAAGGCGCAGTTTTTTGTACTAAGTTTGCAGATTTCCCCGTCCAAAACCTGCCGACCCTGGGTTCATGAGATACCAACAGCAAACGGATGCAAAGCCGCGCTCCACTGGAGGGCTGCAGTGGCGACGGGAGTCGTCAGGCTCTCTCCAGAGGAGAGATGGCGCGACCCCGGGTAGTAACACCTGCGGCAGTCCCTCCAGAGGACGGATGGCGCGACCCCGGGTAGAAACACCTGCGGCAGTCCCTCCAGAGGAGAGATGGCGCGACCCCGGGTAGTAACACCTGCGGCAGTCTCTCCGGATGGCGCGACCCCGGGTAGTAAAACCTGCGACAGTCCCTCCAGAGGAGGGATGGCGCGACCCCGGGTAGTAACACCTGCGGAAGTGCCTCCAGAGGAGAGATGGCGCGACCCCGTTTAGTAACACCTGCGGCAGCCTCGCCACTGCTGCGGCGGCACGGTGCTGCCCCGCGCAGGGACGTCAGTGTTGAGGCAGGGACGTCAGTGTCGCGACAGGGACATCAGTGCCGCGGCAGGGACGTCAGTGTGGAGGCATGGACGTCAGTGCCACAGCAGGAACGTCAGTGTTGAGGGAGGGACGTCAGTGTCGCGGCAGTGACGTCGGTGTCACGGTTCCTTCACAGCCTGAGGCTACAGCGCTGGTACCTTGGACGTATAGGCAGAGCGGAGCTACCGCCGTCTCCGGTCGTCGCGGTGCGAGGCCATGCTGAGCAGACTCTGCGCCATGATCTCGATGTTGCGCGTGACCTGAGGAACCAGAAGAACCAGAAGTTTTAAGAGCTACAAAACGCTGCGGTCTTGTCGCAATGCTCACTTGTGGTGCACACAAATGTTATCGAGATGATGCAGGGCTCAGAGAATGCGGTACGCGTCCTGCCAGTTTCTCAAACGCTATCGTTTCAAGATGATTTAATCAAATCTAGGATCTCAACAGCAGAAATTTGACCTGCATAAGGCACTTTGGGCCGGGCAGGGGGCGTCGAGCATCCCTGAAATAGTCGCACCCAACAATTTCATGTATGTAATGGTGGTAAGCCGCGCCACTGCATTTGTATGTATTTCTCCGATCATTTTCACAACTCTCACCGAAATTGTGCGTCCAGGTCATCCCAAGTCTGGTCAAGCGGTATCAATTACAAAAATGGTGCCGCAAAATTATTAACTGATGCATATATACAAATATATGCATTGCATGCAATGTGCGATATGCAATGTTGCAGGGAACTAAAGGGCAAATGTGGTATGACAAAACTATTGACTGTAGGACAAGCAACCTGGTGAATGTCATTTGGTGTAACAAGGGTTGTGCGGTGTGTTATGCTGGGGAGACTGGGGATGTCATGTGAACCAGGGTGAAAAACCACCTCTCATCCACACGTTGACTAGCACGTGCCGTGGAGAGGGGTCTGGCGTCAACGCGCGGTGGAGGGGGATTCTAAAGTGCCCCCTCCCTCTGGGTTCTCGGAGACTAAGAGGATTCAAAAACACTCGTTCGAGTTTCTTAGGACCCTGGTGCTCTAAATTATAACTAATTTTCATTAACCGAGGTCCATATCTTCAAGGTCAAACGAGGGCGTAAGGGTCAAATTTGGGCCGTGCTAGAGATCTATTGGTAAATGCTCTGATTGTGCGGAAAAAAGGAATACACTGAACGCGGACTCAGGCAATTGAGCGAAGGTCCCACACAATGTCCTCTGGAAGCTTGAGGTCAAGATTTTTCAAGGCTACTGACCTATGATGTAACAATATGACATATTCCCAATAATGTACAATATAGCTGGCACTATAGCAATCTTTGGGCGGTAAATCAGTTTGACCTTAAAAAAATACTTTTGCCCTCAACCTACGACCTTGACCATGACATTTAATCTTGACCTTGATGAGTAATCTTTAACTATGAAGTAATAGTATAACATGCGTTATACTGAGTAATACCATCTGACCGAAACATTGTGTTCAATGACCTTGACAATGCTTGTATGACTTTGACCTGTGACCTTTAACTTTGACCTTTAGGTGAGGTGACCTTGACATATAATCTCAATTGTGGGGCTTTCCACGACAAATCGAAAAATCGATGGGTTGAAATAACACCCTCATATCTCAGATTTTCATGAAAATTCGGGACTAGGGTTCTCAGTGGCGCTGAAAGCGGCTGTGATATTTTTAGTTTCGTCCGGATAATCGTTTCGGAGTTATAGCCTCGGGCAATCCAGCATCGGATGAGTGCGTCGGACTTTTCGCTTGAGTTTGTAGCCATTTAAATTAAAGGTGTTCCTTCAAGAGGTTACATGAAAATAATTAAAAAAAGTCTGAACAATACAAATATGTAAGTTTAATTATATGAATTTGCACGAATATGTATAAAATCGAATTACAAACTTTTGCAAACATAAGCATACATATTTCTTATGTTTTTATTGACTTCAAACAACTTAATGTGAAAGAGCATTGCTTAAACTACATATAACGCCAATAAAAAGAATGGAGACTACAGAGAAAAATCAGTAACGAGCACCGCAGACCAAGCCCAACACCGTTCCCGGCCACTCAGCCTGCAGTCGGCACGCCGCATAGACGCGTCCGGTTGGAAGTGGGGTAACGGGGAGGGGGAGAACTGAGCAAGACTGCGCTTCGGTGACATTGCGAATCAGCTAGATGTGGTGTGGAGGCTACTATTGCTAACATAAAAATTTGAGCCGTTCCGAAAAAAAAACTGAACGTATTACCGGAACATTCGGAACAATTCCGACACTCTGGTGCATTTGGTGGGAAATGTAGTGGGAGGATTATGCGTCAAAAGCCGATTATTACTGTTGTCTTAGGTTTGTTTTAGATAGTTTTCTTTTTCTACCCATACCCTAAGAAAGTTGCAAGTATCCCAGTTCAATTTATATTAGAAAGCACACATCACAAACAAAAAGCCACATAGCGTCCACGCCGACAACTGCTTTTCGAACATATAAATTTAAGACATACTGCTTTATTTAAGATCTGACCCACGGATCGGAAGAACGACTCTATCACATGGTGCTCTTGAACTTCACAGATTCAATTTTAACTCGAGCCTTCTGTCTCTCATCATTCGAGAGCTCATGGACAATAACGGTCTTCGAATTAACCGGTACGAACTTGTGTATCTTAAATGTTCCTTTTCTCGCGACTGCCTTATTGAAGCGTTTTCTGAGCTCAGTAGCTAATTTGAGCACTTTTTGTTGAAGCATTTTTGGTAGAGATCGAGGCAACCAATGGAACACTGCTTTCCGTGTTCCCTTCCAAGCATGTTTGCTGAGATCGTAAGGGGATGGGTAACCCTTCTGCCAGTAAAGGTGCCCCGGGGCCTCATACCAGCGCGTGTTAACCCGCACCCCACCGGGGGTCCGGCGCCACCTTCGCCTCACCGGGGGCCATCGATGGCCCCCCTCTAACTCCGAAAATATGGGCGTTAGCGCAAATCTGCAAAGTGCAATAGAAAGCTCGCGTGAATTCAGTAAGAAATTACTTCGCTCAGGTCAATAGTTTGACCTCCACAGGTCAAATTAGGTCAAGATCGGCTATTTTCACTCAAATATGCAATGCTTAAGCAAACTGGGCATAACTCTTATGTCATTAGAGCTATTGAGGCCTGGTAAAGTACATTTGATAGCAAATTGCCAGTACTTTTTCCGCAATGTGGAACGTAAAGACCTCCCGCCAGTAGTCTGACCTCCAGAGGTCACCTCGTGACCTAATATGACCTGAGGTCACGAAAGGTCACAAAGTGACCTAGCCGTATATCAAATGAAAGCCAGTGACAAGACAAACACGATAGTGTTTGTTTCACCGCTTTAGCTTAATTAGGTCAAAAGTTATTGTCAAAATACTGTTTTTGACCTCTGGTGACCTTGGATGACCTTGGAAAAGTCAAAGGGCAAATATGACCCCTGGGATCCGTGAAAGGGTGTCCAACAACGTTATTCTGAGCAGTCTGAGTATTTGCAATCATTTTTGTGGCTTTTATATCATGAAACAACTTTTCCCCATGCTTTTCCAATCGGAGAGGTCGCCTCGTGACCTGACCTCAGGGCACGAAATAGAAAAATCCCGGATATACATCTTGTAGACCTTGGAGGGGTTATGAAGTGTAGGAAGTTTCAAATCGATCGACTTTGAAATGTAGCTCTTACAGAGCTCTAAAGTTGAAGTGAGGTGACCTTGGTTGACCTTGTCTGGTGACCTGACCTTGGGTGACCCGGGGTAAAAAATTTAAGGGATGATGGGAAAATGATGCAGTGAGAGGTAGAGCCCTCAACCGCGGTGCTGCGCCTCGTCGTTTTTCTGCTATCCCGGAAAAACCTTAGGGGGCCATCGATGGCCCCCCGGTGGGGCGAGGGTTAAAAAGCACACTGGAGCGGAGCTTCGGAGGCCCCCACCTACTTTTTTCTAGGTGGCCGGAGAACCCTTCGTGGCCCAAAAAAACGCTATTTCGCTACTTTTGAGAATATTTAATGGCACGTCGATGGGTCAAATAACCTTTGAAATCGGCTCCAATTTGTAATTATAGGCTTTCAAAGTTCAACCCTTTATTTTGAGATCGCTGCAATCGCGCGGTTGCATCAGTTCGCGTGCATCAACCAACCAACCGGCAACGTTATAGCGCCATATAAAATAAAATTATATATTCAATTTCACCCCTCATGAAGGTCAAGGTCACATTTCAAGGCCAAACCAGCATTCTCAAAGTCATTGGACCGGTGCTTCCGGTCGCATGGCGTTACCCAGTGTAACGCATATTATGCTACGACGTCACAGTTAAGATAAATCAATGTAAAGGTCAAGGTCACAGGTCGAATCAAAATGTCATGGGTAAAGGTCAATGCTCATTTCCCGTCCAACGGCTGCTATGGTGCTAGTCATGGTGTAAATTAGGAGAATATGTCATATTGTGACGTCATATGTCAATGACCTTGAATGACCTTAACCCCAAAAATTAGGTTTGCAATTCTTGGGACGCTCTCACTATGAGTTTGCTCTGTTTTTAGTGCATTCTGGACTTCTTTGAGCTTAATCACGGCATTTTCGGATGAATATCCAGCACGGCTAATACTTGACCTTTATGATCTCGTTTGAACTTGACGATACTGACCTAGGTCAATTAAGATCGGTCATAATATAGATTTTAATAGTTCCCACCCAGTCCCCAACCGGAGTTTTTCTAAGCCTCCTAGTTTCCGAGAGCTCAGGGGCTTACCAGTTCCCCCTTCAGTGCCCGTAAGTGTCGGACGCCTCTCCAGTGCGGGTGTTAAGGAATGGGACATTGATTACAATTTATTGTTTTAAATACATCCTTACCCTCACTGCCGACCAATTTCACCATTGACACCTTTTTCGTGACCAGATACGTTTGATAGTTGCAGCGACGGCGGGCCACACTGGAGCACGAACCTCACAAAAGTGGGGATCGGGACGTTTGGGAGCTCAGATCTCGCTTTCTGTTAAAGTCTCAATTCTTTTTATTACTGAATCTTATAGAAAAAAGTATAAAGAGTAATATGAGCCTCAAAATTTAAAATTGTCTCATAGGAAAATAGTTCTTTATAGATTTTGAAAAAAAATTAATTTTTTGAATTATATTTCTAATGAGCCATAACTCATAATTTGCCCTTAAGATACCTAGATCAAGATTTTATGGCATTTGTAGAAGCATGCAGGTAAAATTTCGTCTGTAAAAAAGAGATGCAAGTGGGTATGGTCAAAATGCCTCGGGCTATGACTTCAAACCGTAAGTTAGAGAGGAAAATGAATACGAAAATCGTCATCAGCTCCATCAATAGCAACTCTGACAATTCACCGAAATCTGTGACATTAGGGTGTTATCGACTTGTCGATTTGTCGGGGAATGCCCTTTATATGGCGTTATAATGTTACCACTCTATTTACAGTGCAGGCCAACTGGTGTGCGACCGCGCGATTGCCAGTCCCAAAATATATGTCTTGTATATATATGTCCCAGTTCCAAAATGTATGTCTCAAATTTAGTTGATAAGTGTTTTCTGGCCGCAAACAGTTTTCTGGCTACCGTGGAAAAAATAGACTGACACTTAAGCTCACTGCCTGTGCTAGGACTTTTGCTATATTAAACTTTGTTTGAGGTCAGGTCACTTGACCTATAGGGGAAAGTGGGGGAATCTGGACCACCGAGGTAATTCGACACACCCTTGTTACCGCATTTTCTAACGTTGTCACAAGGTGGGAAAGACGTAATCTACATCTGTCGTCGGATGGGTAACTTCCATTTTTAGCTTAGTTGAACTGCGACGCAGGAGAAAACCTCCAGGTAAGAAATTTTGATTTTTGCATTTTTTATCTTAAATAAGGGGTCATAGAATGACATATTTTCGAGGACATTTTATAATGTTTGCAAATACCATTCAGGTGTTTTTGGGGCAATTTAGTATACCCTTTCGGAATCTATAGCTATTATTGTGATAACCTGAATGTATTACCCACGTCGACAAGCTGATTCCAAAAACCCAATATGGGGTAATCTGGACCACAGGTAGTCCGGGTTACTCCAATGTCCAAATTGTGGCAAATAGGAAATAAGTGTCGGAATTTATTGACAAGAAAACTGAAAGCGATATTGGTTGTCTAGTTTTCTGCGATGCCACGGAAGTACAGAAAGAATACGGAAGGTCCGGAGTGGACCGAGGAAAATATGTAGCTGCCATAAATATGGTAAGTCAGGTAAAATGGGATATCAAAAGGCAGCGAAGCCACAAAATGTGTCAGTCTATACTCAGGAGGCATGTGAAGGGAACTTTCAATTTCCAGACGCCATCCAGAAAAATTATATCCGGCAGGTCACTTGACCTGCACTGATGACCTTGACCTGAGATGACCCAGGCTTAAAATTTTGAGAAAAGTTGCGGAATGGATCAAGGACAAGGTGTGCCAAGTACGGCGGCGCTTCGCGCCGCTGTTTATGGTGCCGCTGGAAAAAAACCCAAAGAGGTGTTCAAACACCCCCACCGGGGGAGAGGGTTAAAATGGAAGCGTGCTTCTTTGGATAGATACAAAGGGATGCCCGCTTCTTGGCATTTCAGTTCGTAGAAAGAAATTATATAACGCACAACTTCAACAGGGAAACTGGTCCCGCAGGTAAGGACTGGCTGGAGGGGTTTTTGGGGCGGAATCCAAACATTGCACTCAGAGTACCGGAAACAACATCTGTCGCTATAAGGCGAGGCCGTTCAACACGGTCATGATGGGGAAGTTTTTAACGTGTTAGAGAAAGAACTAGGCAGTAAAAATTTCCGCCGCACAGTCTCACGCAATTTTCAATTGCGATGAGACCTGATGGACATGGATAGGAAGATGCTGTTCAACGTGAATAGGTACATGTTTACCGAAGCACTTTCTTGTACAAATAATCCTGTGATGTTTGGGCTGTGTGAAATAGATAGACCATACAGTAGTTTCGTACTGCACTAAAAATACTGTGATTTGTTCTTGTGATTAATACAAGCAATACAGTGTTTAATTCAACAAGCCTTGTTTCATTTTAACCCGAAAACATGTGCGTATTTATAAGTTTTGGCTGACAATGTTAGGCGGGATGATCCGGAACAGCGGTGGGGTAATTTGGACCAGTGGTGGTCCGATTTACCCCGTGATTTTTGAGGATCAAATTTTGACATTGTCTCATCTTTTGCGACTTCCATAAAAAATGAGGTCCGTTTCACAAAATCTAACTACATAGAGCTGTACCTAAATGTCCGGCTGACGACAAGTCATAATCCAATTTAATATAAATAAAGAAAAAATCATATTTTACAGTGTTTCGAAATTAAGTGGTCCGAATTCTCCCACTTTCCTCTACTCGTGACCTGATCTGACATGACCTAACCTTAAAATGTTGACAAAAGTTGTAAAAACGATCAGGGAAAAGTATGCCCAGTACGGCGGCGCGTAGCGCCACCGTTTTTAGGCTGTTTCAAAAAACCAAAGGGGGTGGGTACCCGCCCCCGTCAATGCCCGTGTTCAAATAGCACGTTGTCGATATCATTTTATGAGACTAGTTTTGGTTTTTAAATCTATTGCTCTGTGGTATTTTTGAAACGATGGTTGTCGTCTTGTTGGGAAAGATGTAGAATATATTTGGAGTGACAATTTTCCTTGTCTTTTTTAGGCACGGGTGGTTCAGTTTCAATGAAAGGTTTATTTTGGCAAGATTTATGTTTTCATTTTGTTAGGTTCGGATAAGCTTTTTGATTGCGTATGGTCAATGGATGAAATTAAAAGTCCCAGGTTGGTTATATAAATATTCATTTTTCCGTATACTGACAAAGAATGTTCGAAACGCGTCTACAAACGGATATGAGTTCCTTATAAAAGTTTGTGTCGTGAAATTTTTCGTTTTGTTACTTTCTTCATAGCTCTCATTATGAACAGAACATCATTCAGTTTGCTTTCACCAGAGAATTGCAATGATCTTTTAATACAGCTCCGCTCAGTTCAATATACCTCCGCTCAGCTTAATAATAGAAACCACACCCTCCTGGGCATTCCTTTACTTTCGGTGCCTTCTTTTACTTTTGGAAAGCTAGGCACCATCCAGGTGTAATAAATGCTGCTGGCACTCTCTAGCCCAAGTTGCTCACAGCCCCACCGCGAGAGGGCAAAAAACTTAAACTTAAACCTGCCAGTAGTGTGTCTTGGTTTAGATGTCCAGATTGGTCCCTGAACTGTTGGAAGGTGGGTGCAGATTGGCCTGAGAATTCGCGCAGGCTTGGGTCTGGATGTCACTGAATTCGGGCTCTCATTTTTGTCAGTTTCGTCATAATCTGAGAATGTGAATCGGATCTGAATTGGCGATTGTGGTGTGGAGACGCACGGGTCTGGGTTCGTAGAGAAGCCTCCGACATGGACCGGGGCTGGTCTGGACTCTCCTGACCAGGTTGGATCTGGATCGGTGATTGTGGTGTGGAGACGGACTGGCTTGGGTTTGCAGAGAATCCCCCAATGTGGACCGGAGCTGATAAGGACTCTCCTGGCCAAGATACACTGCCCAGCAGGAGGGGTGGTTCCGATACTCGGCAGTGCGCGCGTTTGGAAAGTTTCGGCATAGCTTCCATTTCCATCCACTCTGATTGTGACTTAATTTCCAAATAGCTGGCATCCGCAGAATTTCAAACAGAGCAAGTCTTGCTGAATTGCTCCATTCCGTAGCTGTTTGGAACAGTTGTTATCATTCACGGAAAGCGTTGACGAAATGAGCCGGAAATAGCTCAGACTGAGGAGGCGTGGCTCCAGTCGATAACATAAAACGCATTCGAGTCATGATTATCACGTCTGGGCCTTCAGCCATGAGTGGGGAAAGCACGCCGCTCCAGCTAGTTCGTAGTGCTGATTACCTATCTAGTGTGATTTCTGAAGTGCGGGATTGCCGCTGAGGAAGGGGAACTATGAGGCAGTCCAGGATTGGAGCGGCCCGAACACGTCCTGTCCGCTGGCTATTCTGGTACCTGGTCCACAATGCCGTCCACACTGGCATACCAGCGATAGTAGTCTTAAGAGAGGTTTTTGAAGTTCAGAGCTATTGACCGGAAGGTGGACGAGTTTTCCTGTTCCTTACGTCGTATTCATGGTTCTTTAGTTGTCCATGGGCAGATATCAGTTTTGATTGGATCTTAAATGTTTTTGTTCAGAGTTATGTGAATTCGGCGATGGTTGCACGGCACTGCCTACAGGCCCTGGATTCCGACAGCTTCTGGCACGTGTTTTATGGTTCATAGTTGATTCCGTTCCATGAGTCTAGGCATTGGTTTTTCACGCATGTTATACCCGCGCTGGTTTGCCTTTTTACTGGGTTGATTGACTGATTATTGGGTTTTTAGGGCGCGCCAAGCTGGATGATCATGTAGCAACCACCCCTTATTACTGTCTTTCTAGTGCGTCAATCAATTAAGGCTGCGCCTGCACGGTGAGTGCTGGCCGACTGTAGCAGGGCCTTGGTTCCTGGTCGTTTCCGGTCTTTATTCTGTTATCAGCTAAAAGAGCTGCAGCCCACAATGCTGACGATGCATCCCGGCGGTCAACGGAAACCCCACGTGGGCGCCGCCCTCTGGCCCCTTCACCGATAGCGTGGGCTTTGAGGCAAATAGTGGACAAAGAGGAGACAGCACAATCAACTCTTGCCGTTATAGAATCTAGTAGTGCTGGGTGTTGTGGTATTATAGACCCTGATTCCACCATCGCGAAACAACCAAAAATCGATCGTGGAGCCTGAATTTTCTGGTGATAACGCTTTTGGCCGTAGAAGGATTTTTTTAGTTCCGCTGTTTGTATTCCACGATCCAAAATTTGGACTTCAGAAACATTGTTTCTTGTTACTGCGCAGGACTGGGTTGAAGAACCAGCTGTTCTGTTATTACCTGACTGTCGCTTACTGCTAGCCTACTGATCAGTCCTTATTGGGCTTTTCAATCCTTATTTCTGTGAATAAAAACGTTTTGCTAGAGATTACAGATCCCGGTACAAACGGTCGCAAAATTTTTATTGAAATAAAAAATATTCCGTGATCGCGATCCTAGTTCCGCGAAGGGTCAACTTTCTGATCGCGGAATAGCGATAGTGAACTTGGATTGCGAACTGGTTGTTTGGAATCCGAGAAAGGGTGACCAAGAATTTATTTCTGAGAGATCTGAGCATTTGCAATTATTTTTGTGACTTTTAGATTATAAGACTGATTTTCACGTGTTTTTTATTGGAGATGTCACCTCGTGAACTGACTTCAGGTCCCCAAATCGAACAAATCTCGGATGTACATTTTATAGACCCTGGTAGGGTCATCAAGTGTAGAAAGTTTCAAATTGATCGGCCTAGAAATGTAGCTATGGTAGAGCTCAAACGTTTAAGTGAGATGACCTTGTTTGACCTCCCCTGGTGACTTGACCTAGTGTGTTCCGGGGTAAAAAAAATTCAGAGATGGTGTAAAATGATGGGATGAGAGGTAGACCCAAGATATATTTACTTAAAGGTACGTTCAAGGGGGATTCCTTCACGCCCGAGTGACGTCACACGGACGAGGAGGAATTCTTTCACCTTTGGGCCGTGTGTCAAACTGCTGCTAATGGCTCTGCCCGCTTACAAATTTGTGAGAATACACGGTAATCAAGTTTATTCCAAATGCAATACATAAGCATTTCATCTTCAATTCTGGGTCTCCTTTTGCAAAACTTTGGATATTTTATCATTTAATTTTCCAATGGTATATGCTACAAGGTGTGACGTCACATCCGGTGATCTGTGCTAGCTGTTGGAGGGGCTGGGTAGACCCCTCAACCACGGTGCTGTGCTTCGGCGTTTTTTTCTGGTATCCTGAAAGAACCTTAGGGGGTATGGATAACCCACCCCGTGTAGCGAGGGTTAATACGCGTCCCCAGCCAACTGGCAGAGCAGAGGGGGACGCCCCCTCCCAAAATTTTAACACTTATCGAGGATTATGGCCCTGTTAAGCCCTGCCACCCGCCGCTACTCGGTCGGAGTCCTTACCTCCCTCCCTCCTGCAAAAACATAAACATATGCAAACACATATGTCCATGCGATAAATATCTGACTGCTCACATTTACATTTTAATGCGCTAGAAGTTTTAAACATGCAACTGTCGACCAGCTAGCTGAGCATCTTAAACTAACATTTCCCACATATTCATCTGTGACTGCAGATTCCATAAACCGCTGATGATCGGAGAATACTAACAAACAAATATAGTCAAAATAAAAAGAAGACGCATGAGTTAAGACCACTATATAGGCAATGCAGCCCCGTATACCGGCAATAGGGCCCGGTTGCCCGGCCTGTCTCTACCACCCACCACTTGGTAGAAGAAGCAGCCGATGGGCTGCTCGTCTTCGCTGCCGGGACAGTCGGGCACGCCGTTGCAGAAGCTGCTCATGCCCACGCACATCCACTCGCCGCTGGCCGCCGGCGACGGACAGAAGAACTGCTCCTCGCCCTTCTCCGAGGGCTGACACTCTGCGGCCAACGGGGTAGGTCAGCGCTCTGTCCAGCTTTATCATGTTGTTCATTTTGTTGAACCAGTTTTGAGCAAATGGCCCTTCACGGAACCCTCATTTCATCTCCGTGTTTCCAAAGAAACGTATCCGACGTGCAGGGCCACACTACAGATGACCACGAGCAATCTTTATTTGCATCTTAAAATTACAATTTCAACCAATGGTACTCAATTAAGCATTCGACTGAAAGCTAAAAAAAGTAATCTGCCAGGGTCAGAGACTTTTCAGGCATTGGTTCCAATCCCATTTGAATGCGAGACGAGTTGCTTTCCATACCTCTTAGATAATCAATATGGTAACTTTAAAAACTGATATATGACCTAGTCAACGAGTTATGACCCTATCCATGAACTCATATACAGTAATTTTCATGTTAAAAAATTAGCATCGAAGTAAACCAAAGCAGGTGTATCCGGCCCCTAGAAGAGCTAGATCAGGTTTCTAAACAACATTTGAAAGCTCTTGGAATGACAAATCGGTGTCCCGCCAACCACTCTGAGGTCGAGTCAGTAACACAGTAACCGAAGGTCACATTTTTCGAGTCTGCTTATGTCTATGATTTTAACCAACTCTACTTTACTTTAACTTGGCATTAACTCGTACAAAAAATAATAAAACATAGTGACCTGTATGATTTAATGATTCGATTGATACGTAACTTGTATGGAAGCATGTATTTATCTACAGAAGCAGACTGTTGCACGCATTCTTTGCTATTCTTAGGAACTTGTAATCAATTCATAAGTGTTGAATTAAGTGCTATTGCACCTTGTCAAAAAGCACACTGGTGTATCTACCTTTGTTCTAGGTCTGGTACATTCTAAGTTATGTGGGAGTTTCTAAATAGGCCTAAATTTGACTCATTTGGCGCTGTGTGAGGTTAGATTTTAACGGATATGTGTTTTACTCAGTAAAAGAATAACATGTGTAATGACAGTTGCAGTGCCGTTCCGTTTTTGTTCTAATCGCCATTGGCTCCTGAGATCGCAGGGGGTCAGAAATGACCTCCTCCCACCAGGCTGTCGTGGGTGCCGAAAAAGGCCCAGGCAGTGGCAGGTTAGTGCATTTCTGCATTCACATGTCATACATGCATATTACTTTGTCCTGGGAAAATGATGAGCGTGCACTCCGCTTCGTAGTGGGCATACATTGTACGCTTTCGAAGCCCCCAGGCTCGGAGCAAAATCTCACGCATCACTTCTACAGATCACTTCACTTCTAAGATTTGTTAAACCAGCCTGCATGTATTTTCACGATGATTGTTTTCTGCGGAGTTGCAATAACGGAGTGAGCAAGCTGATTAACATCTTAATTCGGAGATGGGGAAAGATATACCAAACATACCACCTATCTTAGGGACAAACGTGGGCTTTTAGTTTGCTCATGAGAGCTAATGTTTGGTCTTCTCTGTCAACCTATTTGATATTATCAATGCAGCTGGTAACTGCAGTTTTGCAGTTGTCGAGAAGCATCCGGGCACAACTCTGATTTTTTCTGAAATAGTGACTGACACTGCATAATGTTCCTCTATAAAAAGACAGCCAATCTGAGGACAGGTTTGTTTTACCAACATCCTCTTCTTCAAGGGCATCGCCACGATTTCGAGCGGGATAAGACAGTGGTGGAAACTTGCCTCCGCACGCTCGAGTTTGGTTGGCTAAATAAAGTACAGCACTTTGTCGTATCGAACACCGTGGCAATATCATAAAATAACATTTTCGCACTTAAAGTAGATATTGCAATGGTATTCCCGGCCAAAATCCCCCATCTTTAAGAGTGGAGGCACTGTTCCTCAGGCCGCCGGTGGCGACGCCTCTGCCCTTCTCACAAAGCAGTGTCCGTGCCGTCAGAGCGGACCCAGTCATAACTGTTGGGCGGCACGGAGGGGCGTGTGAGGCGGTACAGTACAGCACCAGGACAGCCAACCAGAGACACTGCGGCACAGTATCCACTCCCCCACCCGGCAGACCAGCACACTGGAACAGTGATTGAAATTGCCAGCCAGATTGAAAATGCAATCACACGTAGTACCAGAATATAGATCCTCGAACTCCTCGTTTACGCCATTTTTGCAGCCAAAGGCTCTAGAATCTTGAGCCCAAATATTTCCCAGAATTACAAGCCAATATTTTATTTCTTCCTCGCTAATTTTATCTCACTATATTTTCGTAAGAAGCATGTAATGGCATTAAACATGGAGGCCTATGTTACGTCCCTGGTCGCTCTGTTTGGCTATCCCACTGCGGTGTTTGCTCGATGACTTCCTGATTTATTTTTTGCAATCAAGATGACCATTTTTGCAATGCCCACAAAGCTTTGCAAAAGAAACAAGTTGGCTCATAAAACAGAATATCACTGAGGCTGTTCCCGGAAGTCGAAGTAGACCTTGCAAGATAACACACGGTGTCTTTGTCAGTAATCCAGCGGCTTGGCATGGTGTGACTCAGTGGCGGATCCATGCGAGGACTAGAGGGGCCATGTCCCCCCAAATGTCCGAGCCCATATAGTTAACCCGCGCCCCACTGGGGCACCGGCGGCACCTTCGCCCCACCGGGCCATCGATGCCCCCCCCCTCTAACTCAGAAAATATGGGGTTAGCGAAAATCTGCAAAGTGCATTGGAAAGCTTGCGTGAATTCAGCAAGAAATTACTTGACATATTTAAGCGTTCAGGTAAATGGTTTGACCTCCAGAGGTCAAGTTAGGTCACGATAGGCTATTTTCACTCAAATATGCAATACTTAAGCAAACTGGGCATATATGCAATTAGAGTTATTGAGATCTGGTAAAGTACATTTGATAGGAAAAGGCCAGACCTTTTTCCGCTATGTGGAACGTCATGACCTCCGGCCAGTGGTTTGATCTCCAGAGGTCACCTCGTGACCTAATATGTCCTGACGTCACGAAAGATCAGAAAGTGACCTTGCCGTATATGAAATGGAAGCCAGTGACGAGACATACACGATGGTGTTTGATTCATTGCTCTAGCTTAATTAGGTCAACAGTTATTGTCAAAATACTGTTTTTGAACCTTGGTGACCTTGGATAACCTTGAAGAGGTCAAAGGGCAAATATGGCTCCTGGGATCCGTGAAAGTGTGTCCAAGAACGCTTTTCTGAGCACGCTGAGTATTTTCAATCATTTTTGTGACTTGTAGATCATAAGACAACTTTTCCCATGCTTTTTTCAATGGGAGAGGTCGCCTCGTGACCTGACCTCAAGTCAGGAAATCTAAAAATCCCGGATATACATCGTGCAGACCCTGGAAGGGTCATTGAAGTGTAGGAAGTTTCAAATTGATCGACTAAGAAATGTAGCTCTTATAGAGCTTAGAAGCTGAAGTGAGGGATGCGGTGAGAGAGGGAGCCCTCAACCGCGGTGCTGCGCTTCGTCGTTTTCCTGCTATCCCGAAAAAAACCTTAGGGGGGCCATCGGTGTCCCCCGTTGGAGCGAGGGTTAATACATAGGCGGGAGGCTGCCCAAGGTACTGGCGAGTTAGGCTCGAGCCCCTAGCCCCCCCCCAATGAATTCCTGGGTCCACCACTGGTGTGACTGAAGGAGCTACCCGTCACGTGAAGAGCTAACAAGAAGCCGGGCAATTGCCGGAGATTGCTCTCATTTGAAGAGTTCCGCCTCGAAGATATTGTTGTTATCTTAAGTTTTTTTGTAGGAATTGCTTTATCGAGTACATCTTCTATTTACTCCTCCTTCTCGGACCAAAACTAAGGCAATCCCAGAGACAAAATAGATTCATGGTGGGAGTCAACTTCATGCAAAATGTGCACACTATTTATTATCGGAATTTTCATATGCAACTTAGCTCTACCCTACCAGGCTCCTGGCTAGATTTATATATCATGGGGGCTACGGAAACTTAAATGAAGCGTTAATATATGTTTGATTTTAACCCGCGCCTGGCACCAGGGTTTTAGGCATCCCCCTCCCTCTTCACGTTCTTAGGCACACCTCCTTGGCCGTCATAGGTAAAGAAACAACACTTTCTGTGACTGCCCAGAAGTGATTGCTACATACTTTAAAGGCAACCAAAAATATCATTCCATTATATCCATTATTATCCATAATATTTTTGATATCGATGACCTAAAGTCAGGTACGAAGCATGACCTCTGCATTGGAAATACATCGGAAAAATTGTTTTTACTGTATAACTCAGTAACGGATAGTGATAGAGCGTTTATTTTAGCTTCATTAGACTCTCCTTGGCGTTGCAGTTCTAATGATATGCATTTTATATTATTTGACCCTGACCTGACCTCAGGTAAGGTCAAATCTTTGATTTGACCTAGCAAGGTTAAATTATATATCATTCGATTTGGCTTGCTGCGAGGATTCATAAAGTTTAAGTCGTTTTGCTCTATCTTTGTTTCAGATGTGATCGCCGAAAAACTGAATTTACATGTTAGCGCTATTACGGCATGTTTTGACCTCTCGTGGCCTTAAATGTGACCTGACAAAAAAATGGTGCAAATATTTTCGATTGAGAAGTGGATGGGCAACCCACCGCCGTTTACCGTTTTTCGCTACCTACCGTGTTTCTTGAGATCTTAGGGGGGGACGGGTACCCGCCCCCCCTCGTCAAAGCGAAGGTGGCTCAGACCCTCGTCAATGCGCGTGTTAAGGCTGTGAAGTTATTATATTGGCTCATCTTGTCCGAAATCCAATTTGGACCAGGTTCAGGCATTATGACTGGCATTGGTAAACAGTACTATAATACTATCCATGAACATATGCATTAATATTCATGCTATGGCGTACTTTATGTGTAAATACTACAACAAAAATAAAAAAGCATCTGTATCTCAATTAGTTGTCATCCCAAGCTAGTAAAAGTGGAATTCAGGCTCACGTATCTGAACAGGGTGGGGAAAGTTCCATGTATGTAATTTCCATACGTTTACTGTTTGTATATATATATATATATATATATATATATATATATATAATTATTTGCATCTTATGTGTATATTTACACAGAGGTCAAGAACATCTCAGGTTGGCTACCCACATATCCTTGATGCGACCAACGTGGCTACCTGAAGTGAAATAAACTTTCGCGTGAACTGAGGCTTTCAATTGCTCCCAGAAAATATGTCTTAGTGAGTAAAAATTTACCTTCAAAAAGTTGAAGTATGAAAGGATTTAAATTTACTGAGATTTGGAGACTAATGAATTACATATAGTGTACTCTTAGCACCAAACAGCAAAAGGTGCAGTGATTACAAGTTGTATGTGCTGTAATACAAGGATGTGTCCATTAGCTGCGCATATTAATCAGTCAAAAATATTATCAAATACCTAATACAAAAAGACATGACAAAATAATATGTGTTGTCAGAGTCTAGTACCCTTACTGCAACTGCTTACTATGATCAATAATTGCTAAGATAGCAGACAACCACCATTTGACTGTAGCAGTCACCACGCTGAGACTTAAACTTCTTGAAGGATACATTTAGTTCACATTTTGTTAAAAGAATACATATAATTTCATTATATCCAATGCCTGCAACCAAATATACATACTCAGCCAGAGGACAAGTACCTCCTAATACCACAACCATCATCCAGCAAATCCTAGAAAGATTGAAGCAGATCAATGAGCATCACCACATTCACCTGCTCAATGGAAACTTTGGTGAAATCATCACAATTTTGTTAAGCTTGATTTGATAAAATTGACCTAGGAAGGCACCAAAGAAACCTACCTGCAGTTTACCTGACTTCATGGGCACCAAACAGCATATAATTTTCTAGGTGCAAAGCCAGAACTTGCAACTCTCCTCTTGATCTCCACAGGTCTACAGTTTGGATATCTCGCATGCACTTGATTAAAATGTGTGCTCTAATTGACACCATCAAATCACACTATTCTCCTGGGCTTTGAGATCTGGCAGACTTCACTTTGTCCTACGTTTCTCTGGCTGCGGCATAATATATAAGATTTGGTAGTGGGTTTACCACTAACAACAAAACCTCCTATTTTGATTTAGCTCAACTACAGCCTCTTAGTAAGTAAGATACCCACACAGCAGCTTCAACATGTATTTCTGACTGTTTTCTTCTCGCTACTCCGGCGCCAGAAACGCAAAACTTTGTGGTTACCCAAGTGGCTACCTGTGGTCCCTAACTGTAATTTTCGTTGCCAGTCTGGCTACCAGACCATCTCTAATTCCAAAAAACTAGTCCTCAAATACAACGTAAGCAGTGGAGTTACTATCTTATGCGGAGTAATTTCACTATGAATCCTGATACAGACTTTAAATTTTTCCATTTTTTCAAAATGAATGGTCGAATTCATATAAAAGAACGAATATTACCGTTCCCATGTCATCACAAATTAGAGTATCTTTATCTCATGGCTTTATATGGGTTAATTTCGTTGCTGATATGGCTACCTACCCATCTCTAACTTAGCTGCGAAATAACGCGAGTGAGTAAGAATAAATTATTTGTCACTAATTTGTATCGTCTGTCACTAACGTTATAATGGTACCTAAAATCAGTCAAGGGAGCATTGCATATTATGGATCGTTCTTTTTACGTAGCGGTAATATCGTGGAAATACTTGGTTTGTGCTGGTAAGTGCGATTCTTGATGTCTGTCCATTCTCCGTGATTGGCTACCTAAGTTCTGGTCCTTGAACCTCATTTGGCTACCCACGGGCGTGGGCGAGTTGGTGAGATTCTTGACCTCTGTATTTACATATTTTCCGGTTTGTCCCCACTGAAGGGGTTAGTGTATCCCCCCGCACTGTCACGCACTTAAGCCCTCCTTCCCCGTGCAAATGTTACCTATATTCACGTTTTTATAGAATATGACGTCACTTATGATTTTAGCTAAGTACAAATAACTGTTTTGCTTTTTTGCTATTTTGTGTGGCTATCGATTGCTCTTTAGATGGAGAAAATATGTTGAATAGTTCTTGATTTAGAAGGGGGTGTAAAAGCCCTCCTTGTTCTAGGTACGTCAAAGTTTACACTTGTGCCAGGGACGGGTTAAGGACTGTTTTGATGTAGTTAATCAGGTCTGTGAGGAGACTAAAACACACTTCATATCATACTGCTCCTTTCAATATGGTGGTTAGTGACGTTTCACATTTGAAGCACTCTCCAATGATTGTCCAAAATCCACGTGCCTGCTCCTGGCTGTCCTTATTTCTAGCAAGGAATCGAAATCTACTGTTCAGATAAAAAATGACTAGAATCGCCTTGCCTTTAGCTCAACTTCCCTTTTTAGAAAAGGAACTTTCAAAATTCAGAAAGTTGTAAAAAGGGGTGCGTAGCATATAAAGTTGATAGAAAATGAATGTAAAACTTCACAATTAAATCATGGTTCCATGGTCATAGCTATATGGAAATGTATTACAGTTTTTCAACCTTTTTCATAGATTAATAAACTTGTGATACTGTAAAGCATTTTCAGTATCTAGATAAATGATAAAACGCAACATAATCATAGGCGAATGCAGGAATAATGGTAAAAAAGAAACCTGTTGTTAATGTTGCAGACTTAAGATGTTCCTCGGGTGTTGGTACTTGTATCTTGCCCAAACTTCAACCACCCATACCAGACCCGTGGGACTCATAATAATCCTGTCTTCCTGCCCCGGCTATGAATGGAGGTTTCCTCAGTCGTTCTTGGAACCAGATGCATGCACAAAATGTTTTTCCTATTCACTGAATTTAGTAAGATAAAATGCGCTGGCACATACGTGAAATACCCCAAAATTACCATTCCTGAGCACGCCTAAGGCATGGTACTGTTATGAAATAAATGTGCCGGAGTACCTTTCATTGATGAGGGATGTTAGGATCTCTTACCTCCGGTTCGGAGCCAGAGCAGATACTCGTCCTGTTGTCGCTGCGGCTTGCCCCTGCGCTGGCCGCGCTTGCCTCGGCGCTGGCTGCGTCGTCCACGACGACTTCGGCCACCCGTCGCCCCCGCGTCGCCGAGGCCCTCTGCCGGAGCCGGCCTCGGTCCGCCCGAGTCTGGTGTGGAGGGGCGGAGCGGCACGGGGAGCCGCACCGCCGCCGCCACCGCCAGAGCCACCGCCAACAGCACTGCCAGCAACAAGCACCGCATCCCTGCTGCCTGAGCGCGCGCCACTGACTGGCCGCCAGTGGCGCGCATTTATATGGCACGCCTTCGCGAGCGCGCGCGTCCCGACGCGCGGCCGCGGCAAATAACTGGCCAGTCAGAGACCATCAGCGCGGCCGTGGCAAACACCTGGCCAGCCAGAGACCATCAGTCCACCAAAACCCACCGAACCATCAGCGCGGCCGTGGCAAACACCTGGCCAGTCAGAGACCATCAGCGCGGCCGTGGCAAACACCTGGCCAGCCAGAGACCATCAGTGCGGCCACGGCAAACAACTGGCCAGCCAGAGACCATCAGCGCGGCCGTGGCAAACACCTGGCCAGCCAGAGACTATCAGCACGGCCGCGGCAAACACCTGGCCAGCCAGAGACTATCAGTGCGGCCGCGGCAAACACCTGGCCAGCCAGAGACCATCAGCGCGGCCGTGGCAAACACCTGGCCAGTCAGAGACCATCAGCGCGGCCGTGGCAAACACCTGGCCAGCCAGAGACCATCAGTGCGGCCACGGCAAACAACTGGCCAGCCAGAGACCATCAGCGCGGCCGTGGCAAACACCTGGCCAGCCAGAGACTATCAGCACGGCCGCGGCAAACACCTGGCCAGCCAGAGACTATCAGTGCGGCCGCGGCAAACAACTGGCCAGCCAGAGACCATCAGTGCGGCCACGGCAAACAACTGGCCAGCCAGAGACCATCAGGGCGGCCGCGGCAAACACCTGGCCAGCCAGAGACCATCAGGCCCAAACACCGGCCAGCCAGAGACCATCAGGGCGGCCCGGCAAACACCTGCCAGCCAGAGACTATCAGTGCGGCCGCGGCAAACACCGCCAGCCAGAGACCATCAGTGCGGCCGCGGCAAACAACGGCCAGCCAGAACCATCAGTGCGGCCGTGCAAACACCTGGCCAGCCAGAGACCATCAGGGCGGCCGTTGCAAACACCTGGCCAGCCAGAGACTATCAGCATCCAGCATCCCATCTATCTGAGTGTAGCAGCCTTGCAGGTACAAATGGCGCCCCTTTAGTAGAAGCAGTAGTAGTTTGTTTTGTCTGAGATGCATTCAACATGGTTTTCACTCGACACGTCAAGTTGTTTAATAAAACGAAATATAAAAGTAGGTACAAGACTCATCACACGGTCATTCACGCATTCGAAACGAAATATAAGAACAAGCTAAGAGACATAAAAACAGTAAATGTTCCGAAGAAATACATATAAACTAAAATAAAAGACCTAGACCTAGCAAGACATTTACAAACCTAAATATCGGCTGACGTGTGTTAAGAAGAATCGCCATCTACGTAACAATAAAATAGCTCTCGGTGCGGCACGAAACGGCACAGTCCCATCGATGTTCAGCTCATTATACATCTGAACTCCTAGGTAGCTGAATCTTTTCCGGCCTGCTTCGGTTCTTATTCGCGGCCCCATGAGATTTTCATCGCAGGGATGCTGTGGACCTATGGAACATTGCCGACAACAGACCTGGGTAGTGGTTTCCAGGGGTGTCAGTCGCATTTGCCACAACAGAAGAGAATATCGAAGATATTATCTAGGGTAGGGAATGAATTTTGAGGCAATTAAGCCTAGTGTCCATAGCACATTGAGGGGTCCCCTCCCAAAATGTAATTTACTTGTCTGTTTTTACCTGAAAGGCAAAACCAGACAAGCAAATACTGCAAGAAAAAAAGACAGACGACAAAAACTACGCCCCGCCCCCTCCCTCGTATTTAAATGTTTTTGTCCGGTAAGCCTCTAATTCAGAGGTCAGAAAAAGCACTTATTCACCCCAACAGAGGCAAATTTTTACCCTCAGATAAGAAAGCTTCTCCGAACGAAAACGGGTCGTAGAGTCGGACGAGAGAGAAGACAACTCTCTGTAACCTGCAGAGTGAGAAGGCTAGGCATCAGATTGCGATACCTTCCCGCTTTGAAGTGATATGGGCGCCAGTGTCACCTTTTAGAATATCCAGTCTTTTGTTACGGAACAGTTGTCAGCTCTTCGTCGGACATGGCGCGTATCAGCCGGGCATACCTTCTCCCTGCACTTTCGGGAAGTGGCGACACAAATTCCAATCTTGAAGGATCACCGGAGGCTAGAAATAGGATGTCTTGTGCGGGATGTATTTTCGAGATTCGTGAGGACAGACTCCACTGGTTGCAACACATTGCGTCATGAATGCAGTGTGTCGGTAGTTGCCTTTTGAAGCAATGACAATGCACGTGCACGATGTAGTGTTATTGACTCAGGATGTCTCAGGAGCACGCTCTGAATCGATGCTCGTCATTATTTACTTCAGAAATGAGATGAGCTAAGATACCTATTATCTTATGGTAGAGCTCTGGGGTAACCTTGGGTCTGAAGCTTTTAAACAAGTATCACAAGCTTTCAAGGCTGGAGATCCCTTCTCGACCCAGGAGGAGGGGCCCCGGATGGGTTAACGCTGCCGCAGCAATACAAGCCATATACAAAGCCTATGGGAGATCCAAAATACAGGGTATCCTGACCCCCCCGGATCTCTACACCCATGCAAACTTTAGTGCGTTTCATCTGCTGCAAACTATTTCACCTCTTATGTGACCGAAAAAATACCAAGATGACAATATTGAGCTATTCATCCTTCCCTCATCACACTCAGAAATGCTCGCCTACGACAAATACAACCAATTTGAGCAAAAATCCCAGGTTGCTGTTCAAGCAAAGCAGACATTGCAGATATAAATTCATCTGCATTATTTCCATCACTTAATTGACTGCACACATAGAAATACATAAATCTGGTGAAAGCACACTGGGCTAACTCCAAAGCAGAAGCTGCGTGAACGCGTGGCGAGGCCCTGATCTCGTGAAGTGGTATTGTTTCATTTGACTTGGCAGACACGACAGCCAGGAAGTCGCCGCCCCCGGAGCAGAGGTCCGGTTGTATGTTGACTTGGTTTAAAACACTCGTCGAGACGGTAGTGACGCGCGTGACGCCATGGCTTCGGCGCTGTCTGACGTCAGCGCTCTGCGTCCCCCGGACCGGGCCGTCATTGCTCGGTGTTGAAGTCTCCTCGCACAATCACCAGCTGAAGACGTCAACTTCGCACAGGCCAACATCGCCGCCCTCGGGGGCCCGGCTGTTTGAATTTGATGAATGTGGACACGTACCTAATACACAGCCCCCTCCAACAGCAAGCGCAGACCACCGGATGTGACGTCACACCTCGTAGCATATAACATGGGAAAATGAAATGGTTAAATACCGAAATATTTGCAGAAAGAGGCCCAGAATCGAAAATAAAATACTTATCCATTGCATTTGGGATAAACTTGATTACCGTGTATTCTCACAAATTCGTAAGCCGGAAGTGCCATTAGCAGCAGTTCAACACACGGATCAGTGGTGAAAGAATTCCTCCACGCCCGTGTGACGTCACTTGAGCGTGGAGGAAATCCCTCTTGAATGTACCTTTAAGTAAAGGTATCTTGCCTAATACACGCCTCTGGTCCTATGCTTGTTTACATCCAACGGATGACAATACGCACTTCCAGGCACAGCTTACGTCACCTCCACTTCACATCAGGGCGGTC
Source organism: Lepas anatifera (assembly GCA_034440635.1). Taxonomy (NCBI): domain Eukaryota; kingdom Metazoa; phylum Arthropoda; class Thecostraca; family Lepadidae; genus Lepas; species Lepas anatifera. The sequence goes on along the minus strand of JAOTON010000481.1, from coordinate 829,975 downwards.
CAGCCTAACCGGGCCGTGAGCAGACCCAAGGGGAGGGGCTGTCCAGTCAAGGGTCCCTCCCCAAAGCGCCCAGATTGTACACACTTTTAGCAGATTTTGGCCCATTTTCGTCTTAAACGCTCTGTTCTTCGCTATTCTCCACGGACTCCTCCCATCCTCCTCCACCCGCAAACGTTCCGTCAGTTCCATTTCTGAACCCGATACAGTATAAAGGCCTGATCGGACCCATGCACTCCATTTCCTATGTCAAAAGGAGGAAATGTCGCGCTCCAAAGAGCATGAGGTGGCTTTAAATACATGTAGGTTGTTCAACTTAAAGTATTTTGGCTAAAACGTGGTACCAGCTCGAGTCAGGTCAATATATAGGTCCTTCCAACGGAGAAAGAGACGAACACAGTTTTGGTACTGCACTTTAGCATCCGGGGCTCAATGATACTTATGTTTCCGACCCAGAATGAGTTCGTCACGGGAATTCACAGCCAATGTCATCCTGTGGCCGAACAAGATCATGTTGCGTACATAAGCGGCGGATCTAGAGGGCACCGGGTCATCGTGCCACCCCTAACACGCGCCCCGCTGGGGTCCCTGGCACGACCCGCACCGCTGGGGGAGGGGGCGTATTTCGCCTACCTCCCTCCGTCTCCTATTGCCCAGGAAAGCTAAAGAAAAATTACGGACGGCGTTCGAAAGCTTTTGACGAGACGAAGAGAAATTATAAATGTATTTCTATGTCAGGTCAATATTGAGGTCAGCATAGGTCAAAGAATGTTCCGTAGGCTTACAACAGGACAGTGTACCCGTCCCCTCTAGATATTTACTCAGTAGAGCTAGAGCAAATATTTAGGTATCATTGGATTCCTTTCATCGTGGCGAATCGCATGATGTATAATATGACCTTACTAGGCAAAATTGTGAAAATGACCTGCCCTCTAGCTAGGCTAGGGTCAGAGGGTGACCTGCTATGGTCATATTGCATATCAATCGACTCTTCGTGACAATATAAGCACAATGAAAGCAAAATAGGAGGTTTATCTCAATTCAGTGAGAAGTTATTCGCAAAAAATCACGGTATGCTTCTGTGACCTGACATGACCTTTCAGAGGTCAGATGGTCAAAACTCAACTTTACGGTCAAGATCGTTGTAAGAATTCACGGTCTTAGGATTTTCAGGTTTGTCTATCCAGTATTTAGTGAAAACGAGCCCTTTCAAATTTTCACCATAGACTGATAAAGAGTGACCAAAAAATTGACCCCACATTAAAGGGAATGTGGCACCTTGATCGAATCCTGGAATTTAGTGCAATTAGGCGTATTTTTAGCCGAAAATCATGAAACCACTCTTAATTTCTCTTCAAAATGTACAATGAGCTCAATATTTCGATTTTTAAAATACTCCTCTAGGAAAAGAAATAAATATCTGCGCCTGTGGATGATGTCATTATCTGGCAACCACTACCATACCCGAAACGCGTCAAGGACTTCGATTGGATGATGCTCATCGTGACGTCAGCATATGTCGTCACACCAACAGCCATGACAACTGTGGCCTGCTGCTAAGGGTACATTAGGGGTACGTTGCAGGTAGGTTTTAGTTTTTTTCTACGGAAATCTCGAGTTCCAAGACAAATTATATATTGAGTACCGGGTTTTCCGACTTACTTTACAACTTGGCTATCTCAGTTAAAATCACGTCATGAAAGTGCCACATGCCCTTTAAATCAGCAATATCAAAATTGAAATTTCTGAGATAGCAGATTTTTAAACCCTAGTGACCTCATTATATTGTGAAAGTTTCTAAGTGATCAGTTGGCAGATGTTCCCAAGCTCATGATTTTAGGTTTTGAGGTCGGATCGCTTGACCTTGGATAGCTCCTTGACCTGACATGACCTGAACTAACAAATTTTGTCAGATGCGCAAAATTGATTAGGAATAACGTACTGTAAGTTTCATTGCTCTGCGTCTCTTCATTTTCTCCAGATAACGCAAAAACGAAGCAATTCAGAGCAACGAAACTTAAAGTACCTTATTTTTCATCAATTTTTCTCATCTCAACATTTTTTAGATCAGGTCATGTCAGGTCCAGAGCAATCCAAGGTCAAGCAAGCGACCCGACCTCAAAACGTAAAATCACAAGTTTGAAGCGGCGCCTAAGGAACATCTGCCAGGCGATCAGTTTGAAACTTTCTCGATATGATGAGGGCCTTAGGGTCTACAAATCTCCTATCTCGGAATTTTGATATTGTTGACCTAAGGTAGGGTCAATTTTTTGGTCACCCCATTATAAGTCTATGGTGAAAAATTGAAGGGTCTAGTTTCCAGTAAACACTGGAAAGATAAGGCTGAAAATTCTCACACCGTGTATTCTTACCACGATCTTGACCATAAAGTGGAATTTTTTACCATTTGATCTCTCAAAGGACATTTCAGGTCACAGGATCATACAGTGATTGTTTTGCCAATAACTTCTCACTGAATTGAGATAAAGTTCTTATTTTGCTTGCATTGTACTTATATTGTCACGGGGAGTCGATTGATATGCAACATGACCATACCAGGTCACCCTGTGACCCTGACCTAGCTCGAGGTCAGGTCATTTTCACAATTTGACCTAGAAAGGTCATATTACACATCATTTGATACTCCACAATGATAAGAATCAATTCATGCATTGATATTTGCTCTAGTTTTTTATTAAATATCTAGAGGTGGAAACGTACACTGCTCTGTTGTAGGCCTATGGAACCTTCTTTAACCTATGCTGAACTCAATATTGACCTGACATAAGAATGCTTCCAATAATTTCTCTTCGTCTCGTCAAGAGCTTTTGATCGCCCTCTGTAATTTTTCTTTAGCTTTCCTGAGAAATAAATGAGATACGGAGGGGGGGCGAAATACCCCCCAGCAGGGCGCGTCATGCCAGGGACCCCAGCAGGGTGCGTGTTAACCCTTATATGCCGGTTGGGTCATAAATAACCCAAAAACATTCAGCAGCTGTTTCTTCTTACAGAAGTAGCATAAAATGGTCAAACACGTGAAAATGGGCGTGTTCCCATCGCAGTGGAAACGAGCGAATATCGTTCCCATACATAGAAAAGGGCAAAGTCGTGTCCCTCAAACTATCGAGCTGTGTCACTTTTACCTCTGTTTAGCAAGATTTTAGAGCGAGTTATTTACATTACATTGTTTAACCATGTTCGTCCAGTTTTATCCAGCCAACAGCATGGGTTTCTACCATCCCGTTCTTGTGCAACAAACCTTTGCACAATGCTGCACACTGCCTGGAACAACATATCCGCAGGTTCTCAAACAGACATCATTTAGGTATACTGATTATAGTTCGGCCTTCCAAAGTGTCAACCACAGTCTTTTGCTCCATAAGTTAGAGAAATCATACAAAATTACTGATAAGGCTCTACAATTGTTGAAATCATATCTGTCTGGGAGAGAGCAGCGGGTGGTTGTGAAAGGCCAGTGCTCTACATGGACGCCGGTTCTCTCAGGAACACCTGAGGGCGGGCTTTTATCACCCCTTCTTTTTTCGTGTTTTATCAACGATTTACCTAGCCTCGTTGACTGCAATTGTTTGATGTTCGCCGATGACGTTAAACTGTACAAAAGAGTGGATAGTCTGCAGGATGTGAGAACGCTGCAGGGCGAACTTAACAAGCTATGTGCGTGGTCAGCCGATTGGGGATTGACCCTCAACCCATCCAAGTGCAAGGTTTTGAGAGTGACGCTTCGCAGCAAGGCGGTAGAAAGTTCATATCACATTAACCGCACTAGGCTTGATATAGTTTCCGCCATGCGTGACCTGGGTGTTAACCTGGACTCTAAACTTACCTTCGGCTATCACATAGAGGAAATTATTTCAAAAGCGAATAGGGCCTTGGGATTTCTCATCAGGTCACTCCAAACTGGAAAACACGGCAGGCCACTTCTTCAACTCGATACAAAACTGGTTATTGGCGTTTACTGTGCCCACGTTCGTTCTATACTAGAATATGGCTGTGTAGCTTGGGGAGGAGCTGCACAGACCCATCTAAAACGAATAGAAAAAATCCAACACAAATTTCTTATCTGGCTTTGCGGACGCTGCCGCATTAACAACATTTCTTTTGAATACAAAGACCTCCTTCGGCATTTTGGCCTAACTTCATTAGCTGGAAGGAGGATGCAACATGATCTTTTGTTCCTACGGAATCTTCATAACCACAAAATTGACGCGTCTTTTTTGTTAGAATGCTTTCCTCTAGCGGCTCCTTCCCGAGCCCTGCGTAACAGGATTCTCTTTCATGTGCCCCACGCTAGAGTTAGTACTGTTATGTCGGGTTTGTTTTGTAGATTGCCGAGGACCTGCAATGTGTTCTTAGATAAGTGCAGAGATGTTGATGTGTGGAACACCACAGCTGCTCAATTTCGAGCACGCGTGATCCTTTATGCGGCTAACTGCGATTGAGCAGCCTTTTTCAGCCATTTTTTATCCGTTTTACTGTGCTTTTTTCTTTTATGTTGTTTCCACTGACATTGATATTTGACACCACTCTTTTATCACCATGACTTCATCTGTCATTGGGATGGTTCATGCCCGTTGATGATTGGACAATAAACTAAACTAAACTAAATTGTACTTCACTGCAACAATTGGACATTTTCCCGTAAAAATAGACCGTAAACACGATCACTGAACTTGCCAGCTTCGCTCAGAGCATCTTTACAGGAGCGGGTGTTGTGGGATCGGATCTCTGTCATGGCGCGGGGAGATAAGAGGCAAGATAACTAATGTTTAAGATTCATTTATTGTTACTGTTTCTTATTATCTATCCTTCAGAATTATTGCTCTTGCCGTTGATGCTTTCATAATAAGGTCAATAGAGGTGCAATGCGCTTATTTTTTAAGTTGAATCTGTCTGGGTCATAAATGACCCACTCGGCAAATGTGTGCACGCTGTGACGAAGAGTTGTGATTTTATTCCAACGTTGTCGTTCGTTTGTAATGACTTTCAGTATCGTAACTACTCCGTATCACACGTAGGTACAGCCGGTTCCATACTGATTGGTAGGTTTTAGGCCGCGGTCGTTTTTGCGAACTATTTCTCAAGTGATTTTTTCTGCCGACACCATTGTTGCTTCATCTGCTGTGTTCTAGCTAGATGTATGAAATGACGTGCAAAAATACTACATCGGGTCCAAAATTCGGAACTAATTGGGAAAAGACAGAATAATCGGGATCGGCTTAAGTTGACAAGTAATGTTTTTTTAATAAAAAATGTTTGTTCCTCCCGTATTTTTATTTGAATTAATTTTACAAAGATTTTAAAAACTACAAATTTAATTAATTTTCCCTAGAAACAGAAAAACATAATTACTCAAGTCATCAGCCGTTTCGTACCTCGGGTCTTGAGTCGTCTTCTGCTTAAGCCCCAGGATGATAAATATTTTGTGTCAGAGAGGTCACGTGACCCGGTATTGGAATTCCTAGGCTTCTGATTGGTTAATTGTGATTTATTTTAAGCCCTATATTTCTTTTTCAAAAGAGTTTTGGAATGTTGTTTTTCTTAAGTAATTTTGTTTTGTAGTAGTCCGAAGTTCTACATCACTGTTTAGGGTAGATATGACCTAATTCTTAGAAAAATTGATGGCCTTAGCCGGGGGTACGTCATTTACATCGATAAGAGGTGTACCGGTAAAGTCGTCTAGAAATGTTGACTTTGAGAGCAATTTTAAGGCATTTGCAGGCCGAATTCGCAAAAATGAGAATAGGAATTCTGAAACAACTTTTTGTGACCTCTTGATCTAGCCAGTAAAAGTTTTTTCGCGTATCTTCCTTTAACCATGTGGAATATTTCAGGTCTAGCTCATTCATAGGCGAATCCAGGGTAAACAGTCCAGCCATAGCCCCTTCCTAATTGGCCAAAATTGACCGATTTTGGCCAATTTTGTTTTAAGATATGCTTTACGGTTTTGTCCATTTTGATATAATTGCTTTGCACCTCCACTACACCAGTTTGATCTGAACCCACCATGAGGTCATCTCCGGTTGGGGCATCAGGCCAGGTCCGGTAAACGCCCAAACAATTGTCTCAAGGTTTTAATGCTTGAGCTGGGATTCGCTTTATCGAAAGAAAGCACCAACCACAAAATTTGGCTGTTATGGGATTCCTTGCGTTAGTGGCCTGGGTTCAGGTGCGAGGCCTTCGATTGGAAAGTCTAGTCACAAAGCGACATATTGAAGCGTGTTCTTGTTTAACACGTACGGTCATGCGCGTTGAAAGCATAGGACTGGAACCGGAGGACAGATCCCCTAACTCGCCAATCTCCCGAAAAGTTTTGAGAATCGACCTAGGTTTTTATTGTCTTCCTATTACCTACCTACGTTGACCTACGTAAATTTATTCATGAGCTTCATGGCCATTAGCTTTTTCAAAGACCGTCAATTTAAAGTCCCCCCCCGCCATCACCAGTCCAGGGTCCGTAGCCCCAGTTACAATTCCGTGGCGCTGCCCGTGGGTAAGGTTTGGACTAACCCCAAGTTTAACACAAGTTGTTTACTCTAACAAATGACGCTATATTGCTCTCGGGAAAGACGCCCCCTTTCCACCGGGAAAGTTGCCCATGGGGCATCTTTCCCCATTCGTTGAAGGGGCATCTTTCCCATCAGTACCCAAATTAGATAAAACCTGAAGGGCAAAAATCATGCAATTAATACACTCAAGGGAGATGTTCAGTTAATGAGTTAAATATGCCATCATTCGTAATGGGAAGTCAAACAAAGCACACATCCAATAATCTTCGAGATATCTGTAACTTATGTGGGTAATTTTTTCTTAAAAAAGCATCGAAACAAAGACTTACCCACCAGCTTCACGCAACTCACAGGAGGAAACTGAATTTTCGCGTAAGAAACAATCAAAGCCTCTGCTTTCGACCAAAAACAATATTATTTACCAGTGGTGGCCCGGACTGCCAAAAGTGGGGATGGGGCGTCTTACCCGATGGGGCATCTTACCCCACTCTCCCTATATATATATATATATATATATATATATATATATATATATATATATATATATATATATATGTTACAGTTAGTATGCGAAATCCGTTAGTTTGCAACCTAACTAGTAAGTTTGCAAACTCCCGGACCGGTCAGTGAGTTTGCAAACTCACTAGTTAATTTGCAAACTACCTAGGGAATTTGCAAATTCACTAGTGCATTTGCGGAATAGCCGAATTACTTTCGATTAATAATGTAGAAGCTGATCCAGCTCAGTTTCGGTCTCCTAACTGATAGGCAGGCCGCTTGAGATATACCGAAATCGTCAACGAAAGGATAGCACGGTAGCCACGTAGCCTACCTGAGTACTTCTTGCCATGCCAAGCATAGCCAGGAGCCAGTATAAGATTAAGGCCAGGTGCTTGGTGTGGACTATCCGGTCCTCTCCTTACTGTTCAATCAAAATATGCATGATTCTAATAACGTGAGGAAACAACGGAAAATAGTGCAATATATCCTGGGCGTAAAGCCTTGTTTCAAGCTGCAAAACAGAATACGTAACAGGTATACTAGCGACGACGACAATGCACTCCGCCTTTTTTGTCACCTGTGAAAACGCAGGAGGGGGAGGAAAGGCGATGGGTACTCATCCCCGTGCCGGCGCAAATTAAGGATCTTGGACCAAATATTCGTTTTTAGTACCCGGACCAGGCACTGATACTGACTTCCTTATAAGAAGGTGGTGGATGTTAGACTCGGGACGGGTTCCCTTTTAGGCCCGGGCGGGATTTGTATCTAACCCTTCTCCGCTTAGTGAGGGAGTTGGATCGGATCCCCTTGGTTTTTCGTGAATGATTCCGAGGCGATTTAACCCTCGCCCCACCGGGGCCATCCATGGCCCCCCTAAGATTTTTCCGGGATAGCAGAAAAACGACGAGGCGCAGCATCGCGGTTGAGGGCTCTACCTCTCACTGCATCATTTTCCCATCATCCCTTAAATTTTTTACCCCGGTTCACCCAAGGTCAGGTCACCAGACGAGGTCAACCAAGGTCACCTCACTTCAACTTTAGAGCTCTGTAAGAATTTCAAAGTCGATCGATTTGAAACTTCCTACACTTCATGACCCCTCCAAGGTCTACAAGGTGTATATCCGGGATTTTTCGATTTCGTGCCCTGAGGTCAGATCACGAGGCGACCTCTCCCATTGGTAAAGCATGGGGAAAAGCTGTTTCATGATATAAAAGCCACAAAAATGATTACAAATACTCAGACTGCTCAGAACAGCGTTTTTTGACACCCTTTCACGGATCCCAGGGGTCATATTTGCCCTTTGACCTTTCCAAGGTCATCCAAGGTCACCAGAGGTCAAAAACAGTATTTTGACAATAACTTTTGACCTAATTAAGCTAGAGCAATGAAACAAACACCATCGTGTTTGTCTTGTCACTGGCTTTCATTTGATATAGGGCAAGGTTATTTTTGACCTTTCGTGACGTCAGGTCATATTAGGTCACGAGGTGACCTCTGGAGGTCAAACCACTGGCGGGAGGTCTTTACGTTCCACATAGCGGAAAAATTACTGGCAATTTGCTATGAAATGTACTTTACCAGGCCTCAATAGCTCTAATGACATAAGAGTTATGCCCAATTTGCTTAATCATTGCATATTTGAGTGAAAATAGCCGATCTTGACCTAATTTGACCTCTGGAGGTCAAACCATTGACCTGAGCACTAAAACATGGGAAGTAATCTCTTACTGAATTCACGCGAGCTTTCTATTGCACTTGGCAGATTTGCGCTAACGCCCATATTTTCGGAGTTAGAGGGGGCCATTGATGCCCCCGGTGGGGCGAAGGTGGCGCCTGACCCCCGAGGCCCTAAATGCCTCCGTCCGTGGCCAATATTACTTTTCATGGAAAATTCCTTCGTAATACCGCAAATTCCCTCCGATTTTTGGACAAAGGAGCTCATTTGACAGATAATTGAACAGTGCATAAAACTTGCATTCGACATATAGGTTTTATTTTACGTGGGCGTAATCAGGACAGTGAAAAGAGGGGCATTTGGAGCACCTTAATCCAGCCCAAGGTGTCTGTGAAATATTTTGCAGATGTTGTCGTGGCGCCATGAATTGTGACCGAATTGTAGTTTGAAACACTGCAAACAATAAACATGTAATCCATGAACAACGATAGAGCAATCTTACGGTCGCCGTAAAATTGCTGCCATAAATTAAATTAAATTAAAGAAGGTCTGCCATAAATTCATAAGCGTCACCACGAACAACAAAACGGGAGGTATCATAAATGTGTATTTGAGCTTGGTTTTTCTTTCTAAGCCAGCTTTTAGGTATAATTGTAACACCTTTTCTGCATGGGAATGTTCTATTATAACCGGTATTCGAGTGATTATTAACAACCACAATGGAGAGGGGTCCGACATTAACGCGAACAGGATGGGGGGCTGGTAAGCCTCCTGAGATATCGGAAACTTCTCCTTAAGAAATGCCGATTGGGGAGTGGGTGGGGGCTATGGTGATCTACATCATAACTAATTTTCATTGACCTAGGTCTATATTGTCATGATCAAACGAGGTCATAAAGGTCAAATTTTGGCCATGCTTGGGACCTGTTGGGAAATGCCCTGATAATGCGTGGAAAAAGCCGGGAGTAAGCTAAAGCCGGACCACGGTCATTGAGGTTGTGTCACAAAGAATCTTTCCTTCATTTTTGAGGTCTAGGTCATTCAAGGTCATCGACCTATGACGTCACAATATGGTATATTCCCTATTATGCACACTTTAAGTAGCAATATAGCAAACCTTGTGCTGGAAAGCAGGATTGACCTTTACCCATGATCTTTAACCTTGACTTTTGACCTTGAACTTACAACTGGGTTACCTTTAATGGGTTACCTTTACTAGCATAATATACGTCAGACTGGGACACGTAAAGCACCGGGGTCAATGACCTTGAAATTGCTGGTATGACTTTGAACTTTGACCTTGACCTTCACGTGAGGTGACCTTGACATATCCTCCCGTCTATATGACACTGTGACGTCACCACTTAGTCTCCAATGCAAGCAAACCGGTTCGACTGCGCGGTCGCGGTGATTTCAAAATTTAGGTCTGACTTTAGAAGCCTATAAATCAAACAATTTTCGACAAATTTTCAAAATTATTTCACTATTCGACGCGCTGTTAAGTTTTCTCAAATGCGACCGATTCCCGTGTTTAAGCTACGAGCGGTTCTCCGGTCATCCCGGAAAAAAATAGTTGTGAGAGTATCCGAGGCCCCTCCAGTGCGCGTGTTAACACGCAGAGTAGAAGAAAGGGGTAGAATATATCCCTACCTTGTGTTTCCTCAACAAGGCATATCAAAATATCATTCCGTGAAGGTCAGTACGTTTCTCTCCCCCCTCCGCCCACCCACCGCTACATATGATATCGCGGTATCGCCAACTATGGGACGTAGGTCACCTGAGCAGCCCGAGCGTCATCTTGCGTCAGCTCGTGACAGTGGGAACGGCGAGGAAATTAGATTCCCGATTGGATCCCTAGGACACCTCGGAACTCCGATGGTTACGGCGACCGTTCATTTGGATGAAAAAGTATGATTGGTATTTACCATATGTGGTTTAACGTGTGATATGCAGCAAAACAGGATTCTTAGGTATCGTTTTTGCTGTCCCGGCATTACTTGAAGGTGTTATAATAAATGTCTGAATCCCGGGATCACGAGAGGCTTAATCCCGTGATTGTGGCTTTTTGAAAATAGCCCGATCCCAATCCCGAGATTGACAAACCTAGCAGGAACATTTCTCATGCAATAAATGGTTCGTTGTCGGCAGTCCCTCCGGGTATTTGGATAACAGTCAACACAGCAGTCAATACACAAATTTAAACGGTTATAGTGCTTTGAAATTGTATAAACTAATTTCAGCACTTCTCGGCATTTCTTATAGCATCGTTCTCTGATAGTCCACTCATATTGCTCATTCTTGGCCGGTCCATGCCTCTGTTCGGTAACCCACGGCGTTGCGTTAGCACCGCAGCGGCCTGGTTGGAGCCACAACCTGAGTTATTATATGTCATCTGGAGCACGGGGCTGCAAGTGGACGCAAGATATTTTGACTTGCCCTTGTAGAGCACATCCTGGGGAATCGTTTGATGGTAGTCTTATGCTGGGCCGATGCTGGCCAAGTTTTAAATCCCTCTCTTTGTGTTTGTAAATCGAACAGTTTTTGAGATATGCAGTATACTGAGAGAATGGTCTATAAAATAGTTGTCAAAACTATTTTTGCATTATTTTATACCAAAACCCATTGCAAAGGGCTCACACAACAGTGGTATTGCCATACTTTGACCTGTTCTTGCTTTCATGGTCGATTTTAAGCATAATGAAATGTACGTAGTTTTCGCTGCAGATCTCTGGTCCGCGGGTGGCGCACCCGAGTGCTTACTTCAAGCAACTCTACAAAGACTTCCAGAGCACGGTTTGTATTTTCCATGCCTGTTTCAAGTGTAGTGAAGAATTCTCTATCAGTATATGTGCTCAGGAAATGATTTAGAAAAAGTTGCATTTTCGTAATATTGGCCACGGACGGAGGCATTTAGGGCCTATGTGCCCCGGTGGGGCGCGGGTTAAATGAGATGCGCCTGGCTTTGTATAACTCTAGGCTGACCCATTTGATAGCTTGTACTAAAAAATTGACTTCAGGTCAATGAGTTATGCTGTAATTCATAAACCTATGTAAGGCTATTTTAGTCTTCTAACATAAGACTGACACAACCAGGGAATCCATTTTGAGGCCAGGGGATTAACAAAGTCACCACAGGTCATCAAAGGTAACGGTTTTCGAGATTGCTTACGTTCATACCTTTTGAACGAGATACGATACAACAACAAATTTGGTATCATGGTGACGAGCATGACCCAAGGATTCTGATGGTGTGCAACATCACCCTGAAGGATCATTATTGAACCTTGACCTGAGGTCAAGGTCGTGATTCAACCTTTCAAGGTCATGCTGCATATCATTCGAATCCTTGTGTTAATACAAACACCGTGATGCCTTTGACTTTGCTCTAGGTCTAATGGTTCCGGAGTTATAAGATATTTCCCAAATGAGTCAAAATTTACCCATTTGGGCCCTCTGTTCTTTACGGGTCAACGGACATTGTTCAAACTCGGATTTTGATTACAAGACGGTAAGGCGTAGGTAGCACCGTTTCATTTTTTCCGTACCACCTCCGGTTCCCGAAATCGTGGGAGGGGTCCGATCGAACCCCCGGGTGAAGTTGGGTGCGGAGAGCCCAGGCGGTGCCGGGTTAATGAACGTGAAATATTTGCAAACTGAAAAGATAAAAAAATGCAGAGGCGAATCTGGAATTTCCTCGAGGATGATGAGGATGTAAGCTTCGGGGTCCCAGCTGGGAAAGGGGCGCGCGCAAATTTTCTTTTATTGAGCGTTAACTACCTGCAAACTGAATCATCTGTACCTACTTATTAATTTAATATGTTCGAGGGCCACGAAACCAACTATTGGGGGCCCTCGAGAGCAATGCTGGGAGCCCTCGAGACCAGCTCTGGGACCTCCGATACTAATTCTGGGCGTTCTCAAGACCAAGGCTTGGGGCTTCCGGGATCAACTAATGAGTCACAGAGACAAATTATGTGGGGTCCCCGAGACCCACCCTTGGTGCCCACAGACAAACTCTTAAGGGCTCCTGGCCAACTCTTGGGGCCCCCAGACCTACTCTTGGGGCGCCCCAGACCAACATTCTGGTGTCATTTGGGTCTCCCGGTAACAGTCATCATACATCATTGGGGTCCCTTGCGGGAGGGGGAGGGTCGGGCTTTGCAGTGCTAAGCTCAGGCCACGGAGGTAACCCCTACCGACCCCCCCGACTTGAATCTGCCCCTAAATGAGATAAAAACCCATGGACATGCGCCTCCGAGTAGGCACCTCCTGGCTTCCAGGTGCGTCACCTTCGGTAAACAAGTAAGAAAGGCAGCGGATCTTCAAATTACAACCGGCAGAAATGTGCCCTTTTTAGATCCAAAAAATCTCCAAATGTGGGTTCTTTTTGCTTTTCGATAATCTTGCTTGCATAAATTCAGCTTTCCCCCACGGGGATGAGTACCCATCGCCTTTCCTCTCCCTCCTGCGTTTTCACAGGTGATAAAAAAGGCGGAGTGCATTGTCGTCGTCGCTAGTATACCTGTTACGTATTCTGTTTTGCAGCTTGGAAACAAGGCTTTACGCCCAGGATATATTGCACTATTTTCCGTTGTTTCCCACGTTATTAGAATCATGCATATTTTGATTGAACAGTAAGGAGAGGACCGGATAGTCCACACCAAGCACCTGGCCTTAATCTTATACTGGCTCCTGGCTATGCTTGGCATGGCAAGAAGTACTCAGGTAGGCTACGTGGCTACCGTGCTATCCTTCCATTGACGATTTTGGTATATCTCAGGCGGCCTGCTTATCAGCTAGGAGACCGAAACTGAGCTGGATCAGCTTCTACATTATTAATCGAAAGTAATTCGGCTATTCCACAACTGAACTAGTGAATTTTCAAATTCCCTAAGTTGTTTGCAAATTAACTAGTGAGTTTGCAAACTAACTAGTTAGTTTGCAAACTATCTGATCCATCAGTGAGTTTGCAAACTACCTAGTTAGTTTGCAAACTCACTGACCGGTCCGGGAGTTTGCAAACTAACTAGTTAGTTTGCAAACTAACGGATTTCGCATACTAACTGTAACATATATATATATATATATATATATATATATATATATATATATATATATATCAAACATTGATGGTGAAATGCCCGATCATATGATGCTTTTATCGCCTGTTTTTTTCGTTTTTCCAGTTCTCTGATTAGTTGCTTATTTTATTTTATTTTTTATTCATATCGCCAACAGATGGATATCCGTTTACAGGCGAAGTCAGAGCCTAAAAATAAACACAATATGCTTCGAGTAAATGACAAGCAACACACATGAGAACAATAAAATGAATCATCCTAGGTTGGTATGTTCCTCCCCGAGGATAAATGATACTTGTAAAACATGAATTAAAATCTAGAGAAAATGCATGGTCTAAAAATTACCTGCTGCGGCGAAAGCGCTAGCTCGCAGCAAGTACACGGGGTGAACGTATGTATTTTAAAACATTGACTTTAAAACTGCTAAAAGAATCTAAGAATAGGTCGGAACTGGAACATGATAAGAAGGCATTCATTGCCCGCGGGATCCAACACAAAAGCCCCTGGCCCACACTGCTCATGCGCCCGTGCCGCTCCGCGAAAAGATGACGCGTGCGAGTTGATCGAGATGGCACGTGTAAAGGAAATTTACTTAACAGAATTGCAGAGTATATTTTTCCACAATAAATGTTTTTTAGAAAGAGCATATCGTGTTGAATTCTTCGAGATCCAAGAGATGTTACGCCAAAATGATGCATGAGAGCGTCATAGGACAATGATGAACATGGTCTGATTGTGTGATGGCTTAGCCATAGAAGGAACTTATGCTGCACTCGATCAACTCGCACGCCGTGAGATTTGGCCGCGCCTGCCCAGATCACGCTGCAGTACTCCAGATGAGAGCGTACGTTGGCATAATATGCTGTAAGTAAAGACTTTTTTCAAATTTTGAAGTTTTTGAGGCATTTTGGAAAGATCGGATCAGGAGACCTAGTGCCCTGTTGGCTTGTTTTACTACACTTTTACTACTGCTTACTTTTGTTGGAAAGTTTATGGATAAAACACCCATATGTGGAATTGCTTGACATGTTTCGAAAGGTTCGACTTTCGTCATCAGAAATACGATTACACAAAACATGAAAACATGGTTTTCCGTGAGGACGTGTAAGGACTGTTCTCACACGTCCTCACGGAAAACCAGAAGGACCGCCTTAATCTCGGCTTAAACTGTCATATTCAGCGCCGATATGGCCCAAAAGAAAAGCAAACAAATCTGGAGCTGCTGTACCGCGACATTTGGCGCCTGGAGCATCAGAACACAGTGCAGGTCAACCAGGACCTTAAGATACTTCTGGTGGCAGAGGGAAAAAAGATCAGAAACCGAAAATGCGGAAAAAATGTTGTCCTGAAATCATAACGCATTCGACTCGGTCAATTAAACAGGTTTCCTCACACGACAACTTTTTAAATGGTGATCATTTCATAGCCGACACGGATCCCAGTTCAAACGCCACTTTGAAAGGCTTTTTATTGATGTTTTTTAATGATTAGGAGTGGACAAATTTGAAATAACATCGAGAGCCACTACGTGAAAATAAAAAGCAAATTGTGTCTTGTGTTTAGTCCTCTCACAGGCCGGTTTAACTACATTCAACCAAGAAGTAGTATTTGAAACGACAAAAGAGAAAATTCAATGTTTTACCACTTTTACCACTGTTTCCCCGTTTCATTGGAAGTGGTTGGTCGCCCACAAATATATATATATATATATATATATATATATATATACAATTTCCACGCTCCTGATGCCTTGTATAGTCATTGAAAAATAAGGGAATACACTGAGATGAATTCAACACTGACACTGATTTTGTCCTGCACAATCGCATTAATTCATCTGAAGTGAGGGCCGTCAGATCAAAAATTACTTACGCCAAATAATTTATACCAGTATGTTTAACACGCGCATTGACGGGGGTCTGAGCCACCTTCGCCTTGACCGGGGGAGGGGCGGGTACCCGCCCCCTCCCTAAGATCTCGAAAACCGCGCTAGGTAGCGAAAAACGATAGACGGCGTTGGATAGCCGTCTATCCAACTCCGAAAATTAAAAAAGGTGTACACTAGGTCTGTAGAGCAAAAAAATATTCACTCCCACCCCCTCCCCCAGGAGAAGGAGAGCGATCATGTACTTGGAGAGGTAGCCTATACTAGGTCTGTCGGGCACCCCAATTGCACGTCCCACCCCCCAGGGTGGCAGACATGGGTTTGCTCCCCCCAAAACTCGGATCTGCGTCCGCCCCTGAGAGGGCCAAATAACTCCATTGAATAATTTCATTGGTGACAGTCATACACTTTTCCTGACCTCTGGCCAAAATCATAGGGGAAGCCACTAGTTTTCAACCTGGGAAGTGTCTTCCGTTCCCCGCTTTCTACACATATGGCGCTACTCCCAGGTGCCTCGCAATCATCCGCCCACGTAGGTTAACACGCGCATTGACGGGGGTCTGAGCCACCTTCGCTTTGACGGGGGGAGCGGGTACCCCCTAAGATCTCGATAACCACGCTAGGTAGCGAAAAATCGGTAAACAGCGTTGGGCAGCCCATCCACTTCGTCATCGAAAATATTTGGACCATTTTTTTCAGGTCACATTTAATGTCACTAGAGGTCAAAACATTCCGTAATAGGGATAACATGTAAATGAAGGTTTTCAGTCATTACATCTGAACAAGTAAAGATAGAGCAAAACGATTTAAACCATATGAATCATCGCAGCAAACCGAATCTAATGATATGTCATATGACCTTGCTAGGTCAAATCAAAGATTTGACCTGACCTGAGGCCAGATTAAGGTCAAATTATATAAAATGCATATCATTAGAACCGCAAAGACAAGGTAAATCTAATGCAGTTAAAATAAATGCTCTATCGCCATCCGTTACCAAGTTTTTCGCTTAAAACCATTTTCTCTATGTATTTCCAATGGAGAGGTCATGGCTCGTACCTGACCTTAGGTCATCGATATAAAAATACCGGAACATATTTTAGAGAAAATGGTGGTTCCATTATGTGATATGAGTTTCAATTGGATAAGTTCACCTTGTTCCGACTTATGCTATCTTAAACTTTGAGGTCAGGTCACTTGAGCTGTGCTGGTGACCTGACCTGAGATTACCTGAACTTAAAATGTTCACAAAAGTGGTAAAAATGATGCGAAAAGGGTATGCCAAGTACGGCGGCGCCACGCGCCGCCGTTTCTATGCTGTTTCTGAAAAACCCGAGGGGGCGGGTACCCACCCCCCGTCAATGCGCGTGTTAATAGTCTGGGCTAAAGTAGTAGTTCAGAGAACTGTTTCCTCGGGGTGTATTACTGGAACTGAAGCAATAAGAAGGCAGAAGAAGCCAGCCATCCATTTTATGGAGCATCGGTTGGGTGCTCTAAAATAAGAATCCTGTGAAGATAGAGGAATTACTATAAAGTAGCCGGTTCCGTGCCTGTTCCGAGGAGCATGAGCGTCGAAAGCGCAGGGGAGGGGAAGGGGGAGGGGGTAAGAGGATGCGTCTCCCGAACTTGTGGACCCCAAAATTACATTCTTAAATTGCGACAATGAGATAATAGATTCATTATGGTTGTCATACTCACACTATGCTCAGTAATACCGTGAGAAATAACAAATAATCTACCTACATGGGAAGGGAAGACCAGCACTGCTTTTTCCTACATGTGAAGTTAACTTGTCATGATTTTTTTTAATAGTGGTGTGTAGCCAATTCGTTTCCAGGATTTTCCGGTGGCATGAAAAACCTTTAGCGTGAAGCGCCGCCGTACTTAGCACTATTGTCATTGATCAATTCCGCAACAAATGTCCCCAAAATTTTAAGGCTGGGTCATTTCAGGTCAGGCCACCTGTGCAGGTGAAGTGACCTCACCTCTAAAATTTGTTGAGGTGGCATAAGTAAGAAAAGCTTGAATGTATCGAATTTAAACTTAATCACAGAATGTGCACACCCAGTACTACAAAATATATTCCAGGATTTTACATATCAATGACCTAGGGTCAGGTAGGGACCATGGCCTCTCCATTGAGAATGTATTGGAAAAACGGAAATCGGCCGAAAGTGTTCTATTTCTGTAGATACCGCTTGGAATGCCTTCGAATTCTCCAAATCATAGTATCCTGGGTCTCTTTATGTGTTCATGGTGCAAGTTTTGACTTGTGACCTCAGAGAGGTCATCTAGGCCTACTCAAGCAGGTTTTTAGACTTGGGTTGTGCAAGAAATGATGATAAAGCTTTTATTTTGATACAATTACGCTTTAATTGTTATTGTGAATCGATTGATATGCATATTGGCTATGCTATGTTAGATAGTGACCTTACGTTCATATATGATATATTTCCAGTAAAATGATACATAAAGCAAACACGTATTATCACGCGCTACTATGACACCCCCGGCGCGGGGTCCCTACATAACGTTGGGGACATCAGCGCGGGAAAGGCTCGAGGCTTAAAGCCATCGGTAGAGAGAAGCAGTACAAAGCATCACGACATACATACGCTGGTAAAAACGCAAAAAATAGCAAAAAGTTCCATCCACACCACAGCACACTCAGCAAAGTCATGGATGCTCACATCACGGCTCGGTCCGTCCGGCAGCCCCACGCATCAAACATCATGCAGCCGCGGCGCCCAGATCAAACGCCGCGCGTCCGCCGGCGTGCCACCAGCGCCACGGCCGCGCCCGACGCGAGCCACGCTGGCACAGCCGCCAGCTACACCAGCGCCACTCCGCGCCCGCACTACCAACACCACTGCAGACCGAGGTCAGCGCGCACACGGCGGCGCGCGCACCGAGCAGAGCACCCCGCCGTCAGGGGCCACCCGCCGGCACGCCGCCCGGAACCGCCGTCGGCAGCAGCCAGCGCCATCTCGGCCGCCCAGCCGCGCGCCCCACCAGGCGCACCCCCGAGGCAGGAGCAACCCGTCCAGGACGCGGCCGGGCAGGACACCCCGAGCCGAGCTGCCGAAGCAAATATTTTGTTAGTTTCGGAGGGAGAGGACAGTGATAGTTGTTGCCGCACGAGAATGAGATTGAACAGGCGAGACTGAGGGAGAGCACGACAGTTGGGGGGCTGATTCAGGAACAGGTAGTAGGGTGGCGGAGGCAGGCCTGTACGACGCTTGAAGTCTACCGCATTTTTAATTTTCCGCGCCAAATCAAGTAGTCATTTCTTTTAATCTGGGTTATAGAGGCGACGTTACCTTGAGTTCCTTTAACACGCGCATTGACGGGGGTCTGAGCCACCTTCGCATTGACGGGGGGCGGGTACCCGCCCCCTAAGATCTCGAGAACCACGGTAGGTAGCGAAAAACAGTAAACGGCGTTGGGCTGCCCTTCCACTTCTCCATCGAAAACATTTAAACCATTTTTTTGTCAGGTCACATTTAAGGTCACGAGAGGTCAAAACATGCCATAATAGGGATAACATGTAAATTCAGTTTTTCGGTCATTACATCTGAACAAGTAAAGATAGAGCAAAACGACTTGAACTATGTGAATTCTCTCAGCAAGCCGAATCGAATAATATATAATTTGACCTTGCTAGGTCAAATCAAGGATTTGATCTGACCTGAGGTCAGGTCAGGGTCAAATTATATAAAATGCATATCATTAGAACCGCAAAGCCCAGGCAAGTCTAATGCAGCTAAAATGAATGCTCTATCACCATCCGTTAATGAGTTATTCCGTAAAAAACATTTTTTCCCATGTATTTCCAATGGAGAGGTAATGCCTCTTACCTGACCTTAGGTCATCGATATCAAAAATACCGGGACATATTTTAGAGAACTCGGTGGGGCCATTATGTGATATGAGTTTCAATTGGATAAGTTCACCCTGCTCCGACTTATGCTATCTTAAACTTTTTTGAGGTCGGGTCACTTGACCTGTACTGGTGACCTAACCTGAGATGACCGAACCTTAAAATTTTCACTGAAGTTGTAAAAATGATGAGGGAAAAGGTATGCCAAGTACGGCGGCGCTACGCGCCCCCGTTTTTCTGCTATCTTCGAAAAACCCGAGGGGGTCGGGTACCCGCCCCCGTCAATGCGCGTGTTAACAGGTGAGAAGGAAATCAGTGCGCTTTCAATTCTTAAGGAATGTGTACTAACCTAGTAACTGTCAATAAATAACTTTTGTACAACTTTTTGTAAAAATGACATAGAACTAGGCACATCAGCTATATCTCTTATCTGTGATCTTAGGTCAGGCCTTTTTTTGTTTTGGCCTAGTAAAGTCCTATACATCATTCGATTTGCTGTAACAAGATGAAGCGAATGGCGCCTAAAACATTATTCTAACTGAACTCTGTCTGACGCTAGAGCCTAGAAACTCTTCTCTAGCATGCCACCTTATTTGACCTGTGGGTTTCCTTATTATTATCCACCTTATTTGACCTAATGACCTCAATATTGACTTTATTCTAAAAGTGACGGATGTGGTTTCTTCATGAATGTGTATGGGTTATCCATCAGCTTCGCGTTTTTTGCTATCCCGCACAGGAGCCGGGTTCGAGGGGGTGTTTGAAAACCTACCTCTGGCTACGCTACCTAATACTATGGCTACCTACGCTTCTGGCTAAGAATCCGCAATTATACGTTTGTCATGTAAGTACACCATTGTTTTTAACAGTATCTAACCGTTTACTTTCCGTTGTGATTGTCATGCTCAATAGAACAACAATCCCTTCACATTGTGGGCCTCTAGAAAACTAAATCCGGCCGGACTTAAGAACGGAATCCGGTAAATTCGGTTCCGATCGGATTTGATTATTTCCAATGCGGTGTATTGCTAGACTGCAGGGATAGAACATTTCCACCATCCGATATCGGCAGTGTGGTCTTTCCGGATCACCGACCGTGGCTAGGAAGATACGACCCACTGTTTCATCGCTTCTGGCACTGAGGCTCGGCACACCAAAATCCGAATTACCAGCTTCCGAACCACGTGACCGATGACCATAAGCAAAGGAACGGGGTGCACTGCAGGGCACCGCAACCCCTCCCCTTAAACGACATTTTAACACCAACCCTATAGCGTCGACCGGAAAGAAATGGATTGAAAAGCCCATGGTACCCCCTCCCTAAATCCGGAACCTCCACCGCCTCTGTCGATGGTTGAAACCGTGTCGGCAGCAGGCGCCAAGTTGAGCAACGTTGCGACAGACAAAGCAGTTATCACCGCGTCCCCAATCCGAGAGGCAATATCAATACCGGTGTTGATCCACCAGGGTCGGCGCGGCGCCGGGCGCCGATACCGGCGCTTGCACCACCGCTCTCACCACCCGCCATTTCTGACCCAACACGCACTGTTGCACCACAACGCCGCCCATCAGCTGTACCCTCACATACCCCCGATCAGGACGCTGTCTGCCCACCCTCTGCATCCCGTCAGCATCCAATCACCTAGTTTCTAACCAAAAATATCAGTAAAAGTGGCGATAGACGGACGGTCGATACGGCGGGAGGCCGAGACTGCAGCGTGATAAGGCCGTCTCTCTGAGCTGTGACGTATGTGATTGGCAGTGATGTCAGCTGCCGCGGTGTTGTCTCAGCAGCAGCAGACGGTCCGGCCCTGCCCGGCCCACCGGCGCACTGTGGTCGGAAACGCTGTCGTGGGTGGCCACGGGGCCATTTTCGGATTTTGGAATTTTGGGGTTTTATGGCTGCCGATGTGAAGAAAATTGTTCAGAGTGTTCTGAATGACCACTATTATCAAGCGAATTTGGTTGAAAGGTGCACTTATTACTCATCAAAGTAAGGCGATGATGAAATCCAGAAGTAAGGCACTCGATGCGTCTGCTAGATCCGAGTTTTTAACTTTGAATAATAAACGTCAAAACTGAGTCAGGCTAAAAATACTTAGTATCAACATGTTCCCCATAATGTCAGCTTTTAGATGATTAGCATTATGCGTATATTTGAAGTTTGATAAAGGTATATAATCTGCGTTTTGATTACCCCTTTCATAAATCCACCTTAAAAAACTAGCTGCTAACTTTGAATTGACAAACAAAAAAAGTTACGTTTCTGCCAATTAGCTTGTTTGTGGAAACACTATTCAAGTAATTCTCCGTCATGGCCTGAAGAGAGCTAAGTGCGCAAATGTGCGCAAAATTGTCCACAGTGTAAATTGTACCGGGCCGCCCGCCGCCCGGCGCCTCCGCGGCTCGCCGGCCGCCCGCGAGGTGCGGAGGACGCTTAAGGTGCTTCCATGTCGTATTGCTCGCCTTTATGCACATTATCTTCATTGTAAGCTCATAGGTTTGCTTAACCTTACCCAGAATCACCCTTGGTCAAGGTCACCCCTGCATAATCCATGCTCATATTGCACACGATTCGACATGCTATGATGAGAGGGGTACACTAATACAAACTACTGTCTTGATCTTCCTGCCGTCTGAATATATGAAAGAAAGCCATATTATCATGCGAAAATTCAACGTGACCTTTTGTGACTTCTGGGGACATCAATTTTAACGGGGGTAGCAAATGGTAAGCAGCTCACAAACTCATTTCACTCAGGGGCTCCGAATGGCAATATTTATTTATTTTTAGCCCGATTAGACGATTAGTCTGAGAAGAGGCTGGGTATGCCCTTCTGCATGCGGAGCCAGCACACTTGACCAGCTCGTTAGGGGTGAGGTTAGGTCAATGCATTTGCTTAACCCTCGCCCCACCGGGGGGCATCGATGCCCCCCTAAGGCTTTTCCGGGACAGCAGAAAAACGACGAGGCGCAGCGCCGCGGTTGAGGGCTCTACCTCTCACTGCATCATTTTCCCATCATCCCTGAAATTTTTACCCCGGGTCACCCAAGGTCAGGTCACGAGACGAGGTCAACCATGGTCACCTCACTTCAACTTTAGAACTCTGTAAGAGTTACATTTCGAAGTCGATCGATTTGAAACTTCCTACACTTTATGACCCTTCCAGGGTCTACAAGGTGTATATCCGGGATTTTTCGATTTCGTGCCCTGAAGTCAGGTCACGAAGTGACCTCTCCAATTGAAAAGCATGGGGAAAAGCTGTCTTATGATCTAAAAGTCACAAAAACGATTGAAAATGCTCAGCTTGATCAGAAAAGCGTTCTTGGACACCCTTTCACGGATTCCAGGGTCCATATTTTCCCTTTGACTTCTCCAAGGTCATCCAACGCCACCATGGTTAAAAAACAGTATTTTGACAATAACTTTTGACCTAATTAAGCTAGAGCGATGAAATAAACACCATCGTGTTTGTCTTGTCACTGGATTTCATTTGATATACGGCAAGGTTACTTTCTGACCTTTCGTGACCTCAGGTCATATTAGGTCACGAGGTGACCTCTGGAGGTCAAACCACTGGCGGGAGGTCTTTACATTCCACATAGCAGAAAAAGGACTGACAATTTCCTATCAAATGTACTTTACCAGACCTCAATAGCTCTAATGACATAAGAGTTATGCCCAGTTTGCTTAATCATTGCATATTTGAGTGAAAATAGCCGATCTCGACCTAATTTGAACTCTGGAGGTCAAAATATTGAGCTGAGCACTAAAACATGTGAAGAAATTTCTTATTGAATTCACGCGAGCTTTCTAGTGCACTTTGCAGATTTGCGCTAACGCCCATATTTTCGGAGTTAGAGGGGGCCATCGATGGCCCCCGGTGGGGCGAAGGTGGCGCCGGACCCCGGTGGGGCGCGGGTTAACACGCGCACAGGAGGGGGCCTCGGAGGCTCCCTCACCTATGTTTGCGAGGTGGCGTAAGAACAGCTCGAAGAGCCAAAAAACGGTACTTGGCCACATTCGAGACAATGTAACGGCGCATCGATTGGTGAAGATATTTTAAAAAAATCGGCCGAAAATGTTGTGACTTAGAAGCTTTCAAAGTCAGACCTGCATTTTGAGATAGCCACAATCGCGCGGTAGGACCAGTTCGCTTGCATTGGATACCGAGAGGTGACGTCATAACGTCATATAACCGGGATAATGTGTCAAGGTCACCTCACATGAACGTCTAGGTTAAGTTCAAAGGTGACAGGTCAAGGTCGTATCATAATTTTCAAGGTCATTGACCCCAGCGCTTTCGGTCAAATAGCGTTACCCGGTCGGACGTGTATTCTGTTATGAAGTCATAGTTAAGGTACCTGAATGTAAAGATCAAGGTCAAAGGTCAAGGTTAAAGGTCATTTTAAAGGTCAATAATCATTTGCCACCAAACACTGGCAATAGTGTTAGTCAAAGTGTACATTATCGGTATTATACCATATTGTGACCTTATAGGTCAATGACCTTGGATGACCTCGACCCCAAAATTGTAGCAAAGCTTCTTTGTGACCTTCCCTCTATGTCCCTGGTCTGTCTTTAGCTTACTCCCGCCATTTTCCCGCTTAATAATGGTATTTCCCAATAGGTCCCCAGCATGGCCAATATTTGACGTTTATGACATCGTTTGACCTTGAAGATATTGACCTAGATCAATGAAAATTTGTCATAATGTAGATCACCATAGCTCCCTTCCACCCTCCAAACAGAGTTTTTCTGCGTCTCTTAGTTTCTGAGATCTTAGAAGGGGGCCTACTAGGTCCCCTACAGTGCGCGTTAGTGCCAGACCCCTCTCCAGTGCGGGTGTTAGGTGAAGCAACTTAAGTATAAGTATACCTTTCTTATTGCAATTGATTTAGCATGGTCTGCTGAAAATTCGGGGTGAATCGGTTCGGCCGTTTCAGCGCTGTAGCAAAATGAACATGAACATAAACCTCGGTGGCCATCCGTGAGGCCGTTTCCGACCACTGTGCGGCGGGGCAGTCCCGCCGCACACTCGCCAGTGACATCACGCCCACACCCAGGTACCAAACGGGCCGGGCCGTTTCATTAGGCGCCGGACGGAGTGTTATCAGAGGCGTGGGAGTTTGGTTTGATTACGCCAGGTTACGTCCGGTAAAGCCGGGGCACGTAATCCCGCACGTGGCTGCTTGCTGAGTGGGTCTCACTCATGCCGCACCATTGCCGAATGGCCCCAACACAAACACTGCCCTGAACGCGGGGCGTGATTGTCGGAGATCAGTGCGGGGAATAGGACGTATGTCACCTTTCTAACGTATGATACGAGCATGAGTTAACAGGAGGGGGCGGCGATCGCAGCTAAGGTGGCAATTCCAGACCAACAGACATAAACAGTGGGAGGTGCGGCGCAGCCGCGCGGCTGCCGCGGCTGGCCGCGTCAACCCAGGCCCAGCCCGTGTTTGTCCGGCAGGCCCACCACGGAACCCACCCCACACCGGCGCTAGCTGTCCGTGGAACGTGTTACATCATGACTGTGACCTCACACCTCACAAAATGACTGTGACGTCTCAGAGAGTCGAGGGCAGAGAGGAGAACGCCCACCGTACCTGGACGTCGCACTCTCGTTACAGCGGACCAATCCCAGCGTGCGCTGCTTGTGACACGGGCTTACGTTTCCGGGAGTTTAAATTATTAGCCCGCGCTGCACAATTTATTACCGTGCATGAAAACGACAGAAAATATCAACCCTAATATACATTGATATATATTCAGTATTCTATGGTCCAGGATGAGCAGATACAGCACCAAGACAGGGAAGTATCGAAAACATTTCAACCCGCGTTTGAGCCACGTTAAGCGCACTAAAACGCATCATGGTCCCACTAAAATTCAACGCAACAGCAAACAACACGACCAAATCACAAAGGAGGAAGTTGCCGATTGTCTTCTCATCCAAATCTTTCCTGCTTACGTCACAGCAGTTCAACATCAGTATTCAAGCTAACTGCCAAGTGCCTAAGAAGCCGCATCATTCGGAGTCGGCGCAGGGGGCGAGTGTGGCGCGATTATTGCAAGCTGACAAACAACTGCTTTTTCAGCAGCTACTGACCAGCTGACGTCAACGGCACATCACCTTCCATGAACGTCAAGAAAGGAACATCACCCTGCTTCCAGTGCACAGGCTGGAAGCCCCACCCTCACAATAATATTTAGTTATTAAAGCAACCCCTTGCACAGCTGGTTTCAAGACAATATACTTGTATAATTGTTAAGCAAACCAGACGAAAAGCATCCCTAATTGAAAAAAGCACACCCAGAGCAGTGACGAATCAAGAAGAAGCCGGGGGCACGGCTGAACGGTGCATGGGTCGGGTCGGCAGCACCTCCAGAGCAGTGAGGAATCAAGAAGAAGCCGGGGGCACGGCCGAACGGTGCATGGGTCGGCAGCACACCCAGAGCAGTGAGGAATCAAGAAGAAGCCGGGGGCACGGCCGAACGGTGCATGGGTCGGCAGCACCTCCAGAGCAGTGAGGAATCAAGAAGAAGCCGGGGGCACGGCCGAACGGTGCATGGGTCGGCAGCACCTCCAGAGCAGTGAGGAATCAAGAAGAAACCGGGGGCACGGCCGAACGGTGCATGGGTCGGCAGCACACCCAGAGCAGTGAGGAATCAAGAAGAAGCCGGGGGCACGGCCGAACGGTGCATGGGTCGGCAGCACCTCCAGAGCAGTGAGGAATCAAGAAGAAGCCGGGGACACGGCCGAACGGTGCATGGGTCGGCAGCACCTCCAGAGCAGTGAGGAATCAAGAAGAAGCCAGGGGCACGGCCGAACGGTGCATGGGTCGGCAGCACCTCCAGAGCGATGAGGAGACAACAGGAAGCTGGGGGAAGCGCAAGAGGTGAGCAGCGCAATTCACAGCAACCCCACGCCGCACACACCACAGACCACGGGGGCGTGCCCAGCTTCACTCGCCGGCCTGGGTAGCTGGAAGGCAGATGGAAGGCCGGCTCATTGACAGACGCCGCGTCCAACAGCGCCCTTCTGACCCGATCCGATCCACAGCTGACAATGGACAGGAGTACTCATAAATACCGAGTTGGCACAGAGGCTGTACTTTAGAAGGGGGCAAAAGTGCTTTGCACAGAACGCCTTATAAAAAGCCCTTAACTAACAGAGGCTGCCAGCCGATCCATCGCCACTGAATGTCTCTGATGCTGTCATCCTTGGAATGCTCACAACTTGATACAAATGCGATACATAACAGAGCGAGTGCAGCAAAATAGCAGCACATTAGTCCAGAGGTAGTTACCCGTAAGGTAAGAAGTTAGTGTCCCTGGAAAACGCACTCTTGATGGATTTCAAAATATGAGCTGCCGTTAACGAGGCCAAGAGCACAAACCAGACCCACGCTGTGAAGTATCAGTTGCTGGTAAACACCCTTGAGGTGACAAGTAACCATTGAGGGCATATTAGCGCTCGGCATTGGAGTGGGTATAGCCATCAAATTTGAGTTTCAGGGCGAATGCTACCCGAGCCTAGCATCAGCTGCGTAGCACGCCATCAGCAGCCCCCGGCGGCGGTGTCAACATCGCGCGACAGTACAGAACATATTCCGACCAGCTCGGAGCCGTCGCCACGGCTGCCAGCAGCAGAGCAGCAGACACAGAATCGGCGCACAGCCCCACCACCGGCACCGTCTATAGCACACCGTTGACGGTGGGTTTCTCAGCCGGGCTGTCGTCGCCGCAGTCGCTGCCGTCGTCGCCGGCGTCAGGAGCGTCGCAGGCGGCGGCACGGCGGCAGGCTGGACTCAGCGGCGGCAGCGGGGAGACGGCGTCGCCGCGGCTGCAGTGGGGCGGAGGTTCCACCGTCGTACAGCGACTCAGAGCTACTCGCAGGTCGCACAATCCTGCCGGCACAAGGTCAGAGTCAACACGACACAGCGGAGAGACACCGGCCCGGCACTACTCGCAAGTCACACAGGCCTGCCGGCACAAGGTCAGAGGCAGCAGGACACAGCGGAGAGACACTACCTGCGGGTACCTGCACAGCGGCCCAGCACTACCCGCTGGTCACAGGCCTGCCGGCACAAGGTCAGAGGCAGCAGGATACAGCGGAGAGACACCGGCTCGGTACTACCCGCAGGTCGCACAAGCCTGCCGGCACAAGGTCAGAGGCAGCAGGACACAGCGGAGAGACACTACCTGCGGGTACCTGCACAGCGGCTCAGCACTACCCGCAAGTCACACAGGCCTGCCGGCACAAGGTCAGAGGCAGCAGGACACAGCGGAGAGACACTACCTGCGGGTACCTGCACAGCGGCCCAGCACTACCCGCAGGTCACAGGCCTGCCGGCACAAGGTCAGAGGCAGCAGGGCACAGCGGAGAGACACCGGCTCGGCACTAACCCGCGTTGGGCCATTTGTCCGACCTACGACTCTAAACAGTTCCACCCCGCAACCAGTGAGGAAACGGTGCTGAAGGAACTACCGACTTTCCTTGGTAGCGAGTAGAAGGAACCCCCGAGCAGCACCATGCAGCTTACATAACCGCCACGCTTGTGGAGTGACGTCAGAGTCAATAGGGTAGGCGCTGCCTGAGTGGCACGCTTGCGTGGGCCCGAGCGTTTGGTCAGGTGATCACCCGCACTGAGGGACAGATATCTGAGCTAGTGGTGTGGGATGGCTGGCAGGAGGAGTCACCAGTGGGAGCTGGCCGGGCGCTGCGGTACACACCGGCGGTGTATCGCCTCAGCAGGGACGACCTCCAGCGACCATATCCCCCTCCACCGGCTGTCTGACTCCTCAGCAGCGTCCCCCAGCGACCATATCCCCCTCCACCGGCTGTCTGACTCCTAAGCAGCGTCCCCCAGCGAACATATACCCCTCCACCGGCTGTCTGGCTCCTAAGCAGCGTCCTCCAGCAAACATATCCCCCTCCACCGGCTGTCTGGCTCCTAAACAGCGTCCCCCAGCGAACATATCCCCCTCCACCGGCTGTCTGGCTCCTAAGCAGCGTCCTCCAGCGAACATATCCCCCTCCACCGGCTGTCTGGCTCCTAAGCAGCGTCCCCCAGCGAACATATCCCTCACCACCGGCTGTCTGGCTCCTAAGCAGCGTCCCCCAGCGAACATATCCCCCTCCACCGGCTGTCTGGCTCCTAAGCAGCGTCCTCCAGTGAACATATCCCCCTCCACCGGCTGTCTGGCTCCTAAGCAGCGTCCCCCAGAGAACATATCCCTCACCACCGGCTGTCTGACTCCTAAGCAGCATCCCCCAGCGAACATATCCCTCACCACCGGCTGTCTGGCTCCTAAGCAGCGTCCTCAAGCGATCATATCCCCCTCCACCGGCTGTCTGGCTCCTAAGCAGCGTCCTCCAGCGAACATATCCCTCACCACCGGCTGTCTGGCTCCTAAGCAGCGTCCCCCAGCGACCATATCCCCATCCACCGGCTGTCTGGCTCCTAAGCAGCGTCCTCCAGCGAAAATATCCCCCTCCACCGGCTGTCTGGCTCCTAAGCAGCGTCCCCCAGCGAACATATCCCCCTCCACCGGCTGTCTGGCTCCTAAACAGCGTCCCCCAGCGAACATATCCCCCTCCACCGGCTGTCTGGCTCCTAAGCAGCGTCCTCCAGCGACCATATCCCCATCCACCGGCTGGCTAGAGGTCTTTGAGCTAGTTCAAGCCCAATGAGCCTATCTGGGGCCCATTGAGCTAGTCTGATGGCCCCCATCTCTGGGACCACTGAGCTAGTCTAGTCCCTGGGCGAGACATGGGCTGGTCTGGGGGGGGGCACGTGCCCCCCTCTCCCCGATCGACCTTCGGCGCCCCCTGAAGTGGTCACGGCGCCCCTTGAAAGCTCGATGGCGCCCCCTGAAATGTCGCTTCCCACCTCCCTCTCCCCACCAGGATACGAAAATTGGCGCCCACCGATGGGATTTTGCGCCCACCTGATAGGTTTTGTCGGTCAAAAGTGGAGCCCCCCTGGTCCGGATGCCCCCCCCAATCAGCAATCCTGGATACGCCTATGTGTGAATGCATGTGATATACATCATGCGTGTGAAATACACATTACTATTATTATTATGATATGGTACACTATTTCTTAGGATTTTCTGTAGTTCTTGGAATTTACAATAGCATCTACGCAAGTAATTATTGCTTAAATTTGTTAAACTCACGGCATAGGAATGTTTTATTTCTAAAAATTACCTAGCATCCTTTTTTAGCACAAACTGAAAGCAATACCTGTATCATCCCTGCAAATGCAGTTTATATCATGAGCTTTTTTAGCTTGGACCTTTTCTGATAGTACGAAGGTGTAATTATTTGCCTATGCTTGGTGTAACCGCAGGTCTTTTAGGTGCCTTTTAATTCTATGTACCTGTTAAACATACCAGGCTCCATTCAGAAATCATTGCAACATGGTGTGGTATGTTTATCTGGCTGTGAAAATCTGGAATAATTAAAAAAGTAATCCATAGTCGCTAGCTAATTTGTAACCAATGTTTGTATGTCAATTAATTAACTTTCCACCCATTAATCATCAGTTTCCTGTATTACTTTATGTACGGCTTGTATTTACGAGGTGTAACCAAAAAGAAACGGGACATTGCCTGCTGGCTATACGACTCAGCAGCTACATGCCGATAAACTATGTCATAGTGATGCACAACATCTTAACACAATATAAGCAAAGTCTCGCTTTAGTTAACCCATTATCTTCCTTTCCACAGCTGTGTCTCTAACTCCCATGCAGTGCCCCGTGTCACAACATGAGTTTTGAACAAAGGATCGGCATCAAGCTTTTGGTTAACACGCGCCCCGCTGGGGGGGCGAAATTCGCCCCCTTCTGATTTTCCCCAGATAGCTCAAAAACGAAGAGACGCAGAACAAAGAAACTAAAAGTACCTTATCCCTGATCAATTTTACACATTTGACCAAATTTTTAGTTAAGGTCATGTCAGGTCAAGGAGCTATTCAGGGTCAAGTGACCTGACCTCAAAACCTAAAATCAAGAGTTTGAAGCGGCGCCTAGGAAACATCAGCGAACCGATCAGTTTGAAACTTTCACAATATGATAAGGTCATTAGGGTCTACAAATCTGCCATCTTGGAATTTTAATATTGCTGACCTAAGGTGGGGTAAATTTTTTGGTCACCCCATTATAAGTCTATGGTGAAAAATAGAATGGGCTCGTTTTCAGTAAATATTGGATATGGGCAATTCCAGCACCAATCGACCAGGCAAATGGCAAATCTACACGGTACCTCTTCGATTTTCTTCAAAATAATTTTATAGGGTTCTCATGGGCCCTAAAGACGAATCTGAAAGTTTTAGCTCTATCGGAGTAAAACTTTAGAAGTTATTGCCTCAGGCATTTTTGAAAATATGCTTACAGTGCATTTTTAGGTGATCATAAAACCCACAGAGACTGATGAAATATGCTTAAAGTATATATTTTCCTGTCTGAAATGCGGCGAAAAACTCGAATCTGAAGTCTGTTTGACCCTAGGTCACTTGTGAAAAAAGTTGTGATTTGACCTTGACCTAAGGTCACATTCAAAATTTGCTGGTACACCTTTTGTTCAAAATGGCATATTCCAAATTAAAGATTGAACTTTTCTCCTTCCATTAAAATAGGTTAGAACATCTGTTTTTTATATCTACTAGTGTTTTTAACACGCTTAGTGGAGGGTAGCCTGGCATCAACACGTAATGAAGGGGTCCCGAAATGCCTCCCCTGAGATTTCACCAATTAAGAGGGTTAGCAAAACGTGTGTTGCGGGTTTTGTGAGGGCTGTAGAATGTGTTTTTAATTTCATGGATTTATATGTTTTATAGATTTCATGTGTGGATATATAGATTATATGTGGTTATATGTGGATTATATGTGGATATATAGATTATATGTGGATTTATAGATTTCATGGATCTAGACCAGTATCCTCAAGGTCAAATGAGGCCATAGAGGTCAAATGTAGGCCGTACCTGACACTTAGCGAAATGCCATTACTGTGCAAAACAAAGTCGCGAATACACTTTGAGCGGGCAAATTTCATAAAGAGAAGATATAAATTGTTCTCTGGAATATTTGGGTCGAGGCCGGTCAAGGTAATTGACCACATGACACCACAACGTGAGATATTTCCATAATGGATGCACATACGTTGAAGTTTGCATAGAAGCAGCCATTAAGCAATCAATGAGTTTGACCTTGACCCACGGTCTTTGGCCTGTGACAGGAACTTAGCATTCTGTAACCTCAGCTGTAACATAAAAACATCATACACGTATTGCCAGGGAACGTCATGTGACCGAAAACTGTGCGATCAACAATTGCGATAATGTTTATATGACCTTGGTCTGTGACCTATGATCTAGTGAAATGATCTTAATATACAACTCTGACGATGCTACGTTTTCATCGCACAGCTAGGTCTGCAATGCATTTGAACTGGTGTGACCGCACAAAGGCGTCGGAAAAGAAGGCCAGGGGCCTGGCCCCCACTTTTGGCCCAAAATTTGCTTATCTCAGTCAAAATGGGAGAAAACTTGAAATTTGCATAAACAGTAACTGTGGAAGGCAGGGAGGAGACCAAATTTGAACAGTTCTTGGTCATATCGTGGAAAGGTTTTTGTCAGCATCAGGTTGAAGTTAGACTGGCCCCCACTTTTCTCCGGTGGCGATGCTTATGTGACCGCAGATTATGGCTATTTCGGAATATACATCTGATTTTGTAAGCCTATAGGTCAGTCAGTGCGTAAACATAGAGGACAGATTTCCAAAGTTCTTTCCAAAATTAACTCGCTCATCGATGTTGCTTTTCTGCCATGAAGGGTTTCCGGCCACCTCGGGCAATTATGCTTAAGTCCTGTCCGACTGCGTGTTAATGCTCATCACAGTGTTTTACAGGATGACAATAACTCGTCGCTGGGGCTTCGACAGCATATTGGACATGTAGTGGGACAAAATGGTGATACAATAGGAACAGTGCTAGAAGTCTGGTGAAAGCTAAATAAGGCAATCGTGGTTTCCCGTGTTCATATATAGAACTCGCCTATCGCGTCAATTCAAATAAGTTTTTTCTGCATCGGACCGAAGCAAGCATTTTCCACTTGCGAGTTAGAACTAGAGCAATACTCTCTCCTTGACGATATATTTGCGTGATTTTACTCTCCTTCAAGTTAAAGGAAGCAAGCATTTGTCAACACGTGGAAAAATATGTATTTATGCACACTGGACACCGGTTTTCAACAATGCACCGAAATACGGGAGCTGGCGCCTCCATGAGCTGTCTTTGTGCTGAGCTGACCTTACGCTGTCACAGTATGCAGCTCTGTTCCGTCCAGTCATGGCGGATCCAGGGGGAAGCAAAAACGGCATGTCCCCCAAAATGGAAAGCTAGAGGCAAAACTATGTTTTGCCCCCCCCTCCCCCAAGCGGTTGACCTCCTTTATGCCCTGACTCATTTTTAATTTATAAGCAAGATTTCGGTGCTTCAACTCTCAACTTCAAACAGAACCAGTTAAGTTCAGTATAAATATTGGGTCTTGGATAGAAAAAAGTATCTTGAGCCCATACTTTTTCACCCCGTGACGTTTTTTGCATTTTGGCTCAAATATCCTAAATCCTACTGTCAAATCATATTATTGTAGCACAATTTTTCACTGCGTGACGTTTTTTCTTTTTTTCCTTTTTGACTTTGGTTTGCTCCTCCCAAACCGACCGGCTAGATCTGCCACTGGTTCCGTCGATGTCTTCAGAGAGCTCTCGCACCTGCATGGTGTTCAGGTTTACGGGTGTGAAACGATGAAACCGTTGGGTGCCCTTGATCTTCAACGCCGAGCTGTACCGCAGTATCAGTCGTTTTGACATTTCAAAGACCTCCTCTCTACTGACAAACGCGAAATGGATTGTGGTGTCGAAGTATTGCGTCAGAAAAGAGAACATCAATAGAAGATCCAAGATCTGATCCCTTTCTTCTCTCATTAATCTTACCTTGGCTGTTCTTCTTCTAACTTTACCGCCAACTCCGTCACAGGCGTTCTTCCCGTGGCTGGTAGCAAAAAAGTGTTATTCACATGGTATTTGAAAGTCTATCTGGATGATAACAAGCATTGATAAAGTGAAAATTGTTTTTGTATTGGCCACCGCACCCGTCTGATACGTAATGTGTTTTCTTCAAACTTGGCATGTGGGTGCGTAGCCAAGGTACGAGTTTGTGCTGCAAGATATGAACCATGACGTGAGAGTGATTTAAGTCGTCACTTAAAAAAAAACAACTTCTACTGCACCGGACTCCATCCTCAATCCAGTATGGAACAAAAAAGTGTCCAGTCACCTGCTTTGCAGACCAGTGATACGACTGAGCAGCATTTTGCACAGCACATGTATTATATTCTGATAAGTCATCGATGACTACGGCTTCCCCCTTTGGTGCCTTTCCTTCCAGTTTGCTATATAATGCCCTTGAGCCATATACATGTAGTGGTGACGGGTTAAGTTACATACCTTCTCACTCAGGGAATCAACAAATCGCTCTATATTATCCACACAATCCGAACGCGTCGATTCTCTCTCTGATTTTGACCATTCTTTGAACATAATATCTTCAGAAGGCATTTGCACGGAGTCAAAAGAGTATAAATACTCCCTAACCTCCTCCTATCTAGGGCTCCTTTGACGTGAGGGTGTCCACTGTCACCGTACTGTTATATTTTTCAAAATCACTTTCAATATATCACTGTTATATGTTTCAAACGTTTCGCGTCTTTTTCCGTATAATCACGGTACTTCACTAAAGGTGTCCGGTATGACGTACATACATTTAACATTTATGACCTGATTTGACCTGAAAGATATAGATATAAGTCCATACAATTGAGCTCAAATAAAACAGTTTACAGGCCTCAAAAATCCCGGAACATGCGTTTTCCTAACCCTCTTAATTGGCGAGATCTCAGGGGAGGCATTTCGGGACCCCCTTCATTACGTGTTGACACCAGACCATCCTCCACTGTGCGTATTAAAAACACTAGTAGATATAAAACACGGATGTTCTAACCTATTTTATTGGACGGAAAAAGTTCAATCTTCAATTTGAGATATTCAATTTTGAAAAAAGGTGTACCAGAAAATTTGGGACATGACCTTAGTCAAGGTCAAATCATAATTTTTTCACAAGTGACCTAGGGTCAAACAGACTTCAGATTCGAGTTTTTCGGTTCATTTCAGACATGAAAATGTATATTTAATACATAGTTCATCAGTCTCTGTGGGTTGTATGGTCACCTAAAAAAATGTACCGTAAGCAGATTTTCAAAAAATGCCTGAGGAAATAACTTCTAAAGTTTTATTCCGATTGAACTGAAATTCTCAGATTCAGCTTTGGGGTCCATGAGAACCCTATATGCCAATTTTAAAGAAAATTGGAGAGGTACCGTGTATGCCTTGGTCGATTGGTGCTGGAATTGCCCATATATAAAGGTGAAAATCCCCAAACCGTCTATTCTTACCACGATCTTGACCATAAAGTTGAGTTTTTGAGCATCTGACCTCTCAAAGGTCATGTCAGGTCACGGGAGCATAGAGTGATTGTTTTGCCAATAACTTGTTACTGAATTGAGATACAGCTCATATTTTGCTTGCATTGTGCTTATATTGTCACGGGGAGTGGATTGATATGCAACATGACCATGCCAGGTCACTCTGTGACCTTGACCTAGCTCGAGGTCAGGTCATTTTTACTATTTGATCTAGCAAGGTCATATTATACATAATTCGATTCGCCGCGATGAGAGGAATCAAACGATGCATTAAGATTTGCTCTAGCTCCCCTGAGGGCAGATCTAGAGAGAGAAACGTACACTGCTCTGTTGTAAGCCTATGGAACCTTCTTTGACCTATGCCTACCTCAATATTGACGTGACATAGAAATTATTTGTATAAAATATCTTCGCCTTGTCAAGAGCTTTCGAACGCCGCCCGTAATTTTCCTTTAGCTTTCGTGGGGAATAAGATAGGGAGGGAGGCGAAAAACGCCCCCCAGCGGGGCGCGTCATGCCAGGGACCCCATCGGGGCGCGTGTTAAACTGGGGGCATCTGGAGGGCAATCCAGAGTTCCTGGACGATGTTATCACTGCAGACGAGAACTGGGTCTTTCGGTATGGCCCCGAGACAAAGGGACAGAGCCTCCAATGGGAGACGGCGGGTTCTTCCAGACCAAAGAAGGCCCGCATGTCAAAGTTCAAACTCAAGGTGATGCTCATTGCCTTCTTTAGCCATCAAGGATTGGTTCATCACGAATTCGTGCCCAAAAAGTAAACTGTGAACCAAAACTTCCACAAAGAAGTGCTCAGCCACCTGATTGCACGAATCCGATGATCGAGCCGTGACATGTGAGGCATTCCAGGACAAAACGACCAAAAATAATTCAATTTGACACCACCATGTCTAGAAAAAATCTGAAACTTTGTCTCCGGGGTAGTTTTGGGCCAGAAACACGCCTGTGAGAATCTTAGCCCCCTCCGACCAACGGTGACCGAGTTATAGCCCGAGGCATTTTCGGGAGGTCACGTTGTAGACTCATGTTTGATGCTTCATAACTCAACAACGCATCACCTGATTAACAAGTTTTGTATATCATTGAACTCGTCTTGAATTATAGTTTATTTTGAAAAAGAAAATGTTAAAATTTGAAAATTTTTGACTTTTAATTTGTTTGACCTTTTCCTTTTTGACCTAGCTTGACCTTTTCCCAGTTGAAATTGCCCTTTTAGACACCTCAAAAATGTTTCTTCATAAAATATCTTTCGATAGCAAAAATAAAAAAATGCGTTCTTGCTATAAGTTCCGAATATTTAGCACCTAAGGTAGGTATGTACACGGTTTTTGACCATTGCGGTAGTACAGCCTTATGTTTAACGCCGCAAATATAGCGATTGCTTTTGTAATCGGTCGCTGGAAATCATACTCCATTGTCTTTACGAAATTTTAATCGTACAAGTATCCGGATTTATGACAATTAACACGCGCCCACCCGAGGGGGTGGGCAACCGGCCTCCTCAGGTCTCTACAGGTAGTAAAAAAATACCTTCGCGCAGCGCCACCGTACTCCATCTACCTCTAACACAACATTTTGCAACTTCTAGAAAAATAATTTAGGTCAACTGGGAGGTGGTAGGTACCGTAAATGCTGAAGGACAGCAGGCAACTCACTGGTGAGGGGGTGACCTGAGGTAGACGGTCGTCGTTATGCCTTGTGGGACTTTCAACTTTGTTTCCTTGATTAACACTTTATCGTGGGAGTTGCTCGTTTGGGTGGTGGGGTCAGAGTCTCCGTAAAAAGTCCCTTGATGACTCTAGTGAGACACCTACTCCTAAAACCGCCTCCTTGCCGCCCCGGTAGCTCAGTTGGTAGAGCGTTGGGCTCCGGCCCGCGGCTCAGAAGCATGCAGTGGCAGTGCATGTCCAGGCTTGGGATCGGTTCCGCTGAGACGCTCCGGCGCTCAATAGCTTACCCGACGTACAGGTCGGCTGGCAACGGACTGGTGAGAGGGTGACCTGAGCGGGGCGGCCGTCCCTGTGCTGTGTGGGACGTTAAACGTTGGCTTCTAAAATCAACCCTTCATTGTGGGAGTTGCTCGTTCGGATGGTGGGGTCGGGGTCTCCGTGACAAGTCCATTGATGACTTTAGTGAGACACCGACTCCAACAATCGAACTGAGAACAACTCGTACAAAATGTATAAAAAACTGAACTGGCAACAACTTGGGCAATATTTATAAACAGAAAAACTGCAGCCATTAAAAGTGATAAAAAGGGATTCCTTGTTTCGAGGGAGACGAGGGCAAATGAACTTATTAATAATGAACCTTTCAGCCTTAAACGAAAATTTACAAAGATGTCGCGACCTTATCAATAATTGAAACAAGTATAACTTATCCTATGAGCACCACTAACTCACACAATTACATCGTTCCCGGACATGGAAAATAGTATCGATGCAAGCTGATCCAGTGCAGCACAGCATATGTTTGAGAGGATTCATGCAATGTAAACAAACGTGTCTGAAAGGCTTTCATTCCCAAAAAGTAATTTGAATCTGCTCATATATTCGACAAAATGTCCTGAAATTGTAACGCATTCGACTTGGTCGCTTGAACAGGTTGCCTCATGATATTTTTACAAGGTGATCATTTCATAGCTGACACGGATCCGAGAATCCCAGATAAATAATGACACAGTGCACTGGGAGTGATGCCGCTAAATAGCCAGTTTTAATCATTACCGAATATGTTACATACAATCGTTTGGTCGTGTCGCCTTTGAGGTTGCTCAAGGTCACAGTATTTCTTACGGGAACTAAGTGGAAACCTAAATTTTGTGGCATAATAGGTGACAGAGAAGAGCCGTAGAAAGAAAAGTTCAGCACCATTGGAACACTCTTGTTGAGCCCAAACGGATTATGTATCTTATAATATTGCCTAGTCAAATGTCAAAATTAACCTGCTTTGACCTAGAGCCAGGCTCAGGTCTGTATGGTAAAAAGAATATTAATCAAACTGCAGAGGCAAGTCAGACACGACAATGTCAAAATATAACCTCCATCGCAATTCTCGACAATTCTCGCAAGTTATCAAAATTTTCCAATCGCCCCATGCATTTCTAATGGAAAGATCATGACCTTTGCCCTGCTCCCGGTTATCGATATAGAAATCCTGCTACGAAAAATTATCTTGCTAGGCGATCTTACTATGTAATGCGATTCTAACCACGATAGGCTAAATTTGATATGATTTATGCACCTCCCAAAGTTTGAGGTTAGGTCTCTTGACCTGGGTTGGCGGTCTGACCTGGTATTACCCAGACCTAAAATTTTGGCAGAAGCTGCAAAAATTTCGAGTTAGAGGTACATGAAGTACGGTGGCGCTGCGCGAAGGTGTTTTTTTTACTACCTGTGGAAACCTGAGGAGGTCGGTTGCCCACCCCCTCGGGTGGGCGCGTGTTAATTGTCATAAATTCGGATACTTGTACGATTAAAATTTCGTAAAGACAATAGAGTATGATTTCCAGCGACCGATTACAAAAGCAATCGCTATATTTGCGGCGTTAAACATAAGGCTGTACTACCGCAATGGTCAAAAACTGTGTACATACCTACCTTAGGTGCTAAATATTCGGAACTTATAGCAAGAACGCATTTTTTTATTTTTGCTATCGAAAGATATTTTATGAAGAAACATTTTTGAGGTGTCTAAAAGGGCAATTTCAACTGGGAAAAGGTCAAGCTAGGTCAAAAAGGAAAAGGTCAAACAAATTAAAAGTCAAAAATTTTCAAATTTTAACATTTTCTTTTTTCAAAATAAACTATAATTCAAGACGAGTTCAATGATATACAAAACTTGTTAATCAGGTGATGCGTTGTTGAGTTATGAAGCATCAAAGATAAGTCTACAACGTGACCTCCCGAAAGTGCCTCGGGCTATAACTCGGTCACCGTTGGTCGGAGGGGGCTGAGATTCTCACAGGCGTGTTTCTGGCCCAAAACTACCCCGGAGACAAAGTTTAAGATTTTTTCTAGACATGGTGGTGTCAAGCCTTGGTCGATCTGTCCTGGAATGCCCCATGTGGGAGAACAAGCAGTAGTTCCTGCACCACGACAGTGCTCCCGCGCACAGCGCCCTCAGCATCCGACAGATCCTGGCCCAGAGACAGGTTGCAACCCTGGAACATCCCCGTACTCACCAAATTTAACACCGTGTGGCTACTGGTTACTCCCAAAGATCAAGGGCATCCTCAAGGGACCACATTTCGAAGGGGTTGAGCACATCAAAGAGCACGTGACAAAGACCCTGAGAAGCATCGAGAAAGAGGAGTTTGAGGGGTGCTTCAAGGCGTGGAAGAGGAGATTCCAGAAGTGCATCGACTTCGAGGGGGAACACTTCGAGAGAGAGAAGAATTAGTTTCCTGTCATCTCGTACAATAAAGCTGTATTGGCTGAGTCCCGTTTCTTTTTTGTCACACTTCGTATACCGTTTTATTTATTTATTTAGCATATTTATGCGTGTATAATTCATTAATTTATTCTATTTTGAAACCGAATCGAAGTTTGAGTTGAGTTGAGTTGGTAGGTCAAAACAGTGACAAGTCCATAACATTTCTGTGGTTCTAAGTTCTGACAAAATGAAATTGGACAAAATATTCAGGCATCATCAGAGTTCTCAAGCCACGTCGAATGTTCACAGACCACATCAAATCAGTACGAAAAACTGACCTGACCTAAGGGCAGGCCAAGGTAATATTTTGAGCCAACATGACCATGATGTATATCAGTCGACTCAAATTTATGGTACTAATACAATGACCCAAAAATAAAAAGCTATTTCACTAAATTGCTATCAAAATATGACAAAATCGTAATTAAATTGTCCTTAAATCTCTATTGACTCAAGGGGCATTTGACTCCCCTGGCCATAGCCAAAAAGTTTTTAAAAGTGTCATATGATGCATCATTCAAAAGATAATTAAATTACGAACAGAATGGTGCATTGGTGAGGTGTCTGAGCATTTCGTCCCGGGAAAAATGTGTCTTCTACGTGTCATACCATTAGTTCATCGATGGGCATTTACATGTATGGACATTACATATCCCAATTACAGACGAACCACAGACGAAGCCGATCCGATAAAGAATCTCATAGCCTAAAACAGAGGTATAACATAGATCGTTCATTTTTTTCTAAAAAAAACAATATGTCTGGAAACGTCGTTAACAAGCTCACACCATTTTGGTGTAGCCGTCACATATGATACCGTGCTTTATTTAAAGTCCCGACTAGTGCCGTAAGCATATCCCAGAGCTGGACCCATTGCTCAAGAAGTCACAGACCTCTCTTCATACATTATAAAATTATGAAAACGTGTTAATCTGCGCTTAGGCGACTGACAAGCAGATTTAAAGCCTGACCTCGCCAAGAATAAAAGCTGAAGAGTAACACGACGACCACAGGGGAAGAGTGCATCCGGTCATGACAGGGCTCAAATGCAGGGGTGTTTTTAAGTTTCCTGGAACTGAGCTGGCGTGCCCGACAGCGCGCTGGCGATCTTCCGTAGGCTAGGGAGCTGCACGTGCAGCGTTAACTTTTTCTCAGAGGGCAGTATATTCGCAATAATATTGTATTATTTCATCTTAAATATTTGAGAATCACATCGCCCC
This sequence comes from Lepas anatifera, assembly GCA_034440635.1. Lineage (NCBI taxonomy): Eukaryota > Metazoa > Arthropoda > Thecostraca > Lepadidae > Lepas > Lepas anatifera. The sequence goes on along the minus strand of JAOTON010000481.1, from coordinate 789,200 downwards.
ACTATGATATTAGCCCTCACTCTGCTGCTGAGGCTGGCATTCAGGACAGCAGCGGAAACGCGCACAGCACAGCTACAGTTCATCATATTCAATGACTAATACACATTTGGCTACTTGCATCACGGAGCTCGAATTATGAAAAAAGAGGGTGTGTAGGACGAAGAAGTATTAGCAGACAGCAAAGTAAAGGTAAAGCAAGCCCCCAAGATTGAATTAAGTAGAAGCTCCGTGATGACCGCGGGGGCCAGTCTTTCCATACATCTTCAAGTAAATCGGCTCTTATTTTTGACACGTTCTAATATGCTGCTCATTTGCTCCAGCCGTCCAGAGAAGGCTGCAGTACTCGAAACCCCCGTCAATCTAGCGTGTGCGCAGTGGGATACCCGAGCTACCAGCCGATCCCTTCCGGGTCATTGTGACGTTTTGGAGGAGGCTACTAAGAGGTCGGGAACTTGATCCGCGTGTTTGCAATAACCGAACGCTGTCAACTACGAACGCAGGCTTTGAAAAGGAATGTAACACCTTAAAACATTTGTGCCTTGGATCTGAAACGAACCTTGCATCCTGACTAAAAGACCTATCTTGACCTTTCATGTCATTTAAAAGAAAAGTGCGCAGATACGTCGTTACGGATTTCATTTGATGGCTTGAAAGGTTCATGTTCATAGAAGGTTCATAGAATATGTTGGCACATTAGTTGAAGTAATAACGACCTTGCGTGATACTCATGTATTACCTTATTTGAACTGCACTATTGCGTGCTTTGGTTCTAGCTACGCTGTTTATAATTCTAGTCTTGCAACGCACGCCGTATGGTTACCCCAAATATCAACTTATCAACCGGAAATTATTTACCACCAAGGCAGCACTTGCATGCTGCTCTCAACTGTGCAGATAACTGGAACAGCTATTCGAGGAAATCAAGGCACTCACGCGTGAACAACGTGTCAACAGCCTCGTCGCCCTTTATGGTCCCTGGGTGCTTGCGGCCGCGACGAGCTCCGACCGCGCGGTGCCGGCGGTGTTCGCACTGTGGCTTTATCGTGGGTTGCGGTGGTAGGATGGGGTTTCTTACGTGCTACTTCTACTTCCCTACTCGTGAATCAGAAGGGACGTCCCCAAAAAAATTTGGATCTCAACTTAACCCGCGCCCACCGGGGGTCCGGCACCACCTTCGCCACATGGGGGCCATCATCGATGGCCCCTCTAACTCCGAAAATAGGTGGGTTAGCGCAAATCTGCAAAGTGAAAGCTCGCGTGAATTCAGCAAGAAATTACTTCGCATGTTTAAGCGCTCAGGCCAATCGTTTGACCTCCAGAGGTCAAGTTAGATCAAGATCGGCTATTTTCACTCAAATATGCAATGCTTAAGCAAACTGGGCATATCTCTTATGCCATTAGAGCTATTGAGATCTAGTAAAGTACATTTATTAGGAAAATGCCAGACCTTTTCCGCCATGTGGACCGTAATGACCTCCCGCCAGTGGTTTGACCTCTATAGGTCACCTCGTGACCTAATATGACCTGAGGTCACGAAAGGTCAGAAAGTGACCTTGCCGTATATCGAATGAAAGCCAGTGACGGACATACACGATGGCGTTTGATTCAGCGCTCTAGCTTAATTAGGTCAAGTTATTGTCAAAATACTGTTTTTGACCCCTGGTGACCTCGTATGACCTCGGAGAGGTCAAAGGTAAAATATGACCCCTGGGATCCGTTAAAGGGTGTCCAAGAACACTTTTCTGAGCAAGCCGCGCATTTGCAATCGTTTTTGTGACTTTTAGGCTGGGGGGATCCAGTTGCGCGTAGCTTCCGCCCGCGCTCTCCCTACGCCCGCGCTGATTTGGGCGGAAGTTTGCGCGTAAGCAATTTGGAGGGATGTTCGGGAGAGAGCGATCGCGCAGAGCTCAGCGCCGGCGTAAGTTTGCGCGTAAGATCTGGGGCAATCCGAGGCGGCGGCGAATGCCGCTGGCGAACGTAGTAGATGGACGTTAAGGCTAAAATTCCCATAGAATACGGTGCTTTTCTGGCCGTAGTAAACTCGTCATAGGTTACAGCCTGCTGACTGCTGTACAGTGTCGGATTTCCTGGCCGACTGTGGGGGGAAGGGATGAGAGGAAGATACGGCCCCGCGCTGGTAGGTGAGGTGATGATAAAAGTGCTCGGATCGTATAAAGGGAAAATCCTTAACCGTAAACGACAATTTATAAGTGGGATTTCCAAATAAATGAGGCATAAATGTGAAAACGATATGATTTGGCTTACTCCGAATGCGTTTTTATGTTAAGCCTACCTCAAGTCAATTTATCTGCGCAAGACACGGGCTTCACGCAACACACTTTTGCCGCGTTATACTATGGTGCCATTAGATTAGTCAGAGCACTGGGGGAGAGATGAAGCGGACAGGCGCCAAGAAACCTGGCTCAGCGAGTGCAACGCAATTCAGTTAAAAAATTATTCACGAATCTAACCACTATTAGGTACATTTTCTCAAACGTGGCCAAGTCCTGCTCACTGGCGGATTCAGGGGAGGGGGAGGTGGGCACAACGGGAAATTGCCCCCTGTTATCATCTATCGACTACGGCGGGGGTCCATCGCTTGACTTTAGCCTGTCATGCGTATGCTGAGACTGATCTTTTTTACAGTGGCCTTCAAGTCACGCCAAAGATGCTGCAAGTGACCTTTTATGGACACAGGGGTCAAGGTTGCAGGCCTTAGCTACATCTTCCCACGTCTTTGTCTTTTGCTTTACTTGTTTTACATGAAGCCGCTTGTCTTCATCGATGTCCTTAAAGTCATTCATAGAATCAGTAACCTTTGATTTTTTGAAATGCAGGAAATTTGACCATACGCGGATCCAGGGGGGCAAACGGTAGCAGGTGCCTTTCCCACGATCTACCCTCGGCGCCCCCTTCCCCGAAATGTCGATGGCGCCCCCTGGAATGCTGCTTCCCACCCCTCCCCCTCCAGGCTGCGAAAATCGGCGCCCACCGTGAGGATTTTGCGCCCACCTGATATGTTTTGCCGGTCAAAAGTGGCGTTCCCCTGGTCCGGGTGGCGCATCCCCCGGAAGTTGCCCCCCCGATCAGCAATCCTGGATCCGCCTATGAATTTGACCCCATTTTCTTATCTTTCTGCCTTTGAAACAGCACTAGATATTAAGGAATCCTCACGCTCAGAGTTCTCAGGGTAAACTGGGTTATCACTGGCGTTCCATGCCAGCCTCGACGAGACCGCTCGGGGACGGTGAGTGGTACGAAACGTGAGATACGTCCTGGGGCGAACAACAAGGTTTATTGAAGTGCAGTTAGCATTACGGCTGGTGGTCCACTGGCACAACTGCAGTGATCTACGTTTCTCTTCGCCTGTGTCTCTTCTGAGGATTTCCCAGTGAGATGCTGGGAGTTGGTGGGCCTCGATTTATTATAAATACATGTTTTGTCGAACGCAATTCATATAACTTGGATTCACTGACATCTCCAATATCTTTTTGTTATTTTAAAAGAATCATACAGGCTTCCGCGCTGTCTTCCGCGCTGTTGAGAAGACGCGGAAAGTTAGCGCGTAAGCCGCCGAGTTACGACACTACTTCCGCCACAACTTAGCTGCGCGCCGATGGATCCCTCCAAAAGCCGCTGCGCGCTAACTTACGCCCCCGCGCAGCTGCGCGCTGTCTACCGCGCGTCCGGATCCCCCCAGCTTTAGATCATAACACAACTTTTTCCCATGCTTTTTCAATGGGAGAGGTCACCTCGTGACCTGACCTCAGGTTACGAAATCGAAAAATCCCGGATACACACCTTGTAGACCCTGGAAGGGTCATGAAGTGTAGGAAGTTTCAAATCGATCTACTTAGAATTGTAACTCTTATAGAACTCAAAATTTTAAGTGAGGTGACCTTGGTTGACCTCGCCTGGTGACCTGACCTTGGGTGACCCGGAGTAAAAAAAATCAGGGATGGTGGGAAAATGATGAGGTGAGAGGTAGAGCCCTCAACCGCGGTGCTGCGTCTCGTCATTTTTCTGCTATCCCGAAAAAACCTTAGGGGGCCATCGATGGCCTCCCGGTGGGGCGAGGGTTAATTTGTTTGCATTCTCTCCCCGCCACCAGCGTAAATCTACATAAATGTATTGGTGAAGTGCATCATCGGTACCGTTTCATAAGCAGCTATAATTCTCAGAATCTGCCTCCCATTGCTCCCGTCATCGCCACTCATACCCCCCTACCCAATACAAATTAAATGGTGACGCCCCTGGCTGCGAACCATACTAGACACAATATTTTTGTACACGTCTCGAAAACATCCCCGACATGACTCCAGTCAAATAAATGACAGGGTGGCACGTTACGTTTTTTTTAGAAACTGCATTTTTCGTACAAGTTTCAACAGGATTTTCATTCGAAAACCCCATTCCCTTTTTACACTCCACTGTGCGGCCTCACAGTTTTTTTAGGACAAAAGTCTGGGGCTGCCCTAAATTATTGGGAAATGACTCAAAGATGGGCATCTAATGTTTTCATACCTTTTCCCATGACAGGAAGCTCTATAGATAAAAAATTTATCAAAACAAAGACAATTTGGCTATGCATTTGGGTGGGTGTGAATACAATATAACTAGACAGATACTTCAGCAAATGATTAACTTTAAACTTGTTGCAGTCAGACATTGATGATGTTGCATACAATGTCTTCCATGAGGCTGATTCGGGAAGAGGCTGATTCACAATAAGGTCGAGCTCATTTTCCGGAAGAGCAACCAGAATCCATGCATGCGGACTGGAGATCTCAAACAATACGGCGCCGTCCTTTAGGGGAGGGACCGCATGAGAGCTAAGTCGTTTCTCTGGGTAGGCTTTGAGTCGCACAGGTAGCAGACCTGGCTGGATCTTGTGTCTGTCATGATGTTGATGACCTTAGCGTCTGCCATGGTCAGGTAAAACTGGTGGTGAACCACTATGATTCTTTCATCGATGGTGTCTACTTGAGTGGGCAGCACGACATCTATTTGTATCTAGCTCGATGGTGGGCATTCGGCGTAGCGGTAGTGAGAGCCGATTCTTGGAGCGTACAGGTTCAAACGGGACAATAGGACGGCCAAGATGATGCGGGAGGGGAGGCACACGCGAGGTGAACCGGCTCGGAGAGCCGCACAGCCTGCCTGCAAACCATCCGTGCCCTTGAATGGGATACTCCTTTCAACGTTTCCTTAGATTTGTCCGAATGTCTTTAAGCTTTAGATGGGCTGCATCGCAGCAGATGGAACCTAAAGTCTGGGAAATGTTCTTAACCCTCGCCCCCTGTTTTTTTCGGGATAGCAAAAAAAAAAACGACGAGGCGCAGCACCGCAGTTGAGGGCTCTATCTCTCACCCCATCATTTTTTTCACCATCCCTGACATTTTTACCCCAGGTCACACAAGGTCAGTTCACCAGACGAGGTCAACAAAGGTCATCTCACTTCAACTTTTGAGCTCTACCATAGCTACATTTCTAAGCCGATCGATTTGAGACTTCCTACACTTCATGACCCCTCCAGGGTCTAAACAATGTATATCCGGGATTTTTCGATTTCGTGACTTGAGATCAGGTCACGAGGTGACCTCCCCATTGGAAAATCAAGGGGAAAAGCTGTCTTATGATCTATAAGTCAAAAAATGATTGCAAATGATCCATTTGCTCAGAAAAGCGTTCTTCGACACCCTTTCACGGATCCCCAGGTGATATTTGACTTTTGATCTCTCTGAGGTCATCACAGGTCACCAAGGGTCAGAAAGTATGTTTACAATAACTTTTGACCTAATCAAGCCAGAGCGCTGAAATAAACGTCATCGTGTATGTCTCGTCACTGGCTTTCATTTGATATACGGCACGGTCAATTTCTGATCTTTCGTGACCTCCGGTCATATTAGGTCACGAGGTGACCTCTGGAGGTCAAACCAATGGCGGGAGGTCATTATGTTCCACATAGTTGATGATTATTAGAGTTTTAGGGCACCGCAGCTACTAAGGCTATATATGCCCGTCAGAGTTGTGCTACATCATTCTGGGATTGTCCCTATTAACCAAAGTGGCCTACACAGAGGGTGTGAAATCTAAGAATATGTGATGAGGTATATACTACGTTAAAATTCATTTCTCTCAGATATGATAACACTTTCCCAATGTCTATGGACGCGTCATTGCCTAAAATCTGTCCCAGCGGAACCGGGGGAAGAATCGCCGCTGACTTCGCCTCAGTTGGTCGCAGCTGTCAGTAACCGATAAAACATGTTGTACAGTGAGGCGGCTGCCGCAGTGTGGACAGACTTTGGGTACGGTATTAGTCAGATAATACCCGTGTGTAGAGTAACAATGACCGATCCTGAGCCTGGTAAGGCTCACTTCCTCCCTTCTATTTCGTCTGTTGCATGATTCCCAGTGCCCGACTGACGGACGTAGGCGTTTCAAGAAACAATCTGATTCTGTTGTCCACCTATTCTGCCACTCAGTGTCTAGGAGCATTTTGAAGCCTGCCTTCAGGTCTGTGGCTGGGACTCTAAATCGTCGCGACGGGGGCAACTGGAGGCCTCTTTGGCAACTCGGTCTACTTTTTCGTTTCCTGAGATACCAACGTGACTCGGCACCCATAGAAAACGCACATCTGTTCCTCTGGAGGAAATCTTCGTCAGAGCCTCCGAACTGTCGGTATAAGCCAGCACTGTTGTGGGTGTTAAGACTGGAGTGCAGAGAGAGAACTAGCAGAGTCAGTAATAATAAGACATCGCTCCCCAGGGAAGCGTCTGATGTGTCTTAAAACCCGCAGCATAGCGTAAAGTTCTGTTGTAAAAACTGACACGCTCAGTGGCAGGCTAAAACCTTCGCTTAGTCCTTCACCCACAAAGGCACAAAAGCACCTGCACCGCTTGCACACTTCGAACCGACGGTATAAAACCTTGTATAGCTTACATACGACACGATTTCTCGCATAGCAAAGTCCAAGAATTCAGAAGGCAGCGTTGACGCTTTATTGTGACGCAGTAAACCGAGGTTACATTTAACCCTATTCGTCAGGCTCGGCTACTATTTCGGCAGGGGCAATATGGCCCCTAAGATCTCGTAATCTAACCGGCCGATTTGAAAATTCAAAGTGCCATAGATTCCTCCCAAACTTTATTTTGAAAAAAAAATTTCAAAATTTCAAAATTTTCTTTTTAGGAGAAGGTCGTGCAAAATATACAATTTTTGTATTTTTAGATTTTCCATAATCCTTGTCTCTGTTGTACGATTTTCACAAAACTAGTTCAGATTTACAAATAATTGACCCAAAATTTTCATATATCGAGTTACCAAAATTCCAAATTCAATGGCAGTTCCAGGACCAGGACTAAGGAAATATATACAACCTAAAAGTTTTGTTACGCGGATTAGAAGCCGTCATATACTGCTGGCATCTTTGACACATAAATAAATGAGAAAAAGTGAAAAACTCATCAGGGGCGGATGCAGTAAGGTAAAACAGTGGGGTAAAATGCATACCAACAATATGCGAATGGTATGCATGAGTATATTAGTCCCTTGACTAGTTGAAATTTAATTTCTGATAATTTTACCCCCCATGGCAGCTCTGGGAAAGGGGTGACATAGGCGGATCAAGGACTCGTCGTGGGGGTGGGGGTGATGGAAACACATTTTCAATATACAACGATATTGAGTCCCGGCGGTGATACTGGCTGGGAATATACATTTGAAAATGTGTGGTGACTGGACACGCCTCTGGTAATCTAGAATTGGGTTATAACTATTTAATTTTCATATACCCAATTGTATTCGCCCTACACGGCTGAAGCAGTCTTCCACTTACTAACGTTTAGTCCTTCTTGATAACATTCCCCCATTTTAACTGCTAACGCCCATGAATACAAATATACAATAATCACATATCACAAAAAATATAATAAAATATAACTGGTATCAGGATCGCAGAGACGGCTTCCTTTACAAAAACCCATCGCATACGATAATACTTAGTTTGTGGATAGAACCTCCCCAAAAACCCAGCCATAGCTCCGCCCGGTAAATATATAATCTTGAAAATTTCAGAAAACCTCCCTGTACTAGTTTTAGGAAAAGTCAGGAAGTTTCAAAGTTCTATCGCAAGCCGTTCGGAGATATTCTCGAAAAACCTGAAGGGGGCAATATTAGCCCCGCCGGAAGGGTACTGGGGTGAGGCGCCATGGTGCTATGCGCTGTGGTCGCCTTTCGGCGATAGTTTCAAAATTAATGTCGGAGCTCTCTAACCACTGTGATACCCTCACACAAAGTGCCAGAGAGGACGATGGCCGCGCCACTCTGAGAGGAGCTGTCAGTGTATCGTCAAAAATCCACTTGTAGGTTGGGTGGGACGGATATTGTCGGATTTTGCTGCAGTATGTGATGGCCAGTCGCTTACGTTTCAGGTCTAGCGGCGGTTCGTTCGCATCTATAAGGAGACTGGCTCTGCGGGAGGTACGGAAAGCCCCTGTGGCTATCCTCACACAAGCATGGTGAACGGCGTCCAGTGACTGTTTAACGCTGCTCAGGGCACTGTCGTAAGCAGCCGAGCCGTAATCTAAGACAGATCTGATGAGAGCACGGTACAGTCGGAGGAATGATACCCTGTCAGCACCGGAAGACGTACGGGATATCATCTTCAGAACATTCATACGTTTAAAGCATTTGTCTCGTTGCAGCGATATATGAGGGGCGTATGTGAGGCGTTTATCTAGTGTCATACCTAAGAAATTGGCCTGTTGCACAACCGGTATCCTTCTGCCATATAAACGGAGGTTAACGTCAGGGCACGATCTACGTCGACAGAAGTGCATGCATACGGTTTTCTCTGTCGAGAATCTAAAACCGTTCGTCAAACACCACGCAGATAACTGGTCAATGCATATCTGGAGCTGTCTCTGGGCTGATATCGAGGTAGAGTTGCTCAGCCACACCGCGAAGTCATCGACAAACAGAGATTTTTCTACTGTGGGAGGCAGAAGATTGCAAATGTCATCGATTAGGATCCCAAACATTCCACATAGTTGAAAAAGGTCTGGCATTTTCCTATCAAATGTACTTTACCAGACTGCAATAGCTCTAACGGCATGAGAGCTGAGCCCAGTTTGCTTAAGCATGGCATATTTTAGTGGAAATAGCCTATCGTGACATAACTTGACCTCTAGAGGTCAAACCATTGTCCTGAGCGCTTACACATGCAAAGTAATTTCTTACTGAATTTACACGAGCTTTCTAATGCACTTCGCATATTTGCGCTAACCCCCATATTTTCGGAGTTAGAAGGCGACATCGATGCCCCCTGGTGGGGCGAAGGTGGCGCCGGACCCCCGGTGGCGCGCGGGCTAAGACATATTCTGGGCTCACAGTTCAAATCATTTTCAATGAGAGCTGTTTGGATGGGCGTTCAAAAGGTCAAAGCGGGTGAAGATCTCTGAAAAAGGTGGGGCATAAGATTCGGAATAAGTATAAAATAAAAGAAAAACGCAGCTGGACGCAGAATATTTTGACACCGCAGGATAACAGAAGGATCAGGATGCAACATCATGCTACCCAGCTTTTGAATATCATTGAATATTATCCAAAAATTAACTTGGAATTCTATTTTGTGGTTTTCTATAGTTTTCTGCGTATGTGTTACAGAGAGAGAGTGAGAATTCCGGAACTTCGAGAAATCCCTAGAGATTTTGTGAAATCACTGACCAGCCAGTGAGTTCGCGAACTCCCTATGGATTTCGCGAATTCACGGAAACTTCAGTGAGTTTGCGAACTACCTGAATGTATTTCAGGGATTTGGCGAAATCTCTAGCATGCCAATATGTCATATAGTTTAAATCCGAAGAATGACCCTTCAGTGATCTGATTTTACACTTCCCGTCCATGTTTTCTATTTCTATTATGGATTTGGGTTCATTTTATGTTGGCCTGATATTTATTTTTGAATATTGGTTTACACCCTCGGCTCTACCTCAAACCGGGTCCTTGTGCCCGCTGAAGAAATGTTCGAGTCACTAGCCTGCCTCGAGGCGCATGGTTTATGCAAAATGAAACGTATGTTGGGGGGGGAGCTTCAAAACGAACTACAGATGCACTACTTTTTGTCATTGTCCTCTGTGGTGAATATCCTGATTCCTTAACAAAGCTAACTCCCGATGGGAAGTATTTTGCCGTAAGAAACGAATAAAGAGCTGGTATACCTTCCCAAATGTCTATTTCAGGTATATATATATATATATATATATATATATATATATATATATATATATATATATATATATATATATTAATACAGTGGTGAACGCACCAGCTTTGGCTTTGTGTAGTTTTCTTCTAGGGTTTCAATGTTCCTGATAAGTTTTCGGTTTTCTATGCTATGTTCGTGAAAATTGTCGATATTCATGTCATATTAAAGAAAATTGAAGTAAAAAGCACCAAAGTCGACCGGTTTCATTTATCTCACATAAACATTTTCAAGACGAGGTACGTTGAATAGTAGTTACAAAATTTAAGGTTTGAATTTTGATGTCTCGCACAAGATCCCATGCATATGAGCACTAATCACTCACATTGCGGCAAATAAACATGCAACACGATTAACACCAAGAGATGATTAGATTGTCAAGATGAATAAATTGTCTAAAAGGAAAGCTTACATTACGAGACAAGGACAAAATTCATAATACACTCTAACGTTACAAGAAAGTACACGTGAGGGGAGGGGCTACCAGATAGCCGAGGCCTCAAAAAGGGAGTTCCCTGGCGTTCTGCTGTTTATTGATCAGTGGGTCGCGCTCCGATGCACACGGCCTCTAGTGCCGCCAGGGTCGGACGTCCGAGCTCGTCCAATGATGGTGGTGTTCTCTACCAATTGCTGCCGGTCAGTCGCCTGTGATTTCTTCCAGGGTGTGGGAGGATGGTGCTCCACTCTGCAGGTGCATTGTGAGTCTTCTGATAGCGTGTGCGTGACCCAATATAATTACTGTTTGGGAGGAGTGCACAGTCTCTATCTGACAATTATATTGGTACAGACGTTTGTTTGTTCAGTGCCGATTTGTCCTCCGCCATGTTGTTCTTCATTACCAGGGATGAAGTTGACGGGCTCTGGTAATAAACTTCAGCTTGATGTTGCCCGGGATCGGTTGGCTTGCAGTTCTTGTGATTATCCTTTTAGCACCTTTTCTTCGGTCTCGTAGCCTGCTGTCATTTGGCTCTATAGAAGATGTTGATGGTGTTTGTTTGGTCTTTGCTGCTGTTGCTGTAAGTATTTGTTCAGAGTGTTGTTGATTTGTTGGTCTATAAATGCGATGTCGTAGCTTTGTCCGCTAGCGTTTGTTTTATTCGTCTTAATTCTGTGCACGAGAGGCCATGAAGAACAGTGGGTGAGCGCCCGGTGAACGTATGCTCTCACCACACTGCTTTTAGCGTTGAGGGCACTGGCTCTGTAATGAGGCACCTTCCGGCGTCTGTCGTCTTGCGATGAACGCTGGTGACGAATGGTCCGTCAGCTGCGTCGATAGAAATGTCTAAGAAATTAATATTTTCTTCAACACTTCTCTACCGTGAAGGTAAGCCCCGACACTGCTTCTAGTCTCGACTTGAGGTGTTGCAAGTCATCTTGATCTCCAACTTCAGAAGTATGTCATCAACATACCTGCAATAGAGGGCTGGTTTTTAGGCGTGTGTTCTAACACTTCGTCTTCGACGCCGCCAAAAGGCTGGCGAAGAGCACACAGTGGCGAGCCCATGGCAACACCGTCAGTTTGGTAATACATATTCCCTGCGGGCATCGAAATGGAGACTGGGTGCACAGCCGAGCATGGCACACATAATGTGCTCGGGGATGTCAAGTCCTGGTAGTGTGTCATGGCGATACACATAATCAGCAAGGATCTTGATTGTCCGTTCCACAGGTACGTTGGTAAACAGGCTAGTCACGTCCAAAGAAGCTAGGCTTCCAGTCCTTGTCCTGCCTTTTACGAGATCGATGAACTCAGCCGATGATTTCAGCGAGTATGTTGATGGCACGTAAGGGCTGATGAGCTTGTTCAATGTTTTTGCTAGCTGATACGTAGGCAGCGGGATTTGTGATATAATGGGTCGCAGTGGGTTTCCTTCCTTGTGCGTTTTTACATTACCGTAAAAATATCCAGGCTGGTATTCACCCACTATCCGTTCAAACTTGATTACCTTACTGACCTTGTTGGAAGCGTCTATAAGGTTGTTGGCCTGCTTTTTAATTCTTCAACCGGATTTCTTGTTATTCTTTTGAACTTGGTTTCATCATTTAAGATGACAGCTGTTTTCTGATAGTATTCTTCAGCGTTTATCACGACAAATACTGGGCTTTGTCTGCTTGCGCACGACGATGTTCTTATTGTGCTGGAGATCTTTAGCAGCGCACCGAAGACGTGGGTGAAGTGATGGCTTGCTACCTCCGCTCCTGTTTTTGGTACTTTCTGCCCTGAGCTGCTCCTGTACATCCGGGTTGACACTTATCTTATTTTCCCTATTCAGCTTGCAAATTCTCTGATACAAAAGCTCTAATTCAACTTTCTTGGCCTGCGTTGAATAACGGGGTGCTAGGGTATAACTAATGCCCAAGTTAAGCAGTTCTTTCTGGTCTTTTGTAAGAACAGTGCTGGATAGGTTGATAAATCCTTCCTTAGGTTTTGCTATTGGGACCCAACCTCCATATAGCTTACACAACTTTTTCTGAATGCAACTCTCTTGTATTGCACTGCTGATACAAAGTTGCTGCTTCAAAACTTCATCAGTTCGGCTTCGAAGATCTTCGTCAATCAGCGCGCTATTGTATTCCAAAAGTTTATCAGAAACTTCTTTTTGGATGTTTTCCACAATACGTAACTTACGTTGCAGTTCACTTTTCACTAGGTTCTTCCTGAACTCAAGTGTAAAATGCCTTTGCTGGATTGCTTCGTCGTTCAAATGTACATTAGTATAAGACGGAAGCAAGTTATTATTAATACAGTGCTGGTTGAACGTCACCGCAGCTTTGGCTTTGTGTAGTTTTCTTTCTAGGGTTTCAATGTTCCTGATAAGTTTTCGGTTTTCTATGCTATGTTCGTGTAAAATTGTTCCGATATTCATGTCATATTAAAGAAAATTGAAGTAAAAACGCACCTAAAGTCGACCGGTTTCATTTATCTCACATAAACATTTTCAAGACTGAGGTACGTTGAATAGTAGTTACAAAATTTAAGGTTTGAATTTTTGATGTCTCGCACAAGATCCCATGCATATGAGCACTAATCACTTCACATTGCGGCAAATAAACATGCAACACGATTAACACCACAGAGATTGATTAGATTGTCAAGATGAATAAATTGTCTAAAAGGAAAGCTTTACATTACGAGACAAGGACAAAATTCATAATACACTCTAAGCGTTACAATGAAAGTACACGTAGGGGAGGGGCTACTCTATGATAGCCGAGGCCCCTCAAAAAGTAGGAGAGTTCCCCTGGCGTTCTGCTGTTTATTGATCAGTGGGTCGCGCTCCTGATGCACACGGCCTCTAGTGCCGCCAGGCGTCGGACGTCCCGAGCTCTGAAATCCGGTTGAAGAATTAAAAAGCAGGCCAACAACCTTATAGACGCTTCCAACAAGGTCAGTAAGGTAATCAAGTTTGAACGGATAGTGGGTGAATACCAGCCTGGATATTTTACGGTAATGTAAAAACGCACAAGGAAGAAACCCCGCGACCCATTATATCACAAATCCCGCTGCCTACGTATCAGCTAGCAAAAACATTGAACAAGCTCATCAGCCCTTACGTGCCATCAACATACTCGCTGAAATCATCGGCTGAGTTCATCGATCTCGTAAAAGGCAGGACAAGGACTGGAAGCCTAGCTTCTTTGGACGTGACTAGCCTGTTTACCAACGTACCTGTGGAACGGACAATCAAGATCCTTGCTGATTATGTGTATCGCCATGACACTACCAGGACTGACATCCCCGAGCACATTATGTGTGCCATGCTCAGGCTGTGCACCACCAAGTCTCCATTTCGATGCCCGCAAGGATATGTATTACCAAACTGACGGTGTTGCCATGGGCTCGCCACTGGGTGTGCTCTTCGCCCAAGCCTTTATGGCGGCAGTCGAAGACGAAGTGTTAGAACACACGCCTAAAACCAGCCCTCTATTGCAGGTATGTTGATGACATACTTCGGAAGTTGGAGATCAAGATGACTTCAACACCTCAAGTCGAGACTAGAAGCAGTGTCGGGGCTTACCTTCACGGTAGAAGAAAGTGTTGAAGAAAATATTAATTTCTTAGACATTTCTATCGACGCAGCTGACGGACCATTCGTCACCAGCGTTCATCGCAAGACGACAGACGCCGGAAGGTGCCTACATTACAAGAGCCAGTGCCCTCAACGCTACAAAAGCAGTGTGGTGAGAGCATCGTTCACCGGGCGCTACCCACTGTTCTTCATGGCCTCTCGTGCACAAAGAATTAAGACGAATAAAACAAACGCTAGCGGACAACAGCTACGACATCGCATTTATAGACCAACAAATCAACAACACTCTGAACAAATACTTAACAGCAACAGCAGCAAAGACCAAACAAACACCATCAACATCTTCTATAGAACCAAATGACAGCAGGCTACGAGACCGAAGAAAGGTGCTAAAAGGATAATCACAAAGAACTGCAAGCCAACCGATCCCGAGGCAAACATCAAGCTGCAAGTTTATTACCAGAGCCCGTCAACTTCATCCCTGGTAATGAAGAACAACATGGCGGAGGACAAATCGGCACAAACAAACAAACGTCGTGTACCAATATAATTGTCAGATAGGAGACTGTGCACTCCTCCCAAACAGTAATTATATTGGGTACACGACAACAACACTATCAAGAAGACTCACAATGCACCTGCAGAGTGGAGCACCATCCTCCCACACCCTGGAAGAACATCACAGGCGACTGACCAGGCAGCAATTGGTAGAGAACACCACCATCATTGGACGAGCTCGGGACGTCCGACGCCTGGCGGCACTAGAGGCCGTGTGCATCAGGAGCGCGACCCACTGATCAATAAACAGCAGAACGCCAGAACTCTCCTACTTTTGAGGGCCTCGGCTATCATAGAGTAGCCCCTCCCCTCACGTGTACTTTCATTGTAACGCTTAGAGTGTATTATGAATTTTGTCCTTGTCTCGTAATGTAAAGCTTTCCTTTTAGACAATTTATTCATCTTGACAATCTAATCAATCTCTGTGGTGTTAATCGTGTTGCATGTTTATTTGCCGCAATGTGAAGTGATTAGTGCTCATATGCATGGGATCTTGTGCGAGACATCAAAATTCAAACCTTAAATTTTGTAACTACTATTCAACGTACCTCAGTCTTGAAAATGTTTATGTGAGATAAATGAAACCGGTCGACTTTAGGTGCGTTTTTACTTCAATTTTCTTTAATATGACATGAATATCGGAAAAATTTTACACGAACATAGCATAGAAAACCGAAAACTTATCAGGAACATTGAAACCCTAGAAAGAAAACTACACAAAGCCAAGCTGCGGTACGTTCAACCAGCACTGTATTAATAATAACTTGCTTCCGTCTTATACAATATATATATATATATATATATATATATATATATATATATATATATATATATAGGGTCATTCCATGCCAACTCAACCAGTAAAAGTGTGATTCTACACGGCACCGCTTCAGACCTCTATGAAATGGGGTGCATAGGGGTTCTTCATAGTCTAGAATCCAAATATGTGGTCGAAATAGACCTCCGGGTTTTATTTTCGTTGTAGAAGTGACGTCAAATTGTGACGTCATACCGTGATTGGAAAAACTCAAAGCTTTGTACCTCAAAAAAGTTACTAAGATATTTGAAATCAGTTAACGGTTTTAGAGGGATGATGCTTGGCGAATACCAATGATTGCCAAAAATAGTTTCTGAAAATTTACAAAATTGATAAAAATTTGAAATAAATATAAATTTGAAAATCTTTAAGAGCGAGGACTTCGATTTTCTTGAAATTCAACTATATAAAATCTGCATGTGTTCTTACCCTGAAACCGTAAAAAAATGATGGGTATCTGATAAGAACATATTGTAACCCGTCCCGGAATGAGGGGCTGTTACCAATTTCTTTAAGATTCTTCGCCTGGCGCCGAGAGACGGAGGCGTGCAACGCCGCCGTACTTGGCATACATGAGCAGGGGTGGACGCAGGAACGCCGTTTAGGGGGGTCAACTCTGGAGAAATCGTAAAAACATAGTGTTTAAGAAAATCGGCCAAAATTTCGCAATTTTGGGGGGCAGCCATGGCCCTTTGCCCCCACCCCTCCCTCTGCGTCCGCCAGTTTACGTGCTACGTGGTCATTGTTGTAGCCTCTGACACCATCTTAGGTCCCGGCAATATCAGGTCAGGTCACCAGTCCAGGCTAAGTGACCGCCAAAAAACGTTTATAGGTGCCGTGGTGAGAAATAATTACTTTCTTTCGATCTGACATTCATCTCACATAATAAAGCCGCCGAGTACAACAGTGTGTCGTAACGGGATTTCTCATATCGCTGACCTGAGATCTGTCTAGGGTCCTAAGCTCTCGACTGGAAACGCATTGGGAGAAACTGAACTTTCCTCACAATGGTGATAGAACGCTTATTTTGACGTCATTGTGTTTGGGTTGCCACTGCAGTATGAAATGTAAGCATTATCAGCTATAATAATATTGGCCTGACCTAAGAAATCAAGGACCGTTTCGTGTTTTAATCTCACTAGATAATAAGATAAAATATTCTTTCGTGCTCAGCCAGAGGATCCCAATGGTGCTTATAACTGTTGTGTAAATTAACTTTGTCAGTCGTTACGACACAAAGCAAGCTCTTTCTTTCTATTATACGAGACCATTGCGCTGAATTTATTGATGAGCGATGTTTAGAAAATCAACTGAATTATAACGGATATTGTAACAACACTTAAGTTCTGTATTAACTAAAAAACATTGTCATGTTGCGGTCAGTGCCGGACAGACATGCTCTGAGGGTAGCATTATCTCACGTGTGTGTTACTTCATCACACGATTTGAAACCTCCGGCTCAAAGTGATGCAGACGTTGCGTAGGCGTCCTCTGTTCAGTAGTCTACTGGCCTAAAACAGTGGAAACCCCAGGTGCCTTTTATGTTCCGGGCCTTGTGGAACCTCGTCTTTACTTCTGCTGGGCTGAGTTCGGTAAGCTAAACTAGAAAACAAAGGCCACTTCGCACTCTAGGAAGGCTTTTGCTTGGATGACCTCGCT
Source organism: Lepas anatifera (assembly GCA_034440635.1). Lineage (NCBI taxonomy): Eukaryota > Metazoa > Arthropoda > Thecostraca > Lepadidae > Lepas > Lepas anatifera. The sequence continues at coordinate 771,868 of JAOTON010000481.1, read as the reverse complement.
CAGTGGGTTCGGTCAGCCGCACTAAAACGCGCCCGAGCCAGCTCCGGTACGGTCTCCGGCTGTGCTCGCTACATGGGGTCCCATCAGGTCACGTAGAAAGTACGGTTCCTGACAAATGTAAATATAAGCCCAGTAGCTAGACTCACTCCAATGTAATAAGACCACTGTTCACAATGAAAGGCACTAGCGGGCGTGCCCGACGGCTGTCTGCTGCGATGCCCGGTGACCGGCCGGCCCAGCACAGCCGGGACGGGAAGGGTGAAATGTCAGCGCCGTTTGGGATAAAAATTCATATTTTTGCGGTCTTAGGGTACCTAAGCTGTGAGGAGGTTCAGAAAAAAATGATTCAATACAAAAACACCATTTATAATTTTCCAGTGTGCTTCCCTGCTCCATTCGGTGACGGCAGCCAAAGAAGTGATATGTCGCAATGTTACTTTATACACTGCCAAAGTCAAGAGCACCGTCACCTATTTCTAGGGAGCTGTATTCAAAAGAAGGAAAGATAACGTTTTAGGGGATTTCACAGCGTTAAGATCATATTTAAAGGCCAAAGCCTGCCTTTAACAATTATTTTTATTGGTTATATGCTAAAGGTGAAAGACCGTTAATTTCCCCAAAACGTGGGGTCCGGCCCCTATCCCTTCCAATGGCGAAGCCACTGGCTTAAAGTAATTAAAGGAAATGACCGTATGAACACTTGGCATTAAGATGAAGTGTCACATGAAGTTACCTCCTCGGCCTATCTCGCTTTTCCTTAACGTGGATAAAGCAAACAAATACATCCCATCGCAGTTTCACTTTTCTCACCTCCGGTTAGGCTTGCTGCCACAACTCACGCCCTCTGTTTCCCGTTCTTCCAAGAAAGCGACAGTTCCCAGGGTCGGCCACAATTAGCAAACAGTTATAAAAATGCAATACGATTTTTTCGCCACGAGTACTGCTTTAAACGGAGTAAAATATTTTGAAGCGTGACGGCAGGTAGCTAACGTATTCAACCGTACATACAAGATCCGTAAAGGAGAAACATAAATATTTGTCAATGGAGCCAACCGAGAATGACAGAAAATTGAGACACCAATAATTCATTTCAGTTTTCATCTTTCCTGTTTGCGTGAGAGCAGCTATAATAAAGCAGTTTCAGATTTTACTCAACTCTTACAATAGACGAAAACTATAAGTAAGCCAATGCAGACGAATGAGCGTGGTACCTATCTGTTTTCTATTCACTTCTGAAGCTTTTGCATTCGCTGCAAGGAAAATTTGAAAATTGTTTTGATATTAGCACATGTCATGTTACATTTTTTCCGTTTTTTTCCGCACTGGGCATCACACCCACAGGGCAGTGTATTTGCAATAACATCTATCATTTCATCTTAAATATTTGAGAATCACATCGTCCCACTAAGACGTTAGCCCTTCCTCTGCTGCTGAGGCTGGCATTCAGGACAGCAGCGGGAACGCGCACAGCACAGCTCATCATACTCAGAGACTAATACACATTTGGCTACTTGCATCACGGAGCTCGAATTATGAAAAAGAGGGTGTGTAGAACGAATAAGTATTACCAGACAGAAAAGTAGAGGTAAAGCAAGCCCCCAAGATTGAGTTAAGGAGAAGCTCCGTGATGGGACCCGCAGAGGGCCAGTCTTTCCATACATTTGTGAGAGACGCCGTTAACATCAATGTCTCGAGGCGCGATACCAAGACTGGCACCATTAGGTTGTCCAAGCGGTGAGCTAATCCAGTGACAGAGGGGCGACATGTCCTTATTATTCCATGAGCACGTCAAATATGTACTTCGAAATAAAATCCACCATTCCCGCCGTTATATGTGTCACTAGGCGATTTTAGCGTGTTATCGTAACTGATCAAACCGGGCCCGGATTTCCACTTTGTTATTTCGTACTCGGAGACGTAGACGAAGTGAATGCCTATACATAAGCAATCAAGGTTAAAAATGTATTAAAGCTCTCGATATTTCGTGTCCTGTCTCTCCACCCTCCCCTCCCCAGCTCCTCGGGTGACGCGGCGCTCGAGGCGGCTCCGGGGCTCGTTGGCGGGAGGTCCGTGGAGAACGCGAGCTTTACAATATGTTACTATCGGATACCCAATGTTTTTTTTACGGTTCCAGGGTAAGGACACTTGAAAATTTCTTATGAGTTAATTTCAATGAAATTGAAGTCCTCGCTCTTTAAAATTTTCAATTCATATTTTTTGTTTGCATTTTTTATAAGTTCAAAAAAATTTCAAAACATATTTTTGACCTTTATTTTTATTTACCAAGCTCCCTCTTTCTAAAACTTCTCACTGATTTCAGATATCTTTGTAACTATTTGGGATACAAGGCTTTGAATGTTTCGAAGCATGCAATGTCACAATTTGACGTCACTGTTGCTACGAAACTAAGAGCGCAAGGTCTGTTTCGACCACGGATTCGGATTCTAGGCTATGAACCCCTATACATCTCATTTCATAGAGATCTGAGGGGGTGCCGCGTACACCCTTGGTTGAGTTGGCATGGAATATATATATATATATATATATATATATATATATATATATATATATATATATATATATATATATATATATATATATTAGAGTGTACTACGGACGTCTACAATTTTCCAACAACAATATTGAGACACAGGAGGAAGTGCCGGCCTCGAAACCGCTCTCGGTGTAAGAGGTGGCACGCCTGGCATCGGTTGACCATTGCCAATGCTTCCGGAAATTGTATTGTCGATTCCGGCGGGCTATCAAATGCACTTCAAGCTCAAGTACTCCGGCCACTGTCATAACAGTAGGCAATGCGATAACATAGATGACAAATATGCATAACAACTGTATTATTCCGTATCCCGTTTATGCCGGTAACCACTCTGTAACTATATAGCGCTTCTGATATACTGATAAGCTGAATACAGGTATGGTCTACGTTAATTGCAGAATAATTATTTCGTTGCCGCAGCTCTAAAAATTTATATTTGCATAAATGAGTCATATCTATAAGGAATAGCCGACGTTTTGGAACACATTATTGGACGTAATACAAAAAAATAATATAGCATTATTGTGTTTCCTTAGCTAGAGTGTAATACGAAATGGCCATCAGATCAGCAGCATTCCTTTTTGCATAGTAATCAGGATTATGATGGTATGATCATGATCTCTCTGCAGGCACTGGATAAGTGAGGTGGAAAGAAGCGCTTCAGAATTTAGGCTCTAACGGTACTTACAGTCGGTGCACCTGACCGACTTCGTATCGAGTATGCGCATTGCCGGGGCGGGGGTTGGGTAACCATTCCCCTTGGGTTTTTCGCAAATGTCTTGAAAACGGCTACGCGCAGCGCCGCTGTACTCAGTATAGCTTTTGTCTGAAGCTTTTTACAACTGCTGTCAAAATTATCGGTTCAGGTCATTTCAGGTCAGGACATCAGTGCAGGTCAAGTGACCTGACCTCCAAAAAAAGTAGAAGACAACATGAGCAAGAAAAGGTTTGATTTATCAATGTAAAATTCATATCACATAATGGGCCCACCGGGTACACGAAATATTTTTTCCGATGTCGATGATCTAAGGTTGCTTATGAACCACTACATCTCCATTGGAAAGGTATCGGTAAAATAGTTTAAATTTAATAACTTTGTTGGGAACGGAGCTGAATTGTTAATTTTGAAATAATTTGGTCTATCTTATTTCTGCAGTTCTAATGATTTGCGTTCTGATCCAAATCGTTTCTGACCTGATCCAAGGTCAGGTCAAACCTTAGCTTTGACCTAGGATACTCACATTATTTATCATTCGACTACGCTCGCAAAAAAACTTTCGATAGCGAATCCTTTTCTATCGCATCTCTTCGACATCATATGGTAGGACTGAAAAACTGTAGTTCAATTACATCACATTATATACCGTAACGGTATTCTGTAATGTAGATTTGACCTAAAAATAACCGTACCATCACATAATTACAAAATGTGACGGTAGCGTACGCCACCTTTTATTGAATACTTGGGTATGAGTTCAGCTGATTCCATGCACTGCACACGCACAATGCTAAGCATACAAATCTATTGACTATATAAAATAATCGAGTACCACATCACAATGAAGGCGGGGGTGTATTCTGTGGGTGGAATGAGTGGGAAGCAGAATTCCAGGGGTGGACCGGGGCTTTTTGGAACCACCAGGGGCCAGTGTGGCGAGGCCGAGTGCTCAATCGGTTCCGAAGGAAGGGCGTGCGGGGTGAACTTACCTGCTTCCTCTCCCATGATCTACACGTGCAATCAAAAGCAAAGGAACTTTGATATTGCAATGCAATGTTTATCAGCGAAAGTCAGTAAACTTAACGTTACGACCTCAAAGATAAGGTTATGGCAGCTTAAAACCTCCCTTTCACGTGATTCTTACGGAAAATTTCCGGTTGCTGTTTTAAATACGTCACAAGAACAATAGTGTGCAATGCTGGCTAGTCACCCTTGAGCTGACTAGATGTCAGGGAATTCGCGAACTCCCTTACTGTTTATCCGGGATTTCGCGAAGTCCCTGACTTCTAAGGCCAGGGATTTCGCGAACTCACTGGCTGGTCAGTGATTTCGCAAAATCCCTAGGGAGTTCGCGAACTCACGGATTTCGCACTTTCCCAGTAACATATGCACTTAAAGAATTACCCTTACCAAGGAAATAAGAGACAGGTTCCCCAATATCTGTCAGAATGGTCCAAGCGTATCATCTACACTGTTGACATCGTTTGTGTCGTCCAATGACATCGCAATTACAAGTAAATATCGTATCTACACTTTACCTGGAATAAAACACGGTCAAAGCGGAGGCTAATTCAAAGTGCAATAACCGAAAACAATATTGAATACATATAAAAGTAGCTATTCTGCATTTCAAGGGTATTGCAGTTATCATAAATGGTCACTTTTTCTAAATTCACGAAAGTAAAAATTGGTCAACAGGCGACTTTTGTCCCGCTCTGCCGCACAGTGCACTTGTAAGAGCCACCGAAGTTTTTGCTTTAGTTCTGATTCTCTCGTGCACACCACAGCGGCAGTCACAACCTTTCAATCTGTACTAATTCCACAAATCATAGACTCTCATCTGGGCATTCAAAACTAAATTGCTTATCAGATGGCTGCGCAGGACAGTATAAAAACCGGTGCAACTTTTCAAATATCTGTCAACATCAACCGGACAATGGCATTGAGTGCGAATGGTACTTTTTTGCCACTTCATACGCAACAAATGCGTGTGATGGCATCGGTGGCTCAGAGAAATGTGCCGTGTACCGCGCGAATCTGAAAATACCAGTGAATGTGAAAATTGTACGTGCTGAATCTGTTTTGCCTACTGCGCAACGAGCCCAGAGTGAAGATCAATATATTTTTGTGACTACTGCTGATATAGCCAGTATGGCCAAGAAGCTGGTAAAGCGCTTCAATGGTACCAGGCTGGTAGAAGGTACTGAAACATTTCATCGCATCGTTCCGCTGGACAGCTGGTGCGTATTCCATGTCGTCCTCTGACGATCCCCATCCAGGGCTGACGCCCAGGGCTGTAGTCAGGGATGCTGGGGGTGAACGGACCTGCAGTGATGTCGACGGAAGAGGAGCTGACCTGCAGTGACGCCGGCGGAGCAGGAACTTAACTGCAGAATAATTAGCTGCGGAATAATTAGAATGCAGTGAACAAGAACTAACCTTGAATGATTCCGGCGGAGCAGGAACTGACCTGCAGTGATGCCAGCGCGCTCCATCCGGTTCCACACGGTGGCCATGAACAATGTGTAGCCGAAGAGAAGGGTGAGAATAAGCCGCAGCAGCCCCTGTAGCCAGCCATGCAGGGCCGGTACTGCCAGCGTCCCCACCAGTGCCGCTAACAACAGCAGCGACACCACCAAGTGGAACAACTGCCAAGAGAAGCGACACCATCACGTGGAACACCTGAAAACAGCGACATCACCAGATGGAACAACTGAAAACAGCAGCGACACCACCAGGTGGAACACCTGTCATCAGCAGCAACACCACCAGGTGGAACACCTGCCAACAGCAGCGACACCACCAGGTGGAACACCTGCCAACAGCAGCGACACCACTAGGTGGAACACCTGCCAACAGCAGCGACACCACCAGGTGGAACACCTGCCAACAGCAGCGACACCACTAGGTGGAACACCTGAAAACAGCACGACACCACTAGGTGAAACACCTGAAAACAGCAGCGACACCACTGGGTGGAACACCTGAAAACAGCACAACACCACCAGGTGGAGCACCTGCCAACAGCAGCGACACCACCTGGTGGAACACCTGCCAACAGCAGCGACACCACCAGGTGGAGCACCTGCCAACAGCAGCGACACCACCTAGGTGGAACACCTGCCAACAGCAGCGACACCACCAGGTGGAACACCTGCCAACAGCAGCGACACCACTAGGTGGAACACCTGCCAACAGCAGCGACACCACCAGGTGGAACACCTGCCAACAGCAGCGACACCACTAAGTGGAACACCTGAAAACAGCACAAAACACCACCAGGTGGAACACCTGCCAACAGCACGACACGACCAGGTGGAACACCTGCCAACAGCAGCGACACCACTAGGTGGAACACCTGTCAACAGCACGACACGACCAGGTGGAACACCTGCCAACAGCAGCGACACAACCAGGTGGAACACCTGAAAACAGCACGACACCACCAGGTGGAACACCTGCCAACAGCAGCTACACCACCAGGTGGAACACCTGCCAACAGCAGCGACACCACCAGGTGGAACACCTGCCAACAGCAGCGACACCACCAGGTGGAACACCTGCCAACAGCAGCGACACCACCAGGTGGAACACCTGAAAACAGCAGCGACACCACCAGGTGGAACACCTGCCAACAGCAGCGACACCACTAGGTGGAGCACTTGAAAACAGCAGCGACACCACCAGATGGAACACTTGAAAGCAGCACGACACCACCAGGTGGAACTCCTGCCAACAGCAGCGACACCACCAGGTGGAACACCTGAAAACAGCAGCGACACCACCAGGCGGAACACCTGAAAACAGCAGTCACACCACTGGGTGGAACACCAGAAAACAGCACGACACGACCAGGTGGAACACCTGCCAACACAAAACAGGTGGAACACCTGCCAACAGCAGCGACACCACTAGGTGGAACACCTGCCAACAGCAGCGACACCACCAGGTGGAACACCTGCCAACAGCAGCGACACAACCAGGTGGAACACCTGCCAACAGCAGCGACACCACTAGATGAAACACCTGAAAACAGCACGACACCACTAGGTGAAACACCTGAAAACAGCAGCGACATCACTGGGTGGAACACCTGAAAACAGCACGACACCACCAGGTGGAACACCTGCCAACAGCAGCAACACCACCAGGTGGAACACCTGAAAACAGCAGCGAAATCACTGGGTGGAACACCTGAAAACAGCACGACACCACCAGGTGGAACACCTGCCAACAGCACGACACCACCAGGTGGAACACCTGCCAACAGCAGCGACACCACCAGGTGGAACACTTGAAAACAGCACGACACCACTAGGTGGAACACCTGCCAACAGCAGCGACACCACCAGGTGGAACACCTGAAAACAGCAGCGACACCACTGGGTGGAACACCTGAAAACAGCAGCGACACAACCAGGTGGAACACCTGCCAACAGCAGCGACATCACCAGGTGGAAACCCTGCCGTAGACGAAAGGTCCCAACAGAGCAAAACGAACGCAGACGTAGCGAGGCACGCAAAACACGTGACAGCGAGCGACACCTATTCCGAGCTGAGTGGACAGCTCTGAACCCAAACGGGGTAGGGAGAGGGAGCGTCCACAAAAAAGGCACGATGGTGCAAAGTTTGGAGCAGTGGCAAACGTTCTGGAAACGCGCAAGTGGCTAATTAAGTGAACGTGTGCATTAACCACAGAATGAACGGTCACGACGGCGAACGCTACGCACTAATGGCAGCGGGTGGAAGGCAGCTCGGAGGGACGGTGCCTCGCGCCGGACACCTGAGCAAGCCGACGTACCTGGTCGCAGTGCAGCGACTTGAGGTAGGTTTGGCAGACGGCCACCGACTCCCGCAGCACGCTGTCACGGGCCTCGCACGGCGGGAAACTCCAGCCGGCGTGGGGGTCTGCCGCAAACAAACCACCTCACACACCACTCACATCCAGCGCGGGCGCACGGCGGGAAACTCCAGTCGGCGTGGGGGTCTGCCGTAGACAAACCACCTCACACACCACTCACATCCAGCGCGGGCGCACGGCGGGAAACTCCAGCCGGCGTGGGGGTCTGCCGCAGACAAACCACCTCACACACCACTCACATCCAGCGCGGGCGTACGGCGGTTGACACAGGACGCGTGACGGCTGACACAGGACGCGTGACGGCTGACACAGGAGGCGCGACGGCTGACACAGGACGCGTGACGGCTGACATAAGACGCGTGAAGGCTGACACAGGAGGCATGACGGCTGACACAGGACGCTGACGGCTGACGCAGGACGCGTGACGGCAGACATAGGACGCTGAAGGCTGACACAGGACGCGTGAAGGCTGACACAAGACGCGTGACGGCTAACAGAGGACGCCTCCCACAATCTGGCGTATCCCAGAATACGAAGGCCGTTCCCAGAGAATGTGCATTTACAATGACTATGAAAAACCTTGGTTTTGATGTGTTGTCAAACCTAACCTTAAAAAAATATGCAGCTAGCCGGCAGTTACAGCCCAAGTAGTTGACCTCCGTAAAACTGGCTGGCGGGTAAGCCTCGGAGGGCTTCTTCCAGTGCGACTTATGATGGCCCGTGACTGTAACTAGCCAGCACTAACCCAGGAATGACTAAGAAGAGGATTTTTCACGAAGTCACCAGTTGTATAGCTTCGAAACTGACCAAAATTATCTCCGATGAGAAGATGATAATGGGCTTTATTTGGGTTATCAAGGCCACTCCCAACAGGCACACCTGCCCTATTACAAGGACATTACATATGCCTGTTGAGGGAACCTTTTCAAAATCCCAAAGGGGACACAGGACGCAGTCTCCCACAGTGGGGACTGAATCCACATTGATCCATGCTTTCCTGACCTGGATGCAGACAATAAAGCTACTTGACCACCCGCTCCTTTTCCCTAAACAAATTGCCACTGGGGAACTGATTAGTGGCAATCCCCTGACAGGCGAACCACGACCAGTGACTATGCCCTGTAAAACTGATCGGGAGCTATCCGGAGAGTGATAATAACTGACAGGTGGCTAACCGGAGGGTGGCAATAACTGACTGGTGGCTATCCAGAGTGACAATAACTGACCGGTGGCTAACCGGAGGGTGGAAATAACAGAAGAGTGGCAAAAACTGACCGGTAGCTATCCAGAGTGACAACTGACCGGTTGCTATCCGGAGGGTGACAGCCACAGCCTCGTGGTCGGAATAGCTGAACCTCTCGCCAGGCACCCGGTCCGGCAGCGGTTGACTGTAGGCCACGTCCGTGATGCGACACCGACCACGCGTGCCCACAAACATCAGGTCGATCCGCTCTCCGTGCGGCAGCGACGGCGCCGAGGGTCGGTAGCTGTTACGGAAGGACTCGCACGTGGGCTCCTCAGGCAGCTCCTGCCACAGATGTTAGGGTCAGTCATTCACCCAGAGGGCCGCAAGAGGGAGTGCTGAGGCTATCTGTGTGAAAATCTCTCTCTCTCTCTCTCTCTCTCTCTCTCTCTCTCTCTCTCTCTCTCTCTCTCTCTCTCTCTCTCTCTCTCTCTCTCTCTCTCTCTCTCTCTCTCTCTCTCTCTCTCTCTCTCTCTCTCTCTCTCTCTCTCTCTCTCTCTCTCTCTCTCTCTCTCTCTCTCTCTCTCTCTCTCTCTCTCTCTCTCTCTCTCTCTCTCTCTCTCTCTCTCTCTCTCTCTCTCTCTCTCTCTCTCTCTCTCTCTCTCTCTCTCTCTCTCTCTCTCTCTCTCTCTCTCTCTCTCTCTCTCTCTCTCTCTCTCTCTCTCTCTCTCTCTCTCTCTCTCTCTCTCTCTCTCTCTCTCTCTCTCTCTCTCTCTCTCTCTCTCTCTCTCTCTCTCTCTCTCTCTCTCTCTCTCTCTCTCTCTCTCTCTCTCTCTCTCTCTCTCTCTCTCTCTCTCTCTCTCTCTCTCTCTCTCTCTCTCTCTCTCTCTCTCTCTCTCTCTCTCTCTCTCTCCATTCATGAAACACGTGTCAGCGGCCGAAGAACATATCTGGTATTGGTGCGGGAGTGGCACCTTTTTGGTGTTGTGGTCCAGGTAGTACGCGTCCTGAAGGCCGGCGCAGTGGGTGACCACCATGTACGGCAGCTCGTCTGGGTTGGCGTTGAAGTCGCCGCCGAAAATGACTAGGTCGGCGCCCAGCGAGGTAAGGCGCACAAACTGGGCGCAGTCAAAGCCCTGCACCAACCGGTGGCAGCTGTAGACGTCGCGCGACTTGTTGTAGTTGGCATGTAGCTGGGGATGGCAGGTCCCGTCAGCACACCACAGCATATCACGGCAGACACACAGAACCGCCACGAGAGGCCGGCGCTCAGACGCTGACCACCGCTCTCTCGTGATGTGATGCGCCCCATCGTTAGGGTGCCCCATCCATACGCGCCACAGCGCACACACAGAGCCGCTACGAGAGGCCGCTGGTTAGCGCATCACAACACAAAAACAATCACACAGAAAGCTAACGCTGCAGGCGTTTATTGGGAGCATCAGTCGGAGAGGAGTGTCGTCTCTTGGTTTCGGGACACAACATCTGGAGCGTCCCAAAAAACGTGCCATGTTTTACAAGAAACGGTTACATCTCCACAGGATGCAATATTTTCGGTAAACAGTGACTCAAACCGATCAAATATGTTATCGCGTCGCACGTGCGTCCGTCTAGCTGAATCAACACAAGTGTCAGTCAAGTAAGCAAGTAAGCCAGCCAGATCGATACTTGACGTTAATATATCGACCTGACATCTGTTGCAAAATGTACCGAGCCCTGCACACAAGGTGCGAACCATTGAAAGAATTCACTACTGGTACGAGTCTTGAGACGCCTTAAAGTTGCAAAAGTACGTTTCGATCCAACGAGCCACCCTGCAAAGTGGATGCCATCTGCTGTAATTTGGCGCAATAATCATATTTTCCTGACGATTATATTCGGCGCAACCAAACAGACTCACAATGATTTTCCCATAGACCCAAGCATTGAGACTAGCTGATATGGACATTGAACAATGCACAATTGCATGATCTACAACATAAGCGTCGGAAAGGGGGGGCATGGGCCTGTCCCCCACTTTTTAGCCAAAAATTTCCTGATCTCAATCAAAATGGGAGGAAGCCGAACATTTACATAACCAGCCGCTGCGGAAGGCAACAAGGAGCCCAAATTCAAACAGGTTTGGTTCTAAGGTGAAAATTTATTGTCAGCATCAGGTTGAAGTTTCGCTGGCCCCCTCACATTTTTGCCGGTGACGACGATTATGATCTACAAAAATTGGGGGCAAATGTATACCAAAAAGTTGTCAGCAGTGTTACTTTGCTCATAATTCCAAACTATGTCAGTGAACTTTCGCACAAGCTCAGTACCCACGGTTCAGCACGCTCCCTCAGCCGTGGCCCCACCCTGCCCCGGTCGCCTGTGCAGGGGCGGCGCGCTCACGTGGGTGATGTAGAGGTTGACGGTGAGGCCCCGGCAGGCGGTCTGGCAGAAGCCAACGCCCTTGCCTCCGAACCAGTCGCCATGGTGCACCATGTGCGCGAACCCATTGACGGGACTGCGGTGGTAGAGACTGGTGGTGAGCTCGTGCCGTGAGAGGATGCAGGTGCCGGAGCCGATGACGCCGCTGCCAGCACCACCACAGAGATGGTGAGCAGTCCGACACGCAGGAAGCTAGAATACAACAAACAGCAAGCGCAAAACTGTTGTGCAACGGCAAGCCAAGAAACTGCTGAACAGAGTTAGTGCTTACAAACTACAAGTTTTAAAACTATAAAACGTACATGATATTGGTGTCCAGAGTCCTCGCGTTCCGAATAAATAATGTACATGATTTTGCTCTTTTTCGCAGGATCTAAAGAAGCAATTCAAATATTTCTCATAAAAATCAGAACAGGATCAGCACGAGTTTGTGGGTGTAGAGAGAGATAGAGAGAGAGAGAGAGGAGAGAGAGAAGAGAGAGAAGAGAGAGAGAGACTCGCCACTAAATCACTCCATGCAAAGTTTCTATATTTTATATTTCCTAAAATGATAAATGCAAATAAGTAAGGGCAAGCAGCATCACCAGCTTTTAAATACAGGGCAAACTGATATTGGCGAGGTCGTTTTCATGTCCCACATGCAGTCAGGTAGAGCAGAGCTAAGCCCCCCAACACCCGCGCCACTGCGCAGTGGCCAAATCGGCCAGTGGGCACGTTCAGTGGTCCCCTGATGTGTGCACTATTGCCTGCACAGAGGCAAACTAGAAAAACGCGCGCTAAAAAACAACCACAACGGTCCACGCTGTCACGTACTCACCTATAAAAGTAATGACCATGAGGATAGTTCTTCTCCGATCTCTTCCGTATCAAGGCATAGTCTGACTTCAGCCACACCTCTTCCAGAAAGACAAAGTCGTAGTCTGCCGTGCTCAGCCACTCTCCAATAGCCACCATTCGGGCATGGCGATCCTTGGTGACTACAGGAACGCCCCTGAAAACACACGCATCGAATGGCTCTGAGAAGGCAAAGCTGGATAGTACATAACGGATAAGTTGTGATGGGGAAAACATGTTCTAACTCAGCTAGATTTATTATTCTGGGAGGCACATTTAAACCACCATAAGAATTGTCACGCACAGAGTGCAGGATCCGGCGACCCTATCTAAATGACTTGTCCGCACCTGTCTGATCAACAGTCCCCGCCTGCAAGACTCCGTCCGTCCAGTACATGTCTGGCCACAAGAGAATTGGCATATATTTGGTAGTAAATGGATGATAAAAAATAGTGCACCCAAGGTTATAAAGTTTCACAGAGTTAGTCATCTAGCTTTTGTTCCAGCGTAATCGATTTAATACAAACGTTCACTCATTTTTCAATAATATGCGCGAAGTATTTGGCGTAGCAGGAACCACTTGATTTATAGGCGACAGTTTTTCATTTTCTTTTTAACCTTTTATTTACAACTTTATTATGTAAAATCACCAGATTCTACATGCGAGAGCATATTTCCAACTGATTTAGTACTACCAACCAGCTCGGGTCGCCGCCATGTTGGGTACCATAGCTGTGCTGACAGGTGACCGGTTCGGCGGCCAATCAGGCACCGGGAGCGTGGAGCGTGCTGGGGGACGGTCACCGGGCAATGAACTGGCGGGGCACGCCCATACAAGGCGTGCGGCTACACTGAATACTTCACAGAGCCCCAATGTACTACAGCTGGCTTCTAACAATATATCGATTTGAGCACGTGCTTAAAAAGAACGTGCTGGTGACAGAATATATATTCTGATGTGACCAAACATTATTTCTGCACGTCAATACAAGACGTACTAATTGTACTGCGGAGACCATTGGACAGCATCCCTAGTTTCAAATGCCAGCTGTAGAGCCGACCCATCAGCCTTATCAGTATCTCTATAATATGCTACTTCAAATGCCAGCTGTAGAGCCGACCCATCATTTTTATCAGTATCTCTATAATTTGCTACTATCAGCACAGAAGGCATTACCAGCCCAGATTTCAGCTTTCCTCTTCTGAAAGCCGAATAGCGCTGGGAGGTTTGACGCCAAATGCTTAACTCAGTTGCAGGCAGGCAAGGATGCAGGAAAAAACGGGTCCCCACACAGGTCTGTAACTGCGCGGGTGCCACCGGAGATCCTTACCAACAGTTGAGTGTTACAGCTTTTACTTGTGTCTGCATCTTTCTCTCTCTTTCCAAACCTGCCAAAAAAGCAAACATGCTTAAAGTTTTTGTCTCAGACAAACAAACACAATATAAAAGTCAAAATACAAAAAAATCATCGGAGAACGCCGGTCGTTTTGTGCAGTGAACGTGGGCAATTGAAGATGACCTTGGGCGCGTGAGCACTTGCTTTATCGGAAAAATATACATTAGGGTTTAAACTGGTGGTAATGGCATAGTGAGAAAGCACCGTAGCCCGCGCCCCGGTGGGCATCCAAGACACCTTCGCTCTGGTGGGGGGGGGTGTTTGAACACCCCCTCGAACTCGGCCCATGTGCGGGATAGCGAAAAAAGCGAACGATGCCGGATAGCTCATAAAAATTCACGAAGAAACTATATCAGTCATTTGTTGGCTCAGGTCAATGCTGAGGTCATGACAGGTCAAAGAAGCTGGCATTTTGAGTACAGTTTTTGGGCTCTAGCATCTGACAGAGTTGGGTTTAGAATGATTTTTAGGAACCATTCACTTCCTCTCGCCACGGCTAATCGAATAATGTATTAAATGACTATACTAGGCCAAAACACAAAAATTATCAGACCTCAGGTCAGGTCAAGGTAATTTTTCAAACTAGAATAGTCAATATGCATATCAATCGACTTGCAATAGGAATCCGAACAATTATATCAAAATAAAACCTGCATCATGATTTCATGCAAAGTTATTGACCTACATAAGTCTGAAAACTGCTTAAGCAGCCCCAGATGACCTCTCAGAGGTCTGAGGTAAAAAATGGAATATAAACCTGGAAAGGGGACCAGGATACTCTGATTTGGAGAATATGAAGGTATTCTCAGCTCAGCTGTATCTACATCAATACAGCCCAATTTGTTTTTATCACATATTTCCAATGGAGAGGTCATGGTTCGTACTTGACCTTAGGTCATCGATATGAAAGATCCCGGAATATATGTTGTAGCACTCGGTGGGCCCATTATGTGGTATAAGTTTCCATCCAATAAATTCACCCATTTCTTACTTATGCAACTTTAGACATTTTTGGAGGTGAGGTCACTTGACCTGTACTGGTGACCTGACCTGAGATGACCCAACCTAAAATTTTTGGGGGAAGTTGCGGAATTGATCAAGGACAATTTGTGCCAAGTACGGTGGCGCTTCTCGCCGCTGTTTTTTTCATGCCGGCGAAAAACCAGAGGGGGTGTTCTAATACCCCCCTACGGGGCGAGGGTTCATGGTTCTTCAAAAAGGGTCTGTAAATTTAAATGTAATATAGTGATGAGAATTAACTAATGCCTCAAAGTGCCAGGAATAGGGGTGGGAGCAGGGGCGCAGCCAGAGCTTTGGTATGGGGGGGCACACCAACTTTGAGGGGCACCCCGGGGAAAAAAGGGCACTTTTTAACGTAACCTAAAAAACTTGCTATATCTTTGTTTATATCCTTTTTTGGGCATCTTTGGTTCAATGAAAATGCAAATAAATCATTGACGGAGAAGGAAAACGCCATGAAAACCGAAAAAAAGAAAAAATATCATCAAAATGTCATGGAAGTAGCCAAAACACGACTGTTTTGGATAGATTTAAGGACAAATCAGCCAACTCATGCATGTACTTAACATCAGAGAAATCAGCGGAGCATGTTATATATGTTACAATGTGCAGGCTAAGGCATATTGGAGTCGAAAATTCCTTTGTTATGCCCACTGGTTTTGTCGTGACGAGTGAGCACTGGCTGAACGCGGATTAAGTTACTTGCCTCCCACAATCGCCGTGGGACGAGGAGTAGCATAGTGTCTTTGGAAGAACACATTTTTACTGCCGGAAAAATTTGGGAGATACCTTTTGAACGCGTTTATTAAGTTCCATATTCTCAAGGATCGGTCCCAGTTAAGAGTAAATAAAAGGTGAACAGGCCGGTGGTTTGGATGGAGAAGGTGTGACAGGACTGAAAATTGTGAAAACTAGTCCTTCATTTAAATTAATAAGTAGAATCCCGGTTTAGGGGACTGTGCTCTGAGCTCAGGGGCACATGCCCTTTTATCATTTCTTCCCAGAATCCACCAGTATAATAAGCAATTTATATAACCAGGGGTGCCTAGGTATCATAAGCCGTTTTAGAGATTCCTCATTCCTGGTTAGCTCCGTTTTACAAGGGGAATTTCCATTGTATTCTTATTCCCCATCTATTCAAGACCAGCTCTGGCGCCCCCAAGTGTGGATCAGAGGCCTCCAGAGCAGCTTCCCCCATCCCCCCCAGTTGTGCCTCCAGGGACTAGACTAGCTCAGTGACCCCGCACCGAGATGACGGGAGTTGGCCTTGTGTTCTTATTATCTGTCTATTCAAGACCACCTCAGGGGCCCCTGATTTAGATCAGGGCCACAGAGCTGATCATGCTTCACCCAGGGACCAGACTAGCTCATTGATCCCAGAGATGAGGTCATCAGACTAGCTCAATGGGCCACAGATGGGCTCATAGGGCCTTAAACCAGTTCAAGAAGCCCCAGAACAGTTTAAGGCGCCAGATCACCTCAGGGGGCCTCAAGCCAACTTAAGGGGCTCTCACAAGCTCAGCGCCCAGACCAGCTCAGGGTACCCTCAGAACCTAGATCCACTCTTGGGCCCCAGATCGGCTCTTGGGGCCCCAGATCAGTTCAGGGGCCTCAAGTCAGGTCAGGGGGCAAGATCAAGTCAGGGCCACTAAATCAGCTCAGGAATCCCTCACCAGCTCGGGGCCCAATCAGTTCAAAAGTCCCAGAGCTGCTCAGGGGACACCAGATCGGCCCATAGGGCACCAGATCAGCCTCGGGGACAAACAATCAGATCAGTGGTCCCCGACCAGCTCGGGGTCCCGATCAGCTCGGGAATACCAGATCAAGTCAGGAGGCACTTAATCAGCTCAGGAGCCCCATGCCATCCCAGGGGCTCTCATCAGCCTCTGTGGGCCCAGCTCAGCTCAGGGCTTTAGAGCTGCTCATAAAAACACGTAAGGAGGCCCAGTTCAGCTTAAAGGGCACCAGATTAGCTCAGGGGGCACCAGACTAGCTCAGAGGGCATCAGATGAGCTCAGGAGGCACCAGATCGACTCAGGGGCATTAGTGCAGCTCAGGTGGCACCAGATCGATCCGCTCGGGGGCCAGGTCAGCTCCCAGCCCCCCAGACTATGGCAGGAGCCTAAATCAGCTCAGGGAGCAACATAACAGCTCAAGGACACATGGTGGGCTCAGGGCCCTCCAAACCAGCTCAGGGGGCACCAGGCCATCTAAGGAGACATCAATAATTAGCTGAGGGGGCACCTAATCAGCTGAAGAGGAGAAATAATCAACTTGGGGAGGCATGAGATCAGATCGAGGACCCGAATCAGCTCAATGGGCACTAAATCGGCTATCAGGGCACCAAGAGCTCAAAGGCATTAGACTAACTCAGAGCGGCATTAGATAGGTTCAGGAGGCACAATTATTTGCTCAGTGGGGCACTCGATTGACTCAGGGGCACCAGATCAGCTTAGAGGGCAAGTAATCATCTCAAGGGGCCAAGACCAGCTGAGAGACCACGAGATGAGCTCAAGGAGCACCAGATTAGCTTCACCCGTGCGATTATTGGCGACGATGAGGCATTAGGTGGACACATACTAGGTGCCCATACTCTTCCCGGGTGCTTGGAAAGGCGACAGAAGGCCCTAACTGACCGAAAAAGGTATTAAGTTGTCCAACAATAGTTTCAATCGGTACATACGGTCCAGTTACATATAGGTTCAACGGCGTAGGGCACTAAATTTCGAGCGGCACGGCCCAAATTGGGTACTCCCCCTGGCTATCACCCCAGCAGTGATGGGAGGCACGTCCCCATGTGCCCCCCTGGACAGTAGATCAACTCCGGGAGGCATTAAATAAGCCCAGGGGGCCCGGATCAGCTCAAGGGGCACTAAAACAGCTAAAAGGACACCAGGCAAGCTCAGAGGCATCAAACTAACTCAGAGAGTATTATATAGGTTCAGAAGGCACACTTATTTTCACAGGGGGGCACCAGATTGACTACGAGGGCACCAGATCAGCTCAGAGGGCACATGATCAGCTTCAGGAGGCACCAGATGAGCTCCGCCCGTACGATTATTGGCGATGATGAGGCATTATCTGGAAACGGATTATGTGCCTATACTCTTCCCGGATGCTTGGAAAGGCGACAGAATGCCCTAGCTGAACAAACAGGCACTTAATTGTCAAACAGCAGTTGAAACCGCTAAATGCAGTCTAGTTCCATCTAGGTTCAACGACGTAGGGCACTAAATTTCGAGCGGCACGGCCCAAAGGGGGTACACTACCTGGCAATCAAAAGGGCACCCGGCACCGATGGGGGCACGTGCCCCCTGTGCCCCCCTGGACAGTAGATAAACTCCGGGAGGCATTAAATAAGTTCAGGGGGCCCGGATCAGCTCAAGGGGCACGTACTAAAACAGCTAATAGGGCACCAGGCAAGCTCGGGGGCATCAAACTAACTCAGAGAGCATTATATAGGTTCAGAAGGCACAATTATTTTCTCAGGGGGCGGGCACCAGATTGACTACGAGGGCATCAGATCAGCTCAGAGGGCACACGATCAGCTCAAAGGGCCAAGACCAGCGCTCAGGGGGCACCAGATTAGCTCCGCCCGTACGATTATTGGCGATGTTGAGGCATTATCTGGAAACGGATTACGTGCCTATACTCTTCCCGGGTGCTTGGAAAGGCGACAGAATGCCCTAGCTGATCAAAAAGGCACTTAATTGTCAAACAATAGCTTAAATCGCTAAATGCAGTCTAGTTCCATCTAGGTTCAACGGCGTAGAGCACTAAATTTCGAACGGCACGGCCCAAAGAGGGTACACCACCTGGCAATCAAAAGGGCACCCCGGCACCGATGGGGGGGCACGTGCCCCTGTGCCCCCCTGGCTGCACCACTGGGTGGGAGTTTCAGGCAATTTTGCAGGCCCAGGCTCGGGTCCGGTCTGCCGCTGATTTTAGAAGCCCGTCACAAGCCCCAGTTCTGGAAGAAATGGCTTATCAAGCCCAGGAGGGCCCAGTATGATAGAAAAACCATAAAAGGCTATATACAACATTTATTTAATTTAAAGGTGTTTCAAATACATGTTTTAAGCCAATTTATCCTGGAAAGTTTTGTTTGCACCCAAAACCATATTAAAAAAGGTGCAAGCAGCATCAGTAGCCTCAGCTATCTTAATAATTCAGCAGAAAATGATACTGAAAAAACACAGTATGAACCATAACGATATAACTAGGCCAGACGTCTCATCTTTGCCAGGTAGAAACGTGGGGGTCATCACTGGAACAGAAAATTCCCAAGACCCAGAAATTTCCCCAGTTTCCCAGGTTTTCCCCCTGAGAAAGGGAATTCAGGGAAGGGATTTCGGCCCATAGGCGGATTCAGGAGGGAGAAGTTCAGGTGCACTTCAGAGCAAAGGATTCCTGGCAAAGGCGTATCCATGGAAGGGGCTTTAGGCCATGGGCGGATTCAGGGAAGGGAAGTAGACGGGATCCGACGAAATAGGTATGAGTTTCATTGGCGGATTCAGGTAAGACAAACAGGGAAGGTGCACTTAATAGCAAGGGATTCCTGGCATAGGCGTATCCAGGGAGGGGATTAAGGCCATGGGCGGATCCAGGGAAGGGTAAAAAGACAGGACCCTGTAAAGAAAGCATACGTATCATAGACAGATTAAGGATTGAATTCCTGGCATAGGCGAATCCAGAGAAGGGGATTTAGGCCATAGACGGATCCAGGGAAGGGGGATTTAGGCCATAAGCCGATCCAGGAAAGGGGAAGAAGACAGGAACTTGTAAAGAAAGCATACGTGTCATAGGCGGATTAAGGATTGAATTCCTGGCATAGGCGAATCCAGAGAAGGGGATTTGGGCCATAAGCGGATCCAGGGAAGGGGAAGAAGACAGGACTCTATAAAGAAAGCATACGTGGCATAGGCGGATTAAGAAATTAATTCCTGGCATAGGCGGATCCAGAAAAGGAGATTTAGGCCATGGGCGGATCCAGGGGAGGGAAGTAGACGGGGCACTGGTCAGAGAAAGGGATTCCTGGCTTAGGGAGTATCCAGAAAAGGGATTATGACCATGGGCGGATCCAGGGAAGGAGAAGAAGTCAGGACCCTGGAAAGAAAGCATGCATATCATATGCGGATTTAAGGCGGTTGCGGTGCACTACAGAGCAATGTATTCCTGGAATAGGCGGAACCAGAGAAGGGGATTTAGGCCATGGGCGGATCCAGGGAAGGGAAGTAGACAGGACCCGACAAAATAGGCATGCATTTCATAGGCAGATTCGGGTAGGAGAAACAGTGAAGGTGCACTTCATAGCGAAGGATTCCTGGCATAGGCCTATCCAGGGAAGGGGATTAAGGCCATGGGCGGATCCAGGGAAGGGAAAGAAGGTAGGACCATGTAAAGAAGCATACGTGTCATAGGAAGATTCAGGGGGGTTGCGGTGAACTATAGAACAATAAATTCCTGGCATAGGCGGATCCAGAGAAGGGGATTTAGGCCATGGGCGGATCCAGGGAAGGGAAGTAGACGGGACCCAAAAATATAAGGCATTTGTTTCACAGGCGTATTCAAGAGCGTTGCGGTTCATTACAGAGCAAGGAAGTCCTGGCATAGGCGCATCCAGGGAAGGGATCTAGGCCGTGGGCGAATCCAGGAAGGAGAAACAGATGGGACACTGTAAAACAAAGTATAGAAGTCATAGGCAGATTCAGGGTTAAACTGCTACGGTTCACCACAGAGCACAGGATTCCTGGCATCGGCAGGTCCAGAGGAAAGATTTTAGGCCATAGGCGTATCCAGGGAAGAGAAGTAGACGGGACACGGTAAAAAGGATCCGCCCATGGCCTAAATCCCTCCCCTGGATGTGCCTATGCCAGGAATCCCTTACCCTGTAGTACACTGCAACCCTCCTGGAGCTGCCTGTGACACGTATTCTTTTTTTTTACAGAGTCCCGCCTACTTCCCCTTCCCTGGATCCAGCCATGGCCTAAATCACTATCTCTAGATCCCTATGCCAGGAATCCCCTGCCCTGTAGTGCACTTTAGCATTATCTACTCCTGAATCCGCCTGACACGCAGTGGTGTAACTTTCTATCTCTTTGGGGGTGCCCGAGCACCCCCAATCCTAACTCGAGCACCCCCAATCATGTGTTGAGCACCCTCAATACATGTGCCGCCCCTGGCTTACCACCGCTACGCTGAAGAGTGTCACCCTATCTCATCACTGCCCCGAGATTCGTGCCGCCCCTGTCAAGTTTTTCCCGCCTCGGGTTCATTACTTCCACTCTGATTGGTTCCAGCTCTAGCTAATCAATGCCACCTGACATACCCTCTCCCCCTGATTTATGACGCCACATCACTGCCGCCCCTGCCTGATCACTGTCGCCAATAATGAATCACCGCCGCCCTCCCCCTCCGGATGATGACTGCCGCCTTTTACTCATCACAGATCAGCTGGCTGATCACTCAAACCCCTGGTTTATCACTGCCGGCTTGATTCATGCCGCCCCTGGCTAAACACCCCGGTTTATTTCAACACCCATATACTTGCCCCTCCTGGTTAGTCATTTTCGCCCACCGAATCATCATTGCCGCCCCCGGCTGATCACTGCCACCCCTCGTTCACCACTGCCGCCCCTGACTGATCACTGCAGCCCCTGGCTGATCACTGCCGCCTCCTGGGCCGATAATTGCCGCCCTCTGACTGAAAACTGCCGGCTATTGTCTGATAATTGCCGCCCCTGGCTGATCACTGCCGCCCCTTAACTGATAATTGCCGCCCCTTGGATGCTAATTGCCGCCCCTTACTGACTACTGCCGCCCTCTGGCTGATTATTGCCGCCCCTTGGGTGCTAACTGTCGCCCGTGGCTAACCACTACCGCCACCTGCCTGCAGTGACCCAAAATAGGTTTTGCGCTAGGGTGTCGAGTGGAAAATTCAGCTTGGAATATATGGCGAGTGAGTGGAAAATTCCCCTCAAAATGTATGGTGGAGTAAAATTTTTCCAATTTGGGTAGGTACTCAGGTGGAAAACTCTGCCAAAATTAATTATCTAAGCATACACTGCACAGTTTTTCTGTCCGGGACAACGCCCCTCCTATACCTATACCTAAAGTTATCGGAATTTTGGAGTCCACTCCTGACCTCAATCACTGCACCTCGCATACACTTATGCTAGGGGCCCAGTAGAGCCTTGGCTTACACTCCAGTCTGCAGAACGCGGCAGGCGACTCGACGAGGCGCTTGGGGCAGCCAAAGCCTGCCCCAATTGGGGCAGAAATTTGGGAAACGAGGTAGCTGGCTTCACACATGTTGCCAGATAGAATCACAGCAAGCTAAATCTACATCATAAGTACCACAGTTCAAAAGCTCCTATGAATCAAAACTTCCATTTAAACAAAAGCACCACAGGTTGATCCAGAAATCTCCTATGAATCAAAACTTCCTTCCAAACAAAAGCGCCACGGGTGGATCCAGATCATAAGTGCCACTGTACAAAGCTTCCTCCAGTGAAATATTCCAAGTGGTCTAGCTGTTCTTGGCATTGCTGAAACATCCTTATTTGAAATCTTCCTAGTGCCAAAACTGCATTTTTGCATTGCTGAGTGGCACTTTTTCAAAAACCTTTGGTAATTCTTTTTTAATATTTCTACATGTAGCACAATGTAACCAAACCTGACCTAACTTTTTCTCAACTCAGCAAGCTGGCCTGTGGCGCACCTAATCCTGGTGGCACTTTTGCCTTCATCAGCTGCTGTGGATAAGCTGTGTGCCTACTTAACCTAACCTAACCTAACCTAACCTAACCTAACCTAACCTAACCTAACCTAACCTAACCTAACCTAACCTAACCTAACCTAACCTAACCTAACCTAACCTAACCTAACCTAACCTAACCTAACCTAACCTAACCTAACCTAACTTCTAACCTAACCTAACCTAACCTAACCTAACCTAACCTAACCTAACCTAACCTAACCTAACCTAACCTAACCTAACCTAACCTAACCTAACCTAACCTAACCTAACCTAACCTAACCTAACCTAACCTAACCTAACCTAACCTAACCAGTTGTGGTCAGCGCCAGTTGTGGTACTTGGAATATTGCACTGGATGAAGTTTTGAACAGTGGCACTTATGATATATATTAACCTGTAGCAATTCTAAATAATGGAAGTTTTGATCCGTTGGAACTTTTGAACTGTGGCACTTATCATACAAATCAACCTGTAGTTATCTGGCAACATGTGTGAAGCCAGCTACCTCATTACCGAAATTTGGATGCTGGGGCAGACTCCTCCAACGGGGGGGTATTTTACCGATATATGTTTATCTACTCCATTTTAAATGAAACACCCAGAAATGAAAAGAAAACTGTGCATCCAACTCGACGATGGCAACGCACTCACGACCCTCCACGCACAGCAGCAGCTATCTTGCATTCATGATACACGACTTCAAGAATACTTTTATTCAAAGGTATATTTACAAGCGAAGTATTTTCCCTTAAAGACGTCATTTGCCACTGCTTTCACGCCGTATAATCAATAGTTTAAAAAATATTTCAATTGATGATTAAATTCGATAAAGAATAATTTTTTCCACAGCTAAAGCATTTTCCCCCTTCCATTTTCTCACATTTGCATGAAAGCATGACAAAATTTGGAATATTTTCACCCCTAGTTTTCACAAGACCCAAGCGAAGAAAGATTCCCGTACGCTTTTGTGACGTCACATCACTGACTAGCATTTGTTCTTAGGGGAGGGGGCTGGCATGATTTTCTTTTGAACGGTGGACTCTTTGAACAGTGGACCTTTTGACATAGACCCGATTTGCCGGCCTTTGGCGATCAAAACATAAGCCCTGTTCCAGCTGTCAGCACAGTTTTGTCAGCAGGACCTCTAACCACTCCTCCAGAAAAGAAATATCAGCGCCATAATCGCCTCTAGTTTGTGGTAAGCAAAGGAACTTCAACCTTTATACCATTAAAAAATATTAGGCTGCCCTTTCGTGCACTTGCTATTTTTCATCAGCGCAAACAGCAGGCCATCAGCCCGTAAAACCTCTAGAACTAGTTCCCGGGGAGAGGCTACAATCCTGTGACGTAGGCGCAACACGGCCCGCTGATTGGTGCTGATAAAACTGTGCTGACAGGTGGAACAGGGCTATAGCAGAGGAAATGCAAAAAACTACATACAGGGAAATTTTATTTCGAGTTCTAAGATTGTTTTTTGTAACTAAAACTAGATTTAGATTACAAATTTAGAAAATGAATTTAAATTTAGCTTTAGAAAGGCGCCTGTTGCCTGATTTTTATTCACTTACAGGAACTTTGACTTTACATATATTAAAAATTTCCTTTGTTTGGTATCTTTTTAACCATATTTCTCTAGACCAAAAACATGACGCTTTTGAGACAATTCAGCTTTTACAGCGCAACTTTAACTAATGATTGTCGTTCCTTTTCATTATTTTTCTTCTTCCCTCGGTGATTACCCGTGCCGACCGCTGCCCCAAGTCAGGGGGTGGACATGAGCTATCTCTCTAGAAGTTTGGGGATTGTTGAAGGTTCCATTTCTGGTTCTTAGAGACTTTTTCCAGAAAAATTTAACATGTAATTCCAATGGGACTTCTTGCAGGGGTTTGGGGCACGGGCCAGTGGGAAAACATAAGTAGTGCTTAAGGATATATTTTTGGTTTTTAGTATGTAGAATTGATCAGGCTATCTTCTAGAGACATTTTTAAGTCCCTGACATGCTTTAATATCAAGTAAATTCCACGATGAATTTCATGATAATTCCTTCAGAATCCCGTTTCGAACCTGGCGCAGTTATTTCAAACCCAAATAAGAATGATTGTGTTATTCGGCCGGAAGAAATATACCCGCCACTTGTTCTGGAATTATGGCGATGGTTACGTGTATGATATAAACGAGCCGGGAATAAAATTAGAAAACCCAGCGTGTAATTAATATATTCATACAGGTATCTGTCTTTGAATGAGTGTAGGCAACATCAAAGGAATAGCAGATTTGTGGACAAGTGTACACATGCATGCCAGTAAGAACGTTTATTTCTAGGTAGGTATGGGTCTGGTGAGCTTTGGGGAGAACACATTTTAGGTCATGAACTGTACCATCTATTACATGGATTACTATGTTCCTGATGCTTTTAAGTGTAAGGAGGACTTTTAAGATCCATTGATCATGCTTGTGTGGACATACCATGATAATAATTAGGGTACAGGTACCTACTAAGGCCAAGCAGCAACATTGAAGCTATTTCCAGTCTGTATAGGATTGACCAGAAGGTGGGATTGTGAGGCTGTTTATTATATGCTGTTAGGGTTGGATGTTTATTAATTGGATAAACTCTTCCAAGTCTTGTGAATCTGTGTAAAGATATGTTGCAATTGTATCATGGGTGTGAAATTGAGATGGAAAATCTATAAAACATATTTAGGCACTTATTACATATTTCATTTCAAATGAAGCTTTATTGAATTCCTTCACAATTCAAATGTTAAAAGAAAGATCTTGGGACCGTACCAGTGGCGGATCCAAGGGAGGGCGAAAAAGGCATTTGCCCCCGAAATGGAAAAGCTCGGGAAAAACTATGTTTTTGCCCCCCAAAAGTTATTGGCCTCCTTTTTTGCCACTCATTTTTAGTTTATAAGCAATATTTTGGTGCTTCAACTCTTAACTTCAAACAGAACCAGTTAATTTCAGTGTAAATACTGGGCCTCGGACTGGAAAAATTGTCTTGAGCGCATATTTTTCATCTCGTTAAGTTTGTTTGCTTTTCGCCTCAAATACCCAAAATTCTACCAGCAAGTGATATTTTAGAGCAGCTTTAACAGCCTGAATTTTTTTGTTGTTTTTTTCTGCTTTTTTACTTTTGACTTTGGTTTGCCCCTCCCAAACCGGCCGGCTAGATCCGCCACTGGACACTACAGACCCTTTTTATACCTACAGGTATCCTGTTAGTCTAACAATGACAAATTGATAAGTCTAAATCCTAAGCTATGCCAACTTGTTGCTTATACCATAATAGTAAGGTTTTCTTTCTACATGCATGCTCTGCAGCACCATGTATGGAATGTGATACTGAGGAGCTTTCACTTCTGTTTTAATGACAGAATATACTTGTAATATGTCTGTTATTATTTTTGGTCGAAATTATTAAACAGACTGCATACTGCTTATACTACATAGGTACCATTGCCAGCACTGGACTGCCAAACTTATTCCTTCATTTTTTCAGAACAAACAAAGAGCCCATAATTTGTTACTCCTATTAATGTTTTTATCATGCTATGACTCATTTATTAAACAAATATATACATTATATATATATATATATATATATATATATATATATATATATATATATATATATATATACATATATATATATATGTAATATGTATATACATGGCATTACATTGTGTGGTAAAAAGGTTGTTTGTGTCAGCATGTAGGGGCTAGACTTTGATGAAATATTATTAATCATGTCAAATAATGGCAAGTATCCAATGGAGCAAGCATGACATTACACAATGCCTGTGCGGCTGTAGTTAAGAATGTTTGTGTTTCCTGATCCTATCTGGGACTGATTTAGCAGTGACTACTTCCGGATAATTGTGAATTTGTCTTCTTTTCTGACACCCTATGTACACTCCAACGGTTGTGAGTGGCTGCCTCTGCTATGGCAGTGTTATTATAACTGCTACTACTGACACGATAACTGCTATATTTGCACTCCTGATGCCAGGAAAACAAATTGCTGTACTTACTTGCTGTCGGCATTTCATTGATCCATCAGCCGATGGATCTTGTGTTCTTATGCCCTTTTCACTTCCCCTCCCTCCTTGTTTCACCCTAACAGTTGCACCCACACGTTTCCCTAGCCGCCGCCATGCTCGTGCACTCTATTGTAATACAATGTTGCAAACGTGCATGGTGCCCGATCCGGTCACCCGAATCCACGAGACATTTGATCTCGACAATTAGGTGTGCCATCTGCACGCGTGGGTCGTCGGCCTCCTACGCTCCGTCCGTGGCTCGCTCGTCCGTTGCGCTGCCCCTCCCCCTTGCCGTACATGCCCGTTGCTTTGCGCCCGTCTTCTCGGGGCCCGCTCACCCCGGCATATCTGAAATCACCTTCCAATTTTTGTTTTCGTTTCTGTGGCAATTTTTTCCCCTCTGAAATTTATTGTGTTTGGGATGTTTTTTTGGGGGGGTACCTGAATACATGTATGAAAGTACTGTATTTTATTGTGGCAAGTTCTATTTCTGCTGACTTTCAAGTTTCATTTTAAGATCGGTCTATACGTGAGTGGTGCTTAAATATGGTTCATATATTTTTAGATGCACGGTTTGCCACAATTTGATCCAGGGGTGTAACTGCGAAAATTTTAGGGTTCTTTTTTTCTAGCCGACCCATAAAATTTTACGGGCAGTGTTAGATTAAAAACGTTAAAAGAGTAAAAGAACGTTAAAAGCCTTAAAATTTTGTCGAAATATCTATAAATACTTTTTATTTATTTGCACTCCACACTTCCCCCTCGGGCCGAAAAATACTTTGGCCCTCTGGTTTGAGCGTCTGAAGGAGCATGACCCTAATTCCCCCCTGATCCGCCAGTGCCTGGACACACACCCAAAAAATCATGGTAGCGGTAAAAACACTGACTTTCGGACTATGGGGGCAGTGCCCACCATTTTCCAGCCGTTCCCGTACCTTGTTTTCAGCAACAAATCAAGCGATAAGCCGAGTCATCTTTGGTCCCACCAACGTCGACGACCCTTTCCCACAACTTCAAAATAGTTCCTGCGCCTATGCTGTAAGCTTCTTGCTCATCAAAGGTTAAAGCTCGAAAAGCAGCAAACGTGGAAAAAAACAAAAATGATCTGACCTCAGGTCAGGTCAAGGTTACTTTTTAATATAGCATAGTCAATATGTATATCAATGAACTCGCAGTAGCAATCTGAACGCAATAATATCAAAATAAAAGATTTTTAATCATTTCGAAGTTATTGACCTAAGCCTGAAAATTGCTTAAATCGCCCCATATCCGCCCGGGTGGGGGTCTTTTTAGACCCCCCTCGGGTTTTTCCAAAGTGACCAAAAAACGGCGGCGCGCAGCGCCGCCAAACTTAGCATAGCGTTTCCTCCATCATTTTTACGTCTTTCCTGAAAATTTTAGCTCAAGGTCATATCAGGTCAGGTCACCAGGCCAGGCGAAGTGACCTCACCCCAAAAAATGTTTAGGGCCGCATAACTAAGGGAAGGGTTAATCGATCAAGTTGAAACTCATACCACATATTGGGCCCACGAGGAGCTACAACATTTGTTCCGGGATTTTTGATATTGGTGACCTAAGGTCATGTGCAGAGCATGACCTCCCCATTGTAAATACATGGGGAAAATCACGAAATGAGCTTTTCTCAGTGAGTATGGATGGAATCAACTTCAAAAATTGGTTACGACTTGCTTTTTTAGCCCATTTCTGAAGTTGATGTCAAACATTTTGACTTGTAACCTTTAAAAGGTCACCTTAGGTCAAATAAACATTTTTTGGTGTTTTACTCTATAAATTTGGAATAAACTGAGATAAAACTTTTGTTTTTGTGACCAAAGTGTTTGTATAGTCACTGGAAGTCAAATGATATACATCATGACTATACCAGGCCAATTTAAGTCAGACCGTTGACCTGGGTCAGGTCAAATTCTTAAATTTGACCTGACACAACAATATTATAAAACATTCGATTCGTATTGACGAGAGGATTGCAATGGTGCATCAACTATGACTATATCTTGTTTGGTTTGGAAGTTATTAGCGAAAAAGGAAACGCCCTTTTGCATGGGTGGCTATGGACATTCCCAAGAATATGCCCGACATTCAGTGACATGTAGCTCCCTAGGCTTTGACCTGACGCGAAAATGAATGAGACCGTAATGAAAGAGCACCTCAAGAGCTTTCGAATGGTGTTAGAAAAATGTTTCTAGCTATCATAGTTTCTGAGATATATGAGGTTTTCTTAATACACCTGATATTAGCGATTTTGACCTATTTTGACCTCTGGTGACCTTGATATTGTCCTGACAAGAAAAATGACTGAAGTATTTTCGATATCATTTTTTGACGAGCTTTCGATTGCCGTTTTGCGCTTTTTTTCTAGCTCTCTTAGTTTTTTAGATCGTGGGGTCTTTTTAGCCCCCCCACCAGGGCGAAGGTGGCTCGTACCCGCCACCGGGGCAAGGGATATGACTTCTCAGAGGTCACATGTAAAACATTGCAGCATGAACCTAGAAAGGGGGCCCAGGATACTATGGTTAGGATAATATGCACTTATTCTCAGCTGTATCTACACAAATACAGCCCAATTTCTGTTTTCCCCTTTATTTCCAATGGAGAGGTCATGGTCCATACTTGATCTTAGGTCATCGATATGAAAAATCCCGGAATATATGTTGTAGCACTCGGTGGGGCCATTATGTGGTATAAGTTCCAATCCCATATATGTACTTGTTTCTTACGTATGCCACCTTAAACGTTTTTTTTTTAGGTGAGGTCACTTGACCTGTAATGGTGAACTGACCCTAATGATACAACCGTAAAATTTTGAGAAAAGTTGCAAAATTGATCGAGAAGGCGTGCCGAGTACGGCAGCGCTTCGCGCCGCCATTTTTTCGTGCTGCCGGAAAAACCCGAGGGGGTAATCAAACACCCCCGCCAGGGGGATAGTTAATAGCCAAACAGGTCGAAAACTGTGTTAAGCTAGAGCCATAATTTAGGCGAATCCTCTCGTTACGGCGAATCAAATTATCTATGGTATAAACATGCTGTGTCAAAATCTAAGAATGACCAAACCAAAGGTCAGGTCAAGAGCGTTATCTGGTCTGACATAATCGATATGCATACCAATCGACTCGTAATGACAATTTAAGAATAATGGTACTAAGGTGAAATCTCTATTATCATTTCTTGCCAAGTTGTCCGGGTTTCCTGCGAACCCATGTCTAAAAAAAGCTTAAATAGTCCCGAATGACCTTACAGAGATCACAGATCAAACATGTCAAGTTGGACCTTTGGGGTGGTCCAATATACTTATACTATGTGAACAGGAATCTACTTTAACCCTTTCCCTACTGGAGGTATTTTAATCCCTCGCCCTACCAGAGGATCGATTCGACCTCCCAACGCTTGAAAACTAAGAAAGGTGGAAAAACGCGGTAAAGCTTAGCGTGTTGCCCGAGACCTGAACTCTCCGACGGTGGAAAATTATTTTTACCCTAGGTTAACTAGTGACCTTGTGATGTCACAAAATGGCGAAATTGTGACACATTTAGAAAATTCCTTATAATTCGGGAATCAATGGGCCTGGAATAAAGCCCGAGGTGTCAATGTGTTTGTCTTGATGCAAGGAATTCAACAAAATGCGGCATGGGCTTGTAAAGTCACACGTGACCTTGACTTAGGTCCATCCAGGGATGCGGAGCCGATACAATTTTGGACGGCTCCGGCTCCGGCTCCGGCCCGAGGTTATGATTTCGGCTCCGGCTCCGGCTCCGGCTCCGGGTTCAAGTGTCCTAACGGCTCCGGCTCCGGCTCCGGCTCCGGGCAAAATAGTCGGCTCCGACCGGCTCCGGCTCCGACTCCGGCTCCGGCAATGTACCTATATCCAAAATGTGATCGAAACGTTCTCAAGGGCGTGAAAGTCCATCAGATACAAAGTGACTATGTATTTGTACGAATGAAAAATGGCGACTGGATGAACGAACGCTCTTGACCAGATGCCAAAGGCCAGTGAACCTCAAAACTGGACCAACCTACACACCAACCTATGGCAAACTGCACTGCATTGTTATGGAAAACAGAAATATGGGTGAGACATGCCCGCAAACCCACATAAAAATTAAAGATACAACGATCAAGTAAAGCTTGGACAGCCCGCAAAGAAAAACTTCGATGAGCTTACAGCAGGGTCGTTCAAAAATATATTTTTTTACTTTTCAGATTCGAACCCAATTTTTTCCCATTATATATTCAATTCTGATTTCAATGAGCCACATTCCAAGCGTCTACAACAGGGGGAAAGATCGCCTCAAAACGGTTAAATATTTCATGTTTCGGGCGCAATTGGCCACCCGGCGTTGCAGTCTCCACTTGTTAAATTGGGATGAAAGGGGTGCATAACCTACCAGTAAAGACAGCCTGGCATGTGCGTGCGTATAAGAGCGGTAGGTGGGATTTAACATGCAGGCATCTACTTGTCAGATGTATTTGTAGCGCAATACAAATACATGTTATTCCACAAAAGACCTGAAATTAAATGATTCAGCACCCTAGTACTCTAAATCCCGACAGAACAGGAATGCCTTCCGGAGGCGAACCTTTGTCTAGTAACTATCGCTGGAGAACGTCGTGAGGCAAATGCTTCTCCCTATTCTCCTGCGAACTATTTAAGAGCTCTGGTACTGATAAAAGAAGATCCTGTTTCATATTTTTACCCTTTAGGTGGCTCAAGAAATCTTCCACCAGCTTCACACCACGTTCTGTGGGACCATTCACGACAGTAAGTTCTGGAATACCTTGAAACAGGGGAAGCTATACCAGTCACCAGCTTCTCAATGGAGCCATTTCATGTCAGAATCTTTCAGATTCAGGCGCTCGAATACCATCCAGCTTTCAGGAATGAGAAATTGGGAGAGGCTTGGTATCGAGCCGAGCTCTTCATAGCCTCTGTCGGAAACTTTAGCCTACCGAACTGAAAGGTGGATGGTTTTGCTGTTTAGGCCAGGCACTTTATCACTGCCTTTTTACCTTCAGCATTGTGGATTCTTATTTGCGAAGCAGATTATAACTTTCTGGTCACAAATAACAGTTGCGTTTGCACAATGACTTCAGCGCCTCTACACAATACCGGAGTATTATCTCGAATTGCGCAAGCTGGTTTACGTGTGGCTGTCAGGAGAGGTTGTCTCCAACAACTGTCTGTCTAGAAGATCCGGAGCTCACCAGCGAGCCATATTATGGAATATAGGACATTTATGGCATGAAGTGCGTACTACTACTGTGTCAGATTCCGTTCATCATTCCAGAAGATACGTAAAGACAGAATATTATAATTTTTGGAGTTCAAAAAACGCATCAACTGCTCAGGTCATATGGCATCAGAGGAGAGAGGGAAAGAATTAGCTCGGGCTAGAGCAGGGCGCCAGATTCTGCCTCTGGGTGGGCTCGAACCCACGACACCCAGCACATAATGAATGTCATTGACCAAGCCGAGCGCAAGCGCTAACCGGTTGAGCCACTCAGACTCCGAAATAGTTAGCGGCTTTCCTTATAAGTGGTTCTAAACCATGCATTTGGGTTCCTCCGTCGCGGATAGTCAGCTTTAGAGCCTTCTATGAGCCTCAAAGCTATCCATAAAATGCAATGCAGTGCTTTCATTAAGTTAATATAGAAATCGCCCTGAATGTGCTGAAGTCAATTTGTCATCAGCTGTGGTATCTGTGCACAGAAAGTTATATTCTGTCGCGCTGGTGAGAACCACCATCGTGGAGGTAAGGAGCCAGTCGCACAACAATTGGCCAAAACAGCAAACGATTCATATTTGACTAGGGCAGGCTAAAGTTTCCGAAAGAGGCTATGAAGAGCTCGGCTCGATACCAAGCCTCTCCCAATTTCTCATTCCTGAAAGCTGGATGGTATTCGAGCGCCTGAATCTGAAAGATTCTGACATGAAATGGCTCCGTTGAGAAGCTGGTGACTGGTATAGCTTCCCCTGTTTCAAGGTATTCCAGAACGTACTGTCGTGAACGGTCCCACAGAACGTGGAGTGAAGCTGGTGGAATATTTCGTGAGCCACCTAAAGGGTAAAAATATGAAACAGGATCTTCTTTTATCAGTACCAGAGCTCTTAAATAGTTCGCAGGAAAATAGGGAGAAGCACCTGCCTCACGACGTTCTCCAGCGATAGTTACTAGAGAAAGGTTTGCCTCCGGATGGCATTCATGTTCTGTCGGGATTTAGAGTACAAGGGTGCTGAATCATTTAATTTCAGGTCTTTTGTGGAATAACATGTATTTGTATTGCGCTACAAATACATCTGACAGGTAAATGCCTGCATGTTAAATCCCATCTACCGCTCTTATACGCACGCACATGCCACGCTGTCTTTACTGGTAGGTTATGCGCCCCTATATCCCAATTTAACAAGGGGAGACTGCAACGCCGGGCGGCCAATCGCGCCCGAAACATGAAATCTTTAACCGTTTTGAGGCGATCTTTCCCGCTGTCGTAGACGCTTGGAATGTGGCTCATTGAAATCAGAATTGAATATATAATGGGAAAAAGTGGGTTCGAGTCTGAAAAGAAAAAAAAACTTTTTTGAACGACCCTAAGCCAACAGTGTTCAACATCAAAAAACACATCAGATAGGCTGATGGCATAATTCCTTTTCGAGAAAAATCGGAACCAATAACCCTACTGCCCAGGGCCCAGCAGCTGGTTCGCTCACTACACCACCCAATCGCGGTTGGAGCGGAGCAGCAACATTGCCTCCAATATGTCTGCTCTTAGTCTGGACCTGAGATCAGTAAGCAGTAGCTTCATCGCGGAGAACAACCTCTCCACGGACACCTGAGTAACTGGTAGCGCGGCCATTACCAGGCTAGCCGGCTGGATGATGGCTGGATATCTATCTAAGATGTCGCATACGGTCGCCCTCTTTAGGCGACCCAAGTTTTTGAAGTCGGCTAGTGCCGCATCGAGTGACGGGGATGCTGTTTTCTGCGCCTTTTGCCCTGGGTTCTCGACAGACCTGGTATAAACTACTTCTCCGAGTACATGATAGCTGTCCTGGGGGGGTGGGAGGTGGGACAAAATATTTTATTGCTCGACAGACCTAGTGTAAACACCTTTTTCAAACAATTTCTTCGGCCTTTGGGGGGCCAAAGATAGTCTGCCCCCCTTCCAGGGCTTTGGGGGGGCATGACCGGAATGGCATCCCCCTGCGTCTGTCAACAGGGGCGGATGCAAGCCGACGGTATCGGGTAAATCGTGAAAAACATATGGTTTAAATCGCCAAAAATTGGGCAGTTTGGGGGCAACTGCCTTTTTTGCTCCCCCTCATGGATCCGCCAGTGTCTGCTAATGCTTTCATTTGTTGCCAATTTCTGCCCATGCTAAATGGCCGGGGCGCATTACCTGCCCGAGAGTGAGACCGTCTACGGAACACCCTAGTTGCAATATTGCATTAATCTCGATATACATAACATATTGAGAAAATGTAATATTTCAGGTGAATAAAGGTGTTTCCATGCGGCATCTCACGAGGTAAAATGTGACCATTTCACTTTTGATTTTTGGTAATTTTAGAGCTCTTTGGGAGCCGGAGCCGGACCCTTTCTGACGGCTCCGGCTCCGGCTCCGGCTCCGATCAAAAGTGTTTCGGCGGCTCCGGCTCCGGCTCCGGCTCCGGGCAGAATGGTCGGCTCCGACCGGCTCCGGCTCCGGCTCCGGCTCCGGCTCCGCATCCCTGGGTCCATCATGATCAAAGTCAGGTCGCATACCATTCGAACACTTGGGTGATGTTCGTCACTATGATGCCAAATTCATTGCTGCATCTCGTCCCGTTTATGAGAATTCAACAGCTTCTAAAACTCACCAGCTTCTAAAATTCGCCAACAGCTTCTAAAACGGTAACCTTTGCTGACCTTTGAGGGGCCCTGGTGCCTTCGTTATGGACTTGACCTTAAAATGGATCACATATTCCAGATTTCCTTTTCAGGAGCTTTCGAATGTTGTTTAGAAACTTGATCTAACTATTCTGGAAGCCGAGCAACGCCCCGTTTTTCAGGCTTATTTCTAGGGCCAAAATTGTCTTGCATGGGCTTAGAAATGACGTCATAACTCGGTGATCCAACACGACATTGACCTGAAATTTTGTCAAGACGTTTCAAATTAATTTTTTTATACAATCTCCACGCAGCATTGGGCTAAACTAGTCTCTTTTTGTGTGTCATCGTGAAGAGGAAGAGGAAGAGCAGAGTGTGGGATGTCACGGGCACGTCGAACCCGACGAAAACTGGCTGTTTCCAGCCTCCGCAGATCGAACGCACCTTCAAATGCAGGAATCAAGGATAATGGCAATATGTATCTGTATATTTTACAGCTTCAACAGGCACCGACACCCAATTAGTAATG
This sequence comes from Lepas anatifera, assembly GCA_034440635.1. NCBI lineage: Eukaryota > Metazoa > Arthropoda > Thecostraca > Lepadidae > Lepas > Lepas anatifera. The sequence goes on along the minus strand of JAOTON010000481.1, from coordinate 736,663 downwards.
CAGTCATGTTACATACAACAGCGTAGTCCAACGATTATTCAAATAACATGGGTATACCACACACACATGCTTACATGTACTAACACGCATTAAGTAAAAACTACTAAAAAGCTGTTTCGTAAATGTGCTGATATGCTTAACCCCCGCCCCATCGGGGGCATTAGTGCCCCCCCCGCGAAGGTTTTCTCGAACAACTACTACCATATTAATAGGCTTCAAGGGCTTCAATTGGCCAAGGTGCCACATTCCCTTTAATGAAGTTCGGTGGTGCAATTTAAGTTCAAGCGCCAATGCCCCAGTCTTATCTCACGAATATAAATACATTCGCTTATCGTTACAGTGTTGCCACACCGTTTTGCCTTCTCCCCGGTTACACTACTTTCTTCACAGCACTTAATTCACGAAATTAGAACGGCGTTGCATAAACCAGTCGTTGATGGTTCTCGCTAGTGAATCCCGGCCTGATCGAGCATGGGCAGCAGTATATCGCCACATGACTCTCTCAGACACAGGCTCACAATAGCAAGATAGGAGATATGTTCAGATTTCTTGATCCTACAAGACGTCTGAAAAAGAAAATTCATTGTGAAGCACCGGAGACTCCTTGTTTTTGGAATCGTGCCGAAAGAGTTCGTTAAATTTGTAAAAACATAAAAAACTCCGATTTCATCTTCAGCATTAACAACATCTAGGCGGCATGATACGAGCGACTTAAAGTAAGGTCATTCCATGTCAATTCGACACACCAAGTGCCAATTTTTACACGGCACCATCTCGGATCTTTATGATACTTTGCATACAGGGTTATCGTGGGCTGGGAACACGAATATGAGAATATTAGGAACTTACCTCACATATTTTCGGATATATGACGATGTCAATATTTGCTAAATGCTGTTGCATTCCCGTCTAAGCCATACCATGACCTCAAAGCGGTTTTAAAAATTTGCATTGTGCAAGCCGGTGGCCATCAAAATAAAGGTATGCATCCTTCTTTCAAATATTTACGAAAATTAGGCGATAGCCGTAATACTTAAAAAAGAGGAAATCTGAGTGGGTGCCGTGCACTCAGTGTGTCGAGTTGGCATGGGGTGACCCAATACCAGAGGGCTCTCCACCAAGAAGTCCGGATCCTCTACTTACCATGATTACTTGGGCCTGCTTATAAGGTCCGATGACGACGTCACACACTGGGTCGTAGCTCATCTTAGAGTCCACAGACATTTCGTCGAAGAGGATGGCGCAGTTCCGTTGGAGCGGCGGCATGTCCCGGGCTGCACCTCCAAGAACCGCAGTAGCCCGTCGAAGGTACCAGGAATCACATGGAAGCCTGCCACCCACCGTCTGAGGCATCGAGAGGAGGGCAGGGGCCACCTGCAGCATTGTAGCAAGTATTAGCTTCTCGGGGAGTAGTGGATATGGGTTCCGAAAATGTAATGGTTGTTGATCGGAGGTCATAGATCTTCAGTGAATTTTTAGGGGTTTCAATGCGCTTATGGTCGTCTCAAAAATCTATTGTGACGATTGAACAAAATATATGGCACAATCTGCAAATGGATCTTCCAATATGACTTCAACTTAATGTTTCCTTTACAGGTCCCATAAAAACCCATATATACCAGCATATTATTAAATGATAAACTTATATCAAAGCGATTCAAGAAGGCTGTAAAAGGCTATAAAGCCAGCCAAAATTTGTGTTTGCTGTTTGTTTCATAATGTTTGTTTGTTAGTCGAGTGGACCAAAGTTGTAATTTTCTGAGTACAAATATGGTTGCAACATTGACCACCCCCACTGTAACAAAATATTGGGCATGGAACAGGATTATTTTTTATGTTTTACTAAAAGCTGCATCCTCCATGCTCACATGGTTGATTTGGTTATACCTCTTACCTGAAATGCCCCATACATTATCCTGGCAAAATTAGTTTTTTTCATAAAATAAAGCAATTTATCTGTAAAGCACCTACTACTTCCTGTAGTCACTAAAACTATGGCTCTCCGTATCAGTATGCAGTACACATACTGGACCATCTCTCCCACCATAATTTTTGGCAGAGCACCCCATCAAAACCTTTCCAGAAAATTTAACATTTTTTGGTGGCAGACCAAAGTTGCGCCCATGGACCAAAGTTGCTCAGTTTTAAGGTTCCAAAAATAATTTGGATTTCACTAAGATAACCTCTCCAATGTATAACTTACCTAATGTTCTTCAGCCACTTCCTTTTTGCTTGGCATCTCTCGGAAAAGAGAAAAACTTGAAGCAGTTTCTACAACTGTGATGAGAACATTTGGGAAAAAACAAAAAGGCATTACTCTTATTCTGCAAAATAATAATTATGGGTTAAAGAAGGCCAGGGGACCGGGTTAGAGGGTTGAAAGAGCATCTCAGCCTCCCACCACACCAGTCTACAAAGCATAGCAGCAACCCAGACCAAGCACAGCAGCTACACAGAGTAACTACAATCCCTGGCACTGGTTGAAATTTTTGGGTACCTGAATGATTTATGTGCTGCCTTTTTAGTATTAATATATGTGAATGGTTTCAATTCACATCAAACGTCCCCACCCCTGGGAATGTACAAGACATCAACATTATTTTACCCCAGTCTGCAAAGTATGGCAGCAGGCCAGACGAGTCACACCAGCCATCTAAAATTCTCGCACTGCCAGCCACCAAAAATTCACACCAATCTGCCATATACCAGGGAGAAAAACATACTCATTCCTACCCACACGATGCAATGCTACCTCTCTTATTAGTTAGTTAGTTGAGGACTTTTTATAAGGCCCCCTCCTATGTCTTTATACCCATTTAGCCATTATTTGTTTCGTTTCCAGTGTCACCCCCTCGAAACAGTCTCACAAATTCGCACCAGGTTGATAAAATTCGCACCACTCGCTCCTGTCTCCAAGGGCACTCGCACCAACGAGATGTCCAAAATGCCATACTTTGCACGCTGGATTTTCCCCACTGTTCACGACTTTGATAGCCCATCAGAATAATAAAACAGTAAAAAACGAGTATATAATCCAGAATATCGAAACATAATGACGAAACAAAGACAAGAAAGAGATAATAACATAATAGTTTCTTGCATTCGGCCCGTTGGCTGCTGGACAAGCACCTCAGTATAACACAACGCCGTTGTTGTTTTGTAACAACAATGATTCCCAGAAAAAATTCCATAAAACACAAATTACCAGACATCTTCTGCAGGGAAATCATTTAGACCTCTGGTTTTCCATGAAAAACCGTCAGGAAACCATCAAAAGATAGGGGGTTTTCACCTCCAGAACGTGGTTCTTAGAGGTATTTTTTCGAAAATTTTAACACGTAATGTCAATGGGAGAATTTGTAAGGGTTTGCTGGACGCGTGATTTTGACCAAACCATGACGTTTAAGCTCAATTTTTTTGCCGATCCATAGAGAATAAACTCCGTTCTTTCTTTTAAAACGAATTTTAGTGTTATTTTTTAGGTTTATAATAACGAATAACTTGTTCAAATATGTGCTATAATTCTCTAGATGCCCGCTTCGAGTAGAATGCCAGACTGCTCAACCAATCAGAAGGCTGAATGCTACCATATGCTGCCAGAACCCTCCAGAATGCTACCATATCCTCAAATGCTGCCAAGTCAGGCAGTCAGCTGGCTGTCATGTCCGAACCGTATCTATAGGAACCGTGCCCCAAGTACTAGTTCCTGCCCCAAGAGCCCCCATCTGCCCCAAGATCGACCAAAAGCTGCCCCAAATCGGTAGGTCTGCCCCGAGGCTGCCCCAACGGGATCTCGTCGAAATCTGCCACGTTCTGCAGACTGGGCGTACGGGAATCTTTCTTTGCTTGAGTCTTGTGAAAATATTCCAAATTTTGTTATGCTTTCATGAAAATTTGGGAAAATGGGGGAAATGCTTTAGCTTTAGACAAAATTATTCTTTTTCAAATTTAGTCATCAATTGAAAAATTTTGTGAAGTTTAGATTATACGGCCTGAAAGCAGAGGCAAATGATGTCTGTAGGGGAAAAGACTTCGCTTGTAAATATACCTTTGAATAAAAGTATTCTTGAAGTCGTGCATCATGAATGCAAGATAGCTGCTGCTGTGCGTGGAGGGTGGTGAGTGCATTGTCGTCGTCAAGTTGGATGCACAGTTTTATTCCATTTCTGGGTGTTTCGTTTAAAATGGAGTAGATAAAAATGTATCAGTAAAAATACCCTTCTATTGGAGGAGTCTGCCCCAGCATCCAAATTTCTGCCCCAATTGGGGTAGGCTTTGGGCTGCCCCAAGCGCCTCGTCGAGTCGCCTGCCACGTTCTGCAGACTGGTGTGTGGGTCAGTCTGGTCTGCAAAGTAGGTAAGCCAACAAGGCCCACCAGCCATATAGAATTATCAAACCACCAGCCATACAGAACCACTAGTTCTCTACAGGTTCGCACCAAACATGGAAGAAAAAGATTGCACTAATTTCCACTAAAAAGGGAAATTGCAGCAATAAACGACTCCAGTCCACAAAACCCACCACCCACGATGCGCGGGCTTGAATTTGTTTGTTATGTTTTATTTTATGGGCTTGCGCTTAGAAGGTATCTGAAGCGCCATGCCTGTCTACATTAGGGTACTCTTTAGTGAAAATATTTTTCACAAACATTTAGCAGAAAATTTACTTTATTTCAGTAAAACTATTTCAGAACTGTTGAAAATATATTTGAAAAACTTCATAGATAAAAAAATAAGCACAAAAAGTGTGGTGCATTTGTTTTGTTCCTGAGAATTGGCCTCGGTCATCAAAAGTGTTGGCACCTGGCGGATTTTTTTGGAAGCGCCAGGAGAGGGACTGGCGTCTGGCGCGGCGCGGCTGCTTCATATCCGGCACATGTTTGAACTCCACAGGTATTAAACAGACTTTCAGTCGTTGTAAACTCGTTGCTGTGAAAGAGTGTGGTTATATGTGACGTTGGGTGGACGTCAATATTGAAGACTGACGTTATTTTCTTGATTGTTATAATCTTGGAAAGTTCAAAGAAAATGGAGAAGAGACGGATAACCAACCATTAGATCCAATCAGAACTGCTGCGTTCCTCAGTGTGTATCCTTCCGAAGAAAGTGTCGAAGTCTCAGCTTTCACAAATTTCCTCAGGATAAAGTGCTGTCCAAGCAGTGGAAGTTGAAACTGAGAATTGGGAAGAAGATAGGCTCAAATGCTGCTGTCTGTTGCAGACATTTTCAGCCATCTGACTTCCATTCACATCCACCTGGTAAGCGGCTTTGAGGCCAGTGTGCAAATTATGGCATTTTTGACGGGATCTCGTCGGTGCGAGTGACCTTGGAGACAGGACCAAGTGGTGCGGATTTGCGAGGTTAGTGACACTTAAACTAAAGAAATAATGACTGAATGACTATTAAGACACAGAAGAGGGCCTTATAAAAAGTGCTTATAAGTATAACTAACTGACTAATGATTGAGGTAGCATTGCATTGTAGGGGGTAGGAATGGGTGTATTTTTTCCCTGGTATGTTGCAGATTGGTGTGAATTTTTGGAGGCTGGTAGTGCGAGAATTTTAGATGGCTGGTGCGACTCGTCTGGCCTGCTGCCATAATTTGCAGACTGGCTGTGAGGCAATCTCCAGTTCCGCTTATGCCTCCTTCCACTCCCTTGAGCCTGCTTCTACCAGGAGTAAGCTTTATCCTTGGGCCGTCATCATAGGCGGATCCAGGATTGCCGATCAGAGGGCACTTTCCCGGGGGGCGGGGTGCCACTCTTGACCGGGAAACCCTATCGGATGGGAGCAAAACCCTATCGTGGGAGCCTATACTTTCGTATCCTGGGAGGGGGTTGAGGGGTGGGAAGCGAAATTTCAGGGGGCGTGGCCATTTCAGGGGAGCGCCGAGGGTCGATGGTGGGGGGCACATACTCCCTTTGTCCCCTGGATCCGCCTATGGGCTATGTGCCCACTTTGCCGTCCCCCTGGATATGGCTGCATTCCTTTTTAGCCCAGGAAACTGACATATTGAAATAATTTGGTAGGTATACGCCTTTATTCGTTTCAAGCTGTCAGAAATTCCAGTTTGAATGCACGATGGAAAATGCGTTTCCAAATATAAGCGTCGCCACTGGCAAAAAAGTGGGGGGGGGGCAGCAAACTTCAACCTGATACTGACTACAAACTTTGCTCCTTGGGACCAAAAACTCTTCGAATTTGGGCTCCTTACTGCCTTCCGCAGCTGCTGGTTATAAGCCACTGCTACATACCAGGCATAAAACATGTATAATTCACCGCTTACACCATGCTATTCCCGGGGCCCACTAAAGTTGTTTACCTTTTGGAGTCCCTCTTTCGCGGCCATCTTGGATGGCTTACTAGCGCCTCTGGTGAGCGTGCCTGGGGTCAGTAGGCCCGCTCTCTGCACACTTGTTTCATATATGACGCTTTTCTGGCTTTCCACACTAGCAGCTGGGGCATTTTCCATTCCAGGACAGATCGACCTTGACACCACCATATCTAGAAAAAATCTGAAACTTTGTCTCCGGGGTTGTTTTAGGCCAGAAACACGCCTGTGAGAATCTCAGCCCCCTCCGATAAACGGTGACCCAGTTATAGCCCGAGGCATTTTTGGGAGGTCACGTTGTAGACTCATATTTGATGCTTCATAACTCAAAAACGCATCACCTGATTAACAAGTTTTGTATATCATTGAACTCGTCAGTTTATTTTGAAAAAAGAAAAATTCAAAATTTGAAAATTTTTGACTTTTAATTTGTTTGACCTTTTCTTTTTTGACCTAACTTGACCTTTTTGCAGTTGAAATTGCCCTTTTAGACACCTCGAAAATTTTTCTTCATAAAATATATTTCAATAGCAAAAATAAAAAAATGCGTTCTTGCTATAAGTTCCAAATATTTACCACCTAAGGTAGGTATGCAGACGGTTTTTGACCACCGCGGTAGTACAGTCTTATGTTTAATGCCGCAAACAAAGCAATTGCTTTTGTAATCGGTTGCTTGCAATCATATGGCATTGTCTCTATGAAATTTTCATCGTGCAAGTGTCACAATATATGAGAATTAACACGCCCCCATACAAGGGGGGTGGGCAATCGGCCTCTTCAGGTTTCCACAGGTAGTAAAAAAACACCTTCGCTCAGTGCCACCGTACTTCATGTACCTCTAACTCGAAATTTTTGCAGCTTCTGGCAAAATTTTAGGTCTGGGTCATACCAGGTCAGACCGCCAACCCAGGTCAAGAGACCTAACCTAACATACATACATACATACATACATACATACATACATACATATATAGAGACCTAACATATTCGGTAGTGATTAAAACTGGCTATTTAGCGGCATCACTCCCAGTGCACTGTGTCATTATTCATCTGGGATTCTCGGATCCGTGTCAAATGATCACACGAAATGATCACATTGTAAAAATATCATGCGGCAATCTGTTCAAGTGACCAAGTCGAATGCGTTACAATTTCAGGACATTTTTTCGAATATATGAGCAGATTCAAATTACTTTTTGGGAATGAAAGCCTTTCAGACACGTTTGTTTACATTGCATGAATCCTCTCAAACGTATGCTGTGCTGCACTGGGTCACCTTGCATCGATACTATTTTCCATCTCCGGGAACGATGTAATTGTGTGAGTTAGTGGTGCTCATAGGATAAGTTATACTTGTTTCAATTATTGATAAAGTCGCGACATCTTTGTAAATTTTCGTTTAAGGCTGAAAGGTCCATTATTAATAAGTTCATTTGCCCTCGTCTCCTTCGAAACAATGAATCCCTTTTATCACTTTTAATGGCTGCAATTTTTATTTTCATAAATATTGACCAAGTTATTGCCAGTTCATTTTTTTATAAATTTTGTCCAAGTTGCTCTCAGTTCGATTGTTGGAGCCGGAGTCTCACTAAGTCATCAATGAACTTGTCACGGAGACCCCGACCCCACCACCCGAACGAGCAACTCCAACAATGAAGGGTTGATTTTAGAAGTCAACGTTTAACGTCCCACAAAGCACGGGGACAGCCGCCTCGTTCAGGTCACCCTCTCACCAGTCAGTTGCCAGCCGACCTGTACGTCGGGTAGACTATTGAGCGCCGGATCATCTCAGGGGAACCGATCCCAAGCCTGGACATGCACTGCCACTGCATGCTTCTGAGCCGCGGGCCGGAGCCCAACGCTCTGCCAACTGAGCTACCGGAGCGGCAAGAAGGCGGTTTTAGGATTAGGTGTCTCACTAGAGTCATCAAGGGACTTTTGACGGAGACCCCGACCCCACCACCCAAACGAGCAACTCCCACGATAAAGTGTTAATCAAGGAAACAAATTTGAAAGTCCCACAAGGCATAACGAAGACCGTCTACCTCAGGTCACTCCCTCACCAGTCAGTTGCCAGCTGGCCTTCAACATTTACGGTACCTACCACCTCCCAGTTGACCTAAATTATTTTTCCAGAAGCTGCAAAATGTTGTGTTAGAGGTAGGTGGAGTACGCTGGCGCTGCGCGAAGGTGTTTTGTTACTACCCGTAGAGACCTGAGGAGGCCGATTCCCCACCCCCTCGGGTGGGCGCGCGTTAATTGTCATAAATTCTGACACTTGCACGATGAAAATTTCGTAAAGACAAAGCAGTATGATTTCCAGCAACCGATTACAAAAGCAATCGCTATGTTTGCGGCGTTAAACATAAGGCTGTACTACCGCAGTGGTCAAAAACCGTCTACATACCTACCTTAGGTGCTAAATATTTGGAACTTATAGCAAGAACGCATTTTTTTATTTTTGCTATCGAAAGATATATTATGAAGACAATTTTTGAGGTGTCTAAAAGGGCAATTTCAACTGCGAAAAGGTCAAGCTAGGTCAAAAAAGAAAAGGTCAAACAAATTAAAAGTAAAACATTTTCAAATTTTGAAATATTCCTTTTTCAAAATGAACTATAATTCAAGACGAGTTCAATGATATACAAAACTTGTTAATCAGGTGATGCGTTTTTGAGTTATGAAGCATCAAAGATGAGTCTACAACGTGACCTCCCGAAAATGCCTCGGGCTATAACTCGGTCACCGTTAGTCGGAGCGGGCTAAGATTCTCATAGGCGTGTCTCTGGCCAAAACTACCCCGGAGACAAAGTTTCAGATTTTTTCTAGACATGGTGGTGTCAAATTGAAATATGTTTGGTCGTTTTGTCCTGGAATGCCCCAGCTGCGGAATTTGGCGTAAAGTCTGTAATTTGGTTATTCTGTTTTTGTGTTTTGTGTCTCTATGTTTCTGTGCATTTTTGAGTGTGGTGTTAGGAAATTGCTGTTACGTTCAAGGCTTATAATAGAAGAAGTTTTATTTCATAGAGGCCAGAGAAGGGCTAGAGCTAGGTGTTATTAATATAATGTTAGCAGCACATTGATTAAATGGCTTCCTTTGGAAGGGTATACTGACAATAAGGAAGTAAGAAATAGGCAATCACATTTCACCCATATTATCATCAGGAGATTCATCATATAACAGTACAGCATGGATGTGTGCAACTGTACCATTATTCAATATTTTGTTATGAATATTGATACAGGTTTAAGTAACTTGCTTTTGACCCTGGCATGAGTGACAGAAGGCTAGAGCTTCATCTTTTGACATTCCTGATGTTGTATATCTTAAAGTTCATATCACAAAATTAATTGTGAATGCATTTGCAAAAGCTGCTGCTGCATGAATAATATTATGTCTCAGTGTAAAAAAACTAGGTCTGTGGCTTTTTTTAACCTTAAAAAAGGCTTATTTAACCTACAGAAAATTGACTTTGAAGTCCCAGTTCAGTTGAAGCCAGGAATGAGCCTGGGTGAAGCCTGTTATCAGCCTGGCATTGGCTTAGATCATGCCTTCAGGTCCGGTTCAAGCCCACGGGCCTGGGCCGAGTTTTTTTCCCTGGCCCCCGGGCTTAGAAAGTCCCACCTCTAGCCAGGAACCATTCTCACGAAAATGTGTGTGGGGCCCAAATTTTTTTCTTCAGATTTGAATCACTAGTAGATTCAGAGGGGGCCAATGTCCCCTCAAAATGCAAAAATTTTGGCTGATTTTTTTAAAGAAACTTTGTTATATTATTTTTCCCGACTTAGCCCCCTCTCCGCTCCTCCAATGGTGCTCGTGCATCCCAACCTAACCTAACCTAACCATGTCTGGATTTAGCGAGCCAGCCTGCAGCGTACCAAGCCTCTGGCTTGGTATTACCCATTAAGTACCACACATATTATTTGCTTGTTAATTTTTGTGAAACTGTTGTCACATTGTTGTATCAATGCGAGTATCAAGGTGTAAGAAACGCCTTGTGCCTGCGTTGGCCGTTTTGGAGATGTAGCCATGTTCCAAATGGTACCGCTGTTCCTTTCCGGGTCGGCCGGCGACTCGCCTGTGGTGCCGGCGCGACGGCACCGCGCCGGGGCAGTGTTGTGATTGGCATTCGAATTCAAATTTCATTCTCTTCCAATCTTCCAATCGAAAAATTTTCATTCTCTTCCAATCTCTCCCTCCTATTTGACTGTTTCTCTTTCTACAGCTTGCTGACGCGCTGGGGTTGGTGGGCGCCTCTGGCGCCATCGCGGCCGCTGGCTGGCTCTGTTGCGGCCGCCGGGCGGCGCTGGGCGGCGCTGCTGTCGGCGCCGGTGGCCGGCGTTTGTGCGACGTCCGCGGTTTTGCGGCGGCGCTTCTGCGGTGGGCGCGGCCGCCGGTCCGCGTGTGTTGCGCCGCCCCCGTGGGGTGCTATGTGACGGCCCCTGCTGACCGTGGGCTGAGCCCTCTGGCGGCTGAGTGGTGGCGCTGGGCCCGCGGCGCGTCGGCCCTCTGGCGGCGTGGGGTCGCGGGGCGCCGGCCCTCTTGTGTGTTGCGTGGTGGCGGTGCGGCGGCCCTCTGTCGGTGGCGTGGTGCGGCGGCGCAACGATGTCGAGCCCTAATGTGTTGGCTGGGCAGGTCGAGGCTGTGACCGTGTGGTCGTAGTGATTTTTTTAACAATGTTTGGGTTTTAAATCTGGAGTGCCGTTTGCGCACGTATTGTGGTACCTCTCCGGCGTAATTTAGGGGCCCGCGCCGGGGAGGCTTTTTTGCAGCCTTATGGTGAAATTTGTGTTTTTCCCTGAGGTATGAGTTCGTGTCTCTTTTAGTATAGGAGTGTACGCTTTATGTATGTATGTATGTATGTATACTGTCAATATATGTATGGACGGAAATGCTTTAATGGCCCTCGCAGCTCAAGTATATGGCAAGGCACCGGCACCGCCATAATTTTTGCTAAATTGTATGTCACTGTCCTGAAACTACAAATTGTTATTAGATATCCGTGAATACACTGCCAGTTACAGCGTTTGCAGCGGATGCACATGTTTGATGTTTGACCATCTATGTACGGACTTTGTTGTCATTCCATTCAACTGTAAACACCTGTTCTGAATTTTCGAACCTGTGGTCGTAAGAGCCTCTCTTTTCTTTTTGAAGCACCTTCGCTGGCTTCACCGGACATTTCTCCATGCGATTTTCTCGCACTGTTCCGGTGGCTCGGACACCACGGTTTTTCAGCTCTGACAACAATGCACGCGATGTGAACAAGTTGTCAAAGTAGAGTTCGTGGGAGCTGGGGCTGTAGAACACGCTGACCATGTCCAGCACTACCCTTGTCCCCAGCGACATATCCTGTAGATGCGGACGCTGCTCCCTGCCACAGTATAGGTCGAACTTGTGACAGTACCCGTCTTCAGCGCAAAGCGCCCACAGTTTGAAGCCAAACCGTATAGGTTTATCCCGAATGAACTGCTTGAGGGAGTGGCATCCATAGTAACGAACAATCATCTCGTCCACTGCCAGCCTCTTCTGGTGGATGCCGAACTTCTTGAACGTTTCGTTCAGCTTATCTATGAGAGGCCTCACTTTGAAGCCTCTGTCTGTGCTTGTGCGCTGTCTGGAGTTGTCCTGTACGTGCAGGTACTGCTTGACTTGCAGGCATTTGCTGGTATCGCCTTGCGCACGATGCCTTGGCCGACATCTTCAGCATCCAACCAGTATAGTTTCTCACTATGTAAAGTGACGTAGCCGGAGAGCACTAAGAAAACCGATGAAAGCCTTGAGCTCACTATCCTCCAGTGTGAACAGCGAGTCATTTTTACTTCCAGTGCTTATCGCAAAGTCTCCTCTGTGATGTGCTGGAAGATTTCCGGCGTCAGCAACTCCTCCAGAATCTCGACCGGCGTGCAGTGGGACAGAGAGTCGGTGATGCGCTGCCGGGTCTTATTGAGCACGTTCTCTGTGGCTTCACCCCGGCTGGAATACTCAGGCCGAACATGCAGCCATTTGGGACCATTTTTCTCAGTGCGCCGCCTCTTTGTTTGGTTTTGTTCTGACTCAGGTGGCTCAAAATCTCTAAATGATGTCTCCGTTTGGTCTCTGTTTATTTGTACCCCTAGAGTACCAAAAACGTCCCGTACGGCAGCCTTCCTCGTCACCTCTTTATCTAAATCGTCCGGGTCAGCGATGTCGTCATCAGTTGGTACATTTATCAAAGTCACCTCGTCATCGTCTTCGGCGTCTATATCAACGATTATTTCAAGAGCTTGCTTGGCCGTCAGACAACGTCTGACTGTACAAGACATCGTGTAACGAAATTGTGGCTTGATAAAGTGTCAAAAACAGTTTTTCTTTACTGAAACCCTCTCACGTGCTGACGCTCCCTCCCTGCCCGCCGGCGGGCCTCGGATTTGACACCGGAAGAGACCAGCGGTTCCATTTGGTACCGCCAAAGTTTCACGGCACATAGCGCAGGTTCCCTACATGTTTTTGTCATGTAACTTTGAGGATATATCCCTTAAACATATTTCAATACATCCCCGCGTGTCAAAATTTCGTGAAATAAAATGCACGGCTATCCCAATAAAATTTTGGCTGTGAAACCACGGTTAAACCAGTTCGCCAATTTTAGAAGCTTCCAACTTGTATTTCCACATTTCCCCGGTTTTCCGGCGGCTTATGTTACACAACTGATGTCTTCTCCAGACGAGAATGACATTCACTCGAACAGTTTCCACCGACAAATGCATTAAATGTGGATTGGAACCAGATCACCAAAAAGTACCGCTGGTGCTTAACTGGTTAAAGGGAGTGGATCACTTTGTAAAAATCCTAAAAAGAACATTTTAAGAACAAGAGAGGTCTGAAAAACAGGAAACATAATTTTTCCTCACCTTCATGCGCCAAAAAACATAAATATATCCTCTTTTCCAACAATATGTGACGTCATCAAAATAACACTGTTGGTAACCAGTGAAATCCCAAACGTTGATCATAGGCTCGCTATTGGCCTCGGTCATCGAAAGTGTTGGCACCTGGCGGATTTTTTTGGAAATGCCAGTAGAGGGACTGACGTCTGGCGCGGCTGCTTCATATCCGGCGCATTTGTAGACAAACTCCTTGTTTCCTGCACGGTTCCTATGGTAACGGATTTTCAGTAGTGGTAAACTCGTGAAAGAGCGTGGTCATACGTGACGTTGGGTGGACGTGAATATTGAAGACTGGCATTATTTTCTTGTTTGTTATAATCTTGGAAAGTTCAAAGAAAATGGAGAAGAGACGGATAACCATTAGATCCAATCAGAAATGCTGCGTTCCTCAGTGTGTATCCTTCCGAAGGAAGTGTCGAAGTCTCAGCTTTCACAAGTTTCCCAGGATAAGGTGCTGTCCAAGCAGTGGAAGTTGAAACTGAGAATTGGGAAGAAGATAGGCTCAAATGCTGCTGTCTGTTGCAGACATTTTCAGCCATCTGACTTCCATTCACATCCACCTGGTAAGCGGCTGTGAGGCCACTGTACAAAGTATGGCATTTTCGACGAGATCTCGTCGGCGCGAGTGCCCTTGGAGACAGCACCGAGTGGTGCGAATTTTATCAACCTGGTGCGAATTTGCAAGGTTAGTGACACTTAAAATAAACAAATAAAGACTGAATGGCTATTAAGACACAGGAGGGGCCTTATAAAAAGCCCTTAGTTAACTGACTTATGATTGAGATAGCATTGCATTGCAGGGGTAGGAATGGGTGCATTTCTTCCCTGGTATGTGGCATATTGGTGCGAATTTTTGGAGGATGGTGGTGCGAGAATTTTACATGGCTGGTGCGACTCGTCTGGCCTGCTGCCATACTTTGCAGACTGGCTGTGGGGCAATCTCCAGTTCCGCTTATGCCTCCTTCCACTCTCTTGAGCCTGCTTCTAGCAGGAGTAGGCCTTTATCCTTGGGCCGTCATCAAAGGCGGATCCAGGATTGCCGATCAGGGCACCTTCCCGGGGGGGCGAGGCGCCATTCTTGACCGAGAAACCCTATCGGATGGGAGCAAAACCCTATCGGTGGGAGCCGACTCTCGCATCCTGGGGTGGAGGGAAGGGGGTGGGAAGCGAAATTTCTGGGGGCGTGGCCATTTCAGGGGGCGCCGAGGGTCAATGGCAGGGGCACATACTCCCTTTGCCCCTGGATCTGCCTATGGGGCACATGCCCACTTTGCTGTCCCCTTGGATCCGCCTATGGCTGTATTCCTTTTAGCCCGGGAAACTGACATCTTGAAATAATTCGGTAGATATACGCCTTTATTCCTTTCAAGCTGTCTGAAATTCCAGTTTGAATGTACGATGGAAAATGCGTTTCCAAACATAAGCGTCGCCACCGGCAAAAAGTGGGGGTTGCAGCAAACTTTAACCCTCGCTCTGCCGGCACCCCGGGAGTTACGCGCCCTGCCGGCATGGCTGAAAAAACCTCCTCTGGTTTACTGATAGAGAACTTGAAGTGTAAGCGGTCGTATGTGCCTTACAGGGTATCAAAAGACACCTCAATCATTTTTCACCTTGTTCGTATAAGTTTCATACATGAATTCCTATCAAGTGTGCCTAAATTAGTCCTTTTAACCAAACCTTGCAGTTTCATCCCGACCACAGCGGCCGCCACCCGCGGCGCGCTGCCGCCTGCCCCGTGTCCCGGGTACAGCCTCAGACAGGAGGTGCCGGCACCTGGCGCCGGTGCCTGAGCGCTGGGAGTGGCGGCCGTGCCAGCGAGCACATGCATTCGCTGTGGGATGGCGCCCCAACGGCGAAACAATTATATGGGACCATTTCAAAAGCGGAAAAGAAACTTTTTGACGTTTTATATGCCATCTGCATAAACCACTTGTCACTTGTCGGATATATCCTAGCAAAAACAACTGACGTAGCCCCCTACATTGTGCTTACACACATTGTGAACATATAAATTTTCGGGAAATTAATTTGACATATTTAGATTGTTCGTGCATAGTCTCGTCTTGAATACTGACGGAAAGATCGCACCTCGGTTCGCTAAGCCTAGCCGTACTGACACGCGCTCTACCTGGCTGAGATGAAAGAAAATGGCATCCATAGGAAATGGATGTTTGCGGGGGATACGGACACAGAGTTTTCACAGTGTGACGTGGTGTCAGAAATAGCTAAATAAAAAGGAAATGTCATAATATAGACATGCATGGAGAGAGGGTGTGTATGTTTTTGTCATTCATTTTTTAATCACCTGAGTATTCAATAAAATGTACAGGAAAATTCAAGGAACTAAAAGGATATGGATAATTGCACCATTCCTACCAATGGATCTTTTTACATCCCTATCCGTTGGCTACCCTTTTACACGGCAAATTGTCCCTTTGCCATCCAGCTGTGAACCTGGCACAATGTCAAGTTTGGCGTGGAAATCTCCCCTGCGTAACCATGATACAAGGAGGGTGACCTGAGACCACCCCTCTCACCCCATTAGCCCCTGCTGATGTTGTCGAGCCCCCTGGCGCTGTCACCATGCCGTCTGGGGACGTTTTCCAGGAAGCAAGCGTTAGAGATGCTGGCTGGGCCATTGTTCCGTATTTTCACGCGTGTCCTTATCGTCCCCTCGATCGCTATCAGCTGACCAAACCACGAACACTGTCACCCCTCTACCTGCCGCCTGCGCTGACGAGCCCGGTCTGTGTCAGAGGCTGTCGCGGGCCCCAGCGGGCCGCGGCACGGGCCGCCACTGCCAGACCTGAGTGGAAAAGCGCGAACATCATCTCAAAACTTCCGCTTTACGCAAAAAGTTGAAAAGGTATCTACTTTCTGTTTGCCGGGGATGATACAGAATTGACATAGGAACAGCTACCCCGAGCATTATCATCGGGACGGTTAGTTGGATGTAGATATTCGCATTGAAACTGCGAGAGGAGGAAAAACCAGCACCGCCGGCAGGGCGCGGGTTAACCTGATCCTGACTACAAACTTTGCTCCTTGGGACCAAAAACCCTCGAATTTGGGCTCCCTCACTGCCTTCTGCAGCGGCTGGTTATAAGCTACCGCCACATACCAGGCATAAAACACGTATAATTCACCGCTTACTATGCTATTCCCGGGCCCACTAACGTTGTTTACCTTTCGGAGTCCCTCTTTCGCGGCCATCTTGGATGGCACACTAGCGCCACTGATGAGCGTGACCGGGGTCAATAAGCTCCATTAAGAGCATTTCCGCACGGCGAAAATAGCATGCAGTACAAGAAGAAGCATTGGTGCAAAAACTTCATGTCAGGTGTCACTACGGTAGCCGAGTTTATTCCGTATGTCTGATGTAAGGAAACAATTTCAGAGTTGGATTTTGACAAAAACATTTAACCCTTGTCTGCACAAGTACGGGGGAGGGAAGATATGTGTATTGCAGTTATTGGCCTAATTTTGACCCAATAACGCCCTGAACTGAACAACTTTTTGCTTAACCCGCGCGGGGCTGAGGTCTCCAGCCGAACGCGCGGGGCTGGGGGTGTAAATTTTACCCCCCCCTGTTATCTCCCGAACTAATGGTCCGATTTGGAAAATTCAAACACCAATCGAAAGATCTCATCACGAACAACTAAAAACATGTACTTAATTTAAAGTTTGAGGTAAAGGTCAAGGTCAAACTGAGGTCAGCTGTCAAAAGCGTAGTTTTTGAGGTTGCAATGCTACGGAGATCAGGCAATGGAAGCTATGAGCTTCATACTTCATGGAAAGCCTTCACTTGAATGCAGCAAGGTGCTTTGAGACCATTGGGCTGGTGACATGACCGGGTCAGGTCAAGATCAGGTCACCAAAGGTCACCATATTTTTGTATCCAAATGTGGTCATGCCATACATGTTTTTGAGCCATTTTGCATGCAGAATTCAGCTATGATGTTCAGAGAATCATATCTGAAATACTCTGGTCTCAACTTGCCCAGCCGGGGTCAAGGTCAGGTCATCAGAGGTCAACTTTTTAGTTCATACTTTTTGCCAAATGACGCATGATTTTGGACCTGTTTTGTCTCAGGAACACTATAAAAGTAGTGTAAAGCGTGTACGAGGTCATCCTGGGTTATCCTGGGTCACTGATTCACTAAATAAAGACAGTATTGATCAGCCCTAAAAATCAGTGTATGAGTCTCTGAGCTTTGGCAGCTCTCCAGGCCAAACTGATAAAGGTAGAGACTCAAAATTTGTCATGCAGATGCACTATATGGGGTTTTAACAAATAAATTCCGTTTTTTGAAAAATCTTGAAAATTTTTGAAATTTTGTAACTTTTTCAAAAAAATATTTTAAAAAAATATTTTTTCCAAAACCAAAATTTGGAAAATCCGAGATAGCCATTTTGAAGACCACAATAATGCCTATCGTTTGATGCAAGAAAATTGGAAATCGGTTCAGAACTGTAGCTTCAGCAGCTCTTTAAACATTGCGCGATTTTGGTACAAAAATCGCCTGTAGTGACGTCACATTTTTGCTTATTTCTCGAAAAGTTTTCAGCCGATTTTATTTTTATTTGGCAGAAATATGTAAAATTTCTGTAAGAAAAGGTACTGAAAATTTGGCGGCGCTGCGCGCCCCCGTTTTTGAGCTATCGCAAAAATTCGCGAGGGGGGTAAAATTTACCCCCAGCCCCGCGCGGGTTAACATGCCGGTGCAGAAGCAGTTGCATGCTGGTTCACTCGCTAACATGGTATTTGCAGCGTGTGGGCGCGACGTAGAGCTTACGACCAGATTTACTGCAACCATATTGAAGGTATTCCTTCAGGGTTTGAAATAAGGCAATAGGCCCCTTTACCTTGAACTTTAACCCGTGCCCCACCGGGGGTCCGGCGCCACCTTCGCCCCACCGGGGGCCATCGATGGCCCCCCCTCTAACTCCGAAAATATGGGCGTTAGCGCAAATCTGCAAAGTGCAATAGAAAGCTTCGCGTGAATTCAGTAAGAAATTACTTCGCATGTTTTAGTGCTCAGGTCAATGGTTTGACCTCCAGAGGTCAAATTAGGTCAAGACCGGCTATTTTCACTCAAATATACAATGATTAAGCAAACTGGTCATAACTCTTATGTCATTAGAGCTATTGAGGCCTGGTAAAGTTCATTGGATAGGAAATTGCCAGTACTTTTTCCGCTATGTGGAACGTAAAGACCTCCCGCCAGTGGTTTGACCTCCAGAGGTCACCTCGTGACCTAATATGACCTGAGGTCACGAAAGTTCAAAAAGTGACCTTGCCGTATATCAAATGAAAGCCAGTGACAAGACAAACACGATGGTGTTTGTATCACCGCTCTAGCTTAATTAGGTCAAAAGTTATTGTCAAAATACTGTTTTTGACCTCTGGTGACCTTGGATGACCTTGGAAAAGTCAAAGGGTAAATATGACCCCTGAGATCCGTGAAAGGGTGTCCGAAAACGCTGTTCTGAGCAGTCTGAGTATTTGCAATCATTTTTGTGGCTTTTATATCATGAAACAGCTTTTCCCCATGCTTTTCCAATGGGAGAGGTCGCCTCGTGACCTGACCTCAGGGCACGAAATCGAAAAATCCCGGATATACACCTTGTAGGCCCTGGAAGGGTCATGAAGTGTAGGAAGTTTCAAATCGATCGACTTTGAAATGTAGCTCTTACAGAGCTCTAAAGTTGAAGTGAGGTGACCTTGGTTGACCTTGTCTGGTGACCTGACCTTGGGTGATCCGGGGTAAAAAATTTCAGGGATGATGGGAAAATGATGCAGTGAGAGGTAGAGCCCTCAACCGCGGTGCTGCGCCTCGTCGTTTTTCTGCTATCCCGGAAAAACCTTAGGGGGGCCATCGATGGCCCCCGGTGGGGCGAGGGTTAAAGCCGGCGGGAATCTTATACCGAGAGCTCTGGGTGAAATTAAATATGCTGATAGTGGTTTCTCAACACACTACAAAACTGCTATCCCAGTTCAAAACCCATTATAAAAGTGGGACACTCCCTTTAAAGGGAATGTGGTGCCTTGGTCGAACCCTGGAATTTAGTGAAAATAGGCATACTTTTAGCCAAAAATAATACCACTCATGATTTCTCTGAAAATTTTTCAATGAGCTCAATATTTTGGTTTTAAAATTACTTCTCCAGGAAAATAAATAAATATCTGCCTGTGGATGATGTCATGATCTGGCAACCACTACGAAATGCTTCAAGGGCTTCAATTGGCTGATGCTCATCGTGACGTCAGCATATGTCGTCACACCAGCAGCTCACAACAATGGCCGCCCGGCGGGGGCTAGTGTCAGGAAGGTTTTTAGCTTTTTCTACGGAAATATCGAGTTCCAAGACAAATGAAATATGGAGTACCGGGTTTTCCTACTAGCTTTACATCTTGGCTATCTCAGTTAAAATCACGTTATGAAGGTGCCACATTCCCTTTAACCTAGCCTGTGGCGCCGACAATCACCTTTGTCGGCTCAGGTTTGCCGGCTTCGCCGCCAAAGGCTGAGCCTCCTCAGGGCTCATCTGTGCGCTCCGCGCGTGCCGTCCCGACTCGCGAATAAAGTTCATGCACATTTGGTACACTTTCACAATGGTGCTTTACCTCTGGTACAAAGGTACCAATGGTTTCCATCTGCTGACTGACGGTCAGCTGCCATTGTCTTTCATCATTTCCTGTAATATTGTTTATTTACTGTGATGGACGGCGCACGATTACGACGTTCAGGTTAAGTAAGTGTTGAAAATCGAGGTTTAAGTGGGAGTGGCGCTATGGGACCTCGCTGAATAGAAAGAGGGTGTCTGGTTGATTCCGAAAATGTATCATTTCTATAGATCTTTCGGGAACGTGGACCTCTTATAGCAGATTAGCCGTACATTGCAGGTACATTTTAACTTTTTCTACGGAAATCTCGAGTTCCAAGACAAATGATATATTGAGTACTGGGTTTTCTGACTGGCTTTACAACTTGGCTATCCCAGTTGAAACAATGTTATGAAGGTTCCACATGCTCTTTAACAGGATTGCAAAAATTCAAATTAAATTTTCATTTCGGACTTCACGAACCCACTAAAAACATAACAACATGCGGAAAATAGTAAATTATTTCACGCTACTGGTACCTACACGTACGGTGGTCGGTACAATGCAACTACTAGCAAGACATTACTTTGCATTATAATCCGTTCACGAAGACTATAAGTTAGCCAAGAAACCTGCTACGTCGAGGGACATATTTTTTATCAATCGGAACTAAAATACCAAATTTGTCCGTTTTAAATCCAGCGAAAACTTTACATACCGTCTATCCATCACATTGCTTCAGCCAGGGTACTGGCTTCATCAACACAATATCAGATCAACAACCGCCACCACCACCACCCACGAAAAAGAAGAATAACAACGAGCAATAGTAATAGGAAAACTGGAACTAAAAACGCAAAGTTTCCACATATGATGTCTTTAGATACTGAGGGTTTCTTGAATAAATGACACTTTCAACATAAGCGACAACGCCATTTGCTCGCACTTTCTCACCACTAAGGCGCGTGGCCTTCAGGGGTGCCCACAGCATGAAGACAGCTGTGACATTCCGAAATGCAATATTTCTTCCTGTCCAGAACTGTTTTTGACGCATTTTACCACCCAAAGCATTTCCAGTAGTGAGGTCCAGAATTCGCCGGTCGAGGCCTCATAAACGAGAATCGCCCTTTATGCCATAGCTTACAGTGACCTTGTTCCCTTGGTTTACGACATTCTATGGCCTCCAGCATGACTTTATGAACATTTTGCAATGTCAGACTTTAAGAAAAAACATGTTTGGAATTATCATGATCATTACAGCGTCAGCCGTATTGGTCCCCATTATAGCCATTTTTACGAAAACTCAATATCTTCAGGTTCCATGAGGCAGACATAAATATTGTCCGATTTCGGTAGAAATGGCATCGTTCGTTTCCACTTGGACCATAGAACGGGAAAAGTCACGAAACCTGACAAAAATAAAAAATGAAATGGCCTACTGTACATGAATATTCCACATCACATAGTACAAATCATAAACTTGTTAAAAATAAACTAACAAATATAGCCACCAGGAGAACAAGGGGCAGGTGTTCTGTGTTGTGTTACAGCTGAACATGTCTGGTTAGCCACACTATAGGGTACAAAGTGCACACAAAGTTGAAGCCCTTTCTAACGAGCTTATAATTGGTAGTAAGACGTATTGAAAGGTGTGAGATGAAAGCTTTCATGGTTTTTCAATTGTGTTTTAATTAGGTAGTTATTAGTGGCGCGACTTCAAATGCCAATCATGTTGTGATCTGTGTGTTAGTAATCGACACAGTATGCACTCATAGTGGGTTCTCAGTCATCGAATGACAGGGTTGCTAGAATCAAATAATTGCATCTGGGGTCGACAAAGACAATAACGCGTCGTTGGAATCAAGCTTCACCGCTTTACTGCGAGAATAATTAAGTTGCGTTAGTCTGACACTCGGCGATTACGCCGACACAGTAGTCCCATTTAGCATGTTTTATTATGTCGTGGATTTTATTTGCAGGCAGAGCCTGTCAGGATCTACCCAGTCTGAAGATTTCAGCGAGGATTCCAATATGACGTTGCGCAAGACTCCTTCAAGATACCGTGCTGGACATAATGCAGAACTGCACAGGATGCCGTGCGAGATCCTGTACGGCAACGTTAAGTCCTGCTTAAGAACCCAGTGACATGTGATAGTTAGCCGTGATGTTAAAATTGTATGTAAATAAATCTTATGGTTTCTGTCTTCTTAGTATTGAACAAGATTATGAGCGGATGAACGATTCCTATGAGGAAAAATCCGATAGGAATGGCAAATGAATCCTATAGGACAGAGTAAAATCCCATCGGATTTGTATAGGATTCCTATACGAATCGTAAAAAGAATCCTATGCAGATTTCCTATAGGACGGAAAAAATCCTATCGGATTTGCATAGGATTCCTATGCGAATGGCACAGGAATCCTATGCGAAGGGCAAAGAAATCCTATGCAATTGACCTATCGGATGTCAAGGTAAATCCTATACGACAGGAAGAAATCGTATAGGATTTTCAAATCCTATGCATAGGACTGCATATGATCGTATACGAATCTCCTCAATCCGCATAGGATTCGTATACGAAACCACATAGGAATCTTATGCATTTTCGTATATGAATCCTATGCGGAATCATATGCAGTCTTATACATAGGATTTGCATAGGATCCTATGCGATTTTCCGAACAGAAATCCTATAAGATTCTATAGGACTTTTTGACTAGGGAAGGATGCCACAATTTACGATACGCGACCTATAGCCCTCGCCCGGTGGGGGGTGTTTGAACACCCCCTCTGAATTTTCCGGCGGCACGAAAAAACGGCGGCGCGAATGGCCACCGGACTTTGCATACCTTATCCTTTTCAGTTCCGCAACTTTCCCCAAAATTTTAAGGTAGGGTCATCTCAGGTCAGGTCACCAGTGCTGGCAAAATAACTTCACCTCCAAAAATGATTGAGGTGGCATAAGTAAGAAATGGGTGAAACTATCGAACTGAAACTTATACCACATAATGGGCCCACCGAGCGCTACAAAAATATTTCCGTATTTGTTATATTGATGAAATAGAGCCACCTACAGATCATGGCCTCTCCATTGGAAATGCATAGGGAAAACAGGAATTGGGCTGTGGGGGACTGGGTTCGATTGTAACAAATTTCACATTTCAGGTTCTGGAGAAATACTGCTTTGAATTAGAGCACTTATGGTTATATTTTCATCAACTTTGAAGATTTTGCAATGTGGCAGGCGTAGAAAGATTTCAAAATAAAAATAGGGGTCAAAATTTCGCTTCTAAAAATTTACTTCAGCTGTTACAATTGACCCCACGTGAGAGGCAATTGTAACAGCACCGGGGGTCAATTGTACCATATTAAAACCGTATGAATTTCGACGATTTAATTGTAAAAAACATCCTAATGCGAACACTTCTGCATCTTTGGCCTTCACTTGAGCTTCATGGACCATCTCCAGTCGAGTCTCGCGTTCGGTGGTGCGTGATTGAAAACGAGGCATTCTCTGAAAGTGCGAGACATTTGTTTGAAAACAGCCGATGCAATTTGTTTTAGAAGGATGAACACAACAACGAATACCGGTGATTTGAATAATCCCTATCAATGACCTGAATATAACGCGTTCAAACTTTTTGCAAACATTTACTTATCAGTCCGGTCAGTAAATCTTGAACTTGTTGCCGAAAAGGAAGGACCCTTTCTAGAACCAAAACCGTATTGATTTGGGCACATCTGCGTATTGGACTGACTACCTTCAAAAATATATTTATAATTTGACTGAAATCTCGTTAATTTTCAAACTGGGCACATATAGCCTTAGCAGCTGACGTGCCCTTAAACCCCAATTCTCAGTGTTAATTTTCAATATAAGAAATATTATAAGGCAGCCCACATTGCCACTTTTCCGAAACATATACCAAGCCCATGAACAAACATATCATTGGAAAGCAATGTGATCATCATAAACAGCAGTGCACCCAGGGGGCAGCGGGCTCACACTTCACCCTCCCCTCCCCACTGGAAGATTCAGGGGGAAAAACAGGGCAATTTCTCCCCCGTCCCCCTCCCCAAATCGCCCGTCTTTGTCGATTTGCTTCAAAATCCATGTTTTCCCGATTTTAGGCCATTTGCCCCCCCCCCCACGGTCGGCCTGGATTCAGGCCTGCTCCCCCTCAACGTGTTAACACCCTCATTGACGGGGGTCTGAGCCACCTTCGCTTTGACGGGGGGCGGGTACCCCCCCTAAGATCTCGAGAACCACGGTGGGTAGCGAAAAACACTAAATGGTGTTGGGTAGCCCATCCACTTCTCCATCGCAAATATTTTTGCCATTTTTTGTCAGGTCACATTTAAGGTCACGAGACGCCAAAACATGCCATCATAGGGATAACATGTAAATGAAGGTTTTTGGCCATTAGAGGAAAGTGTGTGTATTGCGCCCCTAAGGAAAACACTTGCTAGACGAATGTTTCCTATTCAATCTCGTTGCTGTGGACTACATTACAAAATCTGATCATTTTTGTGTTATTGAAAAAACAATTCCTGGCATGAAAGTAGCGTATTCTAAGAGTGAATTCCAATTTGAGTGAAACTATGCAAAGGGCGCATTTGCCAAAGTGTGAGGGTAATTGCACCGGAGGGAGGGTGCATTTAGATTTAATTGCGCCATTCCCTCATACCATGTTAAGTGAATGGTACGGCAGAAATAAACATAAGCATAAGAGCAAATGGGGTTCGGCTAACTCCCAAACTTTTCATCTGGGGGCCTGGAAGTCCTTTTAATGTGGTATTCTTGCATTCACAATGACATGTAATAATGCAATCACTCTCATACTTTAGGCTTTGGGATTTATTTTTTAACATATATTTGGATAGGGCGCATTTGACCAGTGTGCAATTACTTTTTTCATTTAAATCAGAGATGTCTGCCTTAAAAATTCACCACCAGGGAAAATCTATAATTGCTGCTTTCAAAATATGCAATACATTTCTGGTTTTGAAATTAAAACCATCGATTCTTGAATGTGGCAGCCGTATTCTTATTTTTCGGGTTCATAAACCCGTGCAGGTTTAGGGAAGTACTGAATTTATTTCGTTAGCTAATTAAAATACATTATTATGCTCGAATCCATTGAAACGTTGGGAAAGTGTATGGATTGGAGGTGAGAACTGGATTAAGCTGTCCAAAATAAACTGTCACTAGTGCCTTTATCTGCTATAAGGGGGCGCAATTAGGGGGGCGCAATACACACACATTCCCCTACATCTGAACAAGTAAAGATAGAGCACAACGACTTGAACTGTATGAGTCCTCGCAGCAAGCCAAATCGAATGATATAAATTTGACCTTGCTAGGTCAAATCAAGGATTTGACCTGACCTGAGGTAGGGTCAAGGTCAAACTATATAAAACGCATAACGTTAGAACTGCAAAGACAAGGCGAGTCTAATGCAGCTAAAATAAATGTTCTATCACCATCCGTTACTGAGTTATGTAGTCAAAACCATTTTTCCCATGTATTTCCAATAGAGAGGTCATGGCTCGTACCTGTCCTTAGGTCATCGGTATCAAAAACACTGGAACACATTTTAGAGAACTCGATGGGTCCATTATGTGATATGAGTTTCGATCGGACAAGTTCACCCTGTTCCGACTTATGCTATCTTAAACTTTTTGTAGGTCAGGTCACTTGACCTATACTGGTGACTTGACCTCAGACGACCTAACCTTAAAATGTTAACAGAAGTTGTAACAATGATGAGAGAAAAGGTATGCCAAGTACGGCGGTGCTACGCGCCGCTGTTTTTATGCTATCTCCGAAAAACCCGAGGGGGCGGGTACCCGCCCCCTCCCCCGTCAATGCTTATTTGACATACACAGCATCTCCAGTATCCATGTGGCTATTCTGACAGCGGTCGTAATGAAGATGAGGGACATAAACGGCAAACTTAAAGAAAAACACACTGTAGGATAAGGATAAGGATAAGATGGTTGATGGGGAAGGACACGGATTATCCACGGGGAGTGTCGCCACAGGCGCCGCGCTCAACCCATGGAGTGAGGTAGTGGGACTTTATGAAGGGATCCGGTGAAAAAAAAACATGGAAAACAACAGACAAACAAGGCGAGACGATGGCGGTGATGATGAATTATTCTCGTTCTTTGTCGGCTGGTCTCTCTTTTCATTCTTCGTTTTTGTCTTCGTGATTCCTCGTTTTCGTTTCTCTGGTCTTATTTCTTAAGAGTATATTCGTAATTTCTTTTCTCTTCAGTCCTCTTCATCTCCTCAATTATTAGGCCGGTCGATTAGACAGAGCTTTTCAGGATACATTTGTGATTTTCTTCCTTTCTTAACTGAGATTGTTTCGTTGAGTTTTTCACTTTTTCACAGAAGCGTTCTCCAGGAGGTTCACTCTTATAATTATGCCTCGCGCGGAATGACAGGAAATCAAACAATGTTATAAAAAATAAAACATTCATAAAATGTCTGGATTCTCAAATTTGTTTCCAAATCCTCAAACTTTTTCATCTTATTATTTGTGATATGGTGATTGAATCAGCATAAATTTAGGATTGTTAGAAAGAGAATTAAAATCCCTCACTGTAGTGCCCACTTTTGACCAGTTAAACTCCGTTATAAGCGGAAAATTAATCTCTTCAAGAGCCTGAAATAACGTCTTACCCCCTACAAAGCATTGCCACATAATGAATGCGCGTGTTAAGAAAGAATTCGCGTGTTAAGTAACTCCTCCCAAGAACGGTTACACTAGGTCTGCGAAGCAATAAGTTCATCTCTCCCCCGTCCCCCTAGGATATGAAGATCGGCCACTTTGGGTGAAAAAGTGCGCCCCCTTTATCGGCCTGACGTCCCCTCGTCAGCCCCCCCAAACGAACATCCTGGGTGCGCGCCTGATCATAAAATCACTAACCTAACTACTGCATTGGTGCAGTAGAAGCAAGTTTAATACGTCGTAAGGTCTAGGGGTCAATTCTAACATTGTTACATTTGACCCCAAGAGAAATGCTACAATTGTCCCCATCGCAAAGCGCAATTCTTAAACCAAATTGCCGCCCAACGAGCTGGCCTAGGCGACAGATTCTGTGCTCATTTCGTGGCTAAACACTCTTTATGCACTGAAACTGTTTTCGCTGTACTTTATCATACCCAGCAATAAGCTAATCGTCTTTAAATATTTAAAAAGTTACAAAACACCCTCAAAAACGCATGATTGTGAACAGCGTCTGACTTACCCACCGCACCGAGTTGAAACTAAGGTGGATTTGGCCGGTCCACCAGCCACTCGAACAAGGTCACTGCAACCCCTTTGGCAGACGTGCTGTGTGGGAAGGATGGAGCTGGAGTGTAGCGAAACCTATATAACCCATCGGGCTCAGATGCCACCGTAATATGCTCCTCTTTAAAGGGAATGTGGCATCTTCATAACCTGATTTTAACTGAGATGGCCAAGTTGTAAAGCAAGTCGGAAAACCCGGTGCTCCATATATCATTTGTCTTGGAACTCGATATTTCCGTAGAAAAAAACTAAAACCTACCTGACACCAACCCCTCATCAACCCCTCGCCGGGCGGCCATTGTTGTGAGCTGCTGGTGTGACGACATATGCTGACGTCACGATGAGCATCAGCCAATCGAAGCCCTTAAAACGTTTAAGTATGGTAGTGGTTGCCAGATCGTGACATCATCCACAGGCTGGTACCTATTTATTTCTTTTTCTAGAGGAGTATTTTGGAAATCAAAATATTGAGCTGTTGTACATTTTTCAGAGAAATTATGATTGGTTTCGTTATTTTTGGCTAAAAGTGCGCCTAATTGCACTAAATTCCAGGATTCGACCAAGGCTAAAACTGCAGGATTCGCTAAAAAGCTAAAACCTACCTGACACCAACCACTCATCAACCCTTCGCCGGGCGGCCATTGTTGTGAGCTGCTGGTGTGACGACATATCCTGACGTCACAATGAGCATCAGCCAATCGAAGCCCTTGAAGCGTTTCAAGTATGGTAGTGGTTGCCAGATCGTGACATCATCCACAGGCTGATATTTATTTCTTTTTCTAGAGGAGTATTTTAAAAATCAAAATATTGAGCTTATTGTACATTTTTCAGAGAAATCATGAGTGGTTTAATTATTTTTGGCTAAAAATACGCCTAATTGCACTAAATTTCTGGATTCGACCAAGGTGCCACATTCCCTTTAACTAGTCTCCTGCGGTGTCTGCCAGTTTCATCACGGGGCAGGACCAGTGTGTTGCCAGTTCTGCCCTCAAAATAAGCTCCAGTAACTTCATCCTCATGTGCTTCAGTTGCCGTAACTGCAGCATCTTGAAGAATCAAGTTCTGTGCCCTTGGAATTTTCTTCTTATCGAGAGTAAGGTATGATTTATTCTTCGAAACGTGCCCAACTTTCATCAGATCTCTCAGGATGGCATAATATGTTACTGTTGTCTGAGTAGCAGAGTTCTTGAATCTAAATCTGGCCACTGAAGTGTATTTGATTGGCATATAGGTCCTCTTATCAGTGCTAGTCCTGGGGGATGAAGTCTGCTAAATATGATATGATATATATATATATATATATATATATATATATATATATATATATATATATATATAGTTTATATACACACACCCAAGCATTCCGAAGTTCAAGGTTTGCATACCTGTATCGGTGGTTGACCAATTTCTCCCTGTTTCTATTTAAGAAATGACCATCGGACATCGCAAGATTATAATTACGGCCAGTCATCCCTCAAGTAGCCTCAACCTTGGGTTGAGCGGGATTGTGGGGTGAGGGGGTCAGGGCCCCCTGAATTTTGGGTCTTGAGTAGGCTTTGTATAGGGCTTGGATTGCCGTTGTAGTAGTAACCCATCCAGGACCCCCGAGGTCGAGGAGAACTCTCCAGCCCTGACCTCAACTCCAAACTGATCAATATCTTTATTTATTTCGCCGCCTTTTATCCATTTCTACTAATGTTCAATTTCTATTCATTGCGCGAGCCAGGGGCGGATCCAGGGGGAAGGAATCAGGTCTTGGCCCCCAAAGCGGTCAAATAGCACCCAGTTTTAGCTAATTTGGGCTGATTTTCGTAAAAAAACAATGTTTCACTATATTTTTCGGATTCCCCCTCCCCAAGACTTTGCTTAGATCTGCCTCTGGCACGTGCAACCTGAATTCGTGGTCTGCATGACGGAACGCGATAGCTCGCGATCACTTGAAAGCTCACACTGTCTATGAGAGTCGGAATTATCCTACTACTTCTCTATCCCTAACGTCAAAAACACAGAGTGCGTTTTTCGACCTTTTAAGTGATTTCTGACCAAAATATATTTGGAGAAAGTTTCTTGAAATTTAATTTTGCATAATAAAAACATAGTCCACGGTTCAAATACGGAAACTTTGATTTTCTCGTAGTATGACCCACCCTAACGCACAATGACGGAGGCCGAGTACCCGCCCCCTCGGGTTTTTTTCGAGATATAGTAAAAACGGTTGCGCTAGCCCCGCCGTACTTTGCATACCTTTTTCCGGATTGTTTTTACAACTTTTTCAAAATTTTAAGGTTAGGTCATCGCAGTTCAGGTCACTAGTGCAGGTCAAGTGACCTGACCTCAAAAAAGTTTAAGATAGCTTAAGTCAGAGCAAGGTGAACTTATCCGATTGAAACTCATACCACATAATGGGCCCACCGAGTTTTCTAAAATATGTTCCGGTATTTTCGATATCGGTGACCTAAGGTCAGGTGCAAGCTTTGGCCTTTCCATTCGACATACATGGGAAAAGTGGTTTTAACTAAAGAACTTGGTAATGGATGGTGATAAAGTATTTGTTTGAGTTTCATTAGATTGACCTTGTCTCTGCAGTTCTAATGATATACATTTTGACCTAATTTGACCTTGACCTGATATCAGGTCAGATCAAATGACATATATGACCTAGCAAGGTCATGTTATGCATCATTCGATTCGGCTTGCTGCGAGGATGCCAATGGTCTTAATCGTTTTGCTGTATTTTTATTTGTTCAGATGTAATGGCAGAAAACCTTCACTTACATGTTATCCCTATGACGGCATGTTTTGACCTCCCGTGACCTTAATTGTGACCTGTCAAAAAATGGTTGAAATATTTTTGATGGAAAAGTGGATGGGCTACCCAATACCGTTTACCGCGTTTCGCTACCTAGCGTGGTTCTCGCGATCTTAGGCTGGGGGGGGCGGGTACCCGCCTCCCCCGTCAAAGCGAAGGTGGCTCAGAACCCCGTCAATGTCCGTGTTAAGACTGTATCCTGTTTCGTTCAAAAGTTAAAGACAAACAATATCGAAAACTGTGACCTTTTGTAACCTCTGTTGGCCTTTGTATTGGCCTGGCCTCAAAATTAAAGACAGTTTGCAGATTTTTCCTTAAGAGCTTTCAAATGATGTCTAGAAACTTGATCTAGCTCTTCTAGAGACCAAGTTACACCATGGGCTTGTCAGTCTCTTTTTAGAAGAGCAGAATCGTCTTACATGGGCTCGGAAATTATAAAACTCATTGGCCTGACTTGATCTGATGGAAACTTTTGGTTATAAGTTGTCAAATAGATCACCGTAGAGGCCTGCAAAGTGACGCGGGTCTCATTTGAATCGGCTCAGAACAATTTGCGAAAAACCGATGACTTGATAATAAATCCTATCCATGATGGCTCAAATGCTGTGGTAAGCCAAGTCTTGCTATTCTGACCGGTTAGACGTTTATCGTGGCCTGAATTTAACCCTGCAGTTTTTTCTTCTTCTCTTCATCACACTACGATGCCCATAAAAATACCTATGTAAGCCGGATATGCCATGCATACAAATAATTCTTGTTTAAAACTCTAACCTGATATCATGTTGACATTTGCCGTATTTGCCTTACATCAGATGAATGTTTCATCCGCATGACTGACGAAAACTTTCGAAACGAAAAATCATTTTATGATTTCCAGCTGTTTTTTTCAACATTCGCGATCTATCGCCAACTATACTCCTAGAAATACATGATTTTCCACCTCTAGCCCTACAGTCAGAAAGTTGAGAGGACAACTAAACCCGCTGCCCTCACACCTACGCCTATGAACCAATGTTTACAATAGCTTAGGTAGTTGAAATTATTTTTCGGATAATACTTTGTCCAGCCAATTACGCCTTTTCCGCACAATAGTAAAGAAAGCGATGGACATCGACATTTGGGTGCAGACCCGGTGTCGTTACATTGAGCACACCGAGCGGTCCCTCAGGGGAGGCCGACCCTTTCTCCCTGAATCCATCTGTGGCTAGGGCAGGGGACAACTTTCCTGCTTCCATGTACACAGGGCTGCATTCTTTCTTGAACCTGAAGAACCTGCACACCGGTATTATTTATCTGGTCGACGCACAGACACCACACCCACCTACTTATGTGCATGTGTTCATGTATTGTTTGCCCAGAATCCTTTCCTCGGATTACATTTTGTTATGATTGTCACTTGCCGATATACCTTTGCTTATATGTCGTGCGTGAGCGTTGCATGCATTTTCTGGAATACGGTTGAGAAAACAAAGTGTGATTAATCATAGGTGCAAGGCTTCTCAAATTTGCGTGACTTGTTCATTGAAGCATTCTGAGCAAAAATCTGAATTTGCCCCCCGATGGATTGCCTGTGCTGATTTATAGAAAAAACTCAGTAAGATACATATAACTTTTTATTTGATCTCCAAATCGACCGGCCAGTACCACATAACATGTAACTGGCATGTTTTTGAACCTATGCACTTAAAGCAGCGGGTGAAAGAAGACAGTTTCATACGCAACTTTACATGGATAAATCTTCTTAACCATCCAATCCACTCTTTCCAGACTTATCATAGGGAGAACCAGAATATGTGTGGATTGATATCTCATTGGAGGTGCCTGGACACCCGCAATGAAGCGACAAAGCAGTCTTGACATATCCTTTTCTTTATTTTAGCTTCATTTTTATGACTTTATAATGATTTTATACATGTTGATAGGCCTGTAGAAGGGATAAAATACACTTTACACTATGCTACCACCTTCCGATACGGTGGTTATTTACATTTTTGAAATTTGGGCACGCCCAATCATTTTCAATAACCCACGCCCTTGAGAGCAGTGAACTAGATTCGGCCGGACCTCATATTCTACCAAAGCCTTTCAATATTTGTTTTTAAAAATGTTTTTCAAGCTGCAGCAAATTTTTCTTTTTGGAGTCGGAGTCTCACTAAAGTCATCAAGGGAGAATACGAAGACCCCAACCCTACCATTCAAACGAGCACCTCCCGCAATTAACGATTAATATAGAGCCAAAGTTTAACATGTTCATGAGCAGTGGACCGAGGCCCAACTCACTACCAGGTGAGCTACTGGGGTAGCTTAAATGACACAAAACGATTTTGAGTCCTACAAAATCCTAGGCATTACTGAAAAATATATTGTGTGTGTCCTTGACAATTTTAAAACTGGCAGCCATAAAAAACCCATCGTCAGCTTAATCGATATCAAGGTCATCGATGAACTATGAAAGAGCCGGATAATACAGCTGCCTGCGTAACGTTCTTTTCTTTTTAAACAAGGAATTACTTTCATCGTCGGATTAAATTTTTTCTGAATTTACCGCAGACATCATTTTTCTTGGCTCTTCATTTATTTGACTCATTTGAAGTCACTATGATCAATGGGAAGACCAAATTGTCTCCCCTTCCAAATGTGAAAATTCACCGCCACGCATGCCAGCGTCGACTAGTCGAAGCCTCCTAAAAGAGCGAACAGCACAGTGGTCGGCTCATAGAGCGCCGTAGTCGGCGAGCAACTGCTCCATGTCGCCATTCAGGTCGTAGGCGCCGAAGCAGCTCTCGGTCACCTCCTGGAGAGTCAGCGGCCGCGCGCGCACCTCCACCACGTTATTGGAGCGTCCGCTGGAGACGAGCCTGACCACCAGCATGCTGCCGCAGCTTGTCATCGGCGCTGAGGTGACACCAGAGAGCCGCGTCAGTCTGACCCGAGATTTCCGGGTCTCCTCTCATAGGGTAGGCGGGAATCATCCCACTTGGGTGCCAGAACAGCCGAACCTTTTTATATTACCAGGAAACCCATCAGATTTACATTATACGAGAGAGCATACGGTATGCAGGCTGCAGTCACCCTGAGCCGCCTAGCATGCCTAGTGAAGGAAGCAGGTGCAAACTCGGCAAAAACATAAGAGGCTGGTGGATTTTGCCTTCTTCTGTGTGTATGTTATAGGCCATAGTCTAGTTGTCCGATAGTGTTTCAGATCACCGAATGTAGATGCCCTTCAAGAGATTAGGGGCTCAGTGTTTTCAACTTAGCCAAAGTTCCCGACATGTGTAGCCAGCATCACAGACTTCAGAACGTCCAGGGACGTCGTTCAAGGTTCTGAAGGAGATATTATTGGCTTGAAATCACCATGTAGTCTGAGCGCCATAAGAATTTATAATACAACAGCATTCCTTTATCCTACCGAAAATACTTGAGTGATATCGAACGGTATCATCAATTTATTTACTTTTCTAAGCTCATCCCCAAACTCGTTGTTAAGCTCGAATATTTTCTAGCCCTTGCTTTCCGGGGTCTTCATGTGAAGTGACCTTGGTATTTCGTACCTATTATATGACAATACGGCGTCACCACCCGGATTAAAATGTGAGTGACCTGGTGCAAACGTTGGCAATGTCGAAGTATATCTCTGAATTAAAGGGAATATGACACCTTGGTGCAATTCTAGCTTGTACTGGTTTTAGGAAGAATCCTTGCTGAAGATTATGTATGTGGCCTTATTTCATTTAGAAAAATGGCCAATAAGTCGAATAATTTGTTTTATTTGATTCTCCTCATGTAGAGATAGAATATATCAAAATGTTGTGACTTGGCGTAAAATTTGGCGTAAAATTTCGCAATGCTTTGCGCCAGATTGAACCATTTTGATTGCCCCCATACGTGAATACGAATACAAATGAAGCGTGAGTAGCTAGAACAGTATAATTAGCTAATTAGGAAATGAAGTGACCCTTTTCGATATCGGCTATTCCTTATGTAACAAAACACATTTAGGTACATTTCAAACTAGTCATTGAAGAAAGTTATTAGGTTTTGTAGTTACCAGTACGGAAAGCACGTTCAGCACGTAGGTTTTAACGAAATTCAAGCACGAGCCTGAGCATTACGTCATGCTCCCAAGTTCAAGTGATACCAACGGGGCAGGAGGAGATCGGTAGGAGGGGCATTTCACGACAAATGGACAAGTCGATAACACCCTCATGTCGCAGATTTCGGTGTATTTTTTGTCAGGGGGCTATTGATGGAGCTGATGACGATTTTTGTATTCATTTTCCTCCCTGACTTACGGTTTGAAAATTATAGCCTGAGGCATTTTGACCATACCTACTTGCATGTCTTTTTTAAAGACTAAATTTTACCTGTATGCTTCTACAAATGCCATAAAATCTTGGTCTAGGTATATAAAGGACGAATTACGCATTGTGGTTCCTTAGAAATATACTTCAAAAAATTAAATTTTAAATATATTATACATTCTTCAATTTTTCGAAATTTATAAAAAAACTATTCTCCTATGAATTATTTTAAACTTCTTGAGGCTCACATTACTCTTTATACTTTTTTCTATAAAGTTCAGCAATAAAAAGAATGGAGACTTTAACAGAAAGCGAGATCTGAGCTCCCAAACGTCCCGATCCCCACTTTTGTGAGGTTCGTGCGCCAGCGCGGCCCGCCGCCGCTGCAACTATCAAACGTCTCTGGTCACGAAAAAGGTGTCAATGGTGGAATTGGTTGGCAATAAGGGTAAGGATGTATTTAAAACAATAAATTGTAATCAATGTCCCATTCCTTAACACCCGCACTGGAGATGCGTTGGACACTTACGGGCACTGGAGGGAGGGGGAACTGGTAGGCCCCCTGAGCTCTCGGAAATTAGGAGGCTTAGAAAAACTCCGGTTGGGTACTGGGTGGGAACTACTGAAATTTATATTAGGCCGCCCCCGCAGAAGGCCCCCCCCCCCCCATACACGGCGCCCCACCGCCCCCCCCCCCCCTACCCCCAACCCCCCCCACAAACCCCCCCCCCCCGCCCCCCCCCCCCCGCCGCGCGACCAACAACCAACCCCAACAACCCCCCTATGACTGATCTTAATTGACCCAGGTCAGTATTGCCAAGTTCAAACGAGGTCATAAAGGTCAAGTATTAGCCGTGCTGGGTATTCATCCGGAAATGCCGTGATTAAGCTCAAAGAAGTCCAGAATGCACTAAAAACAGAGCAAGGTCACAGTGAGAACGTCCCAAGAATTGTAAACCTAATTTTTGGGGTTAAGGTCATTCAAGGTCATTGACATATGACGTCACAATATGACATATTCCCCTTATTTACACAATGACTAGCACCATAGCAACCGTTGGACGGGAAATGAGCATTGACCGTTACCCATGACATTTCAACACGCGCATTGACGGGGGGTGGGTACCCGCCCCCTCGGGTTTTTCGAAGATAGTAGAAAAACGGTGGCGCGTAGCGCCGGTGTACTTGGTATACCTTTTCCCTCATCATTTTTACAACTTCTGTGAAAATTTTAAGGTTAGGTCATTTCGGGTCAGGTCACCAGTACAGGTCAAGTGACCCGACCTAAAAAACGTTTAAGATAGCATAAGTCGGAGAAGGGTGAACGTATCCGATTGAAACTCATATCACATAATGGCCCCACCGAGTTCTCTAAAATATGTTCCGGTATTTTTGATATCGATGACCTAAGGTCAGGTACGAGGCATGACCTCTCTATAGGAAATACATGGGCAAATGGTTTTTACGGAATAACTCAGTAATGGATGGTGATAGAGCATTTATTTTAGCTGCATTAGACTCACCTCGGCTTTGCGGTTCTAATGATATGCATTTTATATAATTTGACCCTGACCTGACCTCAGGTCAGGTCAAATCCTTCATTTGACCTAGCAAGGTCAAATTATATATCATTCGATTCGGCTTGCTAAGAGGATTCATATAGTTTAAGTCGTTTTGCTCTATCTTTACTTGTTCAGATGTAATGGCCGAAAACTGAATTTACATGTTATCCCTATGACGGGCATGTTTTGACCTCTCGTGACCTTAAATGTGACCTGACAAAAAATGGTTCAAATGTTTTCGATGGAGAAATGGATGGGCAGCCAAACGCCGTTTACCGTTTTTTGCTACCTACCGTGGTTCTCGAGATCTTAGGGGGGGGTGGGTACCCGCCCCCCCCCGTCAATGCGAAGGTGGCTCAGACCCCTGTCAATGCGCGTGTTAATTTGACCTGTGACCTTGACCTTTACATTGATTTATCTTAACTGTGACGTCGTAGCATAATATACGTTATACTGGGTAACGCCATGCGACCGGAAGCACCGGACCAATGCTGGAATGCTGGTATGGCCTTGAAATGTGACCTTGACCTTCATGAGGGGTGAAATTGACATATAATCGTGTTTTATATGGCGCTATAACGTTGCCAGTTGGTCTTTGATGCACGCGAACTGGTGTAACCGCGCGATTGCAGCGATTTCAAAATAAAGGGTTGAACTTTGAAAGCCTATAATTACAGATTGGGGCCGATTTTCAAGGTTATTTGACCAATCGACGTGCCATTAAATATTCTCAAAAGTAGCGAAATAGCGTTTTTTTGCCACGAAGGGTTCTCCGGCTCCCTAGAAAAAAGTAGGTGGGGGCCTCCGAGGCTCTGCTACAGTGTGCTTTTTAACACGCGCTGTTATGAGGCTCCAGGTTACTTTACTGGCAGGAGGGTTACCCATCCCCTTACGATCTCAGCATACAGGCTTGGAAGGGAACACGGAAAGCAGTATTCCATTGCTTGCCTCGATCTCTACCAAAAATTCTTCAACAAAAAGTACTCAAATTAGCTATTGAGCTCAGAAAACGCTTCAATAAGGCAGTCGCGAGAAACATTTAAGATTCACCAGTTCGTACCGGTTAATTCGAAGACCGTTATT
Organism: Lepas anatifera; assembly: GCA_034440635.1. Taxonomy (NCBI): domain Eukaryota; kingdom Metazoa; phylum Arthropoda; class Thecostraca; family Lepadidae; genus Lepas; species Lepas anatifera. Next base: position 699,736 of record JAOTON010000481.1, on the reverse strand, counting down.
GTCCATGAGCTCTCGAATGATGAGGGACAGAAGGTTCGAGTTTCAAATTGAGTCTGTGAAGTTCAATGGCACGATGTGATGGAGTCGTTCTTCCGATCCGTGGGTCAGATCTTAAATAAAGCAGTATGTCTTAATCTTATATGTTCGAAAAGCAGTTGTCGGCGTGGACGCCACGTGGCTTTTTGTTTATGATGTGTGGTTTCTAATATAAATTGAACTGGGATACATGCAACTTTTTTAGAGTATGGGTAGAAAAAATATATCTAAAAAACCTAAGACAACAGCAATAATCGGCTTTTGACGCATAATCCTCCCACTACATTTTCCACCAAATGCACCAGTGTGTCGGAATCGTTCCGAATGTTACAGTTAGCCTGGTCCGGATTTAGGTTTTTTCTTCAGAAAGTAACGGATCGTTGTTCATTAGATGCATTTTTTGATGCTGATAACGATGCGCTCATCAGAAATGCAATTTTCGAAAAACTTTTGGTGGCCCACTCGAGTTGAAGTTGTTTCATTTTGCCCAATTTTCCACTTTTTGGCTCACCATCAACCCATATTACCAACGAGGTGCAAAAAATTGCACTGGGTTGGTAGTTTGGTTCATTGGTGTTCCATTCGCTTTGTTTTTGTTGTTATAACTTGCACACATAACGGTTATTTTTTGCTTATCATATACGCTTTTAGTTGAGCTTGCACTGGCTCTCCATAGATGGCGCTAGCGGCGTGACATAGTAAGTGAATACTGATTTCCTCGGGGACCGGGAATGTGAACAGCAACGTGAAAGGTGAGAAACAATTGCGAATTGGATTGTATAAACGCACTTAAAGAGCTGTTTTCAAGCAGCACTGAAGTTGTTAACACTGTTTCTCAGGTATTTTAAGCATGCCATGTCCAAATATTCTGCTGCTGCCAAAGTCCCGACCATAACCCTTTACCAATAGACGCAGGAACCGTTCGGGCTGTGGTGGTGGCTGTTGCACCCAACTTTCAGAGTGTGGCAGCAGCTCTAACCCCGCCCCCCAGTTTGAGCCGATTCTGAACTTCTCTGTTAACATTTAAGTGATATGCCTAATCACCCCCGGCCATACCAACGTGGAAGCCCCTTCCTCCAACTTACACCTTTCCTCCGACTAAAATAGTCTCTCCACCTATGCCTTCACCGACTGAATTCTTCCGTATTTGCGCCAAAAAGACTCTGCAGCAACCCTACTTTGACTGAAGTGCGAGGGTATCAGCATTGGTCACCAGGTTTTAAGGACTGAAGGAAACATGTTGTATGAAATCACAAAATAAGCTTTCCAACGTTTCCGCACCTTGCACTAGCTGCATTGGATAATAATCTATAATCATATGGTAATCGATAATCATCGGCATAATCTAAGTGCTTACGTTATCTTTTCCTTTCAGTTCTCTGATCGAAATTGAAAAAGGAGGGACGGTTATATCTGCAAGAAATAAAGGAGTCTTACCGTGAGTTTTGTATATCATAGGGCGCCTTCTTATGACAAGAATTGAACTCATGGAGGAGCGGAGCAAAGATGAGTGTCATATTCCTATGGAAGAATGGAAGAACAGGGTAACAGCAGGGGTTATGGATGTGTGTGCCAGCGTATCACTCCATACACGTGCAAATCAGGCCATACTGAAGGAACTAAAAGGGCTTTGGAAAGAAAGAGTACAAAAAAGAAGCATGCAAACAAGTTTGGCAAGCGAGCTGCTATACCAACTGCTGCGATGGATTCGCTGTTTGATACCAGCAGCCGAGAACTTGAGCCTGGACTAGCAGAAGACAGTGTTTCTGGCCGACCAGCCAAGTGCCAGACGTCTTCAGACAGACAGCCTCGATCAGGAAACCACAGCACGATGGCAGAGGAGAGCTCAGTGAGCGGGTCGAGCAGTCATGAGAAGAGCAGCCGTCACCTCCCCGAGTCAACAGGCGACGGCCGAGACAGCAAACACGCCTGTGGAAACTGGTGTTTCAGGTAACGCTATCATCTGCTAAGCTATAATGATTCGGTAATCCCGATCAAAGGGATATTATCTGTGTATGAGCAATGCTATTTTCAAAAACCAGACTGCTCATCAATTCTAACAAAACACCCACAAGCTATATGTACATATATTTGTCAAAACACTGTCCAAGTCGTTCACTGTCAATAGCTCATAAACCATAAGACATGGTACGTATTGCTTGTCCTTCTCTTATCCTTCCTTACGGCTCCATAACTCATAAAACATAAAAATGGTAGGCATTACTTGTCGTTTTTCTACGGCCTATCCTTCCTTGTGGTTTGAGTTATGAACTGTGAACGACTTGGGCAGTGTTTAAAAAAATATATAAATATATAGCTTGTGGGTGTTCTGATAGGTTCTGATAGGATTTTGCTGGCTCCCACGCAGCCGACCCGGGTTCAAGGCCCGGCGGCTTCCCTGAACAAGGAGCAAGCTGGCTCCCGAGAAACCCTTCCAACAGGGAAAGAGTTGGCGACGCCATATGACCCTGGCAGTTGGTGCGTCGATAAGCCCCAATAATTATTATTATTATTCTGATAGGATTTATGAGCAGACTGGTTTCTGATAATAGCATTGTTCATACACAGATAATATCCCTTTGATCAGGATTACCAAGTCATTATAGCTTAGCAGATGATAGCGCTACCTGAAACACCAGTTTCCACAGGCGTGTTTGCTGTCTCGGCCGTCGCCTGTTGACTCGGGGAGGTGACGGCTGCTCCTCTTATGACTGCTCGACCCGCTCGCTGAGCTCTCCTCTGCCATCGCGCTGTGGTTTCCTGATCGAGGCTGCCTGTCTGAATACGTCTGGCACTTGGCTGGTCGGCCAGATACACTGTCTTCTACTAGTTCAGGCTCACGTTCTCGGCTGCTGATATCAATCAGCGAATCCATCGCAGCAGTTGATGTAGCAGCTCGCTTGCGAAACCTGTTTACATGCTTCTTTTTGTCTCTCTTTCTTTCTAAAGCCCTCTTAGTTCCTTCAGCACGACCTGTTTTGCACGTGTAGGCAGTGATACGCTTGCACATACATCCATAATCTCAGCCGTTACCCTGTTATTGATACTTTCATAAGAATATGGCACTCATCTTTGCTCTGCTCCTCCATGAGTCTAATTCTTGTCATAACAAGGTGCCCTATGACATACCAACTCACGGTCAGGCTCTTTTGTTTTTTGCAAATATTACCGTCCGTCCATGTTGAATTTTGTTCAGAGGAAACATAAAACTGCAAGGAGAACATAACGTAGAAGTTGGATTATGCCGGTATGTGAATTATTCAATGCAACTAGTGCAAGATGTCTAGTCGTTGGAAGTCGTTGGAAATTTTAGGATTTCATACAACATATTTTCTTCGGTCCTTAAAACCTGGTGACCAATGTCATGTTTGTAATAAAATGTTTGCATAATGCCAAACCGGTCGATTTTTTCTGCTGGACCACAACGTTAAAAATTATCAATCCTATCCGTATACGTAAAACATATAATTCTCCTCTGGGCCACAACGACCTCTAAATATGTCAGAGGAGACTGGGCTAGACGTCACTAGCCTCAAAACTGATGCCCTCTCTCTTCAGTCAAAGTAGGGTTACTGCAGAGTCTTTTTGGCGCAAATACGGAAGAATTCAGTCGGTTAAGGCATAGGCGGAGAGACTATTTTAGTCCGAGGAAAGGTGTAAGTTGGAGGAAGGGACTTCCGCGTTGGTATGGCCGGGGGTGATTAGGCATATCACTTAAATGTTAATAGAAAAACTGGGGAGAGGGGGTTGGAGCTGCTGCCACACTCTGAAAGTTGGGTGCAACAGCCACCACCACAGCCCCCACGGTTCCTGCGTCTATTGATAAAGGGTTATGGTCGGGACTTCAGCAGCAGCAGCATATTTGGACATGGCATGCTTAAAATACCTGAGAAACAGTGTTAACAACTTCAGTGCTGCTTGAAAACAGCTCTTTAAGTGCGTTTATACAATCCAATTCGTAATTGTTTCTCACCTTTCACGTTGCTGTTCATATTCCCGGTCCCCGAGGAAATCAGTATTCACTTACCATGCCACGCCGCTAGCGCCATCTATGGAGAGCCAGTGCAAACTCAACTAAAAGCGGAGATAATAAGCAAAAAATAACCGTTATGTGTGCAAGTTATAACAACAAAAACAAAGCGAATGGAACACCAATGAACCAAACTACCAACCCAGTGGAATTTTTTGCACCTCGTTGGTAGTAAGGGTTGATGGTGAGTCAAAAAGTGGAAAATTGGGCAAAATGAAAAATCTTCAACTCGAGTGGGCCACCAAAAGTTTTTCGAAAATTGCATTTCTGATGAGTGCATCGTAATCAGCACCAAAAAGTGCATCTAATGAACAACGATCCGTTACTTTCTGAAGAAAAAAACCTAAATCCAGACCAGGCTAATGTTACAGTAATACGTTCAGTTTTTTTCGGAGGGGCTCAAATTTTCATGTTAGCAATAGTAGCCTCCACACCACATCTAGTTCATTCGCAATGTCACCGAAGCGCAGTCTTGCTCAGTTCTCCCCTCCCCGTTTACCCCACTTCCCACCGGACGCGTCTATGCGGCGTGCCGACTGCAGGCTGAGTGGCCGGCGACGGTGTCGGGCCTGGTCTGCGGTGCTCGTTACTGATTTTGCTCTGTAGTCTCCATTCTTTTTATTGGCGTTATATGTAGTTTAAATAATGTTCTTTCACATGAAGTTGTTTTGAAGTCAATAAAAACATAGGAAATATGTATGCTTGTCTTTGCAAAAGTTTTGAATTAGAATTATACAAATTCGTGCCAATTAATATAATTAAACTTACATATTTGTATTTTTCAGACTTTTGTAATTATTTTCATGTAACCTCATGAAGGAACACCTTTCACTTAAATGCCTACAAACTCAAGCGAAAAGTCCGATGCACGCGTCCGATGCTGGATTGCCCGAGGCTATAACTCCGAAACGATTATCCGGACGAGACTAAAAATACCACAGTCGTTTTCAGCGCCACTGATAACCCTAGTCCCAAATTTTCATGAAAATCTGAGATATGAGGGTGTTATTTCAACCCATCGATTTGTCGAGTTGCCATGGAATGCCCAGGAAGAGAATTTTTACCTGTATTATCCGCGAACGGTATGTTCTGGGAAGATGAAATTTGGATAGAGCTGTTTCTCGGCACACTCTGTCACATGACTATCCCAGTTTCAATCCCATTACAAAGCTGCCACATTCCCTTTAATATTGTTTTCATATAGGTTTGAATTTGAAAATCTATAAAAACTAAGTAGGTGGAGAACTGTTGGCAGCAGCATTGTTATTATGTGCTTTAAAGTGGTGTTGAAAATGACCATTATCTGCCACATTATTTTTTATTTTAGACCTAAATTAACGCTAAAAGAATAGATACAATAATAATTGAATCTTCATTATTCATATATCTCTATCTTCATTATTGTATCTATTCTTTCAGTGTTAATTTAGGTCTAAAATAAGAATAATTTGGCAGATAATGGTCATTTTCAACACCACTTTAAAGCAAATTTATAAAAATGTGACCCGATCTTTATTACTGTTTCATCACTTGACGGACTCATCAATTATTTGAAATGTGGTCAGGTTAAGTTGTTTTCGGTTCTGAATGGGTCTCCGACTACGTCGGAAAAATAAGAGGGGGCACGTTAGAACACAGTCCACTGCACTTGTTAAGTAAATGCTTGGAGTGTGTGCCAGTGGTCAAGAAGTGCAGCGTGGGAAGGCGTACACTAGGTCCTACAGCAGAACAGTGCTGACATCATAGGACCTCGGCAGCTGGTGTGCCTTTAAACGGCAGCAGTTATCCGTATCGGGGACGGCGGGTTTCGGTGGATCATTACCGAAATTGTTCCGACTGTGGCCGCACGTCCTACTGATGGAGCTCATCAGCGAGGTGTCCAGTCCCGCCGTTTCCCCAGTCTCCAGGTAATCGTGCCAGCCCGAGGCACCGCACGAACTCTGCCGAGGAAGACAGAGGGAATGCCGGATGCGCCAACCTCGAGACTGGCAACATTTAGTGGATGATCGCAACCATGGCACTTTACCATTCACAAAATAAACAGACAAGTTGTGTATTTTTTCTGCATGAGGTTTTATTATGGTGTACTAATCATGCACGAATATATACATATATTGAAACACCGGACGTCGACAGAACAATAGAGAGAGAGAGAGAGAGAGAGAGAGAGAGAGGAGGAGGAGGGTCAGACCTTATCGCCGACGTTGATGCTGGTCAGCTGGGCGTCCATAGGGCTGATGCTGAGCAAGGTGCAGTTCTGACGACGACCGTGATTACGCAGCGTATACACCTCTGAGCCGTCCATCAGCTGATTACAGGCTGCAACGCAACGCAACGCAGAGGTCAGCCAAGGCACACTCTGAGCGTGGTCGGGGTTCGGGTCTACCTACCCTATCCACCCGTCTCTAACGCCTGTTCCGCCCACTTATTTGGCAATGGCAAACGAAAGCTCCATCGTCCCGTTTGCTGGAGTGCTCCAGCTCGGCTCGCTTGTTCTCAGGTCTATAGCGCTTTATGCTCTTGCTAAGCCGATAGTGCTTAGGTTAAATGTTGACGATCCGGTAAAAATAGTTAAAAGGTGTTAATATCCACCAGGAAATCTTAGTGTCCTGCTTGTACAAGAAGTGTTTCAAATCTGCTCTGACGTATCGGTGCGGTTTGGGACGGACCACCAGTGTTGGGAGTGGGACTGAGGGGCAGGGTATGGCGATATCGTCTGACAGTGTTGGGCGGCGTTGGGTTGGGTTGACGAGCAAGGTTGGGACGGTGCTGACGAGAGGAGCTGAGGCAGCATTTCTGGGTCCTGAAGGGATGGTTCGGGACAGCATTACGGACTGCTGGTGAAAGTGGCCCGGGCAGCATTACTGGCTACGTACGGCAGGGATCGGGGCAGTATTAATGGGTACTGACGGGAGGAGCCCGGGCAACATTACTGGCTACGTACGGGAGGGATCGGGGCAGTATTAATGGATGCTGACGTGAGGACTCGGGGCAGCACTGATGGGTAGTGACGAGAGACGCCTAGGCAGCAGTACTAGGAAGTGGCGGGAGGCGCCTGGACAGCACTACTGGGTAATGGCGGGAAGGGTCGGGTCAGTATTATTGACGGGCGTGGTTGCGGCAATATTACAAGGCACTTATGGGCAGGGTTCTGGCAGTGCTACTAGACACCATTTAGGCGGGTCCAGGATTTCCAATCGAGGAGGGGGGCATAGGACCAGGGGTCGTCAAATTATATCACGGGGGCGCCGATAGTTACATCCTGAGAGGCACCGTGGCCATTTCAGGGGGCACCGAGTCTCAATCGCGAGGGGAGGGGGCAAGTGTCCGCTTCAGTTTGTATTCGCCTATGATGCACTGGCTGGTGAGATTGGTGCAGCATTACTGATTACTGACGGGCGCAGCTGGGGTGATACTGACGGGCGCAGCTGGGGTGATACTGAGGGGCGCAGCTGGGGTGATACTGACGGGCAGGTTTGGAACAGCATTAACTACTCCGGATACATGAGCAGCTTTATTTTCTATTTACGTACCGAACCAGGAAGGGAGCTAGTAAACTCATGTGACTGGGAATCCGCCTTCGGGGCTCAGGTTATTAAAGTCGATAAGTGCGTTTCCGCGGCCAGTATGTAAATAGAGCGTACTGGAACTACTCGTGTATCTGTGAACAGGCTACTGACGGGCGGCATTGGGGTAATACTGACGGGTGGGATTGGTGTGATACTTACGGGCGGGGTTTGGGTAATACTGACGGCAGAGGTGCAGAAAGTATGCTGGCTGTCACAAACTCAATGCGACGTATGCCTCCTCTGTCACACAGAGCTGGAAATAATAATTGTATACTTGAATACTATTTCCAATATGCTGAATGTCCTCTACCTGTCCCTTACTTTTTGCAGCAGACAAGGTTCTAGCACCAAACCATTACAGCATGAAAGTAGTAAGTTTTCATTTAGAGATCATCTTTTTGTTTTTGGAAGGAAAATTTCCAATTATCGGTCATTTTTTCCAGTATTGGGGTCATAACTATTATTGGCAACTCTGACTGCAGTTTCCCCCAATGACATGCATTTCCTTTTTGAGGAAGTTTTCATTTTTGAAAGGAGTGTTTCCAATTATGGTACTTTTCCACATGATTACATGTAGCAATTATCATGAAAATAGTCATTATTGGGAACATACCTATTAATGGGAGCGTACATGTACACACAATTGGGAACCCTAACCACAGCCTCCTCCCCCCACTAAACTTCTATCTCACTTATCAACAAAAGGGAAAAATGTCAATGTCAACATAGTATTTGAATCTACCTAAAATGTGTTGGTAAAATGGACCTTAGGTAGCATTTTTATAAACACATCAAATGCTTAAAATTTGCATCCCACTCACAATCATTACCTGCCTGGTCATTCCTTTTTGCAGTAAAAACTCTGAGGCAACTAGCCTGCATAGATGTAAAATTATGTCTATTGCCCTAATAGGTACAGAGGTATTGGAATTCACATGCCAAAGAAAGATCCAGTGTAGTCAAAATCCTGCTTTAACTCCATGCAGTTCAGGTCCTGTGCGTTGCTTACCACCACTGGTAGTAAGCAACACACCCCCAACCAGCGTTTTTCGAAGTCTATTTGTTTCTGAGATTTGCTGTGATTTTCTGAGATAAGAAGGGGGTCTACTCGGCCCTCTCCAGTCACAGTACACGTTACTTCCAGGCCCTTCTCCAGTGTGGGTGTTAACACTTTGTGGAGGACTGCATTAGCACACATTTGCTATCTGTACAATATTGATATGATAATTTGATCATGAAAACTCACCTGAATCACTGTTGTTGCCAGCCTGTTGCTGGCGCCAACTCTCCCAACTTCCTCCAGCTCCAAATCTATCTAACCAATCTAGGGCACAAATAAACTAAGGCACAAGCAGGCTAAGGAATGAAAAACCAAGCTTGATATAGGAAAGTGCATCAGTCTTACAATAGCCTACATTCATCTTAGATTAGCCATGGGCAGCAATATTCATTCTAGCTAGTTTCAGCCTGCACTTATCTTAAATATACCTAATGAATATGCCCTCCCAAAATAAGTGGCTTCCCGCCTGTTTAAATTTTTGGCAGGCTCTACATCACATAAACATTTCTAACTTGTCTTGTCGCTGTTGCGCAGTTTAAGTATAATTGCTGCCCAGCCATGTTTATTTTCTCACTCACTTAGTACTTTTATTAGTAGCTTTTAGGCGTACTTAATACTAAATTCGAAGAAATAGGGGCCAATAAATCGAAGACACTCAATCTGTAAATATGATTTAACCTGAAAAAATGGACAGAAAAGTACTTGATAAAGTATCTGCGTTATCGTTAATGCCTTAAATATGCCCACAATTATGTATTTCTCGAAAAAATTGACTGTCACATTTCCGGTATCTAGGCGACAACTTTCTGCAAACTACTAACAATCAGCCCCATTGGGCTGCATGTTAAAATCTGGCAACTGTGACAGCGGTTTGCGGGTTTTCTGCAGCGGGGTCCCTCGTTTTAGTAGAAACTGAACACAGTACCAATATTGTATTACTAATGGTACGCTGTGCAATTGAAGAACAGAGCTGCTAAGTTAAAATATTCCCTACACGCTTCATTCTCTATTTCGAAAATATGGGGTTTGATCTTGAGCCATACAGTCAGGATCGCTATTTTGTCACAATTATGCACCTCAATTTTCGTAAATGTGTCACAAACTCCGGTAGCCGAGTTGGCAAGTTTCTGCACCTCTGACTGACGGGCGGGGTTGGGGTGATAATTACGGGCGGGGTTTGGGTAATACTGACGGGCGGGGTTGGGGTGATACTGACGGGTGGTGTTTGGGTAATACTGACCGGGCGGGGTTGGGGTGATACTGACGGGGGTTTGGGTGATACTGACGGGCAGGGTTTGGGTGATACTGACGGGTGGGATTGGGGTGATACTTACGGGCGGGGTTGGTGTAATGCTGACGGGCGGTGTTGGGGTAATAATGACGGGTGGGATTGGGATGATACTGACGGGGGTTTGGGTGATACTGACGGGCGGGGTTGGGGTGATACTTCCGGGCGGGGTTGGTGTAATGCTGATGGGCGGTGTTGGGGTAATAATGACGGGCGGGATTGGGATGATACTGACGGGGGTTTGGGTGATACTGACGGGCAGGGTTTGGGTGATACTGACGGGCGGGATTGGGGTGATACTGACGGGTGGTGTTTGGGTGATACTGACGGGCAGGATTGGGGTGATACTGCCGGGTGTTTGGGTGATACTGACGGGCGGGGTTGGGGTGATACTGACGGGCGGGGTTGGGGTGATACTGACGGGCAGGGTTTGGGTGATGCTGACGGGCGGGATTAGGGTGATGCTGACGGGGGTTTGAGTGATACTGACGGGTGGGGTTGGGGTGACACTGACGGGCGGGGTTTGGGTGATACTGACGGGCGGTGTTTGGATGATACTGACGGGCGGGGTTTGGGTGATACTGACGGGCAGGGTTTGGGTGATACTGACGGGCGGGATTGGGGTGATACTGACGGGTGGGGTTTGGGTGATACTGACGGGCGGGGTTGGGCCGGTGCCGCACGTGGACGGAGACGAAGGAGCCAGCGGCCGGTAGTCGGTACTGGAGCAGTGCCATGTTTTGCGAGCTGATCAGGTGGCGGCGGGGGTTCTCTGGCCGGCCTGTCCCGCAGAACTCCTGCACTCGCTCCGGCAGGGGACGGCTGTGATCGCTGGCCGGCGGGAACAGTTCACCGTTCATCTCCCAGCCGTCCAGCAGCTGCAACACACAGCCCACCCTCAGGTCAGCCCGTTCATATCCTGTCCGTACAACAGCTGTAACACACAGCACACCGTCAGGTCAACCCGTTCATCTCCCAGCCGTACAACAGCTGTAATAGACAGCACACCGTCAGGTCAGCCCGTTCATCTCCCGTCCGTCCAGCAGCTGTAATAGACAGCACACCGTCAGGTCAGCCCGTTCATCTCCCGTCCGTCCAAAAGCTGTAATAGCACACCGTCAGGTCAGTCCGTTCATCTCCCAGCTGTCCACCAGCTGCAACAGACAGCGTCGTTAGGCCATCCCTGTCATCTCTAAACCAGCCAACAGGTGCAGCATACACGTCTTCAGTTCTCTTCATTAATCTAGAGAATCACAGCTGAAATTAAAGCATCATTGCCTGCTGAATATTCTATATAATTATCATTTTAGAAGTAGAAGTGAAAGAGAAATGACAAACAGCTAAGGTTTCTCTTGCCTACATCAGCCTGTTGCCAATGAACCAGATAGAGACCGAATGTGATATACCTTATTCTTTTGGACTAGCTTTGGAAAAATTATCATATGTTTTATAACACCATACTATTAGTTCTTAAACAATTCATTGATTAAGTATTTCTCAATTTTTGCAATTCCAAATTAGGGCAAATCACTCCTCCTCGAAATATTACAGACGATGGACTCGGTGCGTTAGACTGCGCTACCATGTTCAACACCAAGGAACATTGTTCTGATTTGGGCATGGTAGCATCTTCATAATGTTCGGATTGTTTGCATGATATTAATTTCATAAACTGCCCAAGTCGTTTTTGCGATAAAAAACGGTGATCTCATCCTCATTGGGGACGATTTTGTTCTAAGGACAAGAGACGCTTCTGTCTGAAACAGTTGTGTATCTATCAGTGTTCTTACCACAATACTTGAAGTATCTATTCATGGTTTTTTGGGCGCTTTCAGCGACTTGGCTATATCGCACCCACAACAATAGGTACAATACTTGAAGATAATAAGTTCTCGGAAGGCCTGCTGTAGATAGGGTGCCATAAGCCATAGGCTTGAGGTAAACTTTTTTCAAAAGGCTTACTTTGAAAACTTTAATTTGCCCTGATAAAGTTTACCTCGGGCCTCTAGCCACCTCCACCTTGTACTCCTTGCCTGACGACGGTCTAAGACCGAAACGTTGCATTTACCTCATCCCACGCTTTTTTCTCTTTATCTTTACCTTGACTTCGCCTTTTTGGTATTTTTAGGGTTTAGACGTTTTAGTTTCTGGAATTTGGCTTTTTAGGCTGCAAGTCTTTTAGGGCTTTTACTGTCATCTGTTTTATCATCTTCTTAGGGTCCTAGGTCATTCCCACAACACTCTGCAATACTGGAAGAGATAGAAACTACTTGTACATATATGTGACTACATCAGAATAAGATACTTCGATACCACCTCTTCTACTGTCACATAAAACTGCAAATTTACACACGTTTGATGTGCTTCTTTGTGTTGCATTCAAGGCGTTTACCTACCGCGATGAGACCTCCCGTCTGGCATGGCACCTTGGCGTACTCCACGTCTACTTGGATGACGGTGTCGGGCGCAGAGAACAGATACAGGCCGCAGGTCTCTTGCCGACCGGTCGACTGGACGTAGAACACGCCGTCGGCTGATGTTGTGTTTACACACTCTGCAGCCACGTCAGGTTGTGTTCACGTGGACTCAGTGGCAGATACAAGGGGGTAGGCTAGGGGGCTCAATCCCCCCGATCTGTCCTAGTGCCTATAGTTAATTACATGTGGGGTGACTGATCCGAGGCAATAGCGGGGGAAGGCGCGATACCCCTACCCCCTCCCCTGAAATAAAGTCCTGGAGCCCCCACTGTGTGGGCCGATCACCTCAGTGGAACTCAAACAGAATATTCGTGAAATTTGAGCAAAAAATTTCAACACAATCCCCAATCTGGTTCGTTCTCTTCCCTGGAATGAAAAGTTAGGTTTATGGTAACTTTCTGAACGAAAATTATCCTGAAAATTGTTTTGATGATTAGGTCAATGATATTCCCAATAAGCGGAATAATTTATCCGCCTACCACTCTCAGCATTTGCAGCAATGCCGATCTTACCGTGAATAACATGATATGGCTTGAGAGGAGTCAGAATGGAGTCCTCATTCCTGAGCACTTCATTTGGTAGCGAACCTTCCTGAAACACAATGTTTGGCAAGTGTGATTGGGTTTCAAGTGAGAATCAAATGGAATCTCCGAAGGTCAAAGTTTTTCAATTACTTTATAAGTTGATGTCAGTCCAAAATGATCCACATTTGGAAAAAATTAAATATATACAACGCTTCCAGTTACAACTTGTAAGAGATCTCAAGGAACCACAAGATTTAATATAAGCCAGTATTGTTATCAGTCGCAATGCAATACAACGACTTCCTTGGCGAAGGTGGTTTGATACATTCTCATGTTACGAATATGGCGCTTACTGAGTCTGGTGCGGTAGGTCACGGGAGGAAAAGGCGGCCTTCTGGTATGTGAAATCTGAAGCCACTTATCGTCCAAAGATTAAAGGAAGCAGAAACATTTTATGTTGTTGTAAAACTACAACTTGAAGGATTTTAAAGTACTGTGTTGAGCTTACAGATATTGGTTCACGACAAAGATATGATCCCTGCTAAGCTGTTAGAATATTTGTGCCTGCGCAGATATTGACCAATCTGAAGTTTGTAGCTGAATCCCTAGTTTTGATATCGGAACATATGATTTACAACGATAGCTAGCAACATAAAAATAGGCCTAAAGATTCGAAGCATTCTAAGCATTTCATACACAGCCTTTTATTTATCTTTTTTGTTTACCAACGTTCTTATTGTTAATAGAAAAGCAATTAATAAAATTTCTGGATAACTTATCGAAGAGAAAGTGATGTCAGACAAAGTAAATGTAATATATTTGATCAGACACATATCAGATGGCCACATGATATACAGACACAAACATCATATCACACTATTTTCATCAATACTGTCAATTTACAATGACTCCACTATTATCCATCGCTTTTCGTGGTGTGACAGAACATGTATGCTGATGCCTCCCTCACTTTTGTTGCCGGCACTTCCTTGACCGAGGTATCGTTAACATAGTACCATTGATCTTCCGACTTGTTCCAGCAGAGGGCAGTGTAGTGGCCGGCCTGGGCGTTGCCATGGTGTTCGACCACTGCGTGCAAGTCGTACACAAGGCTGCCCGAGATCTGCGGAGGCCCAATGGTCATCCAGCTGAGATCCATGCTGCTAAGGGGGAAGGAGACGCGATCGTGTGCCTTATGCAATGTGCTACCGTTGTAGGTGAGCCGTTTAAGATGGATTATCAACACGGATGGCAATCGCCAGATGATACACTTCTTGTAGGCTTCATGATTTTTTTCGGTAATTTGGACATTTCCAGCCTGAGATGATATCGCCGTGAATGTGCTGCTGGAGATATTGGTATAGACTGCTCTGTGAAGACGACTCTGGACCTGAGACTAGCGGTAAAGACAGTAGAGTGAAGTTCTCGAGCGTTGGAGATTCGTAGCTGCAACCGGTACAAAGTAGAACATTCTTTAGAAAATTATTCTTACTCTTATTCTTCTTATTCTTAAAAAGTAGAACATTCTTAGAACATTCTTCTTTCTTTAGAACATGTGGTTTCCTCCAAACTCCCTCTTGTGAGCGTCCACCGCAGTAAGAGTGCGTGGGGAGAGAAGAACTGGGGCCTCTGCGACCGAATCGCCAACAGCACATTTGCTACCTCTTTAGCAATATCTCTGCGAGTTTGTGAAGCTGAGTTTAAGTCTTCGCGGAAATGACCGCTGATGATATAGTCAGCAAAGACACCTGTGTGTGCCAGTACTTGAAGGACTGCGTTCATATAGGAGGTGTTTCCGAGGTTTTTTTAGACCAGTAGCGCCCGCTGGAAGCTGCAGGGCTGAGAATTTGTAAGCCAAGTGCTGGCTGCCTCTGTTGGTAGACTGTGCCGTTTGGCGGATGGAATGGTCTGCTGAGAATGGACAGGACGACGCAGAGAACTGGGGTGTTGATGCGTTCGTGGTCACGCCGTGATGTACGCCCGATATCCCGAGGGACATTCTCGATGTTTGCTGCAGCGAGGGGACAGTTGAAGCCATGGAGATGGCATTTCCGCGGACGATGGCAATGGATTTGCGTTGCCAAAGCCGACGCCAGGCGCTCACCGGTTGATGCCGTGATCATGCCCCAAATTTCTTTAAGGAGCTGGGAGGCGGTGGGTCCGATGGCGCCCGTAGTTCCAACTGTCAGAGGAGCAAATATATATTTTGACGATAGCTCCAGGTACTTCTGGCGTTTGCATGTTTCCACAGCTCGAGCAGTTGTCCCAGGTTCAATAGCGGACCTGGCCAGAGCGTTTTCTGTGAATGTATCGCTGCAGGTTGAGTCCCAGACTAGGCACTTGCCACTTCGGAATGGAAAGGTGGTGAGGCCATCCGGTCGCTTGCCGTCTCCTCTGTCCAGTCCCACGGGCTCCAAGACGGAAGGGACGCCAGCGGCTGACAGGCTGCGCTTTATGATGTCATTTAATTGTGCATGGCGAGGGATGCGTCCTGCGCTTTTCTTACACGATAGGCCATGGTGGCCCAGACTGTCCACCAGGCTGCCGCAGTGCTGGCACGTGTGTGGTTCACAGACCGGGGCACCCAAACGGAGGGCAATTGCAGTCCGGACTGTTTCCGGGTTCAGGTAGAGACCAAGATTAGGAACCGGTATAGCCTGCAGCCATGCAGCGGTTTGCGGTTGAGCGTTGGCTAAGAGTCGGGCGCGGTCTACCTGGTTGGCTTCCTCTAGTAGGCAGTTCTTGTGGCAGGACGAAGCTAGGTCGTCCCAGGCTCGTTGTCGACCAGCATCCGACTCGTCAGGTAGGATAGAGACTCCTGTCGAGACCTGGAATTGTTCGACCGCTGACGCCAGTGTTGTTGAGGAAGCATTTTAACCACGGGGGGCCATCGATGGCCCCAAGGTTTCGGGATAGCAGAAAAGACAGGCGCAGCACCGCGGTTGAGGGCTCTACCTCACTGCATCATTTTCCCATCATCCCGAAATTTTACCCCGGGTCACCCAAGGTCAGGTCACCAGAGGAGGTCAACCAAGGTCACCTCACTCACCTTTAGAGCTCTGTAAGAGCACATTTCAAAGTCGATCGATTGAAACTCCACACCATGACCCTTCAGGGTCTACAAGGTGTATATCCGGGATTTTTCGATTTCGTGCCCGAGGTCAGGTCACGAGGCGACCTCCCCATTGGAAAAGCATGGGAAAAGCTATTTCATGATAAAAACCACAAAAATATTGCAAATACTCAGACGCCAGAACAACGTTTTGGACACCCTTCACGGATCCCAGGGGTCATATTTGCCCTTGACTTTTCCAAGGTCATCCAAGGTCACCAGAGGTCAAAAACAGTATTTGACAATAACTTTGACCTAATTGACTAGAGCGATGAAACAAACACCATCGTGTTTGTCTGTCACTGGCTTCATTTGATATACGGCAAAGTCACTTTTGACCTTCGTGACCTCAGGTCATATTAGGTCACGAGGTGACCTCTGGTGGTCAAACCACTGGCGGGAGGTCTTTACGTTCCACATACGGAAAAAACGGCAATTTGCTATCAAATACTTTACCAGGCCCAATAGCTCTAATGACATAAGAGTTAGCCCAGTTTGCCTAATCATTGCATATTTGAGTGAAAATACCGATCTTGACCTAATTTGACCTCTGGAGGTCAAACCATTGACCTGAGCACTAAAACATGCGAAGTAATTTCTTACTGAATTCACGCGAGCTTTCTATTGCACTTCGCAGATTTGCGCTAACGCCCATATTTTCGGAGTTAGAGGGGGCCATCGATGGCCCCCGTGAGGCGAAGGTGGCGCCGGACCCCGTGGGGCGCGGTTAATTTCCGGATGCTATGTACTGAGAAAATTTTTACTCCCTAAAGGAGTAAAGTGGTCGTAGGTCTATTTGTCCTCTACCACAACACTTGCCCTACCCAACGCTTACTCTAACCTTATCCCTTAGTTTCATCTGATTTACCTCTCACTTATGCTTAAATGACACACTAATTACCCTTTATGGACACCAAAAATACATTGGACTAACCCTTATGATACTCCCTCACTGAACAAGCTTTTACTCCCTGCAGGAGTAACCTCCTTCTTTACACCTATTTTACCCCCTGTTTACGCTCACGTTAACTTAAAAATTCCCAAAGTTACGCCAGCTCCACCTGTCAGTTATCCCCAAATGACACCATCAATACCCCATCGTTACACCTAATACGCACATGCTGGCGGATCTAGGGGGGGAATTGCCGCCTCCGCTCAAACCCCCGATTTTCTAAAAAGACACTTTTTCACGATTTTGGGCCCCTTACCCCCTCCCCAAAACGTCGGTCTAGTTCAATTCCTGGATACAGTGGCGGATCCAGCCGGTCGGTTTGGAAGGGGCAAAGATTCGAAAAGCAAAAAAAACGTCACGCATTGAAAAATTGCGCTACAATATGACTTGCCGCAGACTTGGCTATTTGAGCAAAAAGCAAAAAAACGTTACAGGCTGAGAGATATGGGTTCAAGATACTTTTTCCTATCCAAGGCCACATATTTACACTGAACTTAACTGGTTGTGTTTGAGTTTGAGTTAAAGCAACAAAATCTTGCTTATAAACTAAAAAGGAGTCGGGGGAGAAAAGGAGGTCGACCGCTTTGGGGGAAACATAGTTTTGCCCCGAGCTTTTCCGTTTGGGGGGCAAATGCCTTTTGCCCCCACCCCTTGGATCCGCCACTGCCTGGATACGCATGGCTTTAGCCCCATGACGTCCTCCTTATTACCGCTTAAAATGCGGCACTTCCTCCTGAAATCCAAATAGAGAAGTACAACGACATTTCTCTATTCTACACCAACCAAGCATCGCCAGAGCCGACCGCTGCGCAGGAGCATGTTATTCTGCTTTTTGCTTAGTTTACCTCAGGTGATAATCAACCTATTGGCTCAGCTTCCACACAGGAAACTCGAGGCGGATCCAGCCTCTGATCTGGCTTGAGCTAAGCCAGATTCCATGGCGCTTAAACTTGGATTGGGATTGAGGCTCATTCCGATTCTGACCTCTATCCTGATCCAAGCTCAAGTGCCATGGAAATTGGCTTGGGTCAAGCTGGATTGGTGGTCCGGTCTGGCTTGAGTATTGTGTATGAAAGTCAGGCTAGTGAAAGCAAGGTACTTGTTGCATACAAACTGCGTACCTTTGGTCCCCAGCCTCTTCCAGGCAGTCTGCAGAATGTGGCAAGAAACGTGTCAAGATTTTCTCGGCAGCTCAAATCCTAGCCCAATTGGGGCAGACGTTCTTTCCAGGTGGAGCCGAAATGATCTTTTTCAGCCATTTTTACCTCTTGTCCTATCTTGTGAAACCTTTTTCGGGCAGCCTTTGGACATACCTAATTATTTGAGATAGCTTTTGTCTGTCTCATTCTTAGGGGCAGATCAAGATGGGTATGCAATGGGACATAGATTGCGTATATAAACTGCACAACGATGCCGGCCTAGCGTGCAATTCAACAGTGTACCGTTGGTGTAAGAACGCGGTAGCGGTCGTGTCATATCGGAGTAATATGTGCAGCAACAATAGCGTATGAACTGGATTATCCAAGGGTCTTTTTGGCGTAAAATGGTAGTAACTATGCATTTTGATCTGTGAGAGTATCCAGAGAGTATCAGTCTGGACAATTTCTCCCATTGAATGCCATTCAGCTCCGCTTGCACCGCAATTATTCCACCGCGGTATTGTTTATTATTGATAAGCCGGGAGTAGCAGTGTGATATGGATCGAGTTGAAGTGCATGTTGATAGTGAAAAAATTCAGTGTGTAAGCAACGAGTGAATAGGAGGCAAAGTGTACTTCTCTCAGACAAATTGTGCTTCTCTTCGACCTCACTTGTTAGATATGTAATTGTGCATTGACGGCGGGAGAACAGCTAGCAGGCACGAAATGCCCCCACCCATGAACTAGTCGAAAAAGTAGTCCAAATCCAATTTGTAAACTACCTCGAAACCACTCATTTACTGTCCGATTCTCAGCACGGTTACCGACGAAATTTTTCGACAGAGTCCGCCTTGAACGTGATCACTGACTGCATCTATCGTGCCATGGATCAAGGTGAAATCAGTATTCTTGTTCTATTGGATTTGTCGAGAATGCTTAATGTGGTTCCCCACCACATCCTACTGCAGAAAATGACACTCTACGGCATAGACACAGTTTGGTTTCAAAACTGTTTGTAAGGCCATGCTCAACAAGTTTAGATAAAATCCCCTCGTGACGGCACAATCATCAGATATGGCTCAAAAAATAAAAATCTTGTAATTTTTCAAGGTGGAAGTCTCTATTGTGTACTCTGCATTCTCTTCACTAACGACCTCTGACGATCACTCCGTCCACCGACGACACTTCCGTTCTCATAACAGGCAAAAAACAAGACTTACAACATCTTATTCAACGCATGGAAGCCGTACTAAATTCCCTTTACCAATGGTTTTGTGCAAACGGCATGAAAGTAAACAAGTCTAAAACACAGATGATGGTCCTGGGCACTAAAGCGTGCTTGGAAATTTTCCTCCCGTTAGCCTAAAATTCGGAAATTCAACTATCATCGACTCGAAATTCGTCAAGAGTCTCGGCGTTCTGCTTGATCGACACCTCGACTTCGAACAGCACGTAAATTCAGTCACAAACAAAGCCACTGGCCTACTTATCGCTCTCAGCCACATCCGTCATGTCGTCCCTGCTCAGCTCATGCCCCAAATTATTCACTCTCTAGGGCTCTCCATCGTTCGATACTGCCTCTGTGTTTACGGCTCTTGCAACAACAGTCAGGTGCACAAAATTAAAAAAATAATCAATTTCTGTGCCAGAGTCGTCAGCGGGCGCCGAAAGCGAGACCACATTTCCCACGTTGTTGAACGACTCAAGTGGCTGGACGCCAAACACCTCATCCAGTATCACACTGCATGCTCCGTGCACAATATAAATGAATATTAACGACTGCGTTAAATATAAGTTAGATGCCCAGACATGACAATACGGAGAGAGCCAGCCAGCACACGGCGGTTCATGAGACACGGGCCGACGCACTAGAGCGACGATAACGTCCTACGCAAACAATAGGGGACCGGGCGGCCGAGGGTGCTGCGTAGCCTCTGGCAGCCCAGCGGAGAGAGGGAGACAGACGGAGTGTGACCCTCGGCGAGGAAGGACCGTGACGCATTACGCTCACATTACGCTCAGGACAGATCTTTCGTCCAGCCGGATACCAGACAGGTAGGTTGTATGGTTTCTCGTGACGCTCCGGGTGTCTCGTGGAGGGTGTGTAACGACGTTTCGAGCTTAGCCTCCCGGGTTTATAAAAAACACTGACACGGCCTGCTGACATGGTCCGCCGAGGACGCCTCCCGGTGTCACGGCCTACTGACACGGCCTGCTGACATGGTCCGCCGAGGACGCCTCCCGGTGTCACGGCCTACTGACACGGCCTGCTGACACGGTCCGCCGAGGGACGCCTCCCGGTGTCACGGCCTACTACACGGCCTGCTGACATGGTCCGCCGAGGACGCCTCCCGGTGTCACCGCCTACGACACGGCCTGCTGACATGGTCCGCCGAGGACGCCTCCCGGTGTCACGGCCTACACGGCCTGCTGACATGGTCCGCCGAGGACGCCTCCCGGTGTCACGGCCTACTGACACGGCCTGCTGACATGGTCCACCGAGGGACGCCTCCCGGTGTCAGGCCTACTACACGGCCTGCGACATGGTCCGCCGAGGGACGCCTCCAGGTGTCACGGCCTACACGGCCTGCTGACATGGTCCGCCGAGGGACGCCTCCCGGTGTCACGGCCTACAGACACGGCCTGCTGACATGGTTCGCCAAGGGACGCCTCCCGGTGTCACGGCCTACTGACATGGGGCCGCCGAGGACGCCTCCCGGTAGCACGGCCTACTGACACGGCCTGCTGACACGGTCCGCCGAGGACGCCTCCCGGTGTCACGGCCTACTACACGGCCTGCTGACATGGTCCGCCAAGGGACGCCTCCCGGTGTCACGGCCTACTGACACGGCCTGCTGACATGGTCCGCCGAGGGACGCCTCCAGGTGTCACGGCCCACACGGCCTGCTGACATGGTCCGCCGAGGGACGCCTCCCGGTGTCACGGCCTACAGACACGGCCTGCTGACACGGTCCGCCGAAGGACGCCTCCCGGTAGCACGGCCTACTGACACGGCCTGCTGACATGGTCCGCCGAGGACGCCTCCCGGCGTCACGGCCTACTGACACGGCCTGCTGATATGGTCCGCCGAGGACGCCTCCCGGTGTCACAGCCTACACGGCCTGCTGACATGGTCCGCCGAGGACGCCTCCCGGTATCACGGCCTACTGACACGGCCTGCTGACATGGTCCGCCGAGGGACGCCTCCCGGTAGCACGGCCTACAGACACGGCCTGCTGACATGGTCCGCCGAGGGACGCCTCCCGATATCACGGCCTACTGACACGGCCTGCCGACATGGTCCGCCGAGGGACGCCTCCCGGTGTCACGGCCTACTGCCACCCTGCTGATATGGTCCGCCGAGGGACGTCTCCCGGTGTCACAGCCTACCGGCCTGCTGACATGGTCCGCCGAGGACGCCTCCGGTGTCACGGCCTACTGACACGGCATGCTGACATGGTCCGCCGAGGGACGCCTCCCGGTAGCACGGCCTACAGACACGGCCTGCTGACATGGTCCGCCAAGGGACGCCTCCCGATATCACGGCCTAATGACACGGCCTGCTGACATGGTCCGCCGAGGGACGCCTCCCGGTGTCACAGCCTACTGAAACGGCCTGCTGACATGGTCCGCCGAGGGACGCCTCCCGGTGTCACAGCCTACTGAAACGGCCTGCTGACATGGTCCGCCGAGGGACGCCTCCCGGTGTCACGGCCTACTACACGGCCTGCTGACATGGTCCGCCGAGGACGCCTCCCGGTGTCACGGCCCACTGCCACGGCCTGCTGATATGGTCCGCCGACGGACGCCTCCCGGTGTCACAGCCTACTCGGCCTGCTGACATGGTCCGCCGAGGGACGCCTCCCGGTGTCACGGCCTACTGACACGGCCAGCTGACATGGTCCGCCGAGGACGCCTCCCGGTAGCACGGCCTACAGACACGGCCTGCTGACATGGTCCGCCGAGGGACGCCTCCCGATATCACGGCCTACTACACGGCCTGCTGACATGGTCCGCAAAGGGACGTCTTCCGGTATCAGGCCTACTGACACGGTCTCGGGACATGGTCCGCCGAGGGACGCCTCCCGGTATCAGGGCCTACTAACATGGCCTTCCGACATGGTCCGCCGAGGACGCCTCCCGGTATCACGGCCTACGCACAGGCCTCCTGACATGGGCCGCCGAGGACGCCTCCCGGTATCACGGCCTACTGACACGGCCTCCGGACATGGTCCGCCGAGGACGCCTCCCAGTATCTCGGCCTACTGACACGGCCTGCCGACATGGTCCGCCGAGGACGCCTCCCGGTATCACGGCCTACGAACACGGCCTCCTGACATGGGCCGCCGAGGGACGCCTCCCAGTATCTCGGCCTACTGACACGGCCTGCCGACATGGTCCGCCGAAGGAAGTCTCCCGGTATCACGGCCTACTGACATGGCTTCCTGACATGGTCCGCCGAGGGACGCCTACCGGTTTCACGGCCTACTGACACGGCTTCCTGACATGGTCCGCCGAGGACGCCTCCGGTATCCCGGCATACTGACACGGCCTGCTGACATGGTCCGCCAAGAGACGCCTCCCGGCATCACGGCCTATGACAAGGCCCCTTGACGGGACAGGGCCTGCTGACATGGTCCGCCGAGGACGCCTCCCGATATCACGGCCTACTGACACGGCCACCTGACATGGTCCGCCGAGGACGCCTCCCGGTATCCAGGTCTACTGACACGGCCTGCTGACACGGTCCGCCGAGGACGCCTCCCGGTGTCACGGCCTACTACACGGCCACCTGACATGGTCCGCCGAGGGACGCGCCCCGGTATCCCGGTCTACTGACACGGCCTGCTGACATGGTCCGCCGAGGACGCCTCCCGGTAGCACGGCCTACTGACACGGCCTGCTGACAGAACGGCGTGACGACTTACACACCTCACACAGGCGTCAGTCGGCACGCCGTTGTCACGAACTGACCCACAGAGCGTACTATTATCCAAGCTCCGGCCTTCAGCTCACAACATACATCTCCTGGCTTCTCAGACGGGGCGCCGGTAGCACCATACAAGCCGTGCAGCTCGCTGATGGCAGAGCCCGAGAGGTGATCGCCCAGAACCACACCCAATTCCTGACCACCTGGGATCACGACCACGTTTGGTCTGAGGCAGCCGCCGTCGGCAGCCCCGTACTGCAGGAGGACAGGGCTCAGGTGTGCCACCACCCCAGCATTGCTTTCGATTTCAGCGTTGCCACTGCCCCACCCGTGCCCGGCGAGTCGCCTCCACGTCCCAACCGAGCCGGCTGGCAAAACGGCAGCGCACGGCGTCGGGACAGCCGGCCGTTTCCACGGCCCAGGCGAGCCGACCGGCCCGGAGGCACCGCCCCGCGCCAGCGTCCGATTCGGCCGAGGGCGCGCCCAGCAAACAAAGACAGTGCCAACCTACCGGACTGACCGGGCCGTCCCGCAACCACGGGCGCCTCCGCCCTGACGGCGCCGAGCGTCGGGCGAGATGTTTGAACGGGAGACCGGGGTGTTTTCCGGGCTCAGGGTGACCACACCTATCAACGTCTCAGAGCTGGAGAGGCAACTAGCCCAATCGATTCCATTAGTCCAGGGAAACGTACCCCTGTGATACACCGTTTCCGCTGCGGTGCCGACATCGGCTTTCGTGGCCCCGCCGTCTCCCGTTTTGTAGAAATAACAGTTCAGCAAAAGCGCGTGTCGGTGGCGTCACGGCTGTCATTGGGAAAGAGGTCCTGGCCGACCAAACCAGGGGCCTTTTCCAATGCCCCGCCCCGGGCTTTGTAGTATACGCACCGTCGGCTCAAGACAAATCGGACGGGTCTGTCAGACACATACTAGACCTCTCCCAGCCAGCCGGCTAATCCATCAACGACTACGTCAATCCCGACGACTTCCGCTTACAGTATACATCGATAAATGACGCAATCCGACTCATCACCTGCGCGGGGGCAACAGACGCTCCTATTTAAAGCCGACATCAATCGGCTTTTAAGCTCATACCGACACAGCCTAATTAATGGCGTCTGCTTGGCTTTCAATGGCAAAATTCCTACTTCTACCAGGTGACATTTCCGTTGGGTAGTAGGTCCTCGCCCGAATCTTTAACGACTTTGCCGACTGCCTGGAGGGCTTATTCCAATCCGGGACAGACACTGCTTTTATAAGGCATTATTTGGACGATTTCCCGGGGCATGGCCAGCGCAATCACGCATGCCATCACCTTCTTTCTGTCGCTTGTAGTCTAGGCGTGCCATTAGCCACAGAAGTGCGCTGCCCCAACACAACCATGGCTCTGCTTGGCGTGGTTTTGGACACCGCATGACCATCTCTCTCCCATTGGACAAGTTGGATGGCCTCCGGGCCTTGCTGGGCAGCTTGCAACAACGGAACAAATGCACACACCGGGGGTGCCGTCAGTAGCCGGAAAACTGGTCCATGCTGGCAAGTGTGTTCCGCCAGGCCGCGCTTTCACGCGGCGTTTGCTCGACCTGGTGTACTCGGTCCGGCACCGGCAGCACCATGTCCGCCTCACAGCGGAGGTGCGACGTGACCTGCTCTGGTGGGACAGGTACCTGCCAGAGTGGAACGGCACGTTCCCCCTCTTACCACCAGTGGCGAAAGACACTGTTGAGGCGACGCTGCACACCGACAGCTCACGATGGGGCATGGGGCCTGGTGCAACGACGACTGGTGGCAATACCAATGGCCGCCACACATTTCCGTGCTCGCCACACCGTCCATGACCTGGCTGGAGCTGGTCCTTGTCGCCTGTCTCTTATGGGCTTCACATTGGCAGCGACAGCGCGTACACCTGCATTCCGATAATATGGGAGTAGTTGGGGTTCGGAATCGAGGATGGTCCAGGAACGGCCGTATCATGACCGTAATTCGGCACCTCCTGTTTATCACCACTCAAGCCCACTGTGTTATCGACATGTGCTTTGTTAGTACTCACCAGAACGGCCCAGCTGACGCCCTCAGCAGGGGACTAACGAGTCGGTTCAGACAGCTGCGCACCTCCGCTGGACCGGACCTAACTACTACCCTGCCAGCGGGACTATGCAGCTATTTGCTTAACCCAGAAAAAAACATTACGGCTCTGACGGGACTGGGGTTATAGAGCCTCGAATGTATGTACAATGTTGACCTCTGTAGGAGGTCAACATGCAGTGCACGTGCGTGCGTGCGTGAGTGTGGGTTTGTGTGCCGATATTGCTCACCTATGTACCCCCTCCCCATCTCCCTAGTTTTTCCGCCGAGAACAATAAACGTTTTCACGCACTCCGCCAGGGCTTTCCCTCTCTACATTCTGTCCCGTTGGTGAATTTGGCGTGATTACCCTCGTTACGCGGGTTAAATATCACGAGAAGGTGGAGTTAACGGCCTTTATCAGCCAAAGTCTGTCAACGGCGAAACGAGGTATCGAGTGACTGGAAGGCATCCTAAATGAATATTAACGACTGCGTTAAATATAAGTTAGGATGCCCAGACATGACAATACGGAGAGAGCCAGCCAGCACACGGCTGGTTCATGAGACACGGGCCGACGCACTAGAGCGACGATAACGTCCTACGCAAACAATAGGGGACCGGGCGGCCGAGGGGTGCTGCGTGGCCTCTGGCAGCCCAGCGGAGAGAGGGAGACAGACAGAGTGTGACCCTCGGCGAGAAGGACCGTGACGCATTACGCTCACCCACCCACCGCCCATATACCCATCATCTTTAAGACGTAGTATTTCCCCACTCGCCAATCATACTGGGAATAGGCCCTCCACGCAGCACAATACACAGCCACGCAAAACGCCGGTCAGCGGAGCTGTCCCTGCCGCGAATCCGCACGGAGGCAGGCCGACGTCGGCTTGCGTACCGGGGGCAGCTCTGCTGAACGAGCTGGACATCGGAGAGGACATGCCGTTCAATCCCACTTTGAGAGCCTTTCTATTAGAGAGGCAGATGGGAGAGTCTGATCAACGCTAGTTCTGTTTATGTCGTTGTGCGCGGTGCGTGTGCCCGTGTGTGATTTTGTCTTATTTTTTACGGTATGCTTTTATCCTTAGTTTTTTACCTACCCTGTCTTACCATATGACGTGTACACTTGAAAAACCACTTAATTGTTTTACCAATGTGTGTGGACGTTTCCGAATACATTCTGACTTCTGACTTCTGACAACTGCATAAGAGATATCAGCTTTAGGAAGCTGTGGATGAATATTCTTAGATGGCAGATTTTCAAATCAAAGAAGGGCCTTTATATGTTTATTTTTCGTAATAAACAATGAAGGCTTCGCTTTAAAACGATGATTGAATATCAGCAAAACAACTTGTGAAATAGAATTATCGGCGGTGTGAGCTCATTCAACGAATATTAGCCATAGGTTTTGTGCCAGCTCATTTAAGTTATTTACCTTCCATCGGACATGTGAGGCTATCGATCCCCAGCCAAGCAGCATAATTACCCTCGCATCGTCAATTGTCACCGTACCTTGGAACCCATTACAGCGCCATTGTTGTATTGGTTTGCAGGGGTAGTGTAATTGGTTCGGCCTCTCAGCCGACTTGTTGGTGACTAAAGCTAACTCAATAACTCAATCTGAATACGGCCAAACTTGAACTCTCTGATTCAGTGGAGTGACTAAAAAGAAGTCACTCACTTTGTTAAAGTATTTCTCTCTGCTTGCTTTCACAATCCCGCGACTTCATGCCTTCAGATTGGATACATTATTCTACGGAGCAAGCATATTTCTGGGCGGAAGTTGAGTCACGCTGCGAGTGGTGCGGGCCTTGTTTAAACTCTGACTCAATTATGTTCTTGGCTCCATTGCACAATTTGCTAAATTCAACGGAACTCTAAAATTATTCGGGCAAAGAACGTTAGATAAAAAAACAGAGAACTTGCCGGCTTTTGACTCACTCCGTTGAGTCACGGGGTGAGAGCTTGTTCTTTAACCATCTGAGTCAGTCTTGGGTCAGCAGTTAGTCTCTCTGCGCCCGATGTACCATGGGACTTACCTCAGCTGTCGAGATGACAGCACCCAGCGCTGCAGAACAGCCCAGCAGGGAGGCCAGCTGAGCCGCCCACCGCATCTCGGCAGCCGTCGCCTCCTGTCCGCGTCAACTGCCGGCCAGGCGCTCGCACGAGCTCAGCTACTCATGGCGCAGGAAAACACCAAATAGTGGGTGGGTGAGGACATGGGTGTCGCCCAGCGGAGGAGTATACCCAACTGAAGAGTTGGTGAAGTGCATCTAGAACACTTTCAGACAGATGATTTGTTCAAATTTAGGTTCCAAATACAGTCCCTTGCCTCCGGTCATCGTCAGGACAGGGTCCATCCTCCACCAAAAATTTTGTGGCGGTGCTGCCAATGGTGGGGGAGGGGTGCAGGAGACAATGACATTTTGGAGTTATCATTGTAACGAGATGTCATGCATTTAGTGGTTAACCTGCAAGCTGCGTAGCTGGGTGGAGTGGTGGGAGAGAAGGGAGCGTCGTTGAAATATACTGATTTGAATATATACATTTGTTTTGAATGTACTACATCCTCTGAATGCTGGAGTCAAATTTTTTATGGGCACCAGGTCGATAGCCAGATTCACACATAAGCGTCGTCGGGATGACAGTTCCAAATTTAGAGCACAACCGCGGAACAGCGTTTGTGTTTCTAAATTTGTGTTGGGGGCAAAGCGGAAAAATGACACAATGAGCAAAATAGAACATTTGAATTATCGAAATGATACTTTTTCTCTTAAAGAACACTTTTGTCGCCCGTTGCGCACAATGAACTTAATTTACGGGAGCCTAACAGCCTACAAAAGAGGACACATTAGCTTTTGCCGAATAGGGATCAGGTCTTGGGTTATTCAGGAGTGGAGTGGCAATGGTGCCCAGTGGAGGAAACTCCGAAGCGATGGAACTGCTGGGAGGGGCTGGGGACATTTCCCCGGATTTCAGGCATAATAGTCTTACAGCGAGAGATTCGAAATCACTCATAATCGAGCGTCAGAATACTTCCAGGCCTCAAAACAGACCTCAAAGTTTCATCATTGTGCCATATGCCAAAATATATTTTATGCACTACCAATAGGCGACAGAACAGGGGGAGGACAATGAGGCATCATCCCCCTCGGATGGACCAGGGGGCACCATAATCGAGCGTCAGAAGTGCCCCCTTAAATCTGTGAAGATGGCAGCAAAGATTAGATGGGTCTGGGAGGCGCACGAAAACGCTAATAGAACAGTGTAAGTCAGGGTAAAGTGCAGTGATACACCAAAACACAAACATACTGCATAACGCCGCTCATCTAGCTGATGCTTTAATCCCGGGCTGTGATTGTGTAATTTTGAAGAGCACGAACAAAATACTAGAATGAGAAACCTCATCTCCACAGGCAGATCATTGTAAAGGAGGCACCCCGTGAGCAGAGTCTGCGCTGGCCCATGTTTGTTCGTGAACGTGGCACGTATATATTACCGCTCTGTCTTGGGTTGCGTTTCCGCTCAGACCGAACATGGGCAAACCCCGGTTCAGCCCCTCTGACTGCCCGTGTGTCCCACTACCTTGTGTTCAAGTGCAGTTTGTGGTAATTCGCAAGCTCACGCGCCGACGGTAAGCCAAGGTCATGTTAAAAGTTTGAAACATGAGCTAGCCTTTTGCGCCCAAACATTACTCTTGCAGCATAATTGATTATCTTTTGGAGCCGAATTTTGTTGAGTTGAGTACCATTGCCGAATATGGTGATACATTATAGAACCCGAGAAATCACCAGCTAGCGAACTATACCAGAGAAATGGGTCTGGGAGGTAGGCAGTGTCTCAAATGAACCACTCAAAATTCCGAAGCATTGTCGGGTAAGAAGATCAATTTGAGTGTCCCCGTTGAGAGTGCGGTCGAAGGTCAGTTCTAGATGTTTACATTCATGGAGAGGACTAGATCAATATCTTGAATTTGACAGTAAAAGCACCAATGTGTCTAATGTTTGGGGTGCAGTTTCTAGCAAAATCAGTTGGTTCTTGTCAGCGTTTACTTTTAGCCAGTTTCTCCTTAACAAAATGTCAAATGAGACTAACGTCTTTTCCATCTTTTCAATAAAAGAACGGAAGTGTATTTGTTGCCACTAATACGGACTTTGGAAGCATTATATTATGTATATTTTTCTATGCAGCACTACCTCTGAAAAACCACATGGTCAAAAGTGTGATCATAACCCCGCTCTGAACATCAGATAGCATTTTGAGAGTGCGTTGGCACTTTAACTTGTCAAACTCCGTGTCGACTTTGATCTGAGGCGTGACTTCCCTGTCCGTCATTTTACGCTAGGTCCTAGGCCTTCTGGACCGAAACCCTTCTGATATTTATGAAAACTTGTATAATTGACGCTCCAGGTAAGAGATGATCAGTGAGATGGCCTAAGATATGTCTAGACTACAGGCAGGCTCTTGTACTGAGAAACAAAAAAATCGGGACCATTTCTGTTTTAATGCGTGAATTATCAGGTGTCCGACATATTTCATCACGCGCATTGACGGGGGGCGGGTACCCACCTCTCGAGCTTTTTGGAGACAGCTTAAAAACGACGGCGCGTAACGCCGCCGTACTTGGCATACCTTTTCCCCGATCATTTTTACAACTTTTTTTCAAAATTTTAAGTTAGGTCATGTCAGATCAGGTCACCAGTACAGGTCAAGTGACCTGACCGCAAAAAAGTTTAAGATAGCATAAGTCGGAGCAGGGTGAACTTGCCCGATTGAAACTCATGTCACATAATGGGCCCACCGAGTTGTCTAAAATACGTTCCGGTATTTTTGATATCGATAACCTAAGGTCCGGTACGACCCATGGCCCAACCATTGGAAATACATAGAAAAAATGTTTTTGATTATATAACTCAGGAACGGATGGTGATAGAGCGTTTATTTTAGCTGCATTGGCTTTGCCTTGTCTTTGCTGTTCTAATGATATGCATTTTATATAATTTGACCTTGACCTGACCTCTGATCAGGTCAAATCCTTGATTTGACCTAGTAAGGTCAAATTATATATTATTCGATTCCTCTGGCTGCGAGGATTCATATAGTTTAAGTCATTTTGCTCTATCTTTACTTGTTTAGATGTAATGACCGAAAACCTTCATTTGCATGCTATCCCTATGATGGCATGCTTTGACCCTGGTGACCTTAAATGTGACGTGACAAAAAATGGTTCTAATATTCTCGATAGAAAAGTGAATGGGCTACCCAACACCGTTTATTATTTTTCCCTATCTAGTGTGGTTCCAAGATCTCAGGGGGAACGGGTACCCCGTCAAAGCGAAGGTGGCTCAGACCCCCGTCAATGCACGTGTTATAAGTTCCGTTAACTTTCAACAGGTTACCGTCACATGAAAAAAACTACTTTTAACAGGTTTTTGTGCGGATATGAGTGTCCACTTTTCACACTCTGGGCACAAAAATACAGACATGAAGGCATTTATGAGCTGCTTCTTATTCCCGAAGCCGAAATTAGCTCCCGAAGTCCTTTATCATTTATGTGGACATGCATTCCAAATGAGAAATACATAAGCACACAGAGTGCCTTTTGATCCTAGGACGATTCAAAACAAAGAGAGTAAAAAATAAAGCCTGCATTTTGCTTTTCATCTTATGTTAGGACTTGTCTCTCGCTAACAATCGGTAAGTCATCATTGATCTCTGGATGCTAAGTGTATACACATCTTACAAAAATCAAGGGTGATTTTTGGAAATGTTTGTACTTATGATTGCGTCCTGCAGTGGTGGTGATGTATTTAGATCTACCTTTAAACGGCCCTTTAGCCCATCTACTCCCTACCAGATTGACTCCATTGAAGGTTCCGTCACCACTGACACTAGCACAAGCTTTTGGCAAATGAGTTTGGCCCGCTGCTAGCAATGAATTTAGCATCCGGTAAAATATTCGGCTCTAAGGCGTTTTGAATTTACCAACCTGAAAACCCAGTCAATCCCTCTAGGAGCGGTGCTCTGATAAAACCAACAACTGTGGTATGTTGCATAAGTCTTTGTAAACACACGTAAAGCTATTCAAAGCAAATTTGTATGTATACTCATCGCATGGCTTATAACATCATACGACAGTTGTAGATGTATTCGATGATGTAGATGTATTCGCAGTATGTATATGTAATACAACAGGCTTGTCTTCTTCTCCACTGTTTACCTCTGTACAATGTATATACTTCTGCAGATTATGATAGACACAACTGCTCCTTGGGACAGTGATTGAATAAATGCAGGTACCAACGGTTGAACTTTGCTCACGGTGATAGGCAAACAGACGTCGCACGTTGCACTCAGCCCCCTCCCCTCCAACAGCAAGCGCAGATCACCGGATGTGACGTCACACCTCATAGCATGTAACGTGGGAAAATTAAATGGTAAAATATCCAAATTTTTGCAAAAAGAGACCCATAATCTAAGATGAAATGCTTATTTATTGCGTTCTACACAAGCTTGATTACCATGTATACTCACAAATTCGTAAGCGGGCAGTGCCATTAGCAGCAGTTTGACACGCGGCCCAAAGATGAAATAATTTCTCCACGCCCGTGTGACGTCACTCGGGCGTGAAAGAATCCCTCTTGAACGTACCTTTAAGTAAAGGCATGTTGCATTGCACTGTGATGTCTGCCTCAACGTCATTTTTATTTTCCCGCCGTTTCGCTACTTGACTAAATTCTGCAAAATTTATTCTCCTCGCTTCAATATCATCTACCTACTTCAAGTCGCAGTAGTAGAGGAAAACAGGTGAGCTTGACGCATTGTTTATATTTTGTGTTGTTTATCAATTTTATAACACTTAAGCATGGAGTAGAAATCATATGGTGTTAAATTCTCTACGCAAATAGTGATCCCGTTGGAAAAGCGCGCGACAGATTGGTAGTGGCTGAAATTCCAAAGTTGCTGACAGTCAAGATACCTTTACTTAAAGGTACGTTCCAGAGGGATCCCTCCACGCCCGAGTGACGTCACACTGGCGTGAAGGAATTCCCTTCACCGTTGGGCCGTGTGTCAAACTGCTGATAATGGCACTGCCCGCTTACGAATTTGTGAGAATACACGGTTATTAAGTTAATCCCAAATGCAATAAATAAGCATTAAATTTCAGATTCTAGGCATTCTTTCCCAAAAATTCGGATATTTAATCATTTAATTTTCCCATGTTATATGCTACGAGGGGTGACGTCACATCCGGTGATCTGCGCTTGGTGTTGGAGGGGGCTGGTTGACAGTGACCATTTCAAAAGCGCTGACGAGAACAAGTCTTTGGTGACTTTAACATATTGAGGGACTTTCAGAACTCTCACATATTCTTTTAAGATATGCTCGTCTATCTATGGAACCTATAAAAAGTGCAAAATGCGCAAATAACTGCCAAATACATGCGGCACAAAACCGCAAACATCACATGGAAGGATAATAAGCAGCGCTACATCAAGGACACCACTAGAGGCCACAGAGGTTTAGCCAGGTGTAGGGCATGGACAAGGCCCAAGGGTGAATACAAGTGTTATGATGGCGCTTTACGGGCCTTCGTCAGCCCCACAGAATACCTTCGTGGCCCCGGGTGGCATTACAACCCCGCGCTTTGAAACTGCTGTCCTAGACATTGCCGGCATTTTGTGTTAATCACTGGGACATCCATTTACATTGCTGGGGTAATAGGAAGGTATTTGTTTTCTAAGCTCCATATGAGGTTCTAAATGGAAGGCTTGTATGTCCCTGAAGTACCGAGATAAAACGAAATTGCCAACGAAATCGCTTACATTTTCTGGAAGGCTCTAATTGATATACTACTTTTACAGCAAGTGTATGGTTTGGTGGTATGGTAGAAAAGTTTATTATTTTATTCATTTGACGTTGTTTCTCGAATATGCAGGCATGAAGTTGTCGGCATACGCAGAATGAGTTTCAAAAGTTTCCTCTTATGGGCCCCTTTTTGGTTCTGATGGGTTCCTGTTGGTGCTGTCACGGGGCCTTTTCGGAGCTGCCCCCTTCTGAGTGAAATCCTGACTAAATCCCGTATCTTAGTCTATAGGCCACTATAGCCAGAGGCTACTACAGTAGCCCGTGGCTGGCCATGTGGCCAAGTACGGCAGACTTTTATAGCATCTTAATAACTCACAGCGTCATGGAGCCTGGTGTTTGCCCTGACATGCAAACTCCACAGCTCGGGTGCTGCTGTTCTCAACCTATGGCACACTAAACACGTGTCATGGCAATTGTAATGTTATATTTGGATCACAAGGGGTAATGCAAATGTCTTATCTGCATATAGTGTTGCGCCGTTTGCAATTCTTTTCTTAACCTTCACCCTGGTGGGGGAAGGGTGTTTGAACATCCCCTCGAATATTTCCGGCAGCACAAAAAACGCCAACGCAAAGCGCCGCCGTACTTGGCACAACTTATCCTTGATCAATTCTGCAACTTCTCCCAAAATAGGTCTGGTCATTTCAGGTCAGGTCGCCAATGCAGGTCGAGTGACCTCACCTCCTAAAAAATTAAGATGGCATAAGTAAAAACGGAGTCTATCCAATTGAAACTCATATCACCTAATGGGCCCACCGAGCGCTGCAAAATATATTCCTTGATTTTCATATCGATGATCTGTGGTCAGCCACGGATCATGACCTTTCCATTTGAAATGCATAAGAAAAACGGGGATTGGATGAAGACTCACTCTATTTGTGTAGATACAGTTTAGAATACCTTCAAATACCCAAAAGCATAGTAGTTAGGTCTCTTCTAGGTTCATGTTGCAAGTTTGAACTTTGTGAATTCTGAGAGGGCATCTGGTTCTACTTGAGCAGGTTTTCAGACTTGGGTCAATAACCTTGCCGAAAATGCTAACAAATATTTTATTTTGGTACAATTACGCTTAGATTAGTAATACGAGTCGATTGATATGCATATTGAATATGATAATGGTCAGATGGTTACCTTAGCCTTACCCTTAGGTCAGCTCATTTTTATGTATTGATCTATTATAGTCATAGTATACACATCGATTTGCCGTAACGAAAGGAAGCAAAAAGTGCCTAAAATGGATTTATCTCAACTTTGTCAGACGTCACACGCTAAAACTCCTGCCAACAGGTTTATGAAGACATTCTTCCTAAGGAAGCATGTCCGGCAAGAGTACGCAGTAGACCATTGTGCAAGAGTACGCGTGCTTAACACGCGCATTGACGGGGGCGGGTACCCGCCCCCTCGGGTTTTTCGAAGACAGTAGAAAAACGGCGGCGCGCAGCGCCGCCGTACTCGATATACATTTTCCCTCATCATTTTTGCAACTTTTGTGAAAATTTTAAGGATAGGTCATCTCAGGTCAGGTCACCAGTACAGGTCAAGTGACCCGACCTCAAAAAAAGTTTAAGATAGCACAAGTCGGAGCAGGGTGAAGTTATTCAATTGAAACTCATATCACATAATGGGCCCACCGAGTTCTCTAAAACATGTTCCGGTATTTTTGATATCGATGACCTAAGGTCAGGTACGAAGCATGACCTCTCCATTGGTAATACATGGGAAATATGGTTTTTACTGAATAACTCAGTAACGGATGGTGATAAAGCGTTTATTTTAGCGTCATTAGACTCGCCTTGGCCTTGCAGTTCTAATGATATGCATTTTATATAATTTGACCCTGACCTGACCTCAGGTCAGGTCAAATCTTTGATTTGACCTAGCAAGGCCAAATCACATATCATTCGATTCGGCTTGCTGCGAGGATTCATAAATTTTAAGTCGTTTTGTTCTATCTTTACTTGTTCAGATGTAATGACCGAAAAACTTAATTTACGTGTTATCCCTATGACGGCATGTTTTGACCTCTCGTGACCTTAAATGTGACCTGACAAAAAAATGGTTCGAATATTTTCGATTGAGAAGCAAATGGGCTAACCAACGCCGTTTACCGTTTTTTGCTACCTACCGTGGTTCTTGAGATCTTAGGGGGCGGGTACCCGCCCCTCGTCAATCCGAAGGTGGCTCAGACCCCCGTCAATGCGCGTGTTAAGAGATTGGAATATACCCGGGGGCAAAGTGCCAAAAGCTGTCCGGCGTGTTGTAAAAGGTTGTTGCACAAAAATGAAATCCCTGGAGATTCAGGATCATGACCTTGGGTGGACAACCGATATAGCGCCTACTCGTTGTCCGCAGGAGGTGCATTTGTCAAAGGATGCACGCGCAAAATCGGCCCTTGCCTCTTGGAGTTAAACGGCTTATAACTAAGCTAAAAAGACCGTTGGTGGCAAAAACATAATTTAATTTTCAAGCTCAAAATACACTGCTTCTACACATGTCAGTTTGTGTGTTCTGGTTTAGTCCTATCACGTCATTTTTGGCACGTGCAGCTCAGCGAAAGAGGTGTACGTCAACACCCCTTCTGGCTCAAAACCTGTATCTCTGTATTGGTTAAACGAACAGCCGTGAAACTTTGCATACATGTCGCTTAACATGTTCGGTATAATTTCTCCAAAAATTGGTTTAGACACCTAGAAGAGGTATTGAGATATGACGTCATATCTGGGCGCATGCAAATGCACTGTTTTCAAGCCAATTGGGGAACTTTGTCCGAGATGTTAGCTTCCTGCTTCAGTGCTGGTAATAACTGATTGGATAAGCAAATAGTTCCAAATGGTATCTTCCTGACTGAAATCAACCATTGTTCTCCATATTATATAGGAAATTGCGCAATGGGTGTTCTGCCCAATACTCCAGCACGTGCAAAATCGCCTGAGGGACATCGTTACACCCCTTTCAGTTAAACTCAAGTAGATTAAACTCAGTTCAGTTAACAAACACCAAATTTGGCAGATGTAATGCTGCACATGTTTGATATATTAACACAAAGTTTTGTAAGACTATAAAGACTATTGCAAAAGTTATGGCCATTCATCAAAACACACGTATATGTGTGGTCCAATGCAAAATGTAGCGCACTGCAGTACCCTTATTGGCAGTGATGTTTGGGAGTAATTTAGTCCGCCTGTAGTTATTATGTGCCGCATTGCAGCTCACGTCTGAAAACTGAGGAGGTATGATTTGCGCATAAGCATATGTTCCCTGGTATGAACGGTAGCGCAGGGTACCCCCGAGTTTGCCCGGTCTCTTCCATTGTAGCACCAGACCTTAGGAGTTGAGATCAAAAGATCAGTACCTACATTTGACTTTCATAGCCCACGTCCAAAGATATACTACATGCAAATGCCACACCATGCTTGCTTCTGTCGCTAACTAAGGTCGATTTTGAACTTTTTTCCAAAAAATATTACCGAAAGAAATAGCGCAGGAAGCTTGCAAATGGCGAAACACTAAAAAACACGAGAACGACGCCAGCGGAGAATGCCGACATTGAACATCTCGTCAGTTAGTAAGTAAGACGTTAGGCTTAGAAATGTTGAAATATATTATTTTCTAGGTCATCTCCCATGGGGTTGTTAATGAGGCACCGCAAAAAAGTGAATCCACGTGCACAGGGTTGATGTATTGTATACAAGTCTTACACGAGTAGCTCAAGGTTAGAATGGATTTGAAGCGATGGAATGGTGTGTTTCCTGGTAGACTGTGGTTCCTGAATAGATATTACATTGTGGGACATGATTAAAATATCATGATCTATCATATCTTAGCTGCGTTTTTTTGTAGGAAGAATCTTGGAACCAAGATGCATAGCCTTAACAAATAACGTTTATGTTCTAGCAGCTCTGATGAGCGCAAAAATGCGACAAAAAATGTCACTATTACCCGAGAAACGGAAGACAGCTGCTCAGCACGCCAGCAAAAAAGGACTCGCATTTATTTGAGTACAAAATAGGCATGGCGCATCATTTTCCAAGATAACATTGCAGACAATTTATGCTACGTTGAGTGGGAGATAAGATCAAATTTCACAAAGATTCGCCACGGTGAAGTTTTTCGAACAATCTGCGATGGTGCATTATCAGGACATTGTCAGTCAGA
This sequence comes from Lepas anatifera, assembly GCA_034440635.1. Lineage (NCBI taxonomy): Eukaryota > Metazoa > Arthropoda > Thecostraca > Lepadidae > Lepas > Lepas anatifera. The sequence goes on along the minus strand of JAOTON010000481.1, from coordinate 662,534 downwards.
GAAAGAAGTGGCATCCCTGATATCAGAATCGGTATTTTCACGAAAAGAGCTGTCATTATGCTGACAGGAAGCGTCTTTCTGATAATAAAAAAGCAAGTAGATACGCAAGTAAGCTAATCTGAGCCTCCCGAGTTGATAGCGTGATTTCCTGAGCAGCTCTGGGGCCCTCAGCTGAGCTGGGCGCGCCGAAGCTGATGAGGACCCCTGAGCTGGTATGGGGCTCCTTAGCTAATTAAGTGCTTCCTGACTTGATCTGGTACCCCTGAGCTGGTCGGGACCATTGAGCGTTATGTTCTGAGCACTGAGCTTTATTATCTGGTCCCCTGAGCTGATAAGGTGCTCCCTGAGCTGATGTAGGCCCTTACTCTGGTCTAGGGGATAGGAGCTGATCTGGGCCCCCGAGCTGATAGATGTGGTGCCCAACAGATATTTTGCCGCCTAAGCTGAAATAATGCACCCTGAGTCGATCTCCTGAGCCCTTATTGTGCCTCCTGAACTCATGTTATGCCCTCTGAGCTAGTCGGGTACCGCCTGAGCTAATCAGGTGCCCTTTAAGCTGATCTGAGCCTCCTGGGTTGATAAAATATCCTGGGAAGGTCTGGGTCTCTGAGCTGGTATGGGGCTACTGAGCTGATTAAGAGCCTCCTGACTTGATCTGGTACCCCGAGCTAATCTGGGCAATGTCTTGGTCGTTCTGGTGCCTCCTGAACCATAATTGTTCCTCCTGAGCCCATATGATGCCTTCCGAGCTATTCTGATCCCTCTAGAGCTAATATGGTGCTCTTTGAGCTAATCTGGTACCCTTTGAGCTCACCTGGGCCTCCTGAGTTGATTATGTGATAACCTGAGCAGCTCTGGGCTCCTGAGCTGATCGGGATCCCTGAGCTGATAAAAAGTTTCTAAGCTGATTTAGTGTCCCTTACTTGATCTTGTCCCCTGACCTGACTTATAGCCCCTGAACTGATTGGAGGCCCAAGATCGGATCTGGCTCCTGGGGGTACCCTGAGCTGGTCTGGGCGCTGAGCCTGTTAGAGTTCCCTAAGTTGGCCTGAGGCCCCTTGAGATGATCGGGCGCCTTAAAGTGTTACGGGGCTCATTGAGCTGGTTCAATGCCCTATTAGCCTGCCTGGGGCTCATTAAAATAGTCTGATAACCCCATCTCTAGGGACCACTGAGCTTGTCTAGTCTCTGGGCGAAGCATGAGCTGCGCTGGGGAGCTCTCGTCCACATCAGAGGTCCCTGAGCTGATCTTGAATAGGTAGAGAATAAGAATACAAGGCCAACTCCCATAATCTCGGGATGCCACTGAGCTAGTCTAGTCCCTGGAGGCACAACTGGGGGGGGTGGCTGCTTTGGAGGGCTCTGATCCACACTAGGGTACCGCTGAACTGATCTTGAATAGATGGGGAATAGGAACACAATGCAAACTCCCTTTGTAAAATGGAGCATGGGAGGAATGAGCCATCGCTAAGACGTCTTGTGATGCTTAGGAACCCTTAATTATATACATTGACTACTATACTGGTGGATTCTAGGGAGTGCGGATAAAAAGGTGGCACCCGACTAGCTGGGACGGCATCAGATGGGCTCAGGAGGCACAATAATGGCCCAGGAGGCCCAAGATCGACCCAGAGTGCATTGGGCTCAGGAGGAAAAAATATGGTTCAGGAGGCACCAGATCGAATCCGGGAGCAGTAGTTCAGCTAAGCGATCCTCGACCAAGAAGTTGCCCAGATAAGCTCGGGGTACCAGATCAGATCAGGAGGCACTTGATCAGCTCAGGAGCCCCATACCAGCTCAGGAGCCCAGACCTTCTCAGGATATCATTTTATCAACCCAGGAGGCTCAGATCAGCTTAAAGGGCACCTGATTAGCTCAGGGGCAACGACTAGCTCAGAGGGCATAATATGAGTTCAGGAGGCACAATAAGGGCTCAGGAGATCGACTCAGGGTGCATTATTTCAGCTCAGGCGGCAACATATCTGTTCAGGGGCACCAGAGTTATCCGCTCGGGGGCCTAGATCAGCTCCTATCCCCTAGACCAGAGCAGGGGCCTAGATCAGCTCAGGGAGCACCTTATCAGCTCAGGGGACAAGGGATTAGCTAAGTGGTCCCGATCAGCTCAGGGGTACCAGATCAAGTCAGGAAGCACTTAATTAGCTCAGGAGCCCCATACCAGCTCAGGGGTCCTCATCAGCTTCAGCGGGCCCAGCTCAGCTGAGGGCCCCAGAGCTGCTCAGGAAATCACGCTATCAACTTGGGAGGCTCAGATTAGCTTACTTGCGTATCTACTTGCTTTTTTATTATCAGAAAGACGCTTCCTGTCAGCATAATGACAGCTCTTTTCGTGAAAATACAGATTCTGATATCAGGGATGCCACTTCTTTCTCTGACTGACAATGTCCTGATTATGCGCCATCGCAGATTGTTCGAAAAACTTCACCGTGGCGAATCTTTGTGAAATTTGATCTTATCTCCAACTCAACGTAGCACAAATTGTCTGCAATATTATCTTGGAAAATGATGCGCCATGCCTACTCTGTACTCAAATAAATGCGAGTCCTTTTTTGCTGGCGTACTGAGCAACTGTCTTCCGTTTCTCGGGTAATAGTGACATTTTTTGTCGCATTTTTGCGCTCATCAGAGCTGCTAGAACATAAACGTTATTTGTTAAGGCTATGCATCTTGGTTCCAAGATTCTTCCTACAAAAAAACGCAGCTAAGATATGATAGATCATGATATTTTAATCATGTCCCACAATGTAATATCTATTCAGGAACCACAGTCTACCAGGAAACACACCATTCCATCGCTTCAAATCCATTCTAACCTCGAGCTACTCGTGTAAGACTTGTATACAATACATCAACCCTGTGCACGTGGATTCACTTTTTTTGCGGTGCCTCATTAACAACCCCATTGGAGATGACCTAGAAAATAATATATTTCAACATTTCTAAGCCTAACGTCTTACTTACTAACTGACGAGATGTTCAATGTCGGCATTCTCCGCTGGCGTCGTTCTCGTGTTTTTTAGTGTTTCGCCATTTGCAGGCTTCGTGCGCTATTTCTTTCGGTAATATTTTTTGGAAAAAAGTTCAAAGTCGACCTTAGTTAGCGGCAGAAGCAAGCATGGTGTGGCATTTGCATGTAATATATCGTTGGACGTGGGCTATGAAAGTCAAATGTGGGTACTGATCTTTTGATCTCAACTCCTAAGGTCTGGTGCTACAATGGAAGAGACCGGGCAAACTCGGGGGTACCCTGCGCTACCGTTCATACCAGGGAACATATGCTTAGGCGCAAATCATACCTCCTCAGTTTTCAGACGTGAGCTGCAATGTGGCACATAATAACTACAGGCGGACTAAATTACTCCCAAACATCACTGCCAATAAGGGTACTGCAGTGCGCTACATTTTGCATTGGACCACACATATACGTGTGTTTTGATGAATGGCCATAGCTTTTGCAATAGTTCTTATAGTCTCACAAAACTTTGTGTTAATATATCAATCATGTGGAGCATTACATCTGCCAAATTTGGTGTTTGTTAACTAAACTGAGTTTAATATACTTGAGTTTAATTGACAGGGGTGTAACGATGTCCCTCAGGCGATTTTGCACGTGCTGGAGGATTGGGGAGAACACCCATTGCGCAATTCCCTATATAATATGGAGAACAATGGTTGATTTCAATCAGGAAGATACCATTTGGAACTATTTGCTTATCCAATCAGTTATTACCAGCACTGAAGCAAGAAGCTAACATTTCGGACAAAGTTCCCCAATTGGCTTGAAAACAGTGCATTTGCATGCGCCCAGATATGACGCCATATCTCAATAACTCTTCTAGGTGTCTAAACCATTTTTGGAGAAATTATACCGAACATGTTAAGCGACATGTATGCAAAGTGTCACGGCTGTTTGTTTAACCCATACAGAGATACAGGTTTTGAGCCAGAAGGGGTGTTGACGCACACCTCTTTCGCTGAGCTGCACGTGCCAAAAATGACGTGATAGGACTAAACCAGAATACACAAACTGACATGTGTAGAAGCAGTGTATTTTGAGCTTGAAAATTAAATTATGTTTTTGCCACCAACGGTCTTTTTAGCTTAGTTATAAGCCGTTTAAGTCCAAGAGGCAAGGGCCGATTTTGCGCGTGCATCCTTTGACAAATGCACCTCCTGCGGACAACGAGTAGGCGCTGTATCGGTTGTCCACCCAAGGTCATGATCCTGAATCTTCAGGGATTTCATTTCTGTGCAACAACCTTTTACAACACGCCGGACAGCTTTTGGCACTTTGCCCCCGGGTAATAATTATTTTCGCTTGGGACAGAGTCTGTAACTCATATTTGGAAAGCCAAACACTGCAACATAGTTCTTGTATATTTAGTACGATATAAAATCTTACAATCGCCTAGTTTGGCGACAAAAAACTTCGCGACATGGCGTATGCACCTGAAGCACAGTGGGGCATCACTGCGTACTCCAGCCTCCTCTTTTGCGTACTCTTACCGACCCACTCCGGCAAGAGTACGCAAGTGACTTTTTATTTTCGATGGGCTCGTGGCGAGTTCCTTTCAGAGACATCAAGTTGAAACATGAACCATACATAGACAATTTTTCAGGCTAAATAACCATCTAATTTTTTTAGCTGTTTGACGTATAGGAGAAAAGTGAAAGCCTTTAGAAAGTTAAGTGCGTACTCTTGCACAGACTTCCCCTACATGACAATGTTTTGGAAATTTTCATTTCGAAATAAAAATTCCAAAGTGAAATAAATATTTGATGGCCATATTTGGGTTCTAGCAATGATAATATGTGTTACCTGATACTGTCCGTAAAGCACCAGCAGTTAATATTTTGGGCGTGAGCACTGTGGAGTGCATCGCTGCCAGTTTTGGCAGAATTTATCTTGCAACCGCTGTACAGGGATGGTGGAACTGTTGCTGCGGTTTGAAATGTCAAGCTCTACCTTGGCTGTGAAAGGACCTCTGAGCAATGTTAGGGTAGGCAACACCACTCTTTACAAAATGTAGTCACTCGTCAATGCTGGAGGTGCCAGGCACAGCATCCTTCAAGTTGTACTCACAGGATAGTCTCCAGGGAATATTCAGAGGGAAGAAATGCTCGGTTCCTGAGCTTTCCCTCATCACACTAACACTCCCGGCTTAAATTCTCGGTTACATAATCATGAACACAGGCTTTCTCTCACTTAATTGCTTCTGCCATGAGTAGAGTTGTGTGCTGATGGAGACAGACGTAGGTAATCTAGCCTGAGAGCATGTGCATCCACATACTTCCAGCAAATTTGCACTAAGTTGGAGTGAAATATTCAAGTTTCAGAATTAGTTGAAAATCTTCCAATATAAGATATTGATGCAGTACCGTGTTCTATTTTCTGTGATAGTTGGAGTGAAATATTCAAGTTTCAGAATTAGTTGAAAATCTTCCAATATAAGATATTGATGCAGTACCGTGTTCTATTTTCTGTGATTGAGAGTCAACGTGCTTTACGGAACAAATTAGGGTAAGGGCGGGTAAGAGTACGCAGGAGATAAGAGTACGCAGCAGCTGTTTTGGTTGCTTAGCAACCACTGAGATGGTGGATACCCTGGTATAAAAAAAGCAAGGTCAGTGCCTAGGCTGCACACCAAAATTCAACGTGCTCCTATTCTTCCCGCGGGAGTACAGAGTAAAATAAGCTTCTGAGCACCCTTGAAGTAATATTTCTTAACTGGGTAAACTTGTAGACCATGCTTCTATTATCAAAAGTATTGCATTACGGTCTGCCATCAGTAAGAAAGCTGAGCTAGGAGTGTGCTCCAGGACCGGAGCTCACGCTAAAACGCCTGCCAACATGTTTATGAAGACTTTCTTCACAAGGGAGCATGTCCGGCAAGAGTACGCAGTAGACCAATGGGCAAGAGTGCGCATGCTTAAAAGATAGGAAAATTTGATTTTCGCTCGGGACAGAGTACGCAATTCATATTTGGAAAACCAAGCGTTGCAACATAGTTCTTGTATATTCAGAACGATATAAAATCATACAATCACCTAGTTTGGCGACAAAAAACTTCGCGACATGGACTATGTACCTAAAGCACAGCGGGGCATCAATGCGTACTCCAGCCTCCTCTCTTGCGTACTCTTACCGACCCACTCCGCCAAGAGTACGCACGTGACTTTTATTTTTGACGGGCTCGTAGTGAGTTCCTTTCAGAGACATCGAGTTGAAACATGGACCATACATAGACAATTCTTCAGGCTAAACAACCACATAAAAATTTTAGCTTTTAGACGTATAGGAGAAAAGTGAAAGCCTTTAGAAAGTTAAGTGCGTACTCTTGCACGGACTTCCCCTATGTCTTACCAAAATATGGAAATTTGACAAGCATAACACAATATATTAAAAGATGATTCAAGCAAAACACTTATGCTTCCGCCTCATCCCGCAAAGACTGGGGCGGGGAAGGGGTGAGGTGAAATTTTTAACCACCCCGAATTTTACACATGATATCATTTTGAATTTTACACATGATGGCATCAACTTCGGAAAAAATGAGCCATCTTCTTCAAAACAAGTGAATTTTACGACTCTGACCATTCCGTGTCCTCACATTTTCGCCCACATTTTCCGTTCCACATAGCCCACGTTCTAAGCTATTCCCAAATGTAGGTAGAGACAATCACATACTGCACATGGGTAACGAACTATGAAAGTCAGGACCCCAGTTTTTGTTACTGCGATAAAGCTCAGCTTCAATGGTCTGGTTGCATTGATTTGCTACCAATCTGGAATACTGTACCGCAGAACACTCAGGTAGGCGCTGTATCGCTGTGCATTTAGACGGGTATGCTGCACCGCAGTGCACTAAGCTACGTATACTGTACCGCAGTACACTTAATTGGTTATGCTGTACCGCAATACACGATGTATTTATGCTATCGATTCACCGTGAGCGTACTCAAATGGCCAGGGAGGTTAAAGGGAATGTGGCACCTTGGTCGAATCCTGGAATTTAGTGCAATTGGGCGTACTTTTAGCCGAAAATAATGAAGCCTCTCATGATTTCTCTGAAAAAATGTACAATTAGCTCAATATTTTGATTTTTTAAATACTCCTCTAGAAAAAGAAATATCAGCCTGTGGATGATGCCACGATCTGGCAACCACTACCATACTTGAAACGCTTCAAGGGCTTCGATTGGCTGATGCTTATTGTGACGTCAGCATATGTCGGCACACTGGCAGCTCACAACAATTGCCGCCCGGCGAGGGGTTGATGAGGGGTTGGTTTCAGGTAGGTTTTAGCTTTTTCTACGGAAATATCGAGTTCCAAGACAAATGGTATATGGAGTACCGGGTTTTCCGACTTGCTTTACAACTTGGCTATCTCAGTTAAAATCACGTTATAAAGGTGCCACATTCCCTTCAAGGCAGCGCAGTGGCGGATTCAGGACAACATGGGGGAGCTAGGGGCTTGAGCTACCCCCGTCATTGCCTCTGAAAAGCCTTCGGCTATGCATTAACTATAGGCACTCTGACATTTTGGGGGAAGGGGGTGCTTGTTGAGCCCCCTTGCGATCCCTTGTATCCGCCACTGAGGCAGCGATTGAATAATGTTGCACATATCTCCAATCACATGGCATTCTCAAAGGCAAACATTTTTTATAACTTTAGTTCTGTTTTTCATTATTTATGAAGTGAATCGGGCAACCTTAAGTGGGGACGTTCTCCATTCAACAAAGCAGGGTTCTCAGCTCTTAAATCCCCTTTCCCTCCGTGGCAGTGCCGCTGAAAAACATGCCTAGTTTGAAGCTCCGCATCCCGGAAGTATATGACGGGATATCATAGCGTTCAGTTCAATCAGTGCCTACTATCAATTCCCGCCAGGGCTTTCCCGTTGATTTCACACGATACATTCAGTGAGGTAAACAGCTAGCAAACTTGGCCAACTTCCCTGCAGGCCGATGCAAATGATCGTACAAACATTGCTCGTTTCAGTGGTGACTGTGAATTTGCTGCGAGCCCACTACCGCGAGCTTCCGGAATGGTTTCTCACTAGCGAGCCCAGGGAGAGGACTTGAGGGGAAGGTGCAATTAACGGGGAGCTGCAGGCAGGGGCGTTGTCTTTGATTCTCGAGCATAGGGGCCCGAGTCAAGCGATACAAACCTATGTCCATTTATCCTTATATCCTGTCGGCTAGATAGGGAAGTGCAACACTTTTGGCCCATTGAACACCGGTTCAGTCTCATGAAAGTAGTAAAAAGGAATATTCTGGGTCTCTATATTTTCAGCAATAATTTCGGTGCAGTTGCGGGAGGTGGCTCCCTCACCTAACCAGAGTGTGAGGATGCGGCCCCACAGGTCCCCCTGTGGCGACGCCCTGGGTGCAGGTGCAGTTTTGGAGGGAGAGTTAGGTTTGCTTGTACAACCATGGGGGAGATTCTCGTTCCATCCGCTGCAGATTTAGTTATTTTAAGCTTATAAATCTTTGATTATGGGCTTAATATTCTGGGATAAATACCTTTTTCAGCCCTTAGGGAGGAAGCAATGGCTACTTTACCCCTACCCCTTGGATATCACAGCAATCTCTACCCATGATAGTTGGACTTCCAGTTCTTCGGGTTTTCATCCAAGAAGGACATACGTCCTGGGAGTCTTAATAAGTGACGACCTTTCTTGTTTTATACCGTTTCCTGGAGCCCACTTCCTCCTGACGAGATCCATTATCATGAGAGAAGTCGGAGTATCTATGAATAAACTCAAGATAGCCTTCTGTAAGCCTCAAAATTTAATCTTTGGAGGCTTTGATATCATCCTTCTCATAGTGTCATCTCAGGGATAACAGAATGTATTTCTAATAATTGTTCACACTCGCATCAGCGAATATGCCGCACCGCAGTCATAAAAGAAAGAACTAGAGTAAGTCTAACATTACACCGAAACCTTAAGCTTTCATTAACAAACTCAAACCATTTACTGATCAGCTATGACAAGCATATTTTGGATAGTTGACAGTTACTTGACGTGCTTGACCAGAATGTTAGTTTCTTGTCCAAATATAAAAAACATTCACCTGTCGGGCGTCAGATATATCATCGGAGTGCCTTCGAAAATTTGGATGGAAGGCGTTTCTTCTCTGAGCTGTGCTACCGTTGCTTGTTCATTTAATTTCCTATGAACAAAGTAGAGTAACATTTTCCATGATCAGATCTTATTTTCTTAAACAAAATTATCATTGAAAAAGATACTTTCAAATCACTATCATGTCACTTTGATTTGCATATTTAGCCAGCTCAAAAATGAGACTAAAAAACAGTAGGGCATCCAGGGCGGTTAATACTTTCACGCCTACCTCAAAGAAGGAGGCGTGAGAAAGCGTGGGATGCACCTCACTCACTTCTACCCGATATCGGTTAACATGAAAACACCATTTTCATGAGCTCAGCTAGGTTGTCCGCCCCACCCCCTCTCCCGATCCGCCCCGTCTATAAAACTGTTTCTGCGCAGAGAATTAAGTGGGTTATCCACTACGGTAGTGGAGACGAAGCTGGAACTCGATCAAGCGGTACAAAGGTACCAGGTCAGCCCCGGCGAGTGTGGGCGACGTACACAAGTTTAGTTCGACAGAAATACCAAATTATTATTAAATACCAAATTATTATTATTACCAAATATATTGTTAGGAGGTCCCAACGCACGCAGGCTTGCAGTCTATTCAGTATTTTGTGTTTTTTTCTACTTCCTTCAAAAGCAACTATGTGGAATTGCAGCATGAATGTACGATACTTTAACTCCGACCAGCCCTGCATCCCAGACGACGCTTGCCAAGAGCGGTCAACTGGCGGTCACTTCTGTGGCTAGGCTAAACAGTTTTACAAAAAGGAAAAATTCTCGTATTTTTGTGGTGAAATCCGATAGCCAGGATTGTGTTCTGAACTTAGCTTACCAAAGGATATGCTCTATAAAGGAAAGATGAAAGACAAACAGCTATGCACTCACGCATGTGGCCGGCGCTCCGCTCAATTGCAAAAGGTGCTTTCAGCAAGATAAGGCTGCTTTTGATCTCTGGAGGAACTCTTCAGAAGCCTCGCTACGAAGGACAGCAGAGACCTCCTAATGTTCCGGAACTACAATACAAAATGCATGGGCTGCTCCGTAGAAGTGCTTCTCAGAGTGGTGTTCTGTGCCGTACAGGTCACGTGATCTGCTGCTGTGTTAGTGCCCTACCAGCACGAGGTGAAAATTCAACGAAAAATGCGAAGGATTTAAAACTTATGTAGTAAAAGTTAGACAGTGCCACCCTGTTTTTTTATATAATGGCAGCCATAGCATTAGCCATATACAGGGATGGTGAAAGAAATCAGACCAATACTTTGAGAAACATCCACAGTCACAGTGAAATTTCAGGCAGAGCTGGTGTCCAAATAGTCAGACCGCCGTTTTTTTCCAACTATCACAAAACCTCTTCCGGGGAAAATATATATTTGCTAGTGAAAGAAAATATTATGTTAGATAAAAGCACTGTTGTGAGATAAATATAACATATACTCAGTTTGGAAAAAACATGGAATTGTGCTAGACCATATTTTGGGAACATCGATGCTGTTCTGTGCTGGAATAATATGGGGGAACACGGAAGATCGGATTAGGTAAACAAACTCATGGTGGGAATTTTCAGACCATCAAAAAAATATTATTTCATTTAAAGTGCTTTAGCGCAAAATGCGTCGCATGTGGTCAGCGATGATTGAAAGTAGTTGGTCAGAATTACGCGAGATCCAGTCATAGGGACGACTCTCCGGACTGTAAATTGTATCATTTTCGATATGTTTACCCTCCCTATACCCGGAAAATTTTTGGTTAGTTATTAATCACATTCGCACAATGATTTCACACTATGCACAAAAACGTAGGTTTCCATTTGCTGGCACCCTTACAGGACAGTGACGCATCATTCTGCGGCGCTTAGGCTGCTCCAGTCTCTCCAAGCCGCACCCCTCGGCAGAAGCTGAGCCCTCACATGAGGGCTCGGCGAGACACCGGACCAGTGAATCACTTTATAGGCCGATCAGGCCCGTGCACCCACAAACAGGGACGCCGCCTGGAACGGCGTTGGCTCTACTGTTGCGGCGCGCACTGATCAGTGATCAGTGTACCACAATCTCCTGCGTAGGAGGTGGCCCCGGAAAAGGCTGCCACATGTCAGCTTTTACTCAAGGGCCTTCCACAACCGCTTGATTGTTCCAACTGTGTGAGGATAAATTATGTATTATTTCACCATTCTATGAAACTTAGGGCATCGAAAACTAGTGATCTTCAGCCCTTTCCTTTGTCGCACTCGGAAGAGGAGTGAAAGGTAGAGACACAATTTACCTTCTTACATTTAAAACGCCTTAGATCCAATAATTTTGCTCGATGACAGCCACCGAAATTAAAACTGGAACACACATCCGAAACGGTGTAGGGATCGTAACCACCAAACCTTTAGCCAGCATCGGCCTGCAGTTGAGCTGACTCTGGCTTATTCCCCAACGCCTCTGTACATAGCTTGTAATTGCCTCGGCGCATCCAGACAACATGCTAAAGCTACCACAACAGAGTGAAAGCGTTTTAATCAAACAAATGAAATGAAAGAAAAACAGTTGAGGGTGGCTAATACCGTCGAGGCACGTTGTGTTTCCCAAGAAAAAAGAAACTCAATCTCACCTGGATAAAGGGTTAGCATAAATGGGGACGTTTTTGGCAAACATAAAACAAACCTAGATGCATGCATATACTTATATATATATATATATATATATATATATATATGTATATATATACATTTCACGTTTATTACATTATATTATAATATATATATATATAATATAAAATATATATACATTTCTCACTTTTGTAACATAGTGGTTTATTATTATATATATTCTTAAATCATTCGTGCACCTTAAGCCATTTCGACGCAGAAATATATTTATAATGGTAGAGGGGGCTGCTAATTTACAAACAACAGAGGCTGGAAACTGTGCACTATGGGTAACAGCATGCCCCAGGCTAAATGACTTGCTTATGTCAACAACGCACGGTCGGGCCTCCCGGCCCTCCCGCATCTGTCTCAATAAGGGAAAACGCGGGCCTACTTGTCGATTGTAAATTTTTGGATGCAAATTTTCGTCATGGACCGATGCAACGTGGGATAAATTTTAAATTCGCGCTACTTATGGCAGAGACTACCTGAAGTGGACAAATTTAACATTCGGCGATATTTGTCAATGTAGCGTTAGGCATGTGCTCTCACATGGAAGCCCTTTACTGGCAAAGTTAGATACATTTCACCTACCACCAACCACCTCGGCCCTATTAACGCAAACACACGTGCCCCGCTCAAACACGATAATTCCCTCAACTTACCGATGGGGCACCTGCTACAAGAGCTGACAGTCATAAGTTCAGGACTATATATTTTTTTCGATTCGGTAAGAGGGAGGAAGGGGCTGACAGATCAGTGGGTACTGATACCGTAATAAAACCGCATGGCGCACCAAATATCCAAGTGGCTCTAAGAACTCCCCTTCCTCCCAGAATCTCCGCCCGAACATGTGGTCACTTCAAAAAATATTCTAAGGATATGTTGTAGGTCTAAAACAGTGTTTTCTTGAGCCGGTCATGCATAATGTTATTTCCGACCGCTAAGGCACTTTCAGACTATTTCCATTATCATAAGCTTTGCTCTACCCTTCTTTTTATATGCAATCATTTAAGGCTCTGCGTTCCCGTCGGTGCAGCAGCTACGTTCGTTGAGGCAAATGTTTAGTGGTTATCACTGACGTGAAGACGGTGTAAAATATTAAAACAGCAGCTGCGCTAAAGATAAGACGACGCGTTAAATGGACCGAAGCAGCCAGTTGTTTTTACTTGCTGGTAGCCATCAGTCTTTTATTCCACGTCGCCGATCCCAAACGTAGAAGTTAGGTTTGTTAGCCTCTATTCTAAGTCTGAACAGCTGTCACCCATATTCCTGTTCCACGCACATGCCCTCTCGATACATTCGAGCAACGATTAATGTATTATACATTACGCATATTCGTATGTATACATGCGCTTATTCCGCCAACACGGCTGTGCAACTGTGGACGGAAGCTTCCACTCCACGGACGGAAACTGCTAAGCAAAGTACTGAATCTATCAGAGGTGTAGGTGTCAAGAAAACCTCTGCAAATATAGAGACCATAGTAATTTGCGTTCTAATTGTCGCCTTTCCTTATGGGTGTGTAGTTACACTTGGTGAACTTAGCTTCATTCCCTTCTTGACCATTGCTATAAAAGGGCTTACTGACAATCCATCGCCTTGTTTTTTCGAAAGCATGTGGATAAAAGTTAAAATTTGAAGCTAGCATTTCCCTAAAAATAAACCAAAAACAAAAGTTGTAAGCACTTATGATCCTTTGAATTGTGTGTGTATATCTTACATTGTAATTCCTCGCGCATTTAGCCAAAAATGACTGACACTTATGGCTAGATGTGAGTGTGTGACTGTGTTTGTGTGCATGTTTTTCCCGAAAATGTTGTTTATAAATTCCTCACATTTGTGTGTTGATACATGCCAAGAGTGAAGTGAAGACTTGTCGGGCTATGTGAACGAGCGGTGCCGGGACTATAGGCATTAAATGTGATATTGTGCTCTGGGATATTCCAAATCGGAACAGCTACATGTGCCCACGGTTTATTTATCTATCAGAATGACATTTTTACAAACTCTTTAGACTTTTCTACAAGCTCATCCAGCCCTCCTTTGTTTCATGCTAACAGGGTAATAACACGTCTACGTCATTCTTTTCAGAACGCATATTGAATCAAGTTTTTAGTTTTTCGGGATTTAAAAGAACTCTTATACCATACCAGAAACTAAATCCCGAACAACCAAAAAGTCGGTTCAATAATATTTCTTTTATAGACGAAAAACTCAAATTTTAGTTTAAAGTTTTCTTTGAATTCATACTACACCCTATTCGTATGTTTTCATGTTTCTGCTCGATTTTCTCAGCGAAAAATAATCAGGAACTTCTTGTTCACCCAATATTTTATCGATTGGTCCAGTTCTACAGAGTGTACACACACATATAAGCTCTGTGACTACCATGCAGTCATGCAGCGGGGCAGACCTTGAGCTCCGGGAGATGCCTCCGGCGGTGCACCGCGTCCTCCCGACCTGTGCCGGAGCCGACGACTGGCCGCTGGTGGGCCTGCCCCCGCCAGCACGCGGGCCGCCGCGCGGACGCGCACCTCCCCCTACCCTGACGCTACCTCTGACCCCTCCCCCGCTCACCTGAGGAAATCCGGCTGCTCTGTACGGCGTACACAGGTCCGGCCTTTTGTTTTAGAGAAGCGTTTCCATTCACCTGAATTGTCTGCGTAAGACAAATACTGTTCGGCAATGGTCTGGATCAACAAATAAACAAAAAGCTGCGGACGCTGCGGATGCCGTCTGTGCTAAATCTTTCAGTCGAGGTAATTTTTTGTTTTGAATACATGCTGGTGCTGGTGCCTTTGCTGGTGCCCTTGCTGGTGCTGATGCTGGTGCTGCATCTGGTGTTCCAGTACTGGTGCATGTCAGTTCCAGAGCCAGTGCTGGCGCTCACACCGGTGTTGTGCTAGTGCTGGTGTTGGTGCTGGTCTATTGCTGGTGCAAGTGCTGGTGCTAGCGCTGGTATTAGTTTGGTCCGCTGTCCCTGGTGCTTGTGCTGCTACTGTTGCTGATGCTGATTCTAGATCAGATGCTATTTCAGTTGTGCAAATGAAAGCTTTATTTCTTTTATCATTCTGATATTTTTGGCGTAACGTCCATTGCTTGTTGAGCCTCCATACTGGAACATTTGAGAAATTTAGTTTCATAGAAAGGGCTAGCACAGATGCAACGAATGACGGCTGATAAAGATAACTACAACTTTCAAAAAAGAACTTCTTGTTGGAATTACTTACGTTGCTTGGTTGGGAAATACATGTAATCGAAATTGAGGTGTTTTGTGGTAATATTTTGAGGGAAAAAATAGTGTCCGTGCCAATGTATTGCCTTTTTGCATGTCTGTGGCTCAGAATAAGATTGCAAACTAAATGCATTCTGCGCGATTTTCGAGTAGGCAGAGCTGTAAGCAGGTATCTTATCTGAATGAGATAACTATTCTAGAAGGGTATCATACCATAGATCAATCGAAAGCAAATTAAGTGACATCTACCAATATTTTTACGGTATCATACATTTAACCACCTCAAAATAGTCCTACAAATGGGTTTACAAAACACTGCCTATTTTGAATTAATAAAATATTGCTATAGAAAATCACGAGCGTATCCCATGACAAGCATCACGACGATGACCCAGAAAGCAGCATCACCTCAGCACTGCTGTACGCGAAAACTCACACATACTGCTTCTACAGTTTATTATTTAGAGACCGCCTCTCACGCTCAGAAACTCGGGGTCGTGCGCAGATGTGTCGCACCGCCCACAGGAAGGGGTAGTTTGAATACAGGTAGAACCAAGTTTCCTGCCGAATATAACCCTCCCGTGATGAAATCTAGTGTTAAATATAAGACTTGATAATTTAAATGGGAAACGTACCCTGCCCTGTTGTAAGCCTATGGAACCTTCTTTGATCTATGCTGACCTCAATATTGACCTGACATAAAAATACTTACTATAAATTCATTTTGTATCGTCAAGAGCTTTCGAACGCCGTTCTTAATTTTTCTTTAGCTTTCCTAGGAAATGAGACACAGAAGGGGGGCGAAATTTGCCCCTCCCAGCGAGGCGCGTCATGCCAGGGACCCCAGCAGAGTGCGTGTTAAACGAACGTAATAGCATCATTGATTTGGACGAGGCCATGCGTAGTCCATGGAATACCTGAAGCTTAGAGAATTTAGAGATTACGGCAAATGACAAATCTCGCGGAGATTTTCCATCATGCACGCTCCTATAGATTACGAGAAATTAAATAACATAAAGGATAAGATAAAAGACCTGAAAACCGGGAAAAGTCCCAATATCTAAAAAAAGTCGAGAAAGGCTATTTTTATAATTATGCGGCGAATTGCCAAGATCTAAGCTGGGGTCCGTAAGCTGTTGTTTGCGTTTGTTGCCATAGTAACTCGAGCAATCAAACTGACAGCGTCTGCTCGCGACCGACTGTTAATAGCTGATAGTGCTAGAGCTGCTATCATTTTGACAAACTTGGGAAAATTTGGAGAGAGAGAGAGAGAGCATCCTCCACCAGAGTTTGAGTAAAGTGCATACTGGCTTCAGTTTCGTATTTATAATTTTTTATCCAGGTACCTAACTGTTATTCCGATCTTAAATGGAATTTTTAGAACTCCGAAAGAGTTTCGTTTCTCCAATGGGCTGCATTGTACTCTTGTGCCCGTCCAGCCGTGATGATGTAGGCAAGGCTGTCACCACTTGACCGGCGCCTGCTGTGACACCTCCATCTTCCCCTGCCACCTTGCATATACCTCCACCCTTTCTTTAAACAGAATAAGCGTGCAAGTGGGCTGTCTCCTAAACTCCGCGAGGACCACGCTCCAAATTCAGTGCTCCAGTGGGCTTAGGTAGGACTCCTGGCTGACCAAGGCTACGGTGTAAAGGGGCTGATGAAGTGGCTGCCGAAGGCATCGCTGAGCCGGGCTCTTGTATGCGAGGATATGTGGACTGTGGCGCCGTCTTTTTGAAAACAATACCCTTTTTCAAACACAGTCTTGAATTTGGGGCCAAAAATCTTCCGAAACATTTTCTGCTAAACTCTTCCATTAATTCGGGTGCTGCGATCAAATCAGTAAAGAATAACCTTTCCACATACAAGCGCTGCCCTCACATTACCTTCAGATCTCCTCATACTCTACACTTCACCTCCATGTTTGGGTTCCCAGGAACCCAATGGGTACCTCTCAGTCTGTATATTTGGGGGCTTATCTCATGGCGAACCTTTTTTTATCGCACCATACCATGCGTTCAGTGAAGTTTGCCTCCTGGAGAATCAGTCATTTGCAAAATTTCTCACGCACCTTCCTCTGCTGGGAAAAGAGGGTAACGGTGGTGTGAGGTCGGTACGAATGCCAGCGAAACTACAGTTCCGGACCGCGCAACAGACTGTGGTGACAGCCGGAGCACCCTGGTTACTTACCGAGATGACACAGTCTCTTTTCTCTCCACAAGCGCATGTACGTAGCGCCTTACAGATTCAACATGCTCTTCAAGGAGCCACGGCCTGCCCGCCTTTCCTGATACGATAATGATATCATCGTAGACTGAAAGCAACCGTTTTTACCGTTTTTCGTTTTTCTGTATATTTGGGGGCTGATCTCATGGCGAATCCATCATCATCGTAGACTCCAAGCTCTGCGCGTGCTGACTCCAATTCCCGCCCCCTGGGGAGCTGCAACCAATTCAAATCATAGTTCGTTATCTGCGATCCATGTCGGGCCAAAGTGCTTATGAAATATACAATTTTGATAGTATACTGGTTTTCAAGGTTACCTTTTAGTTTCAATCTGCTTTCTGTTTTCAGGCCGGATTATTTGCAACTTGTCAGTGTCTACTACGTACATACGTTGTTTGCGTGTTTCCAGGTTTATTGAACTCTTCACATTTCCTTGGGGCCTTGATACGACAAAGCACTGGCACATCTTTTCTTGTGGACATTGCACAACCTCAAAGAAAACGTTTCCGCACTCTTCATATATTTCATAGAATTTGTGACACGTGAATCGATACATTACACTCCTTCGATACCCACCAATGGTAAACTATCTATCCCATATGGCTCCCCTGGTTGGGCAAAGTGCACACATATTCGCGGACAGTTCCATTGAAGGTGGATGTGATGCCATCTATTTTGTATGAGACGTTATTTCAACAGGTCGTATGAGTTGAAAGTTTCCCAAAGTCGCGGACATCCAATAACACCAGCCCCATTGCTCGAGCCCAGAGAGATAAAAGGAGCTAAAGAATATTAAACTGAGATGTTACAGAAAAAATAACTGCTTAACATGAACATAACTCGGAGAGATATTGCCAAAGCAACTTGTGGGGTAGCCAGGGAAAAATAGTTTGTTTTTCCTAAGCTACTGCGGGGAGCAGGACCTCCCCAGACAACGAGCGGCCATTGACTGCCCCGAACTAGCCGGCTCCGGCAGTTTGCACATATTGCTTGTAGCGGTTGACCGATGACCCCTTTCACTTCTACTTCCGCTCGGGTTGGGCCCAGCCTCTCACATAGATCAACACCCACACGGGCAGCTACACCTGCTGGCACATTCTGTGTCACCAGGGCCGAACAATGGACGGTTTTCCCACTACGGAGAGTCATCCGGAGTCTGAGGCCTCCGGCGGCGGCCACATTTGGGCCACTGCCCCGTCTCTGACCAGTCACTAGCTTCGTGTCTGCAGTGCCCCGTGCTCTTTTTCAAATCCTGCTGCAGCCGAGTTATCCGGGCGTCGAGGCCCAGAGTGCCCAAGGCAACTGCGAGAAGCGGACGTCAGTGAGGCGTTTGTGTCATGAACACAGACAGAGAGCTGACATCACTTGTAATGTTTGAAATGTAGAGGGTCATATGGCCAAGAAAATGTAGATCAAATAGAGTCGATATACAAATAATTCTCGCCAAATACAGTTTCTTCTGTTTTCAAGCTATAATCATCAACTTGAATCCAATTCAAAACATTTTACTAATTCAAATATTATATACTAATACTATATTACAAATATTTCAGATAAAAAATATATTAATTATCTGGTGAATCTGATACACGCTCTTGAACTGGGTTGGATATTCATTCAGATATTCTCCAAGACACACTTAAGCGTAATGATCTGAATGTATCTACCAGAAAATTAGCAGCACATAAAATACTAGCAGGCGAAGTCTGAGGCCTCCCGTCCACGGCTACAGACGGTGGCCGCGGATGTTATGTTGGAACAAAGCGAATGTGTATTCGAGCGTCGCTGCACTGCCTTCGTCATTTCCAATGGAATTTGATATGAAGACCAAAGTACGTTGAACGCTTCAAAGCTGACATACCCATTATTTCACATCCAGAATCCACTAAAGTTGAAATAGCCAAAACTAGATAGAATATCGCTCGGTGAGCTTTTGATGTGTCATCTGATAATTTGTCTTCCAAATTCTAAAGCACAGGAAATGGAACCGTTGAAAACGCAGTGCATTCGTGCTGATTTTCCCCAGTGTCACAACACGGCTTGGGACTCCGCATGGGTCGATATCCAGGACATTGCTCCCTGCTTTGCAATGCCACTGCGTGCGACAAAGGACACCGTGGGCTTTCATCAAGTTCAGATATCTTCAATTCAATAACGGTTTGCTTTTATTCAAACTCACTGCATAAGCATAAGCATGGGGATACTGTGATATCGCGTAGTCATCTCTCTCCGTACAATATCTGAATTTTGAGGTTTTCATAGACTGTTAATTTCAGTTTCGATGCTGAGCCCGTCAGCAAAAGTCGGAAATATTCAAATTTACAAGAATTGTCGGCAAAACATTTTAAGAAGCCAGAAAAAATATTCCAGGGTTTCTGAATCCTACAAGTAGTTAAATGGATTCGTATCAGTTGAAATGTGAGCTTCCGTATTAAAGCCACACATTCGTGCCTGATTCATTTTTGCTACCTTTATCCTCTTTCGAAGGATTTCACGAGTTATTTTTGAACACTCTTTCTTTTCGAGACAAATTGGTCAAATGCAGACGTGGTCTGAAGAGAAAATCAATGGCGTCTGTATGAAATTTTTTACGTCATCTGTAATCTAGGATCCAACTCAATTAAGTGAGATGCCCAGCCATATGTACGCATACCCAGAATCAGGAGGAAAAATATCCACGTGTTATTCCCATCCTCCCGCCACAAATCAGCTCACCTAATTGGCAAAATAAGCTTTCGTTATGGAATAACGTTTCCTAGATTGTTTGAAAAAGATTTGAATAGTTAAAGTTAAATCAATGTTAAGGACTTAAACTTTGCCCCTGGGGATTTGACGAAGTCATATAATGGCGGATATCAATGGTTTCGATGTTCGTTAGATGGTGAAGTGTCGCTTTGAGGTTCATATCGTATCATTTCGTTATTGAGCAGCCTTTCGCTTCTGTCAACAATGGTAAAACCGCGCTGCGTTTAAGCCAGCATTGGTTACCCGACATCATTATATTAACACGCGCATTGACGGGGGTGGGTACCCTCCCCCTCGGGTTTTTCAGAGGCAGCCTAAAAACGGCGCCGCGTAGCGCCGCCGTACTTGATATGCCTTTTCTCACATCATTTTTACAACTTTTGTGAAAATTTTAAGGTTAGGTCATCTCAGGTCAGGTCACCAGTACAGGTAAAATGTCCTGACCTCAAAACAAGTTTAAGATAGCATACGTCGGAACAGGGTGAACGTATCTGATTGAAACTCATATCACATAATGGGACCACCGTGTTCTCTAAAATATGTTCCGGTATTTTTCATATCGATGACCTAATGTCAGGTACGAGGCATGACCTCTCCATTGGAAGTACATGGGAAACATGGTTTTAACTGAATAACTTAGTAACAGATGGCGACAGAGCGTTTATTTTAACAACATTAGATTTGCCTTGTCTGCACAATTCTAATGATATAAATTTTACCCAATTGGACCTTGACCTTACAGGTCAAATCATTGCTTTGACCTAGCAAGGCCATATTATTTATCATTCTATTCGGCTTACTGCGAGGATTACAATGGTCTGAATTGTTTTGCTCTATCTGCACTTGTTCAGATGAAATGACGATAACCTGCATTTACATGTTATCCCTATGACGACATGTATTGAACTCTAATGACCTTAAATGTGAAATAACAAATAAATAGTACAAACATTTTCGATGGAGAAGTAGATGGGCTACCAAACGCCGTTTACTGTTTTTCGCTACCTAGCATGGATCTTGAGATCTTAGGAGGGGTGGGTACCCGCCCCCCCGTCAAAGCGAAGGTGGCTCGGACCCCCATCAATGCGCGTTTTAATTCCTTTTGCTATAGCTAATGTATTTAGAAAACATAGTCAGCCCAAGGTTGAACTGGCGTTCCATGATCTGAGAGATTCCGACCACCTTCCACCAGCCGCTAATAATCGGCGAGAACATTTAGGATTCAATGGTAGCGTCGGTCAGTCCACCAACAAGGAAGGAACGCTAACACGTTCGTGCAAATTCTTAGCTAAGGAGTCCTTAAAAATATTGGGAAGCTATGAAACAGCTGGACTTGGCCAAACTTCCTTTTCGTCTCAGTAAGCATATGAAACTGGAGGACAGCTATAACTGCTGGAAGGGGCAGCAGTGAAGTCGGTCAGTGGAGATCGACCTCGCAGCAGCAGTGTAGTCAGCCACGGAGCTCAGGCGGTATGCAACGGCTCATACGGAGTATATTTTATCCAAAAACAAACAGATCTTAATAATTTAGAATGTCGGAGAGTTCGTGTAAATACATAAAAAAACATTTCCATGCCTCACAAACTGATCGTGGTCTGAAAGAGTCCAGCGTAGCCTGCTCACATTCTACACATGTCAAAATTTAAGCCAGACTTTCATGTTTTCAAAAGACGTTTCTTATTTGTATGCTTCCATTTGAGTGAGCATCGCCCAAACTCCGGCTTTGATAACATATGTTGTGTGTGATGCTTGGACTTTTAGTAATTTTAGAAACCAAGTTGTGCTCCTAGAGCAGCCACTTCTAACCTGAGCGTCCCATATTTGCCTGAGAGTGAGCGCCCCTGATTTACAGACAGGCTTGTTTCCAGATCCGTTGTTTTCGAGCCCTTCCCAATGCCACTCTGCACACCACGGTGGCTCACTATGCCGCTGTCTGCGGCGGCCAGTCGGGGCGTGGTAGAACCCTCCGTGGCACTGCCTGGGGCGTCAGGATATTGCTGCAGTGCTTCCATTAGCGCCGCCCTATCATTTAACACCCGACCCAGTGGACCTCTGACCCACCTCCCCAGTCAAGGTAGGGTTTCAAACACCCTCCCCCCCATCATCTCGGCTCCTATCTGAAAGTGCAAAAAAAACTCAAACGGTGAAGATAGCCGATAAAAAATGAAGAAGAAACTGCATTGGCTACGTTTTAGCTCAGGGCCATATTGCGGTCCTGGCAGGTAAAACATGTGACAGGCTGGGGAAAGTTTTTGTTTGCCTCTAGCGTCTGAGTGTATTAAGTCAGAGGCTATTTTTAGGCGTTATTTCCCTCCTCTTGTTACGACAAATCCAATGCTTTATGACATGACCACTCTGGGTAAAAATGGAAAAATATCGAAATGACAACTATTTCATCATCTTATGCAAAGTTATCCAACTCCGAGAGCCTACTGAAATAGTCACGGACGGCCTCTCAGAGGTCACAGGTCCAAACTTGCAGAATGTCCCCAAAGAGTGGCTTAATATACTATGATTATGAAAGTAAGAGTGTATTCTAAGCCCTATCTATAGTAATATAACTATTTTTGGGGTTAAATTCCTATTCCTCCTTTTATTTTCAATAGAGAGGCCATGACCCGTACCTGACACTAGGTTATCGATGTAAGAAATCATGTTATCACAGCGTGTGGTACTGGACTGACGATCATGTGACATGAATATCAGATCAAGAGATTGATCCTGATTTTACTGGTGCGGCTTGAAACATTTCTGAGGCAAGTCACATGACCTGTGATGAACCAAAATTTCGAATTTTCGGAAAACTCGCGGAATCGATCAAGAATAATTTGTGCCAACTACGGGGGTCATTTGCTTCGCCCCTTTTCCGTGCCGTTGGAAAAACCCGAGCGGGTTTTCAAGCGCCCACGCAAGGGTGAGTGTTAATGGACGTGGTACAATGGAGGCTGTGGACAAAGCAGAGGCCACGGTGGCGTCTGTTTCATCGCCGCCGGAAGCGACACGCTGTGGGCACCGCCAACGCGAGACATTGTACCACCCGAACAGTGATGAGGTGGCTGCTCAAACAACAGACGACCGCGCCGCCCCTGGCGGTTGACGTCGCGTATTGTGCCTGCACAAAATGGCACCAAATTAACACTGGCAATCACCACTTAAAGGGAATGTGGCACCTTCACAACGTGATTTTAACTGAGATAGCCAAGTTGTAAAGCAGGTCGGAAAACCCAGTACTTAATATTTCATTTGACTTGGAACTCAATATTTCCGTAGAAAAAAAGCTAAAACCTACCTGACACCAGCCCCCTCAGCCCCCCGTCGCTGGCGGCCATTGTTGTGAGCTACTGGTGTGACGACATATGCTGACGTCACGATGAGCATCAGCCAATCGAAGCCCTTGAAGCGTTTCAAGTATGGTAGTGGTTGCCAGATCGTGACATCATCCACAGTCTGATATTTATTTCTTTTCCTAGAGAAGTATTTTTAAAAACCAAATATTGAGCTTATTGTACATTTTTTAGAGAAGTCATGAGTGGTTTCATTATTTTTTACTTAAAGTTCGCCTAATTACACTAAATTCCAGGATTCGACCAAGGTGCCACATTCCCTTTAAGTCTGGGAGGCGGAAACCGGGCAACAACGGTCTAGTGCGGCCGGCCCATGGTAAAGAGACCATAAAGCCAGATGAAACTAAATTCTAACCAATATAAATGCCTTGCAAACGCCATTCCAGCTTCCTTTACAATGGCAGGAAATCAGTAGATCATCAGTTTTTCAGTTCAGCGGGTGGGTTAACACGGATCCCAGGACGTGTTCTGCAGAGTCTTTTATAAGCAGCTGGAATCAAGACCCCACGACATTATGAAGAGGAATGGGCCTCTTTATGGGCTATGAACTAAGCTATTAATCGTGTAGCTCACACCGAGATGATTTATGCTGTATCTCAGGGGCGGATCCAGGAATTAATTTCGGGGGTAGGGGGGGGGGCTTGAGTCTCACCCACCAGTACCTTGGGCAGCCCCTCGTCTATATATTAACTATAGGAGCTTGGACATTCCGGAGCGGGGGCTTAAGCCCCGAGCCCTCCCCCTTGGATCCGCTGCAGCGGTATCTTGCGGCTTTTTTTAGCTCCAATTCCGTTATAAAGGTACCCCATCCTTCTAAAAAGAAAGAAGAAACTTAATTGAGCCTTGTGGTATATATGGGTAATATTAATGCTTTACTGACGAATCAAAATACAAATTCAATTGCAGCATAAAATGCAATCGAGTAGCTGCGATGGTAGAGTAAAACTATTAATAAAAGCTTAACCATAAGATTACCCCACCTGTGGGGCAAGGCTCATTTCCGTGCGGGGATTGATGAGCCTGGTTTGGAACAGGGAAGGAAGCTTTACCGTAATGCTAGCTCTCTGTGTGTCCGAGCACTCCGTGCCGATTGAGATACTGAGATACTAAGACCGGAATCGCTTTGGGACCGGATATCGATTGCCAGGAAACGGCTGTTCCCTCTATCTCTGGGTGAGCCCCAGATCTGAGTGGTCATCAGCGTTCTCGCCGACAGACCTCTGGTGGACAGGCGGCCATTTACAGCTGACAGCACCAATTGCGTCTGACGCCGGTACCGGTACCCTCTCGCAGCTCCGGGTCCCACCTCAGCCGGGCTCCCGTCACCAGCGTCACTGCCCGCCAAAAACGGCCAGGGCTATCCCTGAATATCTCTCTGCTAACAGAGAGATATTTCCTTGGTAAACAGAGTATTTTTAGGCTGTATTGGTGTGGAAGCGCATTTCTATTATGTTCTTTGGCTTGTCGTTGTGAGCAATTAGAGGGGTAAACTTTAAACCCACAGATATCACGCTGCAGAGTGAGGATGAAGAAAAGATGGTTGAAAATTACTGGAGAAGCTCCACAGTTGATCAATACATTTGAAGAAAGTAATTGGGGACGATGTGCGTAATACGATTAAAATGGTTATATATTTATAGCATGCTACAAAAATCATAGGAATAAAGTTTTCGTCATGAGAATAAACCATTTACTGCAATGAACATGTCTGCAAGGGCGAGAAATAACAAGCTGTTCAGGGAGGGACGGTGCGGAAAAATCATAGAAAGCTACTTTTTAAAACAGTCGATTTGACGGTGCGATTTCCCCCAGCCCTTCATTCTCTTCCCCTACTTTTCGATGTTATGGTAATTTGTTCTATTCTGGTGGCACACTAACGACACATATTCGAGACATTTAGCCTGTAAAGCGACAAAATTAAAGGGGGTTAAACAATCCATTATGCACTTCAAACACCCAGCTAGCTTGCAAAGTATGAATTATTTCAAACTAATTTTCCATGCTAAATCATGCTGCTGAAATTAGGCAGAATTGACCAAAATCAAAATCAGAAGGACCCAGGTGGGGCATTCCAGGACAAAACGACCAAAAATATTTCAATTTGACACCACCATGTCTAGAAAAAATCTGAAACTTTGTCTCCGGGGTAGTTTTGGGCCAGAAACACGCCTGTGAGAATCTTAGCCCCCTCCGATCAACGGTGACCGAGTTATAGCCCGAGGCATTTTCGGGAGGTCACCTTATAGACTCATTTTTGATGCTTCATAACTCAAAAACGCATTGCTTGATTAACAAGTTTTGTATATCATTGAACTCGTCTTGAACTATACTTTATTTTGAAAAAGAAAATTTCAAAATTTGAAAATTTTTGACTTTTAATTTGTTTGACCTTTTCTTTTTGACCTAGCTTGACCTTTTCCCAGTTGAAATTGCCATTTTAGACACCTCAAAAATTTTGATTCATACAATATCTTTCGATAGGAAAAATAAAAAAATGCGTTCTTGCTATAAGATCCAAATATTTAGCACCTAAAGTAGGTATGTAGACGGTTTTTGACCACTGCAGTAGTACAGCCTTATGTTTAACGCCGCAAACATAGTGATTGTTTTTGTAATCGGTTGCTGGCAATCATATTGCTTGGTCTTTACGAAATTTTCATCGGGCAAGTGTCAGAATTTATGACAATTAACACGCGCCCACCCGAGGAGAGTGGGCAACCGGCCTCCTCAGGTCTCTACAGGTAGTAAAAAAACACCTTAGCGCAGCACCACCGTACGCCATCTATCTCTAACACAACATATTACAACTTCTGGAAAAAATTTAGGTCAACTGGGAGGTGGTAGGTACCGCAAATACTGAAGGCCAGCTGGCAACTGACTGGTGAGGGTGTGACCTGAGGTAGACGGTCGTCGTTATGCCTTGTGGGACTTTCAAATTTGGTTCATTGATTAACACTTCATCGTGGGAGTTGCTCGTTTGGGTGGTGGGGTCGGGGTCTCCGTAAAAAGTCCCTTGATGACTCTAGTGAGACACCTACTCCTAAAACTGAACTGGAAACAACTTGGACAATATTTATAAAAATAAAATTGCAGCCATTAAAAGTGATAGAAAGGGATCCATTGTTTCGAGGGAGACGAGGGCAAATGAACTTATTAATAAATGACCTTTCAGCCTTAAACGAAAGTTTACAAAGATGTTGCGAGTTTATCCATAATTGAAACAAATATAAGTTATCCTCTGAGCACCACTAACTCACACAATTACATCGTCCCCCGAGATGGAAAAGTAGTATCGATACAAGGTGACCCAGTGCAGCACAGCATACGTTTGAGAGTACTCATGCAATGTAAACAAACGTGTCTGAAAGAATTTCATTCCCAAAAAGTAATTTGAATCTGCTCATATATGCGAAAAAGTGTCCTGAAATTGTAACGCATTCGACTTGGTCGATTGAACAGGTTGCCTCATGATATTTTTACAAGGTGATCATTTCATAGCTGACACGGATACGAGAATCCCAGATAAATAATGACACAGTGCACTGGGAGTGATGCCGCTAAATAGCCAGTTTTAATCATTACCGAATATGTTACATACAATCGTTTGGTCGTGTCGCCTTTGAGGCTGCTCAAGGTCACAGTATTTCTTACGGGAACTAAGTGGAAACCTAAATTTTGTGGCATAATAGGTGACAGAGAAGAGCCGTAGAAAGAAAATTTCAGCACCATTGGAACACTCTTGTTGAGCCCAAACGGATTATGTATCTTATAATATTGCCTAGTCAAATGTCAAAATTAACCTGCTTTGACCTAGAGCCAGGCTTAGGTCTGTATGGTAAAAAGAATATTAATCAAACTGCAGTGGCAAGTCAGACACGACAATGTAAAAATACAACCTCCATCGCAATTCTCGACAATTCTCAATTTTCTCGCAAGTTATCAAAATTTACCAATCGCCCCATGCATTTATAATGGAAAGATCATGACCTTTGACCCTGCTCCCGGTAATCGATATAGAAATCCTGCTACGAAAAATTATCTTGCTAGGGCGATCTTACTATGTAATGCGATTCTAAACCACGATAGGCTAAATTTGATATGATTTATGCACATCCCAAAGTTTTGAGGTTAGGTCTCTTGACCTGGGTTTGGCGGTCTGACCTGGTATGACCCAGACCTAAAATTTTGCCAGAAGCTGCAAAATGTTGTGTTAGAGGTAGATGGAGTACGGTGGCGCTGTGCGAAGGTATTTTTTTACTACCTGTAGAGACCTGAGGAGGCCGGTTGCCCACCCCCTCGGGTGGGTGCGTGTTAATTGTCATAAATTCGGATACTTGTACGATTAAAATTTCGTAAAGACAATGGAGTGTGATTTCCAGCGACCGATTACAAAAGCAATCGCTATGTTTGCGGCGTTAAACATAAGGCTGTACTACCGCAATGGTCAAAAACCGTGTACATACCTACCTTAGGTGCTAAATATTCGGAACTTATAGCAAGAACGCATTTTTTATTTTTGCTATCGAAAGATATTTTATGAAGAAACATTTTTGAGGTGTCTAAAAGGGCAATTTCAACTGGGAAAAGGTCAAGCTAGGTCAAAAAGAAAAGGTCAAACAAATTAAAAGTCAAAAATTTTCAAATTTTGAAATTTTCTTTTTCAAAATAAAGTATAGTTCAAGACGAGTTCAATGATATACAAAACTTGTTAATCAGGCTATGCGTTTTTGAGTTATGAAGCATCAAAGATGAGTCTACAGGGTGACCTCCCAAAAATGCCTCGGGCTATAACTCGGTCACCGTTGATCGGAGGGGGCTAAGATTCTCACAGGCGTGTTTCTGGCCCAAAACTATCCCGGAGACAAAGTTTCAGATTTTTTCTAGGTATGGTGGTGTCAAGCCTTGGTCGATCTGTCCTGGAATGCCCCAGGTATGAGAAAATTAAGTAAATTAAGCAAAAAAGGATGTGATATATGATTGATAAACATCTGAAGATACATATTTTTATCATTAATTGGGATAGACACCTACACTGCCAAACACACGCACTATGATGATGGCATCAAGAACACTGCATCAAAAGCTGAGATAGAATACCTAGAGCTGCGTCAAACGGCCGTTATTTGGGAGGAGCAGCGGGCACGTGCCGCGCAGCTCGTGCTGAAACGCACACAACACAAGCCCGGTCAGCGTCGGAGCCAGTGCACAGCAGAGCAGCATAAAGCGGCGGCGAGCCGCACAGCACATACCACACATAGATCAAAGAGTGAAAATAATAGGCAGTGGAGTCAAAAGAACGAGAACAAAAACTGAAAATATTAGAAAAGAATCACAAGGAAATCCAAAAAGAATACACAATAAAACAGCATTAAAAATAAGGCAAAACTCCAGTTTAAAAAAATCGGAGAATGCAACGGCGTGGAAAGCAATGAAAAATCGGATCAGCAAACAGTGGCAACACTGAAACAAAAGTGGGCGTCCTTGCCAAGCTATCAGAGGACGCGCGGAGCACGCACCATTCATCCTGGCAGAAGCCGTGCTATACGCGGGGGCATTAATAGAGACGACGGCGGCATTTCCGGCGCAGCTCGGCACTGTCAGGGCAGCCAACGGGACGGACATAACGAGAGGCGGCACCGCCTGCGTGCAGGTTAGTCTCCGAGGGGCGGCTGGTCTACCTGTGTTACGCTACTTTCTTCCAAATCAGGTCGCGGAACAGCCGGCAGCTGAGACGGGACCGCTTTCCTGTGCGGACTGGAACAAAACGGGCGGCGACTGTGTCAACTACGGTCCTGCATGGGTCTAGACTCTAATCCGGCTCTGTGAAAAATGTCTGAACGACACCTAAATTTGCTGCTATAGCTGTGGGTGTGGAAAGACAGGCCAGAACTTCTGGGCGCTAGATGAACTAAGGTCTATCCTACACACAAAGAACAGAATGGAAACGAAAATAATCAAAGAAAGAATATAATCGAGACAGAGAAATCCAGATCTAATCTGAAACTACTTCTCCATATTGTTTGACGGCATTCAGCTTATATGTCAAACAGAGACAGGTGATATTCAAAATCCCAATGATAGACATAGGTAGCATATTTTTTATTTCAGAGATTGAGCGATTTCAGTGACTCTACCTTCTGTGAGATGAAGCTGAATTGTTTTTCCCTTTCTCAAGTAGTTTTTATAATACAATAATACAATTTGTTCCCAATAAAGTTCGATAAACTGCAGAAGTAGGACACTTACTAAGATTCTAGCATTAAATATTTCGGGCAAACAATCTGTACCCATTACTGACCTACTGAACTCCAACTAAGCGCTCGGTTCAATTCTGCCTTGTTCGCACATTGTATTTATCTAACCACAGAAAATATGACACCCCATGACTGTCATGACGAATATTAAGCAGAGTCCAGAGAAAATGCAGGTTTTGGTCTCCAAAAACCAAGCTGGAAAGTTTCAAGACATATCAGTAAATAATTTCATTTCTGACGTCTCTCCACCTGCAACGGAGAGCACTATTAGGGTAAGCATCGCATTTCGCTAAACACATAAACAAAAGCAAGGACGTGGGCGCCTGCTGGTTAGAAGTATGTGGATGTAAAGCTTACAGGCTGCCAAAGCTTTACACGCCTGTAAACATCACCGAAGCGGCCCCCACGGGAGCCTATCTAAGCCGACAACCAACTTTAAAAGCTGCTACGGCAGCTGGGGCGACACAGCAGACCCGTACAACAGCAGCGGAGCCTACTGTGGCCAGTCCAGCCGCCGCTGGGGTACGGGTCAGACCCTGGTGCTGCCCACCCTGTCAGCCGCGCTGGCCTCCCACATCCAGGAAGTCTCGCTCCACCTGCTCGGCCACCCTCTCCACGTCGCGGACGGCGGTGGCGGCGTCGCTCGCCGCCGTCCGCACGTCGCCCACCAGCCGCTTCACGTCCTGCGAGACGGTGCCAACGTCGTCGGCCACCCTGCGCGCGTCCTCCGACACCGTCGTCAGGCCCAGGGCCAGATCGGCGGCCGCTCGCGCCGTGCGCGCCGCCACGTCATCGGCAGCCCGCACAACGCCGTCCGCGACTCCGTCCGGGTTATCCGCCCCGCCGTTGTCGTTGACGATCTGGCCGCCGGATCTAGGGGGCAGCTTGTCTGTGGCCGGCAGCTGGATGGAGTAGTTGTTCTCCGACATATCATCCGGCTCGATGGCTTCTTCTCCTTCCGTCAGGGAATCCCCTGGCTTATGGTGTCTGAGTGCCCGTGCTGAGGGTAGACAACACCGATGGGACGCAGCAGCAACCGCTGTGATGGCTGGAATTAGAACGGCATTGAAAAAAGAAAACTGGGTTATGTGTAACTTGGGGACAGAGGTGAAGACAGTTGAACACTCCGGCTTGAAAGGTTACATGCTGTGTTCCACGAGCCCATCACAACGGGCGCATGCTGAGAGAACACACGCACTGTCACAGTCAAGGCCCGAGTCAGCACTCCACGGTGTCTCCAGGCTCGACAGCGACCTGCCCAGGCAGCTGGCACGTGCCCCGAGGGCGGAAAATGCATCAACAGGCAAAAACCGACACCTCTCCTGCCAATGGCAGCGACTGAGAAGGCACAGGGCCAGAATGGACTTGCAAATGTGGATCAGCCGTTTCTTTAGTCCCATAAACAAGTGTACCCAATCTATCACAGGATTACAGGAAAAACAATGAAGATAAATACTGATACAGGAGATCGAAGTTAACAGTATTCTATTCATGGCGTTGACTTTTTGGCTCGGCTTATGGTCTTCTTTTGGCAGTGCTTTCCGTAGCATGTCGACATCCATGCCGATACACTGGTGAGTCAGCCAAATGCATCGGACTATAATTCATAAGAATCGAGATCTCACAACAGAAACGCATTCAAAGGGCACCAAACAATTCAAATCCCTCTTATAGAAAACACTAGAAAGGAGTGTGAACCCAAACCCACCAACAGATGACACATTGTTCTTTCTGCTGCAGCCTCACGTCTCGCCAGTCGAATTGTGAGGAGATAACGACTCAGAGCTGCTGACTCGACTCAGCTGTCAGCATGTCTGCCGTCTGCCTTTCTGCATTTTCTGTCAGAAACCCTGGGCCGTTATATCTATGGCCTCTTACTAACAATTTATCACGCAATAGGACACTTAGATAACAGGAAACATCTTTTTCACTATCTGTGCTTAAAATGTATATTCTACCAGGTCCAAATATATATTCCTTTTACAATTTTCTGCGTTTCAATACCAAATAATTGGAATCCTGTTATCGTAGGAATCGAGATATGGAGGCCAAATAAACTTTCAGATGTTTGATCTTAGATTGTGAAAGTGCTCATCATTGGAAAGTGCAGTCTCCACCTGTACGATCGGAATTCACAACGAAGAGGTAAAATCCGGTGCTGGTCTTGCTGCCAAACGGATGAAAAAATACAACCCAAGTATATATCTATGTCTAAAAACTAATATTTTTCATCATGTCTCGTTATCAACGTTTTTACGAATTAGGTGATTTGATGTTGTAAAACGGGACTAAACCCACGTCCGATTGGATATATTTTACACCATCGCCTTACCAGGGGCAGGGGCTGACTCAGCCTTCCTCCTAGCGGTTTGGAAACTAAGAAAGATAATGATATTGTAGGTTGCAGTGTGTTGCCTGTGACCTGAACTCTCCGATAGCATATATCGTCATACTTATTTTGTATCGCATATATGACTCAAACAGTCACGAAGCGATCTTGCGGCAACTTTTAATAGGAAAATCACGGCAGCGTGTTATGAGACGTTTCCAATGTTTTGAACATGCAATAACACGCATAAAATGTGATGTATCAACAAATGAAGTTTGCAACCAATACCGCCTGGTGGGCTTTAGCTCTCCCGAGTACGCGGGCGTATCCGCATTTATAGTATCAGCTAAACGGCTTTCAATTTTGTTGAATGTTTTTACGCTGATGTTCCATGAAGTCAGTCGAGGTCACTTACCTTGACTGACCTTGTCCGGCCAAAGGTAAATGAGCTAGCCGAGGACCATCTATTTACTCGTGAGCTGATACTAGCAGCATACAGAAACGGGTGTCAGATTACACTGATAAAAGACATTCAGGGCCAGTGATCGCGTTTGACCCGGTTGGTAACTATGAGTCATCTTTGGCTAGCAAAACAGATTGCCTAGAGGACAACAGCTTGATGGATGGATATCGAAATTCAATGGCTTTAGAAAATTGGACCACTCTAGGTCATGGCCATGGCCTCTCCAAAATAGCTTAGACAAAGGAAAATGTTAAACACTTCCTTCAACGAATCAGGCCCAAAAGTATCGCAGTTTCTTATTATACTGAGTACATTGATGCGAAGTTTCCAGGGTTACCTGAAGTCACTTAATATCACCGGAGTTCGCTGGCCATATCCCATACTTAAACCCTCGCCCCTCGGGGGGGCATCGATGGCCTCCCTAAGGGTTTTTTTCAGAATAGCAGAAAAACGACGAGGCGCATCACTGCAGCTGAGGGATTTACCTCTCAACCCATCATTTTTCCACCATCCTTGAATTTTTTACCCTGGCCACACTAGGCAAGGGCACCAGGCGAGGTCAACGAAGGTAACTCACTTCAACTTTTGAGCTCTGCCATGCTACATTTCTTAGCCGATCGATTTGAAACTTTCTACAATTGATGAGCCCTCTAGGGTCTACAAAACTTATATCCGATATTTTTCGATTTGGTGACCAGAGGTCAGGTCACGAGGTGACCTCTCCCGTAAAAAAGGATGAGGAAAAACTGTGTCATTATCTAAAAGTAAAAAAATGTCTACAGATGCTCGGATTTCGCAGAAAAATATTCTTGGGCACCTTTTCACGGATTCTAGGGGCGATATTTGCCCTTTTACCTATTTGAGGTCATCACAGGTCACCAGGGTCAAAAAAGGTATGTTGACGATAACTTTTGATCTAATCAAGGTAGAGGGCTGAATCAAATGTCATCGTGTATGCCTCGTCATTAGCTTTCATGTGATATACGGCAAAAATACTTTCTGATCTTCAGTGACCTCTGGTCATGCTAGGTCAAGAGGTGTCCGCAACAGGTCAAACCACTGGGGGAAGGACATTATGTTTCACATAGCGGAGAAAGCCCGGGAATTTTTCTATAAATTTTAATTTACCAGATCTCAATAGCTCTAATGGCATGAGAGCTATGCCAAGGTCTCTTAACACACGCATTGACGGGGGCGGGTACCCGACCCCCTCGGGTTTTTCGGAGATAGCAGAAAAACGTCGGCGCGTAGGGCCGCCGTACTTGGCATACCTTTTTCCTCATCATTTTTACAACTTCTGTGAAAATTTTAACGTTAGGTCATCTCAGGTCAGGTCACCAGTACAGGTCAAGTGACCCGACCTCAAAAAAAGTTTAAGATAGCATAAGTCGGAGCAGGGTGAACTTACCCGACTGAAACTCATATCACTTAATGGCCCCACCAAGTTCTCTAAAATATGTTCCGGTATTTTTGATATCGATGACCTAAGGTCAGGTACGAGGCATGTCCTCTCCTTTGGAAATACATGGGAAAATGGTTTTTACGGAATAACTCAGTAACGGATGGCGATAGAGCATTTATTTTTGCTTCATTAAACTCGCCTGGGCTTTTCAGTTCTAATGATATGCATTTCATATAAGTTGACCCTGACCTGACCTCAGGTCAGGTCAAATCCTTGATTTGACCTTGCAAGGTCAAATTATATATCATTCGATTTGGCTTGCTGAGAGGATTCATATAGTTTAAGTCGTTTTGCTCTATCTTTACTTGTTCAGATGAAATGGCCGAAAAACTGAATTTACATGTTTCCCTATGACGGCATGTTTTGACCTCTCGTGACCTTAAATGTGACCTGACAAAAAATGGTTTAAATGTTTTCGATGGAGAAGTGGATGGGCAGCCCAACGCCGTTTACCGTTTTTCGCTACCTACCGTGGTTCTCGAGATCTTAGGGGGCGGGTACCCGTCCCCCGTCAATGCGAAAGAGGATCAGACCCCCGTCAATGCGCGTGTTAAGCCTTGCATATTTTAGTGGAACTAGCCCATCGTGACCCAACTTGACCTTGGAGGTCAAAACATTGACCTGAATGATTCAATATGTAGAGAAAAATCATGTTGAATTTACATGACCTTTGCAATACACTCTGCATATTTGCGCTAATCCCCATATTTTCGGAGTTAGAGTGGGCCATCGATGCTCCCGGTGGGGCAAAGGTGGCGCCGGACCCTGATAGGGCGTGGGCTAAGAGATCAAGCGCTATGAAGCAAAGTACATTGAAGTCTGGAACCTAAATTAGAACCCAGTCAGTACGAAGTTGCTGTTCTTAACTCCAGCGCACTGAGGAAGATGACTAAGACTCCGTGAAAACATTTGGGAATCACCCCATACCTACAAACATAACCTGACATGACCCAGGTTTGAAATGTGGCCAAGACATTTTAAATTGCACTTGACCTGTGTGTTATTGGCGTCATTACACTTGTTATTTTGCAGTTCTGGAAAATAAAGGGGGTCAAATTACCCCTTCCCTGAATAGTTGATGGTTAATAAACTATGCTAAGAAAAAATATCACGATTTTGCAATCCCCTTCCTATTGATAGATTGGCGGAAGTGCCCTTCCCTCTACATTGTATCCAATCGCATGTCACCGAGATAATCAAGCAATGTTAGCATCAGTTGACTGAAATTTCTTGGGCATACCACCCCCCGCCATATTTCTATTATCGTGCTTTTCTTTTTCTCTAGATTATTCTCTATTGTAATTTGACGCAAAATAATTCAGAGATCATAATCATTGCCATGCCTGGGCATAATCTCTACCCATGCGACTCAAACCAATAAAACGCATACAAAATCTATCAAACAACTATTCATAAAAAGTACAAGGAACAGTTTTGGCAGAACATCTCCCTTGGCCGGATTTTACACCCGTCACGTTCCAAGCACGTGCACTTGGTTCCTGTTCATATTCTGATGAATATGATATCGCACGCATCGACTCACATCTGTCTCTGTTCCTCTGTAGCTGGGTCGAGACTCGCGCCCGGGCGTCGTTGAAGTCAAAGTGCAGACCCAGCTGCAGCAGGTTCGGGTTCTGCTCAATGTACTTGGTGATCTCCATCTCGATCTTGTTCCCCAGAACCTGCGACCTCTGCCGGCCATTCAGCACAGGGTAAGAACCTCCACCTCAGACCCCTGTCGGCCAATCAACACAGGGGGTGTAAGACCCGGCTCCTCAGACCTCTGCCGCCATTCAGCACAGGTAAGAACCTCCACCAGACCCCTGTCGGCCAATCAACACAGGGGGTGTAAGACCCGGCTCTCAGACCTCTGCCGGCCATTCAGCACAGGGTAAGAACCTCCACCTCAGACCTCTGCCGGCCAATCAACTCAGGGTGAGAACCTCCACCTCAGACCTCTGCCGGCCAATCAACACAGGGTGAGAACCTCCACCTCAGACCTCCGCTGAATATTCACCACAGATGGCATCGATGATCCATCGGTACGCTAAGTAATTTTTGAAATATTAACTGGTACTACAGAACATTTACACTGAAAAATAAGTCTAACATGAAAATCAAAAGGCGTAAAAACAAAAAATTGACTCATTTTTAAAAACGTCATCATGGATCAACGTACTCATGACGTTTCCCAAAGAGAGCCAGTGGCATTGATTAGCCTGACGCATTTCCAGACCACCCAGGGAAAGGCGGTGGGGTGGGCACATTGGTACCCGCACCCAACAGCCAGTATTAAAGCATGTTTCAAGGACCCGCACTTCAATGCACAAGGGAGTGAACAGTAGAGAAACGTGTCCCATTGCTGGTCCGTGACAGACAGACATGACGCTGTGCGACTGTGCGGGGGCCGGAATGTATGGTGCGGTGTGGCGACGAAGTTAGCCGAGTAGTTTAGAGGTAGGTCACGATTACTGAAACAACCACCCTAATCAGGTTGAACTCCCCGCGCCGCGTCTCCAGTCGGCCCACACCACCTGCATACTAAATGTCGAAGTCTCACTAGAGGTCCACTGAGCATTTGGTCCCGCCAGCCCCCACCCATGCGTCGTGGTTCCCTTGTACGGACTCAAGACCACTATGAATGGCCTGCAATTCACGGCAGGAGATTCTGAATAAAAAACCATCCTCATTAGTTCTTGATCGAGAATGATAATATGTTGTACTAAAACGTTTGTCTTCTATTCCTTGAGTATAATTATCCTGTACTAGATTTATTTTTCTCATGAAACGTTTTTATAAATATAACTGGTGTAACCAGTTTATACTTGGCATGTGTGCCTTTTAAATCCTAGCTGTGTTCTTCTTTCACGGGTGAAAAAAGGTCTCCGAAGGTCTTGGGTTAAATACCGGTGAATTCTGGGTACAGGTCTCTGAGCTATTTTCCATTAATCGATTGAGGGGTTTATTTGTTTATGGTTATTTTAAGTAAATCATCAACAGAACATGTTCCACTAACAGGCGAAGTCAATGTAAGTAAAAGGAAAACTATATACACAGGTGAGTGATGCACATCTAAAAAGCGGTATAAAATACAAATGAAAATGATGAGTAAGATGCAGCTGCTGATAAAAACGATGACAAAAGTGAAGTTGATCAAAGCTAAACAGTGCGAGCATATGTCAGAACATGTTTCCTAAACTGACCGATCAGCGGACGCGTTTGCGCCACAGGTGAGCAGCGAGTGTCATTCTGCCGTGCTCTCTGACTGATCACATACGCAGGTGTCCTTCACTAACTTTGTCTTAGCGTCGTCACAGATGACCAGCCTATGCCTACGATCGCTAAAATTAAGGGAAACTTCCGAGCTCTAAGCTACAATGCTCGTGTAAATTCTATAGCAGCGCCTGACTAGATGCATGCGTATGAATATGAATGTGAAAGGTTTCGTGATCTTAAAAAAATTCTCGCTGCTGGTTTTGAAGATATGAATTTTGTTTTTAGGATTCATAATGTTACATTCAGCGTGAGATGTGCACATAAGCACAAGTTAGCCCCAATCAGTTTCCCGGAAGGAAGGGAAAATTACATTAGCTGAGTGACAAGTCTGCTTAGAACCATCCCCATCTCATCAGCTGGGAAATACGGACCTATTGTTCCGTAGTTTCGAACTCACATACTTTAGTGCAATCTTGGAAGGAAGTTTGTGGGGAGGAGTGGGGAAGATCAGAGAGGGAGTAAGAAAACGAACACATCAGATATGCCTTTATCCTAAAATATTCCATCCGGCACTTAAACAGGAAATTGAAACAGATACGAGTAGTTGTATTGAGTAGTTCATCGTCGTCAGCATGGGATATACTTGCCTGGTTTGCTGCCCGGAAGGTTTCCACGCTTTTGTGCGTCAGGAGCGCCTTCACAAGTCGTGCTATCATTGGCGGACTGATGAAGTTTGATTCGATGCTGAAAAAACGTGAATGATTAAAAATGTAGAATTGAGATGCAAAAAACAAGCGATACGACTACGTTTATGAGGTTTGCAGAATTTAGCGAAGACAAATGTGTAAGACAAATAAGCTATGTAGTACTTGTATTCCAGAAACAATATAATGCATCTCCTAGCTGATTGCATTGTCAGAAAACAGGCAAGACAAGTCCAAGGTGCAAATAACAGTGCTTCTGCTCAATCAGCCGTGGCACTGTAACAATAAGGCAATATACACGAGCGTCAGAAGCGCGTTTTTCCGATCATTGAGCAGAGGAGATGGAGGGGTGATTACAGAGATGAGAAGCGAATCAAGTCCGAGGCTGGCTGTGATGAGCTGGAAAGGCACGTATCTGCTGGAGAAGTAATGGCTGCGCCAAACTGAATGCAAGCAGCACAGTCCTCAAATGCGCCGACCTAGTCATCCTAATACGTTTGCGAACTCAAAAGGGCAAGAATCAACTCTCGTCGACAAAGCCGAGCGAATATCAATGCGTGGATTCGTTTCCTTGTCAACATAGAGTGAGTTTCTTCGTTAAGAAGTGAAGAGGGTTTTAATAGTCTATTTTAGGAAATATGTCTAGGGAGACTTCAAAAATATGCCAACAGTCCAAAACATTCAGAAGGTATAGCAAGGCCCAAATTAT
This sequence comes from Lepas anatifera, assembly GCA_034440635.1. NCBI lineage: Eukaryota > Metazoa > Arthropoda > Thecostraca > Lepadidae > Lepas > Lepas anatifera. Next base: position 624,082 of record JAOTON010000481.1, on the reverse strand, counting down.
CAGCGGATCAGAAATTTTCGATCCGGGGGCTTCCGGTCAGGGGACGCTGTTTGGACCAGAGGGGCACTACTTTTTGACTGCACAGCCTATCAGGGGGCGTCAAACGTTATGGCCGGACCGCCGATACCGGTGTACTGGGGGCGTCAAGGACGTTTCCAGGGGGCGCTGGGACATGATCAGTGGGTGTCGATGCTCAATCTGGGGGGAACGTGCATAGCACGCGCCCCTGGCTCCGTCTATGGCTCAAATACATTGGACCAGCTCAACAGCCTGTCTGCCACATGTGTTGGACACATAATTTTTCGGGTGACAATAGGTAATATATATTCAATCAAAACATAAAAACAGATCGATCAAAGACCAACACAACTATCGGAGAGTTGGCCCGTGTTTTATATGGCCGCTAGCCTTTTGTTCGGTCGCAAGCGAGCAAACAGTATGGGTGACTGGATAGCATTGGCAACAAATTGATACCACGTGGCCTGCTCCCGCAGAGCAGGCATGTGGGACTGTATATGGCGCTATCAGGAAGCGCATTGAAAAGGCTGCCCCATTACTACAACTGCGAAATTGTGATAAGTCGGTCAGAGGTCGAATTGGGTACCGAAAGTGGCTGCTGACACATACTGTGCATGGACCGTTGTGCACGGGCAGACGCAGACCCGAGTTTTGGGGGGGGCAAACTCAAGTCTGCCTTTCCTCCGGGGGAGGGGGGGTGGGGTGGGAGCGAAGATTTTTTTGCTCTGCAGACCTAGTGTAAACACCTTTTTTCAGTGCTCGACAGACCTAGTACAAGCGACCTCTCCAAGTACATGATCGCTCTCTGGGGGGGGGGGTGGGAGCGAATATTTTTTGCTCTACAGACCTAGTGTAAACACTTTTTTAAGAAAATTTTCTGGCGTTTGGGGGGCAAAAGATAGTTTGGCCCCCCTCCAGCGCTTTGGGGGCATGGCCGGAATGGCGTCCGCCAATGCCGTTGTGGACTGGACCCATTAGCCCACTCAAAGAAAAACTTTAACATAATCACAGCCAAGCTTCTGTATCGGTAGAGCTTCCCCACTGCAAGGTTGTTGATTGCAGGCCACGCGATACGCACCAGATCTCTTTAATGGTGGAGTTGGACTCGATGAGGTGGACTAGGTGCTGAGCGAAGGCGTCTCCCATACCGACGTTGGAAACCTGCAGGCCCTCTAGGCGCGAATTCACGCTGGCGGCCTGGCACAGTCGAGCGAACTGCTCGGAGGAAATGGTCTGCAGCGTCACCCAAACACGTCAGAGGCGTGCGTCAGGACACCGGCACGTGCATCCCAGCACCGGAGTCTGTGACAGAGGGGTGTGTCATCTGGATGGTACGTGCGCCGGCCGAAGTCACCGGTGTGGACACGTCAGACAAAACAGGACGTCAGGTATCACGCCCGGGCACATCAAACGGAGTGCAACGTCACCGCCCTTTCAACAAGAAATTAATGGAAGTTCGGAGTCATCGTTGTAAGTTTCTAGAGAAACTGGGAGGTAGAGATGTCTGCAAACATCATGAGCTCAAGATTCGGCAGCATTTTTTTCGTGAATTCTAACCTATTGAAATAGCTATGAGGCCATTATCATGACTAATTTGTTAGGCGAGTCAATTAGTCGACGCTGGGTAGCTTTTTAAAGTATGTCAGTGGCATAGCTGGGGGCAGCAATAGGCGAGACGTCGTGAGGAAGTGAGCCGCTTTTCAGTTTTGGCAGTGATTGCTGGAGTGTAACAACACATCACCTTCTGAGGTAGAACAGCGTGGCCAAATTGCACCCTGTTGAAAGTTTTCTCCAGGATCAGTTTACACTTACTCAAAAGAAAACCCAAACTTGAACCAGATACATAAATATGGCTAAGCAAAGCATAAGTTTGTATATCACTGAACCATACATATATAAGCCAACATATCCTGATCTGTAACAACAGAATCATAATCGAATGTCATCTCTCCTATAGGGGATGTTATTCGGTCATGCCCCCATCCCCATCACCAACCCCAAAACTGAAAAAATTGCCCAGGTTTAACTAACTTTAACCAATTTTCTTCGAGAACGCCATTTTTTAACTATGTTTATCTCGTTGACCCCTCACCCTCGAATGTTTGGTTAAGATCCGCTGCTGTTTTAGGTGCAGTTTTACCCACCTTTTGTTTGATGCTGGGCAAAAACATACCTGGAAATCATCTCCTGTGACTTTACAAGCGTCTGAAATGTTTTGATCGTCTCAATGCGGGTGCATTGCCAAAATAAGGATTTTCAGTTTGAAAACCGGATAAATTGGCTCCTGTCCCACCGGGTGAAGGAGTCCGTTAGCACTCCCACACCCACGCTCATAACTTGTGCAGAGACCGTTTGTTCCCAGTGTCCCTGTGTGGCGGCCAATGACACTCTGTCTTGGGCTGGTACAGCTGCTCTTCCCTCTCTCCCACCCCCTCCCAGTGCCTGCCGCGGTGACGGCCGCCGGGACGTTTTGGAGGCTGGCTGGCTTGAGTCCAGCCGGAGGCCCTCGCGCACCTTATAAGGAGACGCCTGGGTGCCGCAGGACGTAAAGCGCCGGAGGCGACGACCTTTCCGATAGCAAGCAAAGTAACATGTCCTGATTAAACTTGGTCGTATCAGTATATATTTATATTATTAGGAGCAGCAGGAGTCGGGGCATTTGTTACGGAAATATCAGCGGGGCATTTCTTGTGCTAGTCATTATAGTCTTTTCAGGGAATCAAAACCCCATTTGGAAGGATAAGGGGGTTAATCAAACTTAAACGCCTTAGTAATAAAATATATGTTCCCAATTTTTGTTTTATTCCATATTCCATAAATGATAGATTCTGCTCAGGGCTGCCAGGTTTTTCGGCGGCAAAAGGCCAAGCCCGAGTAAGAAAAAGTGACAAAAAGGGTAAAATTTTATTTTAACTGAAATGATCTAATAAATGAATCAACTCTGCCCTCAAAAGCTAGATTTGAGGCTAAAACAATCCCTAAAAGTACTCATAAACCTATCTTAAAACAACTTGTATCGCTGTTTAGAACTAATTCAGTGTCATCAGTTATCTTGGCCGCACCACTCCCCGCCAACATTTAATAACTTTCCTGTTTTTCCAACTGTGAATTTCTTGCTCTTGAACAGTGGGAAATCTATGATTGTGGTAATTGGGGGAGGGTTTAGCCTCAGAGGGCGCACTTTGTCATCAACGTTTCACCCAAAGGGTACCTATAGTATCACATCCTTCGCGTCCGGTTTTTGGTGGCCGTCAATTTTGTGGATCGTCCCTCCTACCGCCATAAAAGTTTTTACTGCTGCTCTACTGCTTTTTTGTGTCAGAACATTTTATCTAAGAGCGGAGAAGGCCAAATGGAGCCATATTTATGCAAGGATCAAACCAAAAATAGATTGGGTCTCAGCTCCCAGAAAAAGGTCAAAAGACCAGATTCCAAGAAAGGGCCAACAGATAAAAATCGTCGGGCCAAACACGACAAAATAAGGCAAAGTTGGGAAAAGTTTGGCCAGAAAATGGCCCAAATTCCGGCCATTTTCCGGCCATTGATTATCATTCATTTTCTGATCCATCCATTCATTTTCATCCATTCCACCCTTCATTTGAAAGCTATTAACCCATTAACGCCCGCACCTACTTCCAGCTTTCAAATTGGCAAAACAAATGTTTTCCTATGTTTAGAATATGCCCAATAAGATGTCCCGAAAGTTTTAAATCGATACCACTTTTAGATTCTGAGATATGACACTGGACAAAAATGACCCGCTGGGCGTTTGGGACATCGGCTGGCATTGCACGGCCGGCTTCCGGGCGGCGCAGTCACCGCACTCAGCGGCCCAATGCGCATCGCTTTTACTGCAGTTTTGTGAAGTGTTTTTATTTCCTCTTGTATATTGGCCATAGTAAAATGTTTAGACAGTTTTATGCTCTTAAGGTTTAATTAAAGACAACACTAACTGCATTTGTATTCCACCTTACTTTACCCTCATCTATCCTTATCCTTACCGTCTCCTTCCATAGTTTGCATCACTTCATGTCCATTACGACGGTGCTTGAAAAGCCACCTCATGTGTGGAAGTGTCCGCAGCTGATAAATAAATAAATTTGCAAATAGTAGACAATAGTGGTTAACCTAGACTGATGATTTGCGGGGAATAGACTAAAATTGTGAACATCATAGTATTTTAAGAAATTTTTGAATATCAAAGGTTTTTGGAAACCATTTCTCTTGTCTCTACCCCCTTCCTCCTCCGCCTCCCAGACTGTGACTGATGCTCACTAAGCTTTTAACGAGTAATCGTAATCTTCAGCATAGAGATGAAAAGTTTTTAAAACTCAATCCTTTATCTCCCCCCACCCGGTGTACATTTGCTTGATTAATCTCCAAATCTCCAAACGGGTTCATTTCCATCTTTCCAACTTTTCTTTGGAGCAAGTAGCGCGCTCCATAGTTGCATCAATGTGAACCTCCACATTTCCAGGCACGCCACTGGTCATTGTAACGCTGGTCAGTCACATCATCTTTCTCATCCTCATGACTAATGTATTTTGTGATGGTATGATGATGATATGCACCTGATCCGCTCCGCTATCTTGCGCACTTAAAACAACTTATTTTGCTTCTTTTCCTGCAAAACATTTGATCTGTGGCATTGCTAACAACTATGCTTTCGATATATTTATGTCTCCATGGCTGGAAATTTCTTCTCGATCCAGGAGGGGTTCTGGATGGTTTAACGCTAGCACTGCAACCCAAGCCCTAGACAAAGTCTGTGGGAGACAAAAAATCCAGGCGGGTCTTGACCCCTCCTCCTCCCAGGGATGTTCACTCATGGTAGTTTCACTTGACTAGAACCAAGCCGCAATAGTGCTAGTTGCGTTTTAGACAGAAGTTCTAGAACTTCCCATGCTTTCACCCATTTCAAACTGCTCCGGATGTTTGACACTACACCATCTTGTCAAAACAAACCAGCGTGGCGGCCGCGATAATTTCTAACTCATTTTGTCAGCTGGTCATTGGCTTTCAATCAGTAGTGAACACAAGGGGGCTAGGAAGGCTCAACCCCCCCCTACCGAAATGTCAGTATGCCTATAGTAAATGCATTACTGAGGGCTGTTCCGAGGCCATGGCGGGGGAGGCTCTAGATCCCTAACCCCCCCCCCCCACCACCCAATGAAGTCCTCAATCCGCTACTGTGCCCTATCCTCTCCATCCACTACACACAATCCATCAAGGGGAAAAGACAAGGCTCTGCTAGCTTAACAGTGAAGTCGGTGCTAAAATTTCGATAAGTTTTCAAAACCCCTGAAAATTGTATTTAATAACGTCTTTACAAAATACTGGAACCATCTTGCATGTTTCCGTTAAAAATATGTGATAATCATTCCCAAAACAAGACGGAACCCGAAAACGTTAGGAAGCATTTCATGAACTTCAAAGTTTCCAAAGGTATCGACATTGCACTAAAAATCTTCAGATTTGATGAAAAATATCTAAACTGGCAACCCTGCATTCGCAGGACCCACAATGCCTCCCTTCCCTCTAGGTAACATTATGCACCTAACGCACCAGACGGGAGGACAGGACAGATCCTTTTCCTCATTTTCAGAGGCCCGCAGATGTCCGAAACGCCCAGCGGGTCATTTTTGTCCGCTTCATATTTGACGATGTCTCATGGCAAAGCCGTTCAAGAAAATCTTACTGCTTCTTCACCGTCTGACACCTAGTGGCTTGGCTTAATGTCAATCATGCAAACCTTTTCAGCTTTCCATATGTTATTGCGAGATACAAAATTTGCCGAGCTATCTCACACTGACCAAAACCTCGCCAAAATAAGTTCCACCAAAATCGTCTCATAAAAACCTAGAATTTTCAAATACATTTTTCCAACTTATCCACGCTCTGAAACACACATACATATCATAAACATGAGGATCACTTCACTGGTACCGATTCTGCAGCCTGTCAAAGTCAGAGGACAAAAATGCCCCTCTGGGCGTTAATGGGTTAAGACGTAAAAACGATGCAATAGGTTGACTCAAGTTAATGGTATATTCAAAGACCGGAGAGCTCTTCTCGATCCAGGGGGGGGTGGTCCTAGGTGGATAATAATTGGAGCTTCAGGGCACTTCAGCTGCAGACACTATAGGTGGGTTCTAGGGTGGTTAACTCTGGCAGGGCAATGCAAAGCCCTATATAAAATCTATGGGTGGACCCAAAACCCCAGCGTGACCTGATCCCAACCCCCCCTTTGAATGCCAACACACTATAACTCACGTTTCGTGTACCAAGAGCAAGTACTTTCTGTCTCTTCATGAAGCTTTCCTTCCGATAATGTCGGAATAACAAGTTACCTGCATTACGATACGACGGTGTGAATGATCCCGCTGTTTATTGAGTTAGCCTAAATAATAAGAAGCACTCCTAGTGCAGAGTAAGCCTGATGTGCGCAGCTCTGTGCTGCCGCCTCGCACCTGCCGAGCGCAGCAAAGTCGCAGGTATGTATGATTACCCGCTTACGTAACTATAGATGGATATGCGCCTGGATATAGCAGTCGCTATCGAGTGCATACTCAAAGGCAAATAGTCTGTTGTGCAGCACTGCAGCGACAAACATTAACGCCCTGGCTGGCCGTTACTGGCGATACAACAAGCAGATAGAGTTATCGCAGGATTGATCACGCCTTGGGAAGGAATGACTGTGGGCCGAATACCAAATGGCTGGTGGTAGGCGGTGAGGGATTATCGCTGTAAATATAGCACGTACAACATCACTGGCGGAACAGCACCGTCAAAAACAATGATTAATCGTACGCCGAAAATATAAATGGATGTTTTAAATGCCTTTATTCTGGCACCTGCAGTCATACAGGCATGGGTTTAAAGAGCTTTGTCACAGGCACCATCACCAAATGACCGTCACTGTCACCGTACCTAAAGCCCTCAATTCTAGAGGGATATGTAATTTGTCGCGACAACAATCGAGACAGTGATCGTTAGGTATATCCTCCTTCTTTCCGAAAAAGAGAGAAAGTCTTCCTCATTTTTGTAAGTTATTTCACTTGCAAAACATCATGCAAGTAGGTATGTACGTATGTACCTATGCATGTCCTCCGTAAGTTCTAAAGAAAGCGCTCTATGATTTTTTCAGGTCAAATCCAAGGTAAAACATGCCACCAAATGGATATAGAATACCATATAATGAGATGTAAACGAAATACAGGGTTTTCAGCCATTACATCTAGGTAGAAGGGATATAAAAACTATTTACATCTCTGGAATCTTCTCAGCAAGAGGTGTCGAACGATATACAACACGACCTTGCTAGATCACGTCTAAGATTTAACCTGACTTGGTATCAGGTCAAGATAAAACTGGATCTAAACACATACCTATCATTAGAACTGCAGGGATATGACAAACCAATCACGTGAAAATAAAATATGTATCTTTATTTCTGACGAATTTATGAAGCTTAACACGCGCATTGGTGACGGGGGTCTGAGCCACCTTCGCATCGACGGGGGGCGGGTACCCGCCCCCTAAGATCTCAAGAACCACGGTAGGTAGCGAAAAACGGTAAACGGCGTTGGGCTGCCCATCCACTTCTCCATCGAAAACATTTGAACCATTTTTTTGTCGGGTCACATTTAAGGTCACGAGAGGTCAAAACATGCCGTCATAGGGATAACATGTAAATTCAGTTTTTTCAGCCATTACATCTGAACAAGTAAAGATAGAGCAAAACGACTTGAACTATATGAATCCTCTCAGCAAGCCGAATCGAATGATATATAATTTGACCTTGCTAGGTCAAATCAAGGATTTGATCTGACCTGAGGTCACGTCGGGGTCAAATTATATAAAATGCATATTATTAGAACTGCAAAGCCCAGGCGAGTCTAATGCAGCTAAAATAAATGCTCTATCACCATCCGTTACTGAGTTATTCCGTAAAAACAATTTTCACATGTATTTCCAATGGAGAGGTCATGCCTCGTACCTGACCTTAGGTCATCGATATCAAAAATACCGGAACATATTTTAGAGAACTCGGTGGGGCCATTATGTGACATGAGTTTCAATCGGATAAGTTCACCCTGCTCTGACTTATGTTATCTTAAACTTTTTTTGAGGTCGGGTCGCTTGACCTGTACTGGTGACCTGACCTGAGATGACCTAACATTAAAATTTTCACAAAAGTTGTAAAAATGATGTGAGAAAAGGCATATCAAGTACGGCGGCGCTACGCGGCGCCGTTTTAAGGCTGCCTCTGAAAAACCCGAGGGGGAGGCGGGTACCCGTCCCCCCGTCAATGCGCGTGTTAAGCTATTTTAGCCGTGTATTTCCAAAGGACAGGTTACCGCTCGTGCCTGACCTTAAGTGATCAATATCGAAAATTCAAAGGCAAATTTTGTTTTACCTGATGGGCCCAGTTGTGAATTTCAGATCGATAGATTAAACCCTGTGAGGTCACTGGGTCTGCACTGGTGACCTGGCCTGAAATGACGTGGAGCAAAAATTTAAGCACAAGTGTCAAAAAGGATCACTAGAATATACAAAGTACGGTGGCACTGCACGCCGCCGTGTGCAAAAACTTTGTGAAAAAAACGAGAAGGATGGGTACCCCGTCAATGCGTGTGTTAAGCTAGAAGTTCTAGCCTTCCTGTTGCTCGCAACAAACCTCAAAAGACGCCAGGACATTGGAATGCACTTGGTGAAACTAGAGAGTTTTGGTTCGCAGTTAACATGGTTGCGATCTTATGTGAATGCCTGAGAGCAATGCGAGAAAATGCGTGGGGCTTCAGACCAGGCTCCTTGGCGCCAGGTCATTCGTTTCAAGCCTTTAAAGAGAACACTGATACATGATATGTCCTTAAAGATCTGCACAAAAAACATTTGCACTGACAACAAGATTAATGTGCAGATTACGCTGTATGTGATACACACACTCCCCATCCCCTAAAAAAGAAAGTAGCCATGTTCGGGTGTTCGAAAAAGCTTAAAATCCCGCCATTGTGATGAGATTTAGACTAAGATAGACACGTGATAGAGCATACCGAAAACCACATGACTGGGATTCTATTTGTTCTAGAACTTACCGTTTGCGGAGAAAAAGGTAACAATTAACCCCCTATCGATCATGCCTTTCCGGGGTGGTCACGTGACCATTGTTGATCATGACAATGTAATGTTATGGTGACGCCACCTTGAGTAGACAAATATTTCTACTTCTACCTCTTTAGAACTATGCGCTAGGCATGAATTTGGTACTGCCGATTATAAATTCGTAAAGCTTACTTTATTGACTAGTTACAAACGTGAAATATGTTTTGATTTATTGAATGTATTGGGTCCCATAATAATACTATTCTCATGCTAAAACTTCCTTTGTGCTCGTATTTATTTGTGGCCTGAATGAAGCGGTTAATCGTGGCAGGAAACATTACCAGATCGCACGTCAATTTGGAGTGTTTGTTTACCTCCTACAAAGGAAGTTTGTGCAACACTAAATACTACGCTTATGATCCAATTTTCACCATAAATTGTGTGAAATACCTTACTTTTAATGCGGATTGCCCCTAAAACCATTTTAGTCTGGAGTTGCACCACGCTGCAACATTTCCTTCGCGTACAGTTCGTCGCTGCACTTGTGGTGTCTTGTGCACACTTGTGACTTGAGAGGGAGGATTCCCTACACCTGGACGGCGTGGGAAACTGACCGCGACCAGGCCACGCCGAAGATGACTGCACGCTACGCCCGGGCTAGGGGCGTGCTATGGCTGGTGCCGATCACGCAGACCAGCGCAATGCCTGAGACCCACACGCATGCCTTAAAAGCAGGCGCCTCCGTCCACCTCCAAATCATCCCCCTCCATTTTGTTTGGCGAAATTATATGTTTCACGAGCAAAAACAACACAGCTTGTTGTACGTGGTGACAGCCAGCAGTATAGAAGCCTTCGCTATGATCTTCGAGGTAGGCGTGACGGGTCTTTTGTGCGGCGAAGTTGCCACTGTTGCGGGCTTGTCGGCCTTGAAGAAGTTTGGTGCAGAGCTTTCTCCCGCACTAACAGCTCGTGCGGCGCTTGGCGGCGCGGCGTAGCTCATTGTTGGCGCCTTCAGCGACTGCACTCACCGACACCACAGCTGGGAGAGTCGCCGACGCGCCAGAATTGTAGCTGAGAGCGTCGACGACGCGCCAGGATTGTAGCTGAGAGCGTCGCCGACGCGCCAGAATCGCAGCCGGACACACTGTCCCCGCTGCCAAGGTCAGGGTGAACTCACCACCCCTGCTGGGCAGCCCCAGGCACAGGGGCTTTGGTCAGCAGGTGGACGCGAACAGAGAGAGTAGGTTTGGTCTTTTGAACAACTGTACACCGTGCAATATTAATACAAACTGGCGTCGTCTATAATTAGTCCTGCTGCTGCTTTTTTCCACAGGTGTTGGTAAATTCCGTACATCCTTGGGTGCCCCGTTGGAGTTCGGCCCGCGGAGCGTGTCCCCGGCATCCCGCTCACCACTGCTGACCTCTGCAGCTTATAGGTGATGACTGTCTCTTATGATCGGCATCCGGCGGACTTATTGCGAATGTGCCTGGCTGTTGTCCAAGAGCTGGACTCCAACTCCATTCCGAACTGTCAGCGGGCGCAAATGCGACGGGGAGGGTGTTACTCCAAACCTCACCAAACAAGTCGAAGTTAACATATCGGAAGTTCACAAAATGAAACGGTTTTTACTTGAATCGTGATTGTCTGCCTGAATGTCTGGGGAGCTTGTGGGAAAATCCTACAAGTGGTAGTGCTCAAGTGCTTAGCTAATCGATGTAAATCCAATTTAAAATTACCTACAATTACAGACAAGTAAGACACATGAAATTCCGTTTCTAAGCTTTGCAGAGTGACAATCTTTTATGGGGGGTGGGGGGGGAGGAGGCAGACTTAACATCGCACGAGCTGCTGGGATGACGTGGCGTTGCCAACTATATCCGTGTTGGAAAATATTTCGAGGAATCAAATTCAGCGATGCTCAGGGAATTTGTCCGAGAAACGGCCATCTAAGGGCCAATCAGGTCTATAAATAATAATTGTTGAGGTAACGAAGCACCAACTGCCAAGGCTATGTGGCGTCACCAACTCACCCTGTTCGGGACGGGGGTTGGAATCATTTTGCGCCTATTCGAAGAACCCGCCGCACCTTGAGCGCGGGGCCTGTGGCGCAGGAGGCAAGTGCCTCAGCCACGGCCCACGCAGCCGCGGGCGGACGCAGGAGCGCTGTTTGGGGGAGGGGCAGCTAGAAATACATCGTAAAAAAACATGGTGTTTTTTTTTAAATCGGCCAAAATTTCGCCATTTTGGGGGTCATGGTCCCTTGGTCCCCTTTCTGCGTCCACCAGTGCATGCATCCCCGATTTGAGAGAGATACATTTTTATTGTTTTCCATACAACACACAGACACAAATCCAGCACAGGCTACAGGGCACCCAGTCTCAGCGACCAACTCTCCCGGCTATGGCACCACCACAATCTTTAATGCAGTGGGATATGAGAATATAAACGGAAATGAGTAAACAAACCGAAATGAATATTGAATTTTTGCTAGATACACGCCCAAAGAACATAGGTATAGAATAGGAGAGAAATAAAAACTAAGCAAGAATAATTTCAAGTCGAACTAATATCTATCTTTAGTCCGATTACAGTGACTTCGGCTTCGACTAGAGTGACTTACTTACCAACGACAAAAGTGAATATCGGGCATCTGTAAGTTTGCTACTTCCAAATACAGTTTCAGATCTGCTGACGGGCTTTAACCCACCTGTTACCGAGTTCAAACCTAATCTTATCTCAACTCACCTGTTACCCAATTCAAACCTAATCCTGTTTCAACCCACCTGTTACCAAATTCAAACCTAATCCTATTTCAACCCACCTGTTACCCAATTCAAACCTAATCATATTTCAACCCACCTGTTACCCAATTCAAACCTAATCCTGTCTGATCGCTCGTTTCCCACCAGGCCAGTTGAGCAGCTGTCAGGAGGTTGTATCTCTGGCTTCCAGTATCAGGCTGAAGGGAGGAGGGTGAGGAGGATTCCTGACAGCTATTCTGGGAGGAAGGCCTGTCGACAGCCAAACTCTGTCCTTCGGTAGGAGTGGAAAGGGGGATAAGAGGGGGAGGGGGGGTGGGACTGTGACGATTGCGCCCAGCCACCGACACATCAGGCGCTCGTTTATTGGGTAAGCGGCGAGCTTTTGGACTGATTTTCTGCCAGTGTGTTGCAAATTTCTATCAGGTATTTCAAGCCAAAGTTATATACTCCAGGGAAAAGTTAAGTAGGTACTATTTCCACTTCAGCCTCAATTATGACTTCCATGAACTATAACGCATATCCATGATAGGGACTGAGTCTTTTAGGTCCAGTACGTGAGGGTTTGACACCTCCAGATCTCAGCTCCAACAAAGATAATATAATATATTTTCATGACATAGTTTTGTGAACTGCTTTTTCAGACTTAAGAACGGGAAAATCTCGAAATCTGATCCAACAAAATTACAATGGGCCAGTACCATCCCTCTGGGTAAGATGTACAGATAAAAAGCAATGTGCAGAGGCTCATAATTTGTCCAAGGTTACGATACGAGCAGGTCGATGACATGTTCGTGCAACAAAAAGGTGACTGGCTGAGAAGTGACATGGCAGGTGTTAGATTATTGCTGGAATCTCCTAGGCATGGCAAGTTTCATATATAAGGTAAAGTGGGGAATATGGCCCACCTAAGCTTTGAATTTATCTGGTTGTGACGTCTTTGACCTGGGGCAAAGTGTTACATACCAAAAACGACGTGTACTTTATGCGGATGCGGATACTGGGGATTATACGGAAAGAGCTCCCATTGGGCCAACCTTAACACGAGCATTGACGAAGGGGATGGGCACCTGCCCCCTCGAGTTTTCTGGAGAATAAATAATATCGGCGGCACGTAGCGGCGCCGTACTTCGCTTACCTTTTCTATTATTATTCTTAAACTTTATCCAAAATTCTAAGGTTAGGTCATCTTAGGTCAGGTCGCCAGTGCAGGTCAAATGACCTCACCTCAAAAAGTTTAAGATAGTATAAGTCAGAGCGGGGTGAACCTATCCGATTAAACTCGTATCACATAATGGGCCCACCGAGTTCTACAAAATATAATCCGGTATTTTATATCGATGACCTAAGGTCAGGTACGAGCCATGACTTCTTCCTCGGAAAAACATTGGAAAATTGTTTAAGTTGAAAAGCTTGGTAATGGACGGTGTTAGAGCGTTTATTTTAACGTCATTAGGTTTGCCTCGTCCTTTTCAGTTCTTATGATATGTATTTTGGCCTAATTTGACCATTGACCTCAAATCCTTGATTTGACCTGATTTGATCTAGCAATGTCATGTGATATATCATTCAATTCGGTTTGATGCGAGGATTTCAATGGTCTAGCTTTTTGCTCTAACTTTGCTAGTTCAGGTTTAATGAGAAAACCGGCATATACATGTTATCCCTTTGGTGGCATGCTTTGACCTATGGTGACCTGAAATGTGACTTGACAAAAATGGTACAAATTTTTCTTTAGAGATCTGGATGGGCTATCCAATGCCGTTTGCCATTTTTCGTTATCTAGCGTGGTTCTGGAGATCTAAAGGATGGGTACCTGTATTCCAATCGAAGCGAAGGTGGCTCAGGCCATCGTCAATGGGCGTGCTAACCACCGGTAAGAAGTGAATTCCCGGTCAAGTGCTGTAAAAAATTACTGTTAGATCAGAAGGCCGGTCTGAACGAGTGACTCCAAGTGCCCCCAAGTGATGGTTGGATTTTGAAAAGTGATGAAAACTTTTTAGAAACCTGTAGTTTATGCTACGTAAACATCGTGATGCTTATCACTCGCATTGACGGGGGGCGGGTACCCGCCCCATCTGGTTTTTCGGAGACAGCAGAAAAACGGCGGCGTGCAGCGCCGCCGTACTTGGTATACCTTTTCCCTCATCATTTTTGCAACTTCTGTGAAAATTTTAAGGATAGGTCCTCTCAGGTCAGGTCACCAGTACAGGTCAAGTGACCTGACCTCAAAAAAAGTTTAAGATAGCATAAGTCAGAGCAGGGTGAACTTATTCAATTTAAAATTATATCACATAATGGGCTCACCGAGTTCTCTAAAATATGTTCCGGTATTTTTGATACCGATGACCTAAGGTCAGGTACGAAGCATGACCTCTCCATTGGTAATACATGGGAAATATGGTTTTTACTGAATAACTCAGTAATAGATGGTGATAGAGCGTTTATTTTAGCTTCATTAGACTCGCCTTGGCTTTGCGGTTCTAATGATATGCATTTTATATAATTTGACCCTGACCTGACCTCAGGTCAGATCAAATCTTTGATTTGACCTAGCAAGGTCAAATCATATATCATTCGATTCGGCTTGCTGCGAGGATTCATATAGTTTAAGTCGTTTTGCTCTATCTTTACTTGTTCAGATGTAATGGCCGAAAAACCTAATTTACATGTTATCCCTATGACGGCATGTGACGGCATGTTTTTTACCTCTGGTGACCTTAAATGTGACCTGACAAAAAATGGTTAAATATTTTCAATGGAGAAGCGGATGGGCTACCCAACGCCGTTTACAGTTTTTTGCTACCTACCGTGGTTCTCGAGATCTTAGGGGGGCGGGTACCCGCCCCCCTCGTTAATCCGAAGGTGGCTCCGACCCCCGTCAATGCGCGTGTTAAAAACACCGATGCATAGGTTGTAAAATGGTAAACATTGACTGTAAAAAAACATCGCCACTAAAATTTCGATTGTGCTTCTCATTTTTGTGCTTCATGAACAAGTCTATATTTTCGTCCAGATCAAGATTTGCATTTTACAAACGATTGAAACTTTATGACCTCATAAATTGTAGGAGAAACCATTTTGTTTCTAGAACCTACACCTAACATTGTGGTTTCCTGGCTTCTAGATTCATGCTATCCATAAGAAGTACTTTTTCGAACTTCAATAAAGTGGGACAATCCCTTTAAAGTATATTTTTGTGAAATGCTTGTGTAATATATCTAAACATAATTGCCTCAGACATTATATTTATGTTTGCAAACCATAGTTGCAACAGAAAAATAAGGACATAAAAACCGCATATGAATAATTAAATGAATAGATATATTTAAGCTTGCGAAAATTTCAGGCCAAGAAACGATGTATAGGCATATAGGGGATAACCCTTCCCCAAATGTCCGAAAGAGGCCCCGGGTCTAGACTCCCTGTACAATTTATTAGCACTCTCTTGAGGAAATCCTGGATCCACGTCGGACATTATGCACTAAATGGAATACACTTTTCTGCCAACAAGTAAAAATGGTGATTATGGTTGAAAATTGGCCTGACCACAGCACTGTGACCTGGTGCGGTCGGGGATAGGGAAGATATGCCGCATGGATTGCACATGCTATCGCTCTCGCCGACCTTGGCGAGCTTGACTATCATTCCTATTATACGGCGTTAGGACGCCACCTCTCAGTCCACAGTGTGGGGAAATTGACGCGACCGCGTGATTCTAGGGATCTAACAAAACGCTGAGTTTGAAATCCTATAAGGCAATCAATTATTGGCTGATTCTCAAAAGTTCGATGGACAAGTAAAAATACTATAGGCTCAAATTTAACCAAGTAGCGTTTTCTGACAGCGAACACTTCACAATCAACTTCAGTTTAATATGTGAGGGCACTTCCAGCCCCTCCACTTCGCTAGTTAAAATGCTGTATGTTGACTTTGGAGTAAGCTCACGTCACAAATCAGAATCAAGAGAAGCAGGAATTACTTTAAGCGGATGACTGTAACTGGTTTTGAGCCTAGCTGTATATTTTCGCTCCAGTACCTATCGGCGTCTCGTCGTCAGGGACGCCGCCGCCAGAGGGTAGGGAGCCTCTCACCACAAAACCGTAAATCTAACTACGGTTCACGTAAACCCTAGACTTATCACTTTTCTAGTGTTCCTTACAAAAGGATTTCACTTCACCGCCAAAGCCATGTGCTTTGTATAACAGCTGAATGCCCAATTCCTACTTATATCTCCTAAAACGTAACTGGCTTTTGAGCCTACGTTTTTTGTTTAAAACATTATTCATTTGCACATGAGAAGACATCTGAATGATGCGTACTCAAGAGGAAGCCGAGGCTGTACTCACTTCAGGACGAGCCTTTAAAATGAACTGAAACTGAAAGCTTTCCGGATGCAGAAGTCTCAAAACTGATTGTCCGATTTTTTTCCGGGAAGGTTTCCGCTGAATTCCGAGACAGCGTCTATTCTGGAGGTCTATTAGCTCGGCCCCTGGAATGATAAGCCATTTGAAACGGCGGCTTCCACTCATTCAGAGCGACTGTTGCAGAATTCGGCCGAATCCGTCTAAATGTAAAGTCCATTCCGCCCCACATCTCAGCTGCGCATCACGTAGTAAAGCACGGCTCTGCCTCTAATAGAATTATCAACAAAGCTTGCATTCCGAGTGGCTCTATAGGTTCTTGAATTTTACACTCCAGGCTCAGATATGTTCAGCCATTGTTAGAAAGTTTTCTCTCAGATAAAGAGAGGGGTCAAGTCAGTGAAAATATCCGCTGTTTGATGGTTGATATTGTTAGTCCCCTGAGATTCAACAGCCGAATACTAGGGAGAGAAACGGCAGTTTTTATCTCTTGTTAAAAAACATGTTCACGTGCAAGTCAATCTAGAGGTCGAATGTAGAAAATATTGATCATTAGCAAGTCGGTTTATTTTTTACATTCATATTAGATGCAAAAAGGCCAAACATATCGAGACAATATTTCGCTGACAACAGCGTCAACAGGTCTGATAGCACCTTTCTCAATTCCATTATACGTCTCTTAAGAAAACCACCGCGCTCGTTTCGACTCTCTAAAGATCTCCTTCACCGGAGGTTTTCTGACCTAACTGACAGTTACAATCACATATTTGTGTGATTAGTGAGATTAGTGTGAAAATACATTAAACTGCAGTACGACTGCGTCTTAATGAAAATTTATCTAACGTCAGAATCCACAAGAAATATACACCATTAGGACCACACATTCAGACCCATCACCGAACTTTATTTGACCATGAAATCAACAGCACATTTTCTATCGAAATCCGTAGTACTGACAGAGACAATGCAGAACTCAAAATCGACTAGTCGATAAAAATCAGAGACCAAAAACCCAGCCTTAACACAATGTCCAACTCATGGCCCGCAACTGTATGTATCTAGACACCGTGTTTGTGATGTGTTTCGCTTATGACCTTATGTGATTACAACTGTGATTGATGATTGATGATGTAATCTGATGTAATTGTAGCTGCCAGCTAGGTTAGAGAACCTCTAGTGAGGGAGACATTTAATCAGTCGGAACGGTGTTTTTTCCTTAACCTTCGCCCCACCGGGGGCATCGATGGCCCTCTAAGGTTTTTTTTCGGAATGGCTGAAAAACGCCGAAGTGCAACACCATGGTTGAGGGCTCTACCTCTCACCTCACTATTTGCCCACCATCCCTGAATTTTTTATCCAAGGTCACCCAAAGTCAGGTCACCAGACGAGGTCAACCAAGGTCATCTCACTTCAACTTTTGAGCTCTACATAAGCTACATTTCTTAGTCGATCAATTTGAATCTTCATTCACTTCATGAACGTTCTAGGGTCTATAAGGTGTATATCCGGGATTTTTCGATTTCGTGACTTGAGGTCAGGTCGCGAGGTGACCTCTCCCATTGACAAATCATGGGGAAAAGCTGTCTTATGATCTACAAGTCACAAAAACGATTGAAAATGCTCAGCTTGCTCAGAAAATCGTTCATAGACACCCTTTCACGGATCCCAGGGGCCATATTTGCCGTTGACCTCTTCGAGGTCATTCAAGGTCACCAGGGTCAAAAACAGTATTTTGATAATAACTTTTGACCTAATTAAGCCAGAGCGCTGAATCAAACATCATCGTGTATGTCATGTCTTGTCACGGCTTTCAGGTGATTTACGGCAAGGTCACTTTCTGACCTTTCGTGACCTCAGGTCATATTAGGTCACGAGGTGACCTCTGGAGATCAAACCACGGCGGGAAGTTATTACGTTCCACATACCGAAAAGGTCTCGCATTTTCATATCAAATGTTTTTACCAGATCTCAATAGCTCTAATGGCATAAGAGTTATGCCCAGTTTTCTTAAGCACTGCATATTTGAGTGAAAATAGCCTATCGTGACCTAACTTGACCTCAGGGGGTCAAACCATTAACCTGACTGCTTAAACATGAAAAGTAATTTCTTACTGAATTCACGCGGGCTTTCTAATGCACTTTGCAGATTTGCGTTAGCCTGCATATTTTCGGAGTTAGAAGGGGCCATCGATGGCCCCGGTGTCGCGAAGGTGGCGCCGAACCTCCGATAGGGCGCGGGTTAAAAACCATGCAATGGAATTTAAAAATGTGCTATTAGAACTATTGTCAGTAAATATTGTCCTGATATTTTTGGCCTTTTTAATCTAATGTTAATGTAAAAAATAGACTGGCTTACCAGTGATTAATCCCTTCCACATCTTTCTTTCAATCATGCTGCCACAAGGAATCCGAAAAATCTAAAGGCCAAATGTGTGAATTACTCGTTAAGCCCTTTCATAACGAGGGTTTTACTCCAGCAATCGAATGTTTTTATTCGTTCTCACAACACTTGCACTTTCAAAAGGCAGGACCGTTTGTCTTTGGGCAATTTATCCACAAGTCTGTGGGATGTGCCTCGGCACCCTTTCGTATTGAAGGCGAAAAAACACATGCAACCAGGTTTGTTCACACACACACACACACACACACACACACACACACACACACACACACACACACACACACACACACACACACACACACACACACACACACACACACACACACACACACACACACACACACACACACACACACACACACACACACACACACACACACACACACACACACACACACACACACACACACACACACACGCACACGCACACGCACACACACGCACGCACGCACGCACGCACACACACACACACACACACACACACACACACACACACACACACACACACACACACACACACACACACACACACACTCACACACACTCACTCACTCACTCACTCACGCACGCACGCACGCACCCACGCACGCACGCACGCACGTGTCAGCAAGTGGTGCATGCAAAACGTCTAATATCTAAATATATAATAGTCTTTTCCCGTCACAATAAAATCTACTGAGAACCAAGCAACGTTAAAAAATGCAAGCCAATCCCGTATTATGCCTTACAAGACCAACGGCAGCACAATTAAGATATATCACTGACAGTCTTATCTGATTTAGCGTTACATTCTCCCGTCTCAAACACAGGATTCCAGTCAGGGCTTGGAACGTGGGAGGAAATGTCGAGCGGGCGGCGGTACCCATCCCCAGCCTGTACCCCTCTCGGCTGCGCACGCTCTGGTGAGCGCTCTCCCGAAAATACTAAACCCAACATCAATGAGCCGCAGAACGAAAACCCTCAGTGGTGGAGCATCGATTGGCAGTGGCGAATACAGAAAATGTGCAAGGTTGGCACACATTGCCTCATGAGCCCGGCCCACCAGGGGAGGGGCTGACATAGCTTTGGTGACCCGGTCTTGCAATGGTTTCCTTTTCGTTGAAAACACACGTAGGCCTATCTATTAACCCTCGCTCTGTTGACACTCGGGGAGTTGTGTTGCCCTACCGGCATGGCCGGAAAAACATCCAGGGGATTACTGAATGAGGACTTTATTTATGGGCCGTCGAATATGTCTTACATAATTAAAAAAACCTCAATCATTCTACTCTTTGTTCGTATATTTTACATCCGTAATTCTATATTGAGAGTGCCTCAGCAGTAGTGGCGTGGCCACGGGGACCACATGTGTGTGGGCTAATCCAGCCCCCACCCCCTCGCCCTATTTACATTTCTACACGGATTACAGTCACTTCGTTTTAAACACTTTTCTTTTTACATATTTCACTTGATTTTTTTAAATTTAGTTTTATAATATGATTTGCCAAAGACGCAATTTACGGAGGCATTTTGTACACTGATTTACTACGAAATACTTGCTTTGGTGTTGCCTTACACTTGTTTGGGGCCGTGCCATCTCAGTATTTGTTGGAGTTTAACGACACACTAACTTCCTCCCTGTTGTGAGGATCAAGTTAGGCCTATCCAGAGATCCCTTCGGGCCTTGAACCAAGATTTGTGACTGATGAGGCAGGTTCTCTCCCATTGAACCAAGCATTCTCTCGTACCATCTCGAACCCTGTACTATATCAGGGGCCGTGCAGTTACAAGCAATAAAGACAACCCAGAGGGCCCAAACAGCTCTGTGTTGTGCCCATACAGAGGCAAGAATTTGTCAACTCCGGAAACTCACAAATGTTTGTATGGATCATGTACTACCTTGGGGCCTTCAAAACGCTTGAAAGGATCCGCACACGCCCAGGGGTACATAATAGTTCAGATGTAGAACGTGCCAGTCCGGGACTTCCAAAATTCCTGTGCATCTTTAAACACAAGATGTTTCATACAAATAGAATGCCTACACAAACAGAAAGCCTACATATATGCGCCCCCTTGAGTGGGGGCGCATAATATCTTTTTGGTGGCGCCGCACAATACCCGAACCGGTATTCAAAATTCTGGGGACCCGCATTACCTGTATGGACCCATTACCTCTGGTGCATATTTAACACTGAAGTGAGCCTCCACAGCTCCACGTGCTTGCAAGGCTTTAGATGGAACTCCTACCTTCTTGAGACCCCCACAACTCTGAAGCACTGGGCAAATTTTGAGTGAAAAAATATCCGACATAAATCAGAGGGCCCTCGCAAGTTTGTGTGTGGGGCAGATACCATCTCAGAACCCACACAATTCTAGGACGTGCTTAGTTCCGGGTTTCAAAACATGTATATTAAACATGTAAGCGAGCCCCTCCATTTGTGCGTTGTATCAGAAGGTCCGCATAAGATTTGGTGGGAGCCCACACAAACCCGGAGTGAGTCTGTCCAACTCTAGGGGCCGCAACAATTGGCATGAGGCCCGAAAAAATCGGGTGGCCTGCGCAACTTCCGGGACGTTAAGTCATCCCGCACTTTACGTGGATCCGCACAGCTAAGGGCGGAGACCTACATCATCAGGAAGCTTACACAACCCGGGTGCTTGGGGTAACTCGGATAGGGTATGTGTAATTACACGTACAATTACAATTGTAGGGGCCCGCTCAATCTCCAGCATTGTTGGGAGCGAGCTGCATAGTCCCCGGGCCTGGGCTCCGTCTGGCCCCAGTTGGGAGCGATCACCTCCATGTCCCCCTTGGATCCCGCCCCTGTTGATTGGGAGAGTCATCCTAATGGTGATAAGGTCATCAGTAGCATGCTATCAACTTCATTTAAAACTGAGCGGATTGGTGGTGAGGGGTGCTGTCAGGTCGACTGAACAGGCAGTAGAGCTTTTGACAGCTGTTTGGAGCGGCGTCGGTCTCGGTGGCCGTTTAGATAGCCGGTTAACCTGACAGCTATTGACCCCTCGTAGATGACACTGACAACTACAAACACGAGTGCATGTATCAACGACGATTTGCTCAGTGTACAGCACTGATCTACACCAGTCCAGTGAAGTGAGCGAGAAATGTAACCTTTAAGCCTCAGACAATTATGTTCTTTTGAAAACGGAATTGACCAATGTTTAAGCGGTTTAAGCAGCTTTAGTAGAGAAGTGGTTTCATTCCGGACCCAGGCCATGGAATAGAGATGAGAGGTATCTGTGTTCCATGCCTAGGCTGCAAGCTCTAGACATCAAGGTCGCACGAATCTTCAAGTTAATCAGCCGCCTGAGTCGACAAGTTTTCACATAGCCCGGCTCAAACCAGCACCACCAGTGCGGCAGCACGCGCCCACCTTGATGTTGTTGAGGTTGAGGTGGCGCAGCTCGGGGTCGTTCTGTTTGACCCGCTCTATAGACGACTCCGGGTCGGTGGTGTTGGGCGGCTCGGGTGCCATCGGCTTTGGCCTGCTGGCTCGTGTGATGCCACTCCAGCCCACCTCCTCCGTGTCCAGCTTCTTACCCAGAAGCGATGCGTGGTACTGGTCCTGGTTCATCATCGAGTGGAAGCCCAGGATAGCTGCCCAGTACAAATGAAGGTCAGCCCTTCCACAGTCTAGGATAGCTGCCCAATAACTCACAGATGCCAGAGCCTTTCAGAGCTAGATGAAGATGCTGTTGTGGCGACACAATCACTTACTCGTATAGCCACCCTCCAGCGCTCTCACCTGCCAAGTCGACCAGTTCGTTTTCCTTGGCTTCCATCAGCACCTCAGTGTCATCGTCGTCCTCCAGATTATCGTCCATCCCCTCCTCGCGAAGGCGCTCCTCGATCTTGGGCGGCGCCGGAACCCACTGCCGCAAGGCGTAGGTTGCGTCAAGTCAGCAACTACAGCCAGAAACAGACTCAAAGACAACATGGCCGACGTTACCAAAGCTGCTACCGTCACTGTAGCTTATAACATTCGAGCAGCCGTGGATAGCTACTAGGTATCTCTCGAGTGGTTCAAAGTCATTTTCGTCAACAGGATTTATGTTTACATTGTGTCCCTAAAATCAAATGGAGAACATGTTACATTTCCGTCGTGTGATTTATATGTTACCGAGAGCCAATTTCCTAACTTATGCACGTTGTTTTTACAGACTGCTGATAAATGCGACAGCGCAGTAGAACAGCTGTGCTGAATGTAGCTGATTCAATGCCCCTAAACTTTAATGAAGCAGTGTCGTATTCGAAGCTTTTTGTGCCATTTTCTGGAAACAGCGCCGTTGTAAATCAAGCTGACTAATCTACTCCAGCATTCAGCCCCCGGGGATGATGCGAGTATTTCACGCGTAAATATTTCAATAACTCAGTGCATGATCATCCAATTTCAGTATTGAAAGCCTCAAAGGTAATGACACAATCCACATATGAAAACTATGTCGAAACATTTTGTTCTGTAAGAAATGGGGAAGGGTATCTGTACGCACATTTCAAGAGGCATAGCCGGATAGGCCGTCACAGTCAGGTGTTTGGCTGTCAACATTTTCTGGAATTTCGCACGACTGTGTCATGTGCATGACTGCATATTTAGCTGAGGAATATTGCACACAATGCTAGTAGAAATGGGAGCATTTGGAAATTCTTTATTGGAATACTACCTAAGGATGTTTATTTTTCTTCAAACATAGCTATGATTAGAGCCGTCTTGCTATGATTATAGGTAACAATGTACTATGGTATATTGTACCTAAGGAGTGAATAATAAGGACTCCCTCAATAGTTTGTACTTATTCCCTCTTATATAAATGGTATAGTGGATAATGTATGGTACAGTCACGTCAGTGAACATGTTCAAACAAATCTGATTCTAATCTGGGCCCAGAAGTGAATTTCAGCACTAAGACTATTAATACAACACTGCTAACTTGATTAATCATTCCTGACCTGTGCTGGTTCATACCAATATGCCACTTTGGACGCGTATTTTCCGTTCCAACACTGACGATGGTGCAATTTGTTGTACCATTTACTTAAAAAACCGTTTGTCCCCACTTAAGGGGCTTACAGATTTTGCATTTTGCTGCGGTGCTTGTCAGTATATATTCATATAAAAGCCAATATTTTAAGCGTCTGTTACTATTTTTAAATGCAATACAAGGTGCGTGCCTTAAGATGTTACATACTGGCAATTTTCGCCATTTTACCAGCGGTGCTCTCTGGGCCCATTAGTGGAAAAACGTGCCAAACTTGGCGGGTGCATTAGCTGTCTCCATTTAGCCCAAAAACAAGCGAAGCATATGGCAATGGTCTCAAACATCATCTCGCACAACAAAAGAATTTAAAAGTGCAGTGAAACTTTATGAGAATATACTGACAGAAAATATATATTTAGATTACCGTTTTCACCTTAGAGCCGATAGTTATCGTGTGCTTAAAAGTGAGGTGAATGCAGCTGCAATTACAGATCCCTGCTTGCCATCTTTATGTCTCACATGCAGCTTCACATTCCCTATCCATACCCCTATCATATCAAAAGACCTCCTGAGCATTCCTCTCCAGGAAGTTGATAAACTACCCGCGTCCCCAGTGAGTCCCAAAGCTCTGTCTCCGCGAGGTGCGAGCTCGGCTTGAAGGCTTGCCAGGTGCCACTGCGGGGGGCGAAGTCTCTCCCACTCCCCCTCCCCAGTCTGAGTCAACCTCGGGCGCGTCGGTGCTAACAAGGACTGGGCTGTGCTTTGTTTGTGTGGCTGTTTGTGTATCTGCGCGAGGAGAGAGACCGGGGCCGGTTCGTCACGCTGACGAGCAGAAACAAACTCAGCCGCCGCCGGCGTTCCGCAGACAACCAGCTCTCTCACCCCACTCCCACCGCTAACCTGATTTGTCACGCACACTGACCTCCACTAATGCAAACAAATATGTTTAGAGCTGTGAAAATGTAGGTGTGTTCGCTCAAATCAAAGCCAGCTTCACGTTGAACCTCTTGGAAGATATTTTCTCCACATAAGGTAGCTGGAGAGAGAGAGAGAGAGAGAGAGAGAGAGAGAGAGAGAGAGAGAGAGAGAGAGAGAGATGGAGAGAGAGAGAGGGGAGAGAAAGAGAGAGAGGTGGATAATAATTGAGGGCGTAAAAATTCATTATTTAAAAAAATTGAATATCTATAACCATAATCCTCCCACGTTTTCAGATTGCAGCAGCCTGCCATGCAAGCACCGTCTCACATTTCCTTCTTTGGGGCCATTGCGCTGGCTCAAACTTTCTGTTGGAACTTTTCCACAAAAGTGGAAAATTCCCCTTCCCATGGGCGTACCATGGCTGTGTTGTGTCGTTGGATGCCTTCAGTGCGGCCCACAGCGTTGGATGTCGGAGCTCTGGACACTTGTGGTGTCAGCTGTTCACCGTGCTCAGTGAGACATGCAACAAGTGACACCAGAGGCCGGGCACGATCACTCACGAGACTGTGCCGGAGCGTGCACCGGGCTTCATAAGTGACACCATAGGCCGGACTGGAGCACTCACCAGACTGGGCACTGGGCTTCAGAGCGGAGTTAATTTTGGGAAAAAGATAACACGGAAGCCTGCGAAAGGTGTTGTTTGAATGTACGTTTCCAGCCAGCTGAAAAACGGTAACCTGGAGCTGGCCTGGCTAAGGCATTGATGTTCACGCATTCTTTCAAATGCAAAAGAGACATGTTAGTCAGCATTTTAAATAAATCAAAGGACCGTGCCTCTATAACATCTTTCAAACTTGAATATTCCACGCACTGATTAAACCAAGGGAATTTTTTCATTCATATAATGGAAGTGAATTACTTACGCTTCAACGAAGGTGGAGATGGAAACTTAATATTGAAATTATATTTTATGGGTGTACATTTATTTCTTAGTAGGACCCTTGTTGGTTGAATTTCTCTGATCCCCATCGGATGAGACCTACCACGTTCAAATTTGAACCTCCAGAAAGTGAATAATCTCATCATCAATTTTTATTTCATTTTTTTACATACTCACAGGGGACAGAAATAAAGGAAGAGAAGAGCAAAAGAAGACATGAGCAAGGCAAAGCAATAAGGAACAACCGAATGGAATAACTTTATAGGCATACTGCATAGAACAAAAGGAATAAGGCGAGCATGTTATCAGGTTAATGCAAATTATCAACATAGCTGCAAGGAGCAAAACATAAACCGCCAGCAAAGAAGCAGCATTCATGGAACAGGAAAAAACGACGAAAAAATAAAAACGCAATACCCTGCCGCAATAATCACAATAATCTCGCCGTCATCTCATCGTCTGACTCTACTGGCGAGTTGTCAATGGCTTCCGGGTTAATTGTAGGGCAAGGTGTCTTATAGTGGCAAATCTATCGGAACCCAGTTGCTTCACCCTGTGATTTCCAATAAGACAGAAGAACATGAGGCGCCTGAGACTTAGCAAGAAACTAGCCTAGAAGCAGATGCTGTCAATTGAAGGGTTGCATCTAGATGCACAAACTGGTTCATATTGAGGAGCATGAAAGATCCGACCTCACTTCTTAAGTCCAGCGTTCGACGGCCCACTGAGCTGCAGAAGGCCTCGAGATGGGCGTCCGCGCATAGTGGTGGCGTGGTGGCGATGCTTGGCAATGCGGTGTGCAGAGTCGGATCACGAGCTCCCGCACAGAATGGGTGGGTTTGAATAAAAAAGATGTAAGCCCTCTTGCTTTCAACTGGAGTCACTAGGTCCAAGTTGATTGCATAATATCAGAAAGAGAATGCTGATACTGACTTATCCACTTGAAAACATATTTTTAAAGAAAAAAAAAACTTTTCACACATCGTCGTGTGGTTCTCCTACGCCTGAGCGCTGTGTGCCAAGGCGGCAGACCAAGGCAGGCGTGCTGCAGGTGTGTCCTGCCCCCGAGCAGTGCGTGCCAAGGCGGCAGACCAAGGCAGGCGTGCTGCAGGTGTGTCCTGCCCGAGCGGTGTGTCCAAGGCGGCAGACCGAGGCAGGTGTGCTGCGGGTGTGTCCTGCGCCTGAGCGGTGTGTGCCAAGGCGGCAGACCGAGGCAGATGTGGTGCGGGCGTGCCATTATGCACTTTACTTCTTGGACCATACCCTCATTGCTAATTATCTTTTTATCTTAATAACGGATATGAAAAGCAGAAATGGATTTCCGAGGCTCAGCCGTCCTGCCAATTACCCACGAAATCTGCGGCCTTGACGTCGCCATCGTCTGCACCATTGCTTGGGGCCCAAATGAATGCAAACATAAACTCAAGCGGCAGATTAGCTATGTTGGAGTGCCTCGAAGCTACAAACCCCACCAATCAGCATTAATCAAATTTGTGTGACAACCCCCGTGCCGCCTTGGAGCTTTAGCTTGATTGGCCCTGTTTCTAACTCTGGTAACATACATTGCAAGCTCTGGTGAATTCAATAGCTTCTGCGCAAATTACAGCCGACGTGAATTTGCATTTGAAATTATACATTTAAGACAAATATATCACTCTCCAAGGAAATTATCCTATCCTGCCGGGCATCTTAAATGGACCAAAGTTATTACCAATAAATTAAGGAGGCCTTTTCCCAGACAAGAGGGGTACCTGCAGGTTAAAATGTGTAAAATATGAGGTATACACGTCAAGTAAAGCACATAAATTATGTTGCTCTCAACGCTCAGATTTTCCCCATGAGTCTAGTGCAGCGTTAGTGGCAATCAGATTCGTGGTTGGACCTAGTCAATATCATTCTCGATCGTCACTTTCTAGCTCACAGGGAATGTGGTACCTCCATGGGATAGGAACTGAGCTACCAGGTGCGTAGACCATGCCAAACAAAAACGGATGCCTCCATAGTTATTCTCTTTGATAGCTCACCTTTAAAAAAATCAGCGCCTCATAAGCGTGCTACTTTTTATCTAACTGATATATATATATATATATATATATATATATATATATATATGGCATATATATATATATATATATATATATATATATATATATATATATATATATATATATATATATATATATATATATATATATATATATATATATGGCTGAGCCTCACTTCACATCGGACCCAATGGCTGGCGGCAGATGCAGAATTTCGGGGCGAAGAGAGTTTAGCCTCGATGGGGTCAGTACCAGGGGCGGATCCAAGGGGGCGATGGGGCGATTGCCCCCCCTTGGGCTGACCTTAAGCACTGGAAAGAAACGCCTCCCGCCGCAGCCGCCGGGCCCCCTGCAGGGGAGTCCGGTGGCTGCGGCTGTATCCCGGCCCCGCAAGCTGCCTTTCAAATACCACGCAAATGTAGGTGTAGGGGCCCCTTATAATGTACCCAGGGGCCCCTGAAATTAATCTCAGAGGCCCCAGAGTTGTTCCCGGGTCCCTCCCTCGGAGGTCCCACGAGCCCCGCGACCGGGCCCCTAACAATCGTCTTGGGAGCCCACTGCTGCCGAAGCCAGACCCCCTATTTTCAGCCGTTGTAGTTCCCAGTATTCTACTCGGGCCCCTGTAGCTGCAGCCGGGCCCCCTGCAGTTCAACCGGGCCTCCTGTAGTCATCCGGGCACCCTGACAGTCTTCCGGGCCCCTTGCAGTCCACTTAAAACCACTGAGGTCCCTCAGATTGATCCCGAGCACACTGATGCCGAAGCCGGGCCCCTAATATCGGTAGTTGCAGAATATTTCCCTGTATTCCAGCCGGGCCCTCTGTGACCCCAGCCAGGCTCCCTACGGTTCAGCCGGGCCTTTGTGGCCAACTGGGCCACCAGAAATGTTTTCGGGGCCCCTGTGGTTCACTTGCAACCTTTTTGTCCGCGACCGAGCCCCTCACGATAATCTCCGACATATTGTGGCTACAGTTGGCCCCCTGCTTTGCTTGCGGGACTCCTTTGGTCTCAGTCCTCTGTGGTTACAACATCCGTTCCTGCTTGGGAGTAGTAGGTATAATATCTTCAACTCTTAATTCAAGCAGGCCCCAGAATATTGTATGCGATCTGAGATGGCCCCGATCAGTGCTCCTAGCCAAAATTTGGCCACTCCCTGGATTTTTAGAGATCCAATCAAATGTTGAACGGAACTCAGATATTTTAGGGCCAGTCCATAGTTTTGTGGACGAGTGGAAGTCTTGGAACTTTTGCTCCCCAAAACGGTATTCAACCTTTTTTTTTGCTTGTCGACATGTTTTATGTATATGTACGTTTTTTGTGAAAATGTACACCTTGCACGGTCGGCCCCAAAAACTATTTCGGGCCCCTTCGAGGAGGCCAGGCCCCAGTCAGTGTTCTTCCCTTCCTTGAAAAATTTCTGGATCCGCCCCCTGGTCGGTACCCGCTCTAAATACACGCTGTTTCTCCGCAAGCGGTGAATTCTAGAACAAATAAGATACCAAACATGCACTGCGGAGGGTGTGCACGCCATCGAGCAATAGGCTGTCCATTACCACTATTCCGTTAACAAAAATCTTATGTTCGGGATCGTAATTCCACAATCACAAAATATTTATGTAAGTTTGATCTAAGTTTTTCATTCCGTAATCGGTAATCGCTAGGAAGTTTTCATTAGGGTAATAAAGTAATAACCCACTATACCTCATGAACTGTTAATTAGGGGGTCGAGTGGCCTAGTGGCTTCATTGCCCGTATTCAGATCGGACAGCATGGGTTAACGTGGGTTCAATCCCCACGGTGGTAAGCCGCCTTCCATGTCCGATCTGACCCAGTGACCACACGCTAATACTCCCTGTAATTAGGAAACGGTGCATGCTGGGAGTGGCCCTAATAAAACAAAGTAATCCACCCCCACCTGGTGGGAGAGAACTCTGGGGAGGGACGGGCATCTGAGACGGGGGGGGCGTTAGAACGTCAGTCATCGTATTTAGCTCCTATGGAAGATAGCAGAACGCAACGAATCGTGCTCGATGGCTTGCAAATAGTCATAGTCATGAATCAGTTGGTTCTATCATGTTTAAGCTTGTATCAATATTTATGTCAATCAATATTCATGTCAGAGGATTTCAAATGTTTTTATGAATTTTGTCCAAGTTGTTCCCAGTTCGGTTTTTGTAGTGGGAGTACCACTAGAGACATTAAAGGACTTGACACAGAGACCCCGACCCCACCACCCGCACGAGCAACTCCCATGAATCAGGGAGAGACAACAGCACCCAAAGAAGGCCACGGGAACTCCTCAGTTGCCCCACTGGCCCCGCTTCATTCTGCCATAGGTCGGTCCGACAGCAAGCTGGTGAAATATGCCAACGAGTTCCCATCAAATGCGACTCGATTTACCGTTTCATAAGCTATTTAAAGGCATCTCAAATTGCTGAATAATAGGCTCATAATTGTGTCCATCTATGGTTCTCTACGCTAAGACTCGAGCGCGAGTGGGTGATTGACATATTCAACCGAATTTCAGAAAAATGTATGACACCATATATGACCTAAAAGCCTACTCGGCTCCACACTCGCAGTATATGTTTCTGAATTTTCAACCAGGTGCCGGGAGTATTACTGAAATTGAACAGCAGAACTCCAGACGGGGGAAATGTTTAACGTGCTGCTTACACTATATTAGTGAATTAGAAATACTATTCTTATAAACTTTTCCGAACAAATTTAAATTGACTCTGAGCACAGAAAACTGGCCCAAAGAGAGCAAAGGACGATGTAATTGTCCATTAGAGAGTTCTACTTTACACAAAGGCTTAGGTTAGGACGTGGGTATTTTTGGATCCCAGTTCCTAGTCCACCAACTTCATCTTACCCATTTCATATTTTCAAAACTGTTGACCAGTAAACTCTTTTCGTCTGAGCGCTGGAAGATGGAGCCTAAGCTTCGTGTTACTGATATTACCACATTGAACATTGAACCACCATATTCCAGCGCAAAACCAGCACCACAACTTCAAAAGCTGACTGGAAACACAGGCTGGTCACCGGGGAATTCTGAACGCGGGGCACATTATGCTTACAGTGTAGGTAGTATGACTAAGCTTTTTTATTTTACAGACCCAAAGATTACTTGTAATGTGTTGAAATTTAACAAAAAGTTACTGCAGTGTGTCACGGGACCGAAATATGTACTTAGAGTTAAAAAATCACAAACATACTGAAATCTGCCTAAGAGACTGCAATGCGACAGTATCAGTAACACACAATTTAACCTCAAACTTTAACCCCTGCAGCAAAGAGAATGTAGTGGTCAAAAACTCGGAAAATTGGCTAAGATAAAACTGATGGAATAAGCAATGGGGCTCAGAAGTTCCCAATGCCTACCTAAGCTATTGTGTAGCGCGGAATACTCTATTGCCCATCGTGAAGCCGCACACACGTTAAAGTGTGAAATGGAAGGCCGGGGTGCCGTTCGGCGGCGTGCAGGGGTACCTTTTGCCGCGGATGACGCCCGGCTGGTAGGGGACCAGCTCCTCCCTGTCCGGCTCGGTCAGCGCCTGCTCGTTGATGTGATCGATAAGCTGCTTCCTGTCCAGCGGCCCGGTGGCCTCCTTGTTGCAGCGGTACGCAGTCCGCTGGTCGGGCGGCATCAGCGAGTCCTGCCACATTACAGATGGAGTCATTAGGGGAGTCCTGCCACATCACAGATGGCGTCATTAGGGAGTCATGCCACATCACAGATGACGTCCTTAGTGAATCCTGTCACATCACAGATGAGGTGATTAGTGAGTCATGTCACATCACAGATGACGTCATTAGTGAGTTGTGTCACATCACAGATGATGTCATTAGTGAGTCATGTCACACCGCATCACGTCATTAGTGAGTTGTGTCACATTCAGATAATGTCATTGGGGAGCCATGTCACATCACATGTCATCAGTGAGTCATGTCACACCGCATGACGTCATTAGTGAGTTGTGTCACACAGATGATGTCATTAGGGGAGTCATATCACATTACAGTTGACGTCATCAGTGAGTCTAGCCACATCACAGATAAGGTCATTAGTGAGTTAAGCCACATTTAAGACAACGTCATTGGTAAGTTAAGCGACATCACATATGACCTCATTGGTGAGTCATGCAAAATCCCATATGACGTCATCAGCGAGTCCTGTAACATCAAAGATAACATCATCAGCGAAACCTGTTATATTATGTCACATGTTGTGTTATTGTTGGGTCTTGTCACATCACAGATGACGTAATTAGTGAATCAAGTCTAAACACACCTAACGTACATATAGAGTCGATTCACATCATAGGTGATGCCATCATCAAATTCTGCCACATCATTGATGACATAATTAGCGAGCCCTGTCACATCGAAGATAACGCCATCGGCGAATCCTGTCACGTCACCGATGGCTGGTAAAGCATTTTACATCACAGATGATGTCAGAAAATCATGTCACATCACAGATGACTTCATAAGTAAGCCCTGTTATATCACAGATAACGTTTGGTTGATTATTAGTGCCTAAAGAAAATGGACTTCTTTTTTGAAGTTCTAAACAGGGCTATTTATGGGCAAAGTCAGT
This sequence comes from Lepas anatifera, assembly GCA_034440635.1. Taxonomy (NCBI): domain Eukaryota; kingdom Metazoa; phylum Arthropoda; class Thecostraca; family Lepadidae; genus Lepas; species Lepas anatifera. The sequence goes on along the minus strand of JAOTON010000481.1, from coordinate 591,950 downwards.
CCGGAAAATTGGAAACCAGCTTTTGTTCCCACCTTTGATTGCTCCAGACAAAAACCACCCTTTTTTCTTATCACCCTGTGTTGACCTAAGCCTGACGTGAAACTGCACGGCTGGTCGCTAGGGTACTGCTCGCGGCATATAGCGTTGCGGTAAACCTTACCATTGTTGACATTTATCACTTGACATGTTTAGCAGTCACGCAGCTAGAACTTGGACCAATCATGTCGTTGTAACCAAATGAAAACGAATTCCTTCTGGGTTTGTATTAGGGTTTTTAAAATTGCATAGAAAGAGTTTTGAAAAGAGAATGAGTGACAACGGGTTGATATCCAAGATTTCTATTAGACAAATTCACCCTCACTATTTTACTTGAGATGATGATTAACTTTTATGGAAATTAACATCCGCCCCAATGGGCCTGCAAGCCGCCTTCGCCCTGGTGAGGGCGGGGCTTCAAATACCCCCTCGATCTCGGCTTCTATAAGAGATAGCTAAAAACACGAACACTAGTGGATAGCTCATACAAATTCATGAAGAAGCTACATTTGTCACTTTTTTGCTCAGGTCCATATTGAGGTCATGACAAGTCCAAGAAGGTGAGAGGTTAGAGAAGAATTTCTGGGCTCTAGCCTCTGACAGTGTTGAGTTAGAATCAATATTTAGACACTACTCACTTCCTCTCATTACGGCGAATCGAATGATGTACAATGTGAATATACTAGGTCAAACCATACAGATGTTCTAACCTAAGGTCAGGTCAAGGTCAAAATCTGACCTATCACACGTTTATATCTGGCGTGGTGTCTATCTACAGGAGCAATATTGAGAGCCAAAAGGATGCATGTGAATTACAGTTGGACATGTTCTCATCCGCTCTACTCGATATTTTGGTTAGGCGTGCTCCACTTCTTTGTGACAGGGTGTTAATCCTAAACTGCTGCCAATATCGGAAGATACGTTAGGTCTGATGGCACAGTTGACCTGACCTGACATGACCCAACCTCAAAATTTCAGGAAAAGTTGCTGAATTAATCAAGGAGAAGGTGTGCCAAGTACGGTGGCGCTTCGCACCGCTGTTTTTGTGCCAACGAAAAAACCCGAGGGGTTTGTTCAAATACCCCCACTGGGGCGAGTATTAAGTTATAGGATCTTCCTATGAAAGGCTTGTTCTTTTTATTGTTTCACCTGTTTGCACTCCATTCTGTTATTTTCTCCTGAAGCAGCTGTCATTTTTGTCGCGTTCAAATTACGTAGTTAACAAATGGTCACGTCCGAATCAGCCCAGAATCGTTTGTTCTTGTGACATCTTGGCGATGACATTATTTCCGGGAGAAGCTTGGCCGCAGGAGCGGAAATCGCATCGAATTTCAGTGTGATCCCTTAGAATTCTGACACGGCTGAGCGATCAATGGTGACACGCCACAGTCAGCCGCACATGGCAGGCACGCCAAGATCGATTACCTCACACCGTGCCCAATAAACAGGAGGTGTCAGGCACAAGTGTGCAGGGCACGCGAGATGCAGCAAAAATGTGATTTCATATTTTCAGAGGCGGGAGTCTTGCGCCTAAAATACTCAGGCTGGTGTTGCATATTTCGAGTGCATGTTTCGATCTACTGCACCTTTTATCGATCTGAATCGAGAGTTTTCCACTTGGTCCCAACAGAGATTCTAAGCTTTCGGTACGCTATGCCTTAATTTGACGCTCCATTCCCAGAAAGACCAAGTCGGGTCACATGGAACGTAGCACAGCTCACCTGAGCATTGGCAGAATAAAGAAATATTTCAACTGATTTCGGCAGACTTCAAATGTTCGGCAGAATCTAATTATCTTTCGATATTGGGCAATTGCACCAGAATGTGGGCATTTGAAATCAGCAAGGGCCAATGAGATCAGGAAAATGATATTCAAAATCATTGATACCAAAAGTGTTCCTCATTTCAATTTTTTCTGTTTCCCAATTGCTCAAGTGCATCTTTTCCAGATTCCTGTGCAACTTTGTCAGTTAATTTCATGGAGTTGCTGAGTGCACCTTGCCATAAGTCATACATATATGTTTCCTATTATGACATTTCTACGTCCGTGCCGTTGGATTATTCTATGGCAAATGCTGAGGAGAAATTAATTTGGCTTTGTATTCTAATTTTAAGCCGCATGTTTTTTTTTAAATCGGTGTGTTTTCGACCATTTCCTTACCATTTTCACTCATTCTGCTGGCTATTAATGTTAGATGATCTATACACCTGGGATTATTTTCAACTCGAACACATCTAATGTTGTCTTCGCATTTAGCAAATGCGTGTTCCGATTGGTCATTTCGGGCCGCCTTATGTTGGTTGCCAAACCGATGCAACTTCTTACCATAGCGGTTGCCACGTTCATAACGTTAATACACATTTGTTGAACCGATTCGACGAATCTCCAACGGGTTTTGACCAAGTGCAATTGAGGATTACACAGGACAAACTTGTTAGATAAAAGGAGCTATTCGTCAACTTCATGCATTTCGAGACAACGGGCGTACTTTTCGATTTGGACCATCAGATTTCGTCACGGTCAACGATATCGGCGAGGGCCATTCCATTTAGGCAGAATGCAATCGGTTCAGTCAAAATATATTAGAATTCGACAAACGCTATTCGAAAAAGTGATTGGCAAATGGTGTCCGGAGAAAAAATGGATCATCATTTCAAAAATTGACGACTTAAAGACCTTCGAAATCGAATGCTGGCAGATAAAAACGTTAAGTCCTGCCACCGCTCAGACATAATTCCCGTGGTTGCTACTTTGTTTCCAGCACGTGATCATCAGGTGGTCAGTGGAGGCTTCTGAAGCCAAGTGTTACTTTAATCAGGATAGCTGTAATGAAATAACTGCGAGTCGATTATTAACGTGCATTGCGAACGTGCCCAATAAAGACTGAATTCCTTAAAATTTAAAATACCTTATTTCGTAAAAGTATAACCTACAGCGTAAGCTGTGCAAGATTGAATGAACGCAGAACATTAGTTTGTTTCAGATTAATTAATCAATTGATTGAGCTTAATTAATTAATTAGTGCTTAAACAAACTAATTAATGGACAGAAGCTATTGCAAAAATGTGAAAAATGAAAACTGGAAAATATTAAGTGAAATCCATTTGTATGCCTGCCAGGAAAAAAACAGGGTCATCAGCGCCTGTTAAAGAGGTAATGGAGCTGTTCATTTTGGGCGAACGCCGTCGCCTCATCCCCTGGAGAGGGGCTGAGTCCATGCTGGAGCAAATATATCTAATTAGTTTCAACCCGGATCACTGTCGGGTGCTATTTGTCACGACTGGATAAAAAATAGACTGTCTAGCTCTGATACTTATCTATCATTTTGCCCATCGTATGAGCTAACGGTTAACATTTAGACCATTCGGTATCCCTCTTGATGCTAGTCAGCGTACTGTTAGGCCGGCCGCTGTAATTAGACATATATACCGCAATGCTTGTCTTCTTTATTTAAATATTGAAGAAAAAAACGAAAATGGCAGCCCATGCAGTTTCAGAAAGCTGAGTCCACTTTTTTAACGGCTGGGTGTTTTTTTCTGGGGACCAAGGTCCGTTTCCCTGTATCAACATATTTGACAGGCATTTATATATTTTAAAGTGCATGGAAATTTTCCAAATTAAATATACGTATTTAGCCTTTCCACTTTTCGCACCACCCCACGGGCTGCGTCCACATGTGTCCACACAAGCTTACAGGATCGCGGCTGAGCTGAATTAACAACGCCTCTGGCCCTGGAAAGGCATTTCAAGACCCTAGTAAAAGGATTAAAATGTAAATACAGATAAAGAATTTGAATTTCTCGAAGTTAGATTCTTCGCAGTTGAAAATAAGTTCACTCAAATTGATCATCTAGCATTGATAGAAAGAAAATGAGTGAAACTGGCAAAGGGATGTTCCCTGACCATACTGGGTTTAAAAATGGCTTAATTTCAGGCAGCATCCAAATTAGTGCGTATAAGTATAAAACGTATATCAGACCTTCAGTTAACTATATGACACTAGCTCACAAAGTTGCACAGGAGCCTGAAAGAGGATAGACTTGAGTAATGAAAAAATCTAAAATTTAGAAAAAGGACACTTGTGGGCATCACAAATTTCAAATATGATTTGCCTAATCTTATTGGCCATTATCGAGTTCTTTTGTACCACTAAACAGTGTCGAAAGTAATTGACTACTGCAGAAATATTTGGCGTCTGCCGAAGTCACTTGACATATATTGTTCTTTTGCACCATGTTCAGGTTGAGCTGAGCTGCTTTCAATTTGACCCGACGCCGAACTAAAATGCAGCATGCGTGGAAAGTTGAGACTTTGTTGGAATTAAGTGAACAGCTGTCGGTTCGAATCGATAAAAGGTATATGTATGTCAGTCCACGATTACAATAAACAAAAGAAATATGTTTTGAAAATGGCTGTTAAGCAAATAAATGGTCTTCCATCTTCTTCCCGTATTGAACCACGTTTGAGATGCACGTGGATGAGCTCCCTCCTATCGTATTGGTGTTCTGACTCGCTTGTTGTTGGTAACCTAAACAGAGGTTAAGAGTTACATATCTCTGTAGGATCATCATCGCACGCCAGAAGGCACTGCGTTTGGTTCGCTCAGTTTCATTTACCGCACGTAGGCGCAAACATAACATCTACATTTAAGAAATGTGAATTATTGGTCCGTATTGACTTTTCGATCACTTTACCATGATCATGTGATTAACGTCTTTTCAAAACTGGATGTCAAAACCCTTACCAATTCAATGCAACTGAGATCCTGCACGTCTGAGTGGATACATTTTGATGGTCGCCATTTACCTTTTAGTAGAGGTGAAGCGCTTGTGTATTTCTGTCAACTTACTGAAACATGGCAAATCGTCAACGAAAGGTAGGCGGTCTGGCTCCCTCCCTCTAGTTTCAAGGTTTATGATCGCACGAATCTGTCTCGCTACCTGCAGCTGTCCGCCCCCTCGGCCTGTAGGAGGCGGTGCGGGGGGGCCGTCGCCGCGCAGGCTGCCTCAGCAGCGCGGCGGCGCCGCTCTGTGTAGTCGGCCGTCGCGGCGGTAACTCAGCGCTATCGGAGCGCTGGGCCCGTCAGCTGACGCACCGCCCACGCGGCTCCCAGTCGGACGTCCAGCCCGGCAGCGGATAGCCATTGTGGGCATATATCTGCACTCACCGGCAGCCAACAACAACAGAGCGCGGCTAAATTGGTAGCGGACGGCGTCATTGCCGCCGCGCGAGTCCGGCCAGCCGCCCCTGATGACCGTGGTCCACCTGCCGACGACAGAGACGGACGCCGGCCCCAGCCGACTCCGTGTACATGCCTGCCTGGTCCGGGTTAGATTATTAATCACTCCAGAAGAAATACTTGTGGCGTAATGACTAAACATTGTTCTTGCAGGGTTGAGTGATTTGATTTTCTTGTGTAGTCGAATGATTTTACGGCATCTGTAGCCCACTCTTTTATAAGCGGCACATCTTTGTCTTGTGATGGTCCGTGACTGCTCAGTGATGCTGCGCTGCAGCACCGATCCTTGCAGAAGTATCTCCCATATCAGTGCCTTCACCTGCCACCATCCAAACCTATCAGCCAAATAATTGGCAGCTCTTGCCATCCTTGCACAACGCACTAGCATGCGCGCAATGTCCGTTGGCAGTGTCCTTCACTCAGTCTGAAATATCGCCGCTGACGCTCTCGAAGCCAGAGCTGTCGGCTCTCGCAGATCTCAGCACGCTCGTTGAAACTGATGGGACCCTCGTGAGATGAATTATTCGTGCTGAGTGGCCGGCGCGCACGTGGCTTGCAGCCTGGAAATCACCTGCCTGCAGCCGTGCACCGTCCCCGGTCGGCGGCCTCCGGTGTGGGTGGGACCGGCCCACCTTCTCTGTACAGTGACTCTGTCGCAGCACGTGCCGCACTCCCCTGTGGTCTAATCGCTGGCTCTTCATGTTTATCTAGCTGTTAGCTAGTTATAGCGAGGGTGCTGCCCAACACTTGATTTCATCGGCTGTACCATTTATCCTAGCTCGGCATATGTAATGATTCAATAACTATATATCTAAACATATGGTTATCCCTTAGTTCACGCCCATGGTCAATTGGGACACTACATGAGTGTAGAAAACTTGTCATAAACATATTGCAAAGTGTAAAGTAGAATAGATAAAGGCATAACAGTATGACTTTTTTAGTTCTGTGTGAACATTAGACATTCACTTAAATTTGGCAAGTCGAAGGGCATCTAAGAAACGACATCAAATGATTTTATTTCATCGTACGAATATGAAGCGGGCAGTACAGTTGGAGCGCATGGAGCAGGCAGGGATTGCCCTGGGAAAATCCGGGGCTCAATAATATAGCTAACGTTAGTACCTCGGCTGGAAACAGCCCCAAGGGAGGACAATTTAAGAGGACAATTCCTCTCATGCTTTGAGGGGCGTAAAATTTGACTTTTTAATTTGGTCGTCATTGGAGGAGTTGCTAGTAGCACGAGTCAACCTCTGGAAGGCCAAAGGTAAGCGCACTACAATCGAAGGCCAAGTTATACAATCAAATCCTTCAACAATCCATACCAAACACATAATACGCTGCTCAAGACGCAGAGTTTAGCTCAGACCATTGCTTGGGGGCCCGAAACGAGGGCCCGACTTAGGAAAAGGGCCCGACTAGGGCGAAACGAGGAATTGCGTCGTCTCTGTAGCAACACGAACTATCGGAGTCAACAAACACCATGCTCGTTACGGATGAAATTTAGCAGATGACCTCAGATGACCTTACATGGGCTAGTGAACTTTGATATCCTAATTTTATGAAGGATGTCAAACATGGTCATTGGTCACACGCATGTTAAGCTTTGATCGGATTTAGTCATTAGCTATGGGGAAAGCAGCTTCAGGATACAAGTTTCGAATTGTTTTGTGCACCAGTTAAAAACAAAATATTCTAAAGGGAGAGTCCCACTTTTATGATGTATTGTGAACTGAGAGAGCAGTTTTGCAGACAGTATCGAGAAAGCACTGTTAGCATAATGTATGCCTCCAAAGCTCTATGCGTTAAATTTCTGCACACATTTAAATTTGAAATAAGAGCGCGAAGTCCCGAGAAATCAGACCATGAACGAACCTCTTTCCATCTGGCAACGCAGGTCACGGGATAAAAGTTAACAAATGACATGACTTTTGCAGCGTGACAAATCGCAAGCAGCCAGCTCACCAGAACTTCGTAATTACGCTCGATGCTTAGGTCAACCCAGGGTTGTAAGATAAGAGGCGACATTTTTGTTTTGATCATTTAAGATGGGAAGAAGTGGTTTATCTATTTCATGACTATTCTGACGATAAATAGTCCTTTTTTAGAATTCTGGCAAAGCGGTCCATTCCCCTTAAGAACACCCTTCCACATATTTTTCACCATGTAAAACCACTAGACTGAGTCCAACTTTCATATGCAAAAGGTCCAATCTTAGCTGCCCTCTTTGTGAAATTACATGACACGATCCTAGGTTCCGTCAAAAATTATATGAAATAATTGAAAGTCACATACAAAGAGACACATACAAATTGCCAGCTCAGACCAATTCTAGCAAAATATAATTTCAAAAGAGTCGATGTGAAAATGATTACGTTGATTTATATGTTGAGAAAAAACAGAGGGAGCTAAAACAGCGCAGAGAAAATTAGTGCCCAAACAGCCTTCGGGGTGATTTTCTATCGAAATCTGAGATGCATAGCGCTATTTTGCGGTTTTTGTCTAATGAAAGTCCAGTGCAAAGCGAGAGAATCTTTTTCCTGCTTTGCGTGGTTCTGAACAAGATCTCGCATTTTGCACAGGAAATTTAGTCTAAGATTTTTTTGGAAAAAAGTTACAGCTATTTTAACTTTAAAATTGTTTTCATGTTCTTGGGTAAGCATCACCTGCAGTGGTTGCACGAATAATGTAGGCCAAACTTTGCTCCCAATACATACATTACTCGATCCAGATTGCACATAAACCCATTTAAGAACGTAAAACGTGATTTGGTCGACATGCATAAGTGCATTAACTCCTCATGGCAGAAATCAGACAACCAATTCCATAATTCTAGGTCTGGGGGCTGTGAGCAAATAAAAAATTAGAAAGCGTTCATTTCAGCTCCCAACAGGACTTTTTCCGACGAGCAATGTTATTTGTCTTCTCTTTGTCTGACTCAAGTTTGCCAACCGACTCTCGGAAATGGCTATGACGTGAGAAAAAGAGGCAAGAATTCAGCTCGAACCAGTAATGCTGGGACTGGCGTCAGGGTCGGCCTCCAGGTGGGTTCCAACCCACCACCAATCAGACTATGTCGTAAGTCCGCTCTGAAGGCCCTTCCTCTAACTGACTGCACCACCGAGTCTCACGCTCAGGGTATGGGGCATCTCACCTACTATATTCTGAGCCACAGCTTGTTCCAGTAGACACTCACATCAAGGTATGTACTTCAGTAGATCTTCATGCTGGCGATGTTTGTTCTCAGGATGACGTAGATTCATGGTCACTTTTTACCTTGTTTGGTAGCAGGCGCATTTTGTTCAGATTCAGTAGGTCGAATTATTTTGTATTTGAGTCAGAAGTGATTTAGAATATCGGAGTAAGAAATATTATTTGACCAGCATATTTTGTTACATGCTATGAAACAAAACCGAGAAAATAAGCGTTGATAGGTTTTGGAGTGCTGCGGCGAGGAGCATGATGATAAGTTGATGGGGTGTTCACTGGCCTGTCCCCTCGATTCTGATGAAGGGCTGTGCCCGAATATACAATCTTCAGTGTTTTGTACATCCGGATTCAAGGGGCAAGGCCAGTGAATACCTCATCGAAATAATAAGCCTCCCAACATTGACAGCCCAGTATTTTTAGGAGCACTGGTTAGGCTGGTGTATGCCTTATCAGTCATCATGGACACTTACTCACTGTGAATTTAGCTCAGAAATAAGATTTATTTTAGAAATTATTGAAAAACATACATAGAGCTCAAGTGAACGTTTCGTCTTTAATGCGTTGATGAGGACTTTTATAATGCCATTGTTGGATTTGACACACAGTTGTTGTTGTTTCCACCGAGCCCACTCACGTCCGGGTCGACATCCTGCGTCAGCTTCTCGATCTCCTCTGCGGTCAGCTGGTCCAACATGTCGTCCATGTCCATGGCGTCATACTCGGCCAGGTCGCGGCCGAACAACTTCTTGTTCTTCTCCTGTCCACGATCAGTCAGAAGTGAGACCGCGCCAGCATACCACCGACACTTGTTCGTGATTTAACTGGTTCTAATTCAGCTGGTAGAACTAGACTGGGAACATTAATATTTATTTATAAAGCGATTATTGGAACTCAACCATATTTGATATTTGATCAGAGTACACGAAAATACTTTCAAAATTCGTAAATAATGTTCCAAATTCTGGCGAAGCGCTAACAAAATACTTCACAAACAACATAACGACACAGAACAGAGATTGCATGCTATTGAGCTCTATATGTGGGTCTCAACTCTTATTTATTCCACATGCAGGTTACTGGATTACCGTTAAGTGATTACCAATTGCTGCACCAGCACCTATTGGACCTGGGCATGCAGTATGCCTACCACTGAGCTGAAGAAGCTGGTCTCTGTGCTGGTGTGGTCGTAGTCGCTGTGCGAGACTGACCGGCGGCTCTGGGCAGTGACACGGGCCGTGTACATGCTGGCCGCATCCCCTGTCCCGGGGCCTCGCTCGTCCAGCATCGCCTGTCTCTATACCGTCGCTACCCTCGGTACAGACAACCGTTACCTCGTCTCTACGCGCGGGGGACACAGCCTATCACAGTCGGTCCCAATCCCACCCTACAGCTTTCCGCTGACGCCTGGTCACTGGACAGGCTGAACAGGCAAATCTCTGCAGGCCAACACCGGCGCCCCTCCCTGAGTACCCGCACACGCCCCCTACTCCGCTCCTCAGCAGCGGCACAACCCGCACTGGCGGTGGCTGCAGCTGCGTCCCAGAGCCCGGCCCTGCGGCGGTGTCGGCTGCCGCCGGCGCTGGATCGGCGGCGGGTACACCGGGGGGTGGGGGGAGGTGAGGTCGGCCCGGAGGCGGCGGCTGCGCAGCTGGAGACTGGACCGCACCAGACGACGGACGGACGGCCGCGCTGGCACCGCTGGAAACAATGCCGCCTGGCGACCCGCAGGTAAACACCCACGGCTATAGTTAGCCCAGTCTCGTGAGGCGGAAAAACATCGGGCTGTTTAACCGAGTGCTATCTTTAGACGCCGCAAACACAAGTGTCGGATGCTGGAATGGGCGTGCTGAGATTGTAACAGACAGAACACCGACGGGTGTAAACACGCGGCAATCAGTGCATGCCACGTAAGATCGAGAGACCGCAATGAGATGCAATCTCTTAGAGCTATGGTTAATGCAAAAGGTGTTGTTGGTTATCACATTATTTCAAAAAATTTCAGAGTACAGAAAATTAGTGGGGCCAAAAAGGCTGGTTGCCACATTTTCACAGAAATATTGTTTTGCTGTGAGTGGTTAAGCGCATATTAACAACAAATGTTTATAAATACCGGCCAGAGCAAGGAGAGAACATTTCTTCTCGTTAGCCACAGCGTGATTGGCGCAATCAGACCAGTAAGCAAACATCGATGGTGCAGTAACACGCCCCGGGAGGCTGCTGACACCAGCCGTCACGCCACGTCACGCCACGTCACGCCACGTCACGCAGCAGCGTCTGCACCTGGTAGCTGGGAAGGTCGTGTTCCGACTGTCTCGGCTTGTACTTGGTCTTCTTGATAGTGCGTTTGACAGTAGTGACTTCCTCATACTCGCTGCCGCTGTCTTCGTCCTCGCTGCCTTCACTTCCCTCCAGGGACTGTCCCCAGTGGTCGCGCGGCATCTCTGCTGGCGTGCAGCACTGCTGCTGCTACTGCTGCACAGCTTGTGCAGCCCTGCTACAGCCGCTGGGCCGTCGGCCAGGTACTGTAGCGTTACTGCAGCACCACCAAAGCTGCGGTAGAGTATTCGCTGCACCTGCACAGCTGAAGAGCCGGTCTCCCGCAGCGGAGCTGGAGCTCAGTACCTGCTTCTCTGCGGTGCTGTAGTATCACCGCGTCAGCTTCTTTTGCGCTGGACTGAAGCGCTGTGGTGTAGCACCTCTGGCCGAGAAGTGCTGTAGGCGGTGGGTCAGCCAGCGGGAGCGTGTCTTGGGGCTATGGCTGGCTCTCATGTGGCGGGACAGCTGACCGGTTCAGCGCTACAGACGAGTAGGGGCAGGTCAGCTACAGACATGCACACAACTCAGCCTGAACTGGCAGCCCGTGCACACTCTCCCAGGTAGCTATTCCTTAGTTATATCTTGATATTGATGAGTATATGTCACTACAACACGGCTATAAGACTAAGGAACAAATAATACTGCCAGGTACCGAACTGGAGAAAGAGTGAAGAAAAATGAATCCCTTATTCAAACTCAACACCCTGCTGTGAGCTACCGTGTGGTTTTGACGGGAAATTGTACACTATTTTCGATTAAATTCATTAATGATGAATATATCTATGAAGTTCAATAACTAGCAAGCAGGTATGACATATTTTGTTCTTGCTTTGTGTGGTTGCTCGTTTGGGTGTTCAGCTGCTTTAAGGCTGTTCTTCAAATGTTTGAATGAAACTGTCCGCACATATAGCCCAGCTGTCATGATGCGAGTCTCTGAGAAAATACCCGACCCATAGGTCCGGTATGAATTTCATCAAAACTTTTCCTGCAAAAGTTTCCATAATGACAAGTTCACTGCTTCAGCCTTTCGTTAATTAATTTCAAAGTCGCCGTGATAAGTTTGTGAGCCGTGAAGCTGAAATCACTGCTGGTACTCTGGACTAACTGAGGGGATTGAACGTTCGTCACAGGCAGTGGTGGAACTAAACAGGGGGTGTCATCATATAAATCAACCGATCTATGTAAATACGTTACACAGCAGCACTTGCGCAAGAATCTGTGGAATTATGTTATGAAATTACTCGTGAAAGAATTTTGAAAATCGGTCAGAAGTTGTTTCACTTATAGGCTTTCAAAGCCAAAACCTAAATTTTGATATCGCCGCAATCGCGCGGTCGCACTAGTTCACATGAATTGGAGGTGGTGACCGATTAGTGACGTCATATAGCCGTATAAAAGAGATTAGAGGTCAATAACATCCACCTAAAGTTTAATTTCAAGGTCAAAGGTCACATGTCAAGGTCATACTATCATCCTCAAGGTCATTGGTCCCAGTGCTTCCGATCAAATGACGTTCTACAGTATGACGTATATTATGCTATGACGTCATGGTAAAGATAACTCAATGTAAGGTCAAAGTCATAGGCCAAGTTCAAAGGTCATAGGTCAGGGTCAATCCTCATTTCCCGCCCAAAGGCTGCTTTAGTGCTAGTTATAGTGTAATTTCAGTGAATACATACATAATACTGTGACGCCATAGGTCAATGACCTTGCATGACCTCGACCTCAAAACTCTGAGAAACTTTTTGGACCTTTTTGCTGTGATCTTTGTCTGTTTTTTTTACATTTTGGACATTTTGCGCCTAATCACAGCATTTCCCGATGAGTCCTCGGCATGGTCATGATTTGACCTTCATGACTTCGTTTGACCTTAAAGATTAACTGGAGGTATTGTGGCCAATGAGCTTGAAAATTCCGGTATGAGCTTGACCACCACCTTTGACCTTAACATTGACCTTTTTGTGAAGTGACCTTGACATATAATCCTGATTATATGATATTACGTCAGCACTCGGTCTACACTCAACGCGAACTGATGTTACCGCGTCATTGCGACGGTCTCAAAAATAAGTCTGACTTTAAAATCCTGTAAAAGATTATTGACAGATTTCAACAATTATATCACCACTCGAGGTATCATAAATTCTCTCAAATGAAGCTAAGTAGCGTATTCCTGGTGAGAACGGTTATCCGGCCACCTAGGAAAAATAGGTGAGGGTGGGGGAACACTTTAGGACCTCCTCTACTGCGCGTGTTGAAACTGACTTGTAATTACTCACGATGAACTAAGTAGCTTGGAGATTCCAACCCAACTCTCAGGTTACGTTGGGCTACATTTATTTGGTATTATCCTTCTCTGTTTGCTTTAACGGATACTTTTACATGTTTTTTGCCTGCGCGGTGCCGTTACGGTTCGCTGGTTCTGAAATTCGGACTGATGTGGTTTGAAATGTACGCCCGCCTTTCATTCTGGCTGGCGGTCCGCTCCCCTCAAAGGAACTGTTGTGCGCATTCGCTTAACTTTGAGACTCCTCCAGCAAACTTTGCGCTGGGTCTATTCCTCTGGATTGTCATCTTAATGCAGGCATACCTCCCCTCGTCTCTCAGCCGTCTCAGAAGTTAAATCTGTCTCTAGAAATATCATCAGGAAATCCTCCCTCTCGGTCCAGAGAACTGAGATTATGGATGGCTCTTTCCACTGTAGATATGACTACAACATTAACATTTCATAGTTTCATATCCTGACGTGTTGAAATGGAAAAGCATAGAAGTGATGCAGTATAAATCACTAAAATGACGTCCTTTCTTCCGACACACCCTCCCTTCAGCGGCGTGCGCTACATAGGCAGCAGGTGGGTCCTCCTCAGCACCACTGGCGGCGCCGATGAGAGCTCAGCTCTGCCTCGGCGGCTGGTTCAGCTGCGTCAACAGACGCTAGACAGAAATACCCGTGCTAATCCCGGCAGGTCGCACTGCTGCGCCACGCCGCGGACGCCCGCCTCTCCTTCTCACGCACCTCGCTCTCAGGGACGCACGCATGACTCGGGCATGCTCGTTTTTCCGTTGTCTGGAACGGGCTGGCGACGTCTGTTTACAGGAGGTGCGCCCTGTGTCTTTTCATATCGTATCAGATTTGAGAGAAATGCTTCCTTAAGTTGAACTGTTCACAAAGCAACTTCAGTTTGACTCCTATAGATTACTTTCTGGTTGTTTTTGAATTATCTAGGGTTAATTTTCTTGTTGTTTCTGATTTTCTGATGTATTTACCGAGAAGAAGTATGCATGTACAAAGCTAAAAAACTTAGATACTGACCTTTTTATATGACAGTCATCTGGCTGTTTACTTTATCGTCATCAAGAGAAATTTACTGTTGTCATCTGGCTGTTTACTTTATTTCCATCAGCATCTGTGTACTGCTGTCATCTTTTCTTTGCTTTACTGCCATCAGCAACTGATGTGGGCCGATTGTTTCAGTTCTGACGAGCCCACAAGTGAAGATGGGGCTGTATCCAGAGGGTCACTATCAGTTTGTAATGGCATGTATCATGTATCATCGTTACTGTAAGGAGACGTAATGTAATAATTGATCTTAGACTTTTTGGCAACTTGCATATCAGCATGTTACCCTTTCTTGTAAGGAGAATATCAGCTCAAGCTTCGGCCTTTTGACGTTAAAGATCTCTGGATGAAAAGAGGTCACAAAGAGGCCACTAAACCATGAAGTGGACCTTTCTATCTGTTAGGAGTATAAATTGACTTTAGCCGCTTAAGCAAATTGGTGGATAATTCCACTTCTGAAGCTTTCTCCTTCAATCATATAAGGGTAACTCGTATGAGTATTGCGAATGCATCGCATCTTGATGCCAGAATAGGTTTACTTGTATTCTTTCTCTGAGCTAGCACTGGACGAGCATACAATACAACAACAAAAATTACTATACACTTCATTACTTTTTATTAGGGCCACTCCCAACAGGCACACTTGCACAATTGCAGGGAGTATTGGTGTTTTAGAATTACATTGGCGTACAAATTTATTATTGTTATTAATATTATTATTTGTTATTGGCGTACAAATTTCAGAATTACAATGGTAATATCTACAATAACCACAAACAAAAAATGCATTGTTAACTTTGTCAACTACTCATGACAAAAAGAGTGAGAATTTGAGCTTTTGCAATATCCAGAAGTGCGTTCCAACAAGTGCTGAGATTTACTTGATAATACAGTATTGCTGATTGTTACGAGCCCACTTGAGACTGACCCAACACATTACATTAGGAGTAAGGCCCAGCTAACGTGCTGTGACCAGGCCGGCAGCTGCTGCTCAGATACAACTGATTTCCCCGGGTGGCGTCATGTGAGAGCCGCCGTATAAATCTCCGTCAAAGGAGGCCTTTCCACCTGGCCCGGCAGCGCTCCGCCGCTGCAGCGCCGCTGAAGAGAGCACCTTTCACCGACGACCCACCAGCGACGACAAAGCTGCGACAGGCTGCTGCTTCCCACCAACTTAACCACGACGTCTCAGGGGAGATCCCTCGTATATAGATGGCCTGTTATAGCCTCATTTTGTGCAGAAGCGTCACAGTGTACTAAGCCGACTCAACAGAGCGAAAATTCCATCACAAGTAAATCTTATCAAGACTTAAGCCATCGCAAGCTCTAGTAAAGCCACCGCGTATGAAAGCAGTCGGACAATGGTTTAATTGTACGCGTTCTTTGTATTTGCTATACAGCTGGGTCCTTCCATGGCTCACCGTTGTGTCTCAGAAGCAATCTGTCTGCAAGCCCATAGTGTGGCCTTCCATTTCGGGCTATTGTAATCAGTCTCAGTGGACACAGACAATAGGCCCGACAGACGATAGTACTTAGTGTGCACGGGCTGTTGCTCTTCATCTGATCCCGTGGAGCTGAGTGTTGTAGCACGCAGGCATTTCGGCCGATGTGCCACTGACCAAACCACCGCACACAAAGCTGTGTGCTTTATTGAAGTGGTGCCGGTGAGCTACTCAGACCAAGTCCCAGCTCATCACCAAATGTTCTCTCCGTGCCGAGTTGCGATGGCGTGAGAATCACTAAGCAATGTCTCGCCAGGGTGCTTCGGTGCGCCTCCTAATCCATTAACACCATACGGAGAGGTACACTGGCTGAAATTATCCCACGCTAGCATGCAACCAACTCCTTAGAGGCAGCTATGGTCTCAGGATGTACGAAAATGAACACAGGCTTACTTGCCAGGCATCTGCGATACTTTACCTCAAGGCTATGCAAGCTGTAGGCTTAGGTAAGAACCGGAAGAAGTGGGACCTGAGATCAAAGAAAGTTTAGAATGAATACTTATGAAGAAATGATAGTTTGTCTTTTTCCTCGAATCAAATATAAAAATTGAGCACAAAAATATTGAATTGTGAAGATAATCGCTGATTTTCGCGCGAAATCTATGATTTCAGGAGATGAATCAAATTGTATTTCATCATCTTATAATCAGGCTCCTCCCTACAATGGGTGATACCAGATAGGCTAATCAAAGTCGAATGGAGAATGCCACTGCTTACCGGCGTATCTGTGCTCCAGACTCCAGTCCAATGCCTCTACTATTGTGAATTTGTGGTGCTTCTGTGATTACAAATTGTAGTCACAGAAGTACCACACATTCACAATACCCTTTTAATTTAAAATGGTAAATAATAGCACTTTTTGTGATTTTTCTTAATTGGAACTCTTCATCAGAAAGTTCCGAGCGTTAGAACCTGCTTGTGGACTGGAACACAGAGTCCCTGTTACTCAAGCTATCCTTTGTCAAATAGTCTTCCGTCAACACAGATTCTCCTGAAATTTTGTTTATGATCTATATTCGCTATTTCAACATTACTCAACAGTCCTAAAAAACAATATATAATGCAAAATTAAAACTGCAGGCATGACTCAGCGTACCGTACGAAAACGTGATTTTTGCCTGCATTCCCATATTTCCGCGATTGCCGGTAACACAAATGTATTCCATAGTCATGTTGAAGCCAGATTCTGATGCATGTGTCAGCAAAAGTAAAATAACGTTTACAACCAAGGCTTGAAAAATTTCTGTCCCAGCCCCCTCCAAGAGCAAAGGTCCGTCCGTGGTGTGAAGTTACACTCTCACCCTCGAAGGCTGTATCAACGGTGCATTAATACTATCTAGAATTTAAAAAGACAACCATATTCAATGATATTGCGCTGTATTCTAAACTTAGAACACAATTGAATTCCTCTTGTTCTCCCATATTTGCCAGCGAGCATCGCACAATTTAGAATATTTTTAGTAGACCAGCGGTGGGAAAAAATGTTTCACACCTGTGTGACTTCATTCAGTCGTGGAGGAAACCCCGTTAAATATACCTTTAAAGGAATGTATATCGGTTCTGTCCGACTCTTTCTGTGCCCCTTAAGCCCTCTATTCAGACCCATATGACATTGGGGTATCCAGATTTGAAGCAATCCCGACATCCACCATATTCAAGGGAAAATGACATTTTAAGCGCTCGTTTAGCACTACCACAAAATTCCTGAGTCATATAAAACTCATTCTGAGTTCATGAAATAAGAACGCAAAACTTCCAAAGATATTTTACAAGTATTATGATGTTATATTGCAAGTTCCCGAGCACCATCCAAGAAATTACAATCCAGGCTCCAGCTCTGTTCCTACTTCTAGCCTTGTCTGAAGCATTCTACCCTTCGAGCGGCGAGAAGCTGAGCTTCATCGGCTCTGTCACTGCATGTCCAAAATATGTCACTGCTAACGACTGTGCGATGGAGTCTTAAAATGATGAAGGTATCCAAGATCTAAAAATACTTATACCATCATAGAAATCCGGCTTACATGCCTTTCATTACTGGTCGACGAGCTGATAAGTTTGGTCAAAGACTTGGTCGATCGTTTTGGTTCCCATGGTATGTGGTAGCAGCGTGCATGCGCCATGCCAGGTCTGAGTTTTGGTGATGCTCTTGGACTGGGCTTGAGCACGAATAAGTGTTGCTTTCTTCTGGGCTGAACTTGTACTTTTGGAACACGGTGTGCAGCGGCATTTACAAGTTGCCATTACACACCGTGGGAAAACAAAACGGTATTGTCATGTGGTGGGCCAACACTATCCCGTATAAATAGGGGTATAGAAAAAAGTTCAGGATGGTTGTCTGCGATTACCGCAAACTTCTTGAACGATAGCTAGACTAGTATGTAATGCATGGCCAGAAGGAGTGAGAAGGAAGTCCTACACAATGTGGATGACGTGGCACTTTAAGTTTGTAAGACACATTGTTTTCTTAAATCAGGAAAATGAGTCAACTCCCCCACTTTTATGAAAAAATATATTCCTATATAAACTGAAATGTTATCATTATGGTATGATATGTAGTGGCTAATGTGGTCAAATAGACATGAGATATTAACCAGATCAAATAAGCCAATGGATCATGTAATGTGTCAACTGGATGTGATATAGCATTGCAAAATAAATCAATGAATGAAATAGATGTAGTAGAATAAAATAGATCACTTTGCGACGGGTTACCCAGTCACCTCCAGGGACAAGACTCGTTTTTTTAACAAGGAAACTGAGGACTATCTTTGGTCCCCGAGCCCCTCTTATTGATTCCATCCTTCCAAATTTTACTCAAATGGGAAGTAGTACCCTTTTATTTAGTTCTACGGAAGCATATACCTGTTCGGTGCAACGAAAAACTATTCTGCCTCTTCTCGGAGCTGTTTACATCCCCTGTCTAGGTCTGCTAACCCAAACAATAGACTGGAGTATCTGAGAAAGAAAACTGAGCTGCCCCTGTGAGTAAAAAATGTGCTTCCTTGAGTATTAAAAGGTGTCATGTCGCTTTACTGCTTTCAAATGCAAATCTAAGAAGAAATACACTGCTCTCGGAAAGAGCATTTACATGCTCGCGTAGCTAAGCCGTTGGATCGGAGCCGTGCCATTGACTTAGTATGATATTATTGCACCACCCAGGTATACCAGCTATTGCTCACGTGTGACAGCGATCCCTACCACCCGTGTTTTGCTTCTGATGCCGCCTCCTCAGCCTCGCCACCATTTCCCATCAGTTGATCGAGCTGAGGACCACCACCCCCTGCTCCCGAGTTCGATGTGTGGCTTGGTTCGTGTGCGGCTGCCCGGGTCGGAGCCTGTGCAGAGATGCGTCCGCCCAAGACGGCCGGCTTTGTTACCCTGCCGTGTGTTTTAACGCGACCAGGGGCAGGTAGCCGCGCGGCCGAAACTCGGCCTCGTCAGAAATAGACCGAGGTGAACAGCCTGGTGAGCGACGGTATGCTGTCTGCGGTGTCGCGGCCGTGTCGTGGTCGCGTCGGCTGGTGGCGACTGCAGAGACCCCTGCTGAAGCTGAGAGGAAGCTCTGCTTTGCGGCGCACTATGGTAGGGTAGGTATTTTTGTGTTTAGGTAGTAAACATATAAAATATCAATCAAAATATACATAATCGTAGATATCTTAAGATTTGATCCTATTGAAATACCATTTGTACCACAAAACTTATTTTTAGCCTTATTATAACCAATTCAAAAATATCATTCTTGTTTAAACACACTGAGGGTAAGTGGCTATAACCACCCTCAACAAAGGGCAGGCGAGCCCATGAAGATCAGAGAACAGGTCTCGTGTTATTCAGGCCTAGTATGGCACTGGTCCAGAGCGGAAAAATCCAGAGAACTGGGGACTATTGGCATTGGCGGCGAAACTGGAGGGACACCGGGGCACCTTAAATGATGAATGTTAAAACTAGTCCTACTGGGAAGAAATGAGTTAGAAAGTTCATTGTGCCCCCAACCCCTTAAATTCGGCTCCTCTGCCACCACTGACCATTGGAAAGGGTTGGGTATCATCCTCAGTTAACCTGTAGAAAAATCCTACACACGAGACTGAACACTATAAAACAAAACACTACCCCGCTGCGCTCTGCAGCACTGCGGCACAGCCTATGCTCGGTGGTGTCCCTAATTTCACTGTTCTGCTTTACTTTTAGACATTGCGGCACAGCCTATAGCCTTTCCGAGAAACAATGCTGTTCCGCATGACACGTGCCATGCTGGTGTGAGGAAGCACTCCATGCACATCGCACAGCACATTCAGTGGGAACGAACTTCCAAAACAAGCACCGAGGCAGCAAGATTGGGGTGGGGCCGCTGCATGTTGTGGAAGGGAATGGCTGTGACTTTTCGGGGGGCGCCAAGAATGTTTTAAGGAGGCGTGCAGGAGAAGGTTGGGGTTGCAACACCAGCGTTGGGTACTCGCCTCTATCCAGGAGTGTGGAATTGTGAAAAGATTCAATGGTGGTCTTCCGGGCTGCTAGTTTCGTGGGTAGAGTGGGGGCGGGGGACAATAGCGCAGTTTGTGACATGTGCTTACAGCTGCTTTTCCCAAACGAAATTCACGGCCGTTGTGCAAAGTAAGACTTAGATTTCGCGGTGATGAGACGAGGAGCAGGATCATAAGTTTATAAGATGTTTGATGGTCTGCTTCCTCGAATCCTGGATGCAAAAATACATCTCATATACTGAGATTATATATTCAGGCGCAGCCCTTCATTAGAATCCTCATAATACAACTGGTAAAATCACATATAATTGGTCGTAGTGTAGCATGACCTCGAATTAGAGGTCATCAAAGACATCACACGTCTTATCAAGGTAAGACTTATGATAACAGAAAACAACAGACAGCATTAGAATCAACAGCAGAGCTTTCGAGTCCACACCTAGACAATAGATAGATATATAGAGTATTGACTTGTGTGTATAAGGATCCTCTCCACCGAGGAGCCAGATGGGATACGGAGGGCGGATTTCCACCTTGGGGATTGAACTGACGTTAATCTGTGCTGTCCCAATTTGAACACTGGCAGTAAAGCTGCTAGCGTATCCGACCCTGGCGATTGCCGATTTTCCTTTTTTCCTCAGAAATAAGATAAGCGTTCTGGATGAAAAGTGAGAAAGGGAAAGCCCCTGGCCCTCCGGCGACAAATATTCTAACTGCATGATTTTCCGTTTTGCGGGTGGTCGTCATACAGCTGTAAGTGAATAGCCCAGATCACCATAGGCAGCCCTATAAACAAGTATGAAATGATGGCAAACTGTTTCTCGGTATGATGAAAAAGCTGCTTAATTATTGCTGATGTCTACAGGGATGTAGAATTATAGAAAAGTATAATTTTGCTGACTTCCATGCTAACCACTACTAATTTAGTTGAGAGGGATGTTATTAGCTCTATAGTGCTATTGGAGGACGGACCATCTCCAGAGGAGGGACCAATCCAGAGCCGAGGCTTGCTGCGAGGTTTGGCTGCCAGAACCCAAACGGGAGGGCAAGTTGATGAGTCGGCTCGCCACCAGAGTCCTGTCCAGGACTGCTCTGCTAGTGCAGTGCGGTGCGGAGGCCGCTTGGGACCGGGTGTTTGGAATTAAGGCCGGTAAGGAAGGGGAGAATGGGCGTCTAAAGCTAGACAACTTTTTTTTAGGTGGCCACTTGTACGTTACGTACTCAGAGTGTGTATATATATATAGACCGCCTTTCACTGTGAGCCATTCAATTGGCCTCGACGCGGATGATATCGCTTATTAAAGCATAAGGGGTGCTTTCCGCCGTATAAAGCTGTGTTCTGACTTCAAAGCTGACAGCGCACCCACACAATTATATAACTCTACATGTCTGCCGGCGTCACAGAAGCATGCAAAGTGAAGCCTATCACGGCAAACTGGTACCCCGAGGCAGTTCAGCAACCCTGCCGCCTGCATTTATTGGAAAATTGGAAAGTTGAACCCCTGAAACTTGACCAAGTACCAGATCTAGAACGATGGTTTGGAGGGGGTGGGGCAATGGTGTCAAAAGTCTTGTCCAAAGTAAAAATCACCACTCCCCCACTCCTGGATCTGCGTCTGACATCACCTGACCGTAGGTTCTTCATATATCTACCCGTGGAGAGAGGATGGGAGACCGAGCAGTTCCATCCTCCCTCCACAGGTGGATGGGAGACTGAGCCGTTCCATCTTCCCTCCAAAGGTGGTTGGGAGGCGGAGGCGTCCCATCATCTTTCCACAGGTGGATGGGAGGCTGAGGCGTTCCATCCTCTCTCCATAGGTGGATGGGAGGGTGAGGCGTACCTCGCATCTCACCACCCCACAGAATTTTAGTTAGCTCGGCTAGTGACTCACCGCCGGCAAATAGGTATCTGGTGGCGAGCACTCTAACGGGAAAGGGATCACGGCGCCTTCGTAAGCATAGGCAAATCCAGAATTTCAGACAGGTAGGTATCCACACCAGAGGGCGCCACGCGCAGTCTGTCTGGGGACGCCGAACCGCAGCGCGACTGCCCGCATCATGGGGTGGTACGCAGTGTGGCGGCGCTGATGGTTGATTGAGGGCCGTACCTGCCCCTGGAACCGACTATGCCCTCACGCCGCCATTGTAGCCCTGAAAGTAAACGGCTCTCAGAGCTGAGCCTCCAGGGCCTTCACGTCCCAGTAGGCATGAGCAGGGTACCAGTGGCGGGGAATGACGTCACCGGAGCATTTCTGGAGCTGTGACAGCAGCGGTGGGCCAGGCGCACCGCTCTGTGATCAGCGGGTGACCTGTGGCAAGCCTTGACTGACACACGCACCCGCTCAGTGGCTTATGTAACGCCGACGGTGGGGGCAGGTAGAAACACGCTGAAGTTTCTTCAGAAAATGTTCTCAGAAGACGACGGTGGAGCTTTTGGGGAGGGATATTGACTGTGAAGGTTCGGCATCGCAGCTTCTGTCAACAGCTTTGACAGCTCATGACTTTTACCTGCAAGTAAAAGTCATCTTTCTACTTTCCCCAACGCTACAAAATCGATAATTTGTTGGCTGAAAAGTAGCATACCAGGTCCACACTGCCCCACACCCCTCCCTATTTTCTTCGAAACATATGGTTTTTGGAACTATCATGAGTTAATAGCAGCCCATCAAATTATCGTGTTTCATGACAAGGTTTAGTTTGCTCAGCAGCCCGAGTAGTGCTATATTAAGCGAATGTGAAACAAAACCACGCCTGCGGGTGCTTTTTCGCCGGAACGTGCAAAAACATTATTGGTGCTTCGTAGAATGGGCTCATTTTGAGGTGGATTGGACTGTTTCAGGCCCAACTACGCAGCGGGTCTCTTTTCTCGGCCAGACCACACAGTGCCGCCTAGGGCCATCTGGCAGTGAAACTAGCAATTTCGCCACAAAAATTTCATCAGAAATGAGACCCGGGTGCGTCTTGCCGCTGTAATCGCTGGGAACTCGTAAACAGGCGGTAAACGAGGGCGCATCCCGGGCGGTACCTCATTCCCGGTGAACTGCCGGTGCTGCACTCCCCTCAACTGGGGGACGCCAATGCATTACGTGATAACGCAGAGGGGGTGTAGACCCTTCACTGTAGGGCAGGCAGCCAGAGCGCTATCAAACTTCCCACAAAACCTGGGGATGGGGTGCCCGATGTCAAGAATAACAAAAAAGTGTTACGTAAATTTTTTCCGATGCAATTTATTTAAGAGCCAATTTTAGCAGACATTGACACTGACGTTGTTCATCACAATCTAACACCCAACCTCCCCTCCCTTCCACCCTCCTTCCCTGTCGTCACCACACACATCTTCTCCACATGCACAACGAGCTAGCAACTCATGTTTTTCGCTCGTATTGTGTTACCGCTCGACTCACTATGCAACGATACAATACATATCTGGCATACAAAAACTTGACACACTTCAGAAAACCTCGGCCTCTCACCAACCATCATCAGGTTCCATTTTCAGCACACATTGATCCCCCGCTCGTCTGTAAGGTAATGGCTCCCGCACCGCGGCACCACCCGCGCCCGCTCTCGATCAGAGGTTCACTAAATTGAAAGGACCAACAGTGCTAGTGAGACAAAGGTTACGAATTGGAAAGAGATCCCAAATTTTATACATATTTTACGCGCTCACTGGTTAGCTTTTTTGTAAATTGTTCCCCACATGTCATGAAAGTTTTGCTCCCTACCTGATATTTTGCGATGCATTTTTCTAAGTCTAGGTGTTTGTTGAATTGTTGTTGTACTGTTTGATATATTTCTTTAAATTGAGATAAGTGAGCTTAATGCACTGGGACCAGCACTTTTCTTTCAAAGTGAATTGACTCACAATGATAGTTATCAGGCTTGTTTGGCGGGATTGCTTTTCATTAGATGATTTGGTTCCCAATACAATGCTTGGGTACGAAAGATTGTTTTGCAGTCCTAGAAGATTTCGAGCACCGTGCCAGATAGCCTTTACCGATGGGCAGTCATAAAATTTGTGCTTCAATGTCTCTGACACTGGTGGACATGCATGGCGTTTGTCACTCTCAATTATTCCGTAATAATATAAGAGGCGGTTAGTCGGAAGTATTCTTCTTATCAAGTGATACTGAAACCATTCCAGATTCACATCCGATGTGACACAATGCAAGCGTTCGTATACCTGAGACCATTCGATTTCGGGCGTACTCAACTCATCTTGCCATTTTGAGTGACATTTGTCTGCTGCCGGTATGTGCTGTTCAATAAGCTTGTGATATGACCACTTTGATACCTTGGGTGTGGAACGTAAAACCTTCGTGCATTCTGCTTCTTCGGGCTCCAGTGGTTTTTGGGTGTTTACTTTCCTTTTTTGTTCTACTGGTACAGCTCGTAATATCTTCAATGCCTGAAATGGGTGCAGATCGAACTTCAGTGCTAATTTGTTTGCTCTATATATCCTTTTCTCGCTTTGATTGTAAAGGTGTTTGAATTGTATCAAGCCTTTTTGGATAATGTATTTCTTATTTAGGGATTTATTTTCCTCAAGATTGATGTGTTTATTCATCCAAATGACTTCATTCAATATGGATTCCGCGGGGAGGTCATCACTGTTTTTTGTTTGCATCCAGGCTAGGCTGGTTTCTATCCAGAATTGGTCTTTGATTTTTATCTGAAGTTGTTTCAATTCAGTATTACAGCGAAATATTGTTATTTTGTCTTTTACTTGCAGTTTTTCTTCACAACTGCCTTCCATTTCCCATTGTTAGCATCATCTAAGAATGTTCAAATCCGTGATATCTTTAAACTATTCGCCTTGGCCAATACATCAGGCACTAGAAGACCCCCGTCTTAGTATAATGTATTTTGATTTCAATGTCGCTCGTTTGATTCTATCATTTTTGTTTCCCCATATGAATGCAAACATAATTCTTTCAATCTGTTTTATGTGTTGTGGTGTTGGAGCTGGGAGCACTGGCATTAAGTAAACCAATGATGATAGTAATTCAGTGTTACGTAACTTATGAACGGCTCTATGGGGACACTTGGACCCATATGTGTATCAGATTCTAACACAATTTGAAGCGGATTTGAATGCTATATTTTTTACTGGTAAATGCCCTCCCCGGCCAATTCCATCCCTCGTCTGCTGCTTCCGGTTCAAGCATGCCGCTCTTCATCAGACTGCCGTCCCCTTTCGTCAGCCGCCCTCCAAACGAAAATCCTGGGTGCGTGCCTGGTCAGCCGGCTCTGGGCGACACTGGCAATCAAAGAGAGAGGCTTCGGACCGCGTCAGAGGCTTAGACGGGCTCAGAGAGCTGCGCAGCAGCGCTGGCCTTCGCACGGTATCGCTAGACTCCCCGTTGGAGGTGGTGCGAGCCCTGAGGTGGCGGTGATGTTTCACTGCTGACTCAGAAGGCGTGATGACAGACCGGTGGAGGGAGGGGGGCTGGCCCCAGTCCCGGTCCGGGGGCGGTCGTCACGGCAGTAACGGTGGACGCACGTCAGCCGCTGTGACGGACGCGGTGACGTCATACCACTGGCACGGGTGTCGGTGACGGCGACGGTAGTAAATAGACACGTCACGGAATACCAGAGACGCTCACCGATACCGCAAGCTGGCGAGTCGCATCTCCTGGGAAATGTGGAGTTGTTGTCTGGGGAATTCAAAAGTCTCAAAACCACATACAGGGATGGCAGATGGTTAGAAAATAATCCATACAAACTAGCGAGGTGGAATATTTTACCGACATTTTTTTGCATTTGGTGCATCTGCCATAACTCAGCTATTCAGGTATCCATAAATTTTGAGCTAGTCTCTATGGCATTCATATCATGATTATTTGGGTTTAACGACAAACCAACTGCCAAGTTTATGCGGCGTCGCCAACCCCGTCGGGAGGGATTAGAGGGATTAGATAAACTTATTCAGAGACTCTGCCAGGACTTGAACCCGTGACCGGTGGCTTAGGAGATTTTTATGCTATCCACTGAGCCACCCATTCCCTACAGCACACATTCATACAACCGGAAGGCTAATTGGAATACGCGAAGTGTCTGGAATTCCCCCAACACCGAGCACAGAGCGCCGCAAGATCCACAATGGGAAACATGTAGGGCCTCACAACATGGCCTTCCCGGCTCAAGACACCATCTTTAGAAACATATTTATGCCGGCTTCATGCAGTTGGTTAGCTTTATTCCACCCACATTGTACAGAAATTCGATTGTCAATGGTTTGTGGGTATGTCAGTGGATCACACCTCCTCTGGCACCACAATTCTGGCACGTGCAGTCGGCGCTTTGAAGACTAAAATTTATGCTGAAGTGATTTGAAGATGATACGGATCAATGATTGGATTTCAGGATTCTGACACCCCGTTCTTACGTGGAGCGCAGAAGCTGACCATCTGTATCACATTTTATGGCTGTATGCAGGATCAATGATTCCTCCCAACAACTCAGCGCCTTGAAGAAGCACCTGTGGTTTGACCTATGATCATCTTTTCAATGTCCTCAAATAGAACCAGGTACATGCGGTATGTATGGTTTTGGCGCATTTTCGCGTATCGGTAAGCGTGAATACCTGCTCGTCACAAATGATAGTGCGACACAAGCCGCCTGGACCAAAGCTTAAACAACACTTGGGATATGCTTAGGATCGTAAATTGGGTCAAAGACTCTCCAATGCAGCCATCAATGTGTTAGACGTTCTGAACAATTGCACGAGAGATCAACCAAACCATAGCACCATACATCTCTTATTTAAAATGATATTTTGTCTGTGGGGTTATCTGGGGTGTAAAATAACGCGGCACCAGTAAAACTTTCGTACAATAAGCTGTCTGGAAATTTCTGAGACAATGTTTAGGCTTTTTGAAAAAGCTACATTAGCAAAGGAAAATTTAAGATTCAAAAACACTTCAAAATATTTTTTCGCAATCACAATCCCTAGAGGCCGAGTTCCAGGGGGTAGCGTTGAAATGCCACCCCACCTCAACCCCGTTTCAGACTCAGTTTTTTCAGTTTTTTTTTCAACATCTATGACATGAGGGATTAGGAACTCGTCACCAAGACTTGCTGCAGTTTCATCGTTTGGACTTTTAGTGCAAAATTATCATGGGACAGAACTATAAAAGTACCATTCTTGAGGATATTCAAATAATGCTACTTGAATTATTCTATAATGTATACAAACAGGCCTTGATATGAGAAATGCTAGTCTTATGGCTATTATAAATATTATTCTATTTTTATTTTATCATCATTATTGTTTTTGTTATTGTCATAGGCGGATCCAGGATTGCAGATCGCGGGGGGCACCCTCCCGGGGGGCGCCATCCGGACCAGGGTATTGACCGGATGCCACTCTTGACCGGCAAAACTTAGCAGGCGGGCGCAAAATCCTATCGGTGGACGACGATTTTCGCGTCCTGAGGGGAGGGGGGTGGCGAGCGAAATTTCAGGGGGCGCCATCGACCTTTCAGGAGTGCGCCGTGACCATTTCAGGGGGCGCCAAGGGTCGATCGGGGGGGAGCACGTGCCCCCCTTTTGCCCCCCTGGTTCTGCCTATGGTTATTATTATATTATTATTTCTCTCTCTTTGCTTGAGGAACTCCTAATACAGCCGCAGATTTTGTCAATCTCATGAAACCCGGCCTAAGGTTAAAAACATCATGTTTAGCTATATGTGCTGCTTCTGTGGCTTTCCTATTATCTTTGTTTTTACAAACTGCTATAATTTTAGCTCTATCCCAGTTTGGAAAATCATTTGTTTTTATGGAATGTATGCAAAATGCACTGAATTCTGAGTTGTTTCGAATGTCTCTTCTATGTTCTTTCAATATTGTTTTTAGACCACTTCTTCTTTCACCTATGTAAAATTTCGTACACGATCCGCAGGGAACCTGGTACACTACACTTTTTGGTTCTAGGTCGTCTAAACTTTATTTTGTCGCTAAGATACTACTAACTTTTGTACCGGAACAAAATGTTACTTTACAATCCGTTTCTTCAAGTTTGTTTGCAATAATTTGAGCTGGTTTGGAGTAAGGTATCGTAACAAATCGTATCTGTTCCTTTTTTGGCTTTCGTGGATCGTTTTCTTATATCTAGAGTTTTCTTCTTTATATTTATCAGAAAATATGAAGAAAACTCTAGATATAGAAAAACGATCCGCGAAAGCCAACAAAAAGAACAGATACGATTTGTTACGATACCTTACTCCAAACCAGCTGAAATTATTGCAAACAAATTTGAAGGAACGGGTTGTAAAGTAACATTGTGTTTGCGTCAAAAAGTTATTGGTATCTTAGCGAAAAAAGAAAGTTCAGACGACCCAGCAACGAAAAGCGTAGTGCACCAGGTTCCGTGCGGAGAGTGTACGAAATCTTACATAGGTGAAACAGGAATGGGTCTAAAAACAGAATTAAAGGAACATAGAACAGACCTTCGAAACAACTCAGAACTCAGTGCAGTTGTCATATATTCCATGAAAACAAATGATTTGCCAAACTGGGATAGAGCTAGAATTATAGTAGTTTGTAAAAACAAAGATAATAGGAAAGCCACAGAAGCAGCACATATAGCTGAAAATGCTACTTTTAAACTTAAGCCGGGTTTCATGAAACGGGCAAAATCTGCGACTGTTTTAGGACTTCGCCAATCAACGGGAGAGAAATAATAGTAGCAAAAACAATAATGATGATAAAATAAGAATGGAAGAATATTTATAATACTAATAAGTCTAGCATTTCTCATATCAAAGCTTCCCTGTATACATAATAGAATAATTCAAGTAGCATCATTTGAATATCCTCAAGAACAGTGCTTTTATAGTCAACTATAGTTCTGTCGCATGATACTTTTACAAAAAAATCCAAACGATGAAACAGCATGTTAGTGACAGGTTCCTAATCCCTCATGCCATATTTGTTGAAAAAGACTCTCGAAAGACGTTCATCTGCTGTGTTGGTTTAAGTGGTAATATATATATATATATATATATATATATATATATATATATATATATATATATATATATATATATATATATATATAGCATAACCTCAAGCTGTCTGCGTTATCTGCATGAAAAAGTTTAGGCTTTCGAAAAGGCCCAAATTGCCCCCGCGTAATAATCCAAAACCTGTACATACTCATATGGAGGTTTTACTAACCACCTGATTTTCTATGCTCCAAATATCCCACTAGACTAAATATCACTCAAATCTGAGATGTAGGGTGCTATTGCAGGAACTTTGGGTAAATCTGTCCAAGGAATTGTTATTCTAAGCCTGGGCCCACACTGGTCAGAATCACGGCTAGCGCTACCCTGTGACCGATGTTCCGAGTGTCCCTGCTCTCTGGCCGGCGGACAGTTTCTACAGCGGAGAGGAGCGGCATGGTCGACAGCGGTAGTTTGTATTGGAGCCGGTTCAATAGCATTCCGACCTTGGCGACCGGCGGCGTGGCTGACAGATGGCTACAGGCGTCCAACGGGCCCGCTGCCGACCAATGTCACCTCGGAGGCCAGCCGCGGCCATGGATCAGCCGGCTCAGCGCCGCTCTCCCGCCCTCACCCAACCGTAACCAGAGTTTTCAGGCGGCTCAGCGCCGCTCTCCCGCCCTCACCCAACCGCAACCAGAGTTTCAGCCGGCTCAGCGCCGCTCTCCCGCTCTCACCCACCGCAACCAGAGTTTCAGCCGGCTCAGCGCCGCTCTCCCGCCCTCACCAACCGCAACCAGTTTCAGGCGGCTCACCGCCGCTCTCCCGCCCTCACCAACCACAACCAGAATTTTAGCCGGCTCACCGCCGCTCTCCCACCCTCACCAACCACAACCAGAGTTTCAGGCGGCTCACCGCCGCTCTCCCGCCCTCACCCAACCGCAACCAGAGTTTCAGCCGGCTCACCGCCGCTCTCCCGCCCTCACCCACCGCAACCGGAGTTTCAGCCGGCTCAGCGCCGCTCTCCCGCCCTCACCAACCGCAACCAGATTTCAGGCGGCTCACCGCCGCTCTCCCGCCCTCACCAACCACAACCAGAATTTTAGCCGGCTCACCGCCGCTCTCCCACCCTCACCAACCACAACCAGAGTTTCAGCCGGCTCACCGCCGCTCTCCCGCCCTCACCCACCGCAACCGGAGTTTCAGCCGGCTCACCGCCGCTCTCCCGCCCTCACCCAACCGCAACCAGTTTCAGGCGGCTCACCGCCGCTCCCCACCGCAACCGGAGAGGTTGAGGGGGCTCAGCGCCGCTCCCAACCGCAACCGGAGATGTTAGCGGAATTCTATGGGCTTTGCGAAGGAATGATGAGCTTCGTTTGTATGCTCATCTTCAAAGCACATACTACAAATCCTTCTAAGGGGCGGGTCATTAAATACGCGCCGTACCTATATCTCATGTGGATTTTTATCTCCCCAAACTCCATGTAACGCTTTTTGACACTTACGTGTAACGATTGATAACGCTGCAGCTGACGCCTTCCACCTTCCTTCGTGGTATGTAATCTATGGACGACCCCTTCGCAGACGCCTGAAGGTAGTTGACTTCTCTTTGGTCTATAATGACGGAATGTGTGCTCCATTACGGCCACAGTAGAAGCTGGTGTATCGGCTGCGCGCCCCGTCATAGTCAGGGTCTCCCCACCGGGTCACGTGCGCACCCGACCAGCACCCACTGCCGCCTACTGAAATCCAGCGGTACACACAATGCTGAAAAGCCTCAAAACCATCTTCGCTCTCAGTTAACGTTATCCTGGACAATACCTTCCATTCCACTGGTCTAATGCACCGACTTTTTTAGAACGATGACGTAAAACAAACATGAATGCGGCTCCCGACATAAGGTTTGAAGACAGATGTGCTTAATTCTATTTGGTTAGTGAATAATTCTCGTTTGATTCAGACTGTACATGCCTTGGAGGTTACTACCTTGGGGAATTGGGAGCTAACTTTTTTGCGGAGGAGTAAATGGAGATAGCCCAATCATCAAACGCTGAAAATGGATCAGGATGTCGGAAAGCATCGAAGCAGCAGGCTTTTGTACCTTGATGTTGCGCACGATTCCATTTAGTAGTTGTTTTCGTCCAGTTTTCTTGAGATGAAACAGACGCTTTATAGACTTTTGCCCGTGCCTAGTGCATTCGTGATAGGGTGAATGTGACATATATAGGACGTAATGCAACACAAGTCCCAAGGTGGTTAACAATGTCATTGTTATCAACAATAATGAGCGACTTTTTCTGAATACGTGTGAACAAGAAACCTTTTCGCCGAATGCAGCGATAAGAACTCGTTAGTGGCTGGTAAGTCCAGATTTTCCTGCTACAAATGGTCTCCGAAGGCCCACACAGACGCCTCTAGAGTGGACAATCGGCATCCGAGTACAGAGGTCGGTTTCAGAGTGGTGATGGTCTGCAGCTGACATCACCATCTCCAACAGAACGCGGCATCCGCACATACAGGAGGGCGCCACCTGAGGCAGTAACCGATTCTCCAGCGGCCAAGAAGCCCCATGTGGCGGACGCGTTTCACTCCCCCGGCGTTTCAGTAGCGGTGAACAGCTCGGCAGGCCCAGCCTAAAGCCAGAGGGAGGGCGTGTATCAGAACCGTCTCCCAGTCTTGGTCTGGCCGGCGGGGGGTTCTCATGCGCAGCTGGACAACCCAGTAGGCTCAGCGAGACCCCGGCAGGGTTATTGTTGAGAACCACCTCGGCCCCGTTGGAGGTAACAGGGACAGGTGACCGTACTGCAGAGTGGTTACTCCCTCCTTCTCGAGAGCTACCAATGTCGAGCGGAATTAACAGCAGACGCCACGCCCCCGGAATGTAATGAGGGTGAGCCACTGGGGCACCTGCTGCAGTAACAGCCAACACGCGCAGCCGTCTGCAGGGAGATCTTTAGAAGGGAGGACTCTGCCACGCACGACTCCCTCCGGTGGCTGGGGCGCGTGCAGCAGAGAGCAGCTCACGTGGGAGCTGCCGAAGGCCAGGACCGCACGGAACCATCAGCATCAACTCGGGAGAAACAACAAGCGTTCTCCCGGCACAAATGCTGTTCAGCATTTCGATGGTAGTCGATGACTTTGGAGAGTTAGAACTTCTCTCATTACCAGACTTAGTTTCTTATGATTGTAATCGACACAACAAAAGGATCAACTGATGGCGATGCATGGGGTTAGTTACTCATAATAGTAATAATAAATACACTGAGTTTGTTATGTTCACTAACTCAGTTCAGCAATCCACTTGACTGTGTGTGTGTGTGAATTCAACAACCTACTCGATGGTAAGCAATATAACGCAAGAAGCCGGCTGAACTTATAATCTCCAGTTCGGTAGCTGACACAGCGGACTACTATCCTAGCTAGCTCAGATCTAATCCTCTGGCACGGAGCCCCACTACTAACGACACAGCGGTTCACCACACCCTTTTCTAGCGCCGAGCCTCGGCCGGCGGCTGAACATCGCTGTCCAGGAGGCCGGCCCACCCACCTCGTCGCCGGGACCTCCGAACACCTGTACACGGTTTCCAGAGGAGGCCATGGCTGCCGGGTTCGGGAGCACTACCGGTGGACCGGGGGAGCACACGCAGCAGACTGTCGCCCGGGCGGGGGCGGGGGCGGGGGCGGTGGTGGCGGTGCCGGTGACACCCGTGCGACGCCGCTATTTTCGGCCATCGGCAGCGGCGGCGGCGCGTGCCCCTCGTTAGAGAGCGCGCGCGCGCCGCCGGCCGCCCCGTCGGCTTACGCCTTGTGTTAGGCACATAAAGGACGCCGCAGGGGTAACCGAGCCTGCCCCAGCAGCAGCGTGACATTTGGAGTGGTCCAGGAGTGTTCTCTCTGGGCGCAGGACAGGCGGTAGTACCACTGTGCTGGGACCCCCCACTAAGAGGACCCACCGTTTCTTATTACGAAAAAACGTTTTCTCCTCTTCCCCTGCTTTCCGCTCTGCATATGACCGTCACATTCAAATAACTAATCTCTACTGTGCTGAAATTCTTTTAGCGCAAAAGCTGACATCAATGGTCTAGTAAAACTGTATGATAATATTGTACTTTTACAGAAGCTACTTTGTTGAAGTGTGAATGTTCTTCCAGTGTTCTATGAGAGGGTCCCAGGGGAGTCACTTCCAGATGGGCATCTCTGGGCCGGGCTTGCTGGCTCTGCCCGCCTGGCACTGGTCCCAACAGCCGCACGGAATGCCATCAAAATGTCTGAAGCTGCTAAAGAGCGAACGGGAAACGCCACGGGCCGACTACTGCCGCAGTGTATGGAACTGAAAACACATTGGGATGCGGTGATGGATACAAGGGGGCTGGGGGGCTCGAGCCCCGGCCCTCGAAATGTCAGAGTGCCTATAGTTAATGCATAGCCAGAGGCTGTTCCGAGGCAAAGGCGAGAGAGGCTCGAGCACCTTAGCACCCCCAGAAATGAAGTCCTGGATCCGCCACTGTTGGGATGCCCGCCATCTTCCAAAGAAACCATTACCAATCGCCTGTGCAGTCCCTCTCAACGCGCGTTTTAAATTATCGAAAACTATGGACAACAAGTCATCTTTCATTGCATATTACTATGCTGTGAAACAGCACTGCACCACAACAAGCACATCACAAGCCTGCTAACGCCCTGGCCAGTAAATAAACAATTCAACAAGAGTAACCTCCCCGGAAGTACCTGCGCCGGGAGAGACACATCACCTAGGTCATCAGGAACACTAGGAGCCACCCTCCCATGTACAAACACAGCCGTACTTTCCAAACGGCGCACGCCACTGTCCAATGCCTCCAATCCAGCCTCGAGCGAAGTACCAGCGACAATGCGCCCGCCCGGCCGCTACTCCCAATACTTCTTCAGCTTGATCTTGGTGAACACGTTCATCGACTGCAGCTCCTGGAACAGCAGCTTGCAGGCGTACGGTATCCGGATAGAAGAGACTGCACCGCTAGACTGACAGAAGTGACACCTGGCGACAGATAGTAGAAACGCGTCACAGATGAGCCACCAGCAGGTGGTTAGAGCTCACTGGGAGCCATGCAGCGGGACAGGATCCTGAGCTGACGAGTGAAATGCCCCTCAAGCATCTAACGATGACACGCCAGTATTCATACGAAATCTGTTCGGTTGGATTTGGACTGTTTATCACTTCATGGGGAAAGTCATGCCTCACTACAAATTGTTCCACAACGCTACTCAACCGCACACTTTTTAGGCGCGTGCTTGCGTCAGGTGGTTACCTCCAGTGGAAAAATACACCATCTTAACGAGGATTTCGGGAAATTCACTAACCGAAACACTATCCAACTCAACCCTCCGAAGATCTGCAACCCCATGAACCGCAGCCATGCCAGGCACTCACCAGCCAGAGTAGCCGAGGGAGCCGCAGGAGTTGCAGACGTCGACGGAGAAGGCGTCTGACGAGATCATCAGCCGCTCCAGCAGCAGCATGGAGGCGCCGTACGCCACCAGACAGTCGCGCTCCATCTCGCCCAGCCGCAGACCGCCCTCGCGGGAGCGGCCCTCCGTCGGCTGCCGAGTCAGCACTGCGCGCGGACCACGAGCCCGCGCGTGCATCTTGTCCAGCACCATGTGCTTCAGCTTCTGGTAGTAGATCTGCCAGCGTCACGTGCAACGGGAGTGTGAAATACTAGACTGTAACACGCGAACCGCTCAAGCAAATAGCGATAACGCCCAGTTTGTTCATTGATAAAGCAACAATCTTCATAGGGCCGCCGAAGGCCATTACAAGGCTGCAACATGTCTTCGATAGCACACTCAAGTAAAAGAGAGTACATGTGGCCCCAGCGAGTCCTTCCAGGCCCACTGACCGGTCCAAAGTAGATGTAGCCGATGAGTGTCTCGCCCGTGATGCCGGAGGTCATGCACTGTTTGCCCTGGTAGTTGTAGCCGTGGCGGACCAGCGTCTCGCTCACGTCCTTCACTTTGGAGCCGCCGAACGCTGAGGACCGCAGGGCGTTAGAGCGCCGACAGGGACGGGAGACGGCACCCCGAGGCTTCGGGGGTACGGGAAGCAACAGCACCCAGAGCTGGTACTGCAGCCTGGCCTGTGCCACACAAACACACGAGGCGCAAACAGCTTTCTTTCATCCACATCATATGTGGGTACCGAAGGGATCCCGCATTAAAAACTGATCATCCCTGCCATGAGGGTATATCGGTTCCAAGCTATACCAAGACAAACCAACTCTTAATTTCACATGGCGCAAGCTGCATGCTTTCGTATTTGATTTCTTCACTATTTTTTAGTGAAGCCGTTTAGCCATTCTGCTTCATCACATAATCTACCAATCTTCATGCTCTCAGTTACTGATGTTATAGTCGTCTCCCATATTCAGTTCTGACCCCGATCCCCTCTAACTACCACCCTCCCCCTCCGTGACCCTGACATCGAACCTGTGCCGTAGTGCAGCTTGCCCTCCATCAGGCCTGCCTTCCCGGCCAGCAGCTCCATCAGCTTGCCGACCGTCATACGGGACGGGTAGCCGTGCGGGTTCATCACCATGTCGGGACAGATACCCTGGTCGGTGAACGGCAGGTCCTCCTGGTCGACGATCAGACCTGCCGACCACCACAGGTGGCGACGATCAGGCCTGCCGACCACCACAGGTGGCGACGATCAGACCTGCCGACCACCACAGGTGGCGACGATCAGGCCTGCCGACCACCACAGGTGGCGACGATCAGGCCTGCCGACCACCACAGGTGGCGACGATCAGGCCTGCCGACCACCACAGGTGGCGACGATCAGACCTGCCGACCACCACAGGTGGCGACGATCAGACGTGCCGACCATCACAGGAGTCGACGATCAGACGTGCCGACCATCACAGGAGTCGACGATCGGACCAAAGAAAAAATCAATCAGCGAATCAAAGGCGGAAAAGCTTTTGAATCCTCTTATTAGTGGATACAATGTAAGGGCGACAAATCTAATGAAACTGATTCCGATATAAGCTTGAGTAGCGTCAGTTTTTAGTCTTTTGGATAGTTCCAAGAAGATAGCTCAGACTTTAATAAGACCGTGACGCCCTCTGCTCTCTGGTAGGAGGCGGGTACCGACCTGTGACGCCCTTCTGCTCTCTGGCAGGGGGCGGGTACCGATCTGTGACGCCTTTCTGCTCACAGGTAGACGGCTGGTGCCGACCTGTAACGTCCCTCTGCTCTCTGGTAGGAGGCGGGTACCTGTAACGTCCCTCTGCTCTCTGGTAGGAGGCGGGTACCGACCCGTGACGCCCTTCTGCTCTCTGGCAGGAGGCGGGTACCGACCTGTGACGCCCTTCTGCTCACAGGTAGACGGCTGGTGCCGACCTGTAACGTCCCTCTGCTCTCTGGTAGGAGGCGGGTACCTGTAACGTCCCTCTGCTCTCTGGTAGGAGTCGGGTTCCGACCTGTAACGCCCTTCTGCTCTCTGGCAGGAGGCGGGTACCGACCAGGGACGCCCCTATGCTACCTAGCAGGAGGTGGGTACCGACCTGTGACTCCCTTCTGTCCGTGCCGGCTGCTGAACTTGTCTCCCAGCTCGGGCCGGCGGGTCTGCCGCAGCAGCAGCTTGATGAGGAACGCCTCCTCCGTGTTGGACGAGATCATCACCTTCTCCACGTGCGAGGGCACCGGGCCCTTGTACCTGCCCACACGGCTCGAGGTCAGACCACGGTCATCCTCCCCAGCTCCTAGTGTCCAGCCTACCGCGGATGAGTAGGCAAAAGGCCTCAGAAGACGGCAGGAGCGGTCCAGAGAAGGACCAGAAGTGACTGAGGTCCAGGGGACAGGTATGATTTGGCTCAGCTCCGCAAAAGTGGTGCACAGAACAGCTGCTGGGACAGAACTGAGCGACTGAGGAGGATCGGTATTTGGGCCGCGCCCATCAATGGCTTTTGGGTAATGAGCAAGTGAGGACAAAACACGTCACGTGCCGCGGTTCTCAAGTGATGGGTATAAAACCATGCGCTCGTGACGAACAAGTACCTTCGCTGACACGATTGGTACGTCTTAATACTCCCGCAGCGGGTACGTCTCTGTTCTAAAATGACAGGCACGTCTCTGTACTCGGGCGGCTGGCACGGTGTGAGCACTCACGACACGGGTACGTCTCTGTACTCGGGCGGCTGGTAAGTACTCAAGACATGGGTAAATCTCTGTACTCGGGTGGCTGGCGCGGTCTAAGTACTCACGACACGGGCACGTCTCTGTACTCGGGCGGCTGGTAAGTACTTACAACACGGGCACGTCTCTGTACTCGGGCGGCTGCCGCGGTGTAAGTACTCACGACACGGGCACCTCACTGTACTCGGGCGGCTGGTAAGTACTCAAGACATGGGTAAATCTCTGTACTCGGGCGGCTGGCACGGTGTAAGTACTCACGACACGGGTAGGTCTCCGTACTCGGGCGGCTGGTAAGTACTCAAGACATGGGTACATCTCCGTTCTCGGGCGGCTGGTGGAAGTACTCACGACACAGGTACGTCTCTGTACTCGGGCGGCTGTCGCGCTGTGAGTACTCACGACACTGGTACGTCTCTGTACTCGGGCGGCTGGCGCGCTGTGAGTACTCACGACACGGGTACGTCTCTGTACTCGGGCGGCTGGTAAGTGCTCAAGACATGGGTAAATCTCTGTACTCGGGCGGCTGGCACGCTGTAAGTACTCACGACACGGGTACGTCTCTGTACTCGGGCGGCTGGTAAGTACTTACAACACGGGCACGTCTCTGTACTCGGGCGGCTGGTGCGGTGTAAGTACTCACGACACGGGTACGTCTCTGTACTCGGGCGGCTGTCGCGCTGTGAGTACTCACGACACGGGTACGTCTCTGTACTCGGGCGGCTGGCGCGGTGTAAGTACTCACGACACGGGTACGTCTCTGTACTCGGGCGGCTGGCGCGGTGTGTCGGCACTGGCGTTCAGCGGATTCAGCGTCACCGTCGGCATCGACTTGTTGACTAGCACCTGCTTGTTCTCCACGATCTGCGAGGGAACGGTGTGGGGCGTCACTGCAGGTGTGTACTGGCCGTCACCCAGCACGGCCACAGCCGACCCCGGGTCAACGAGACGGAACAGTGTGGGGCGTCGGTGGGGGGTGTGGGCCGGCCGGTCGCAATCGACCCCGGGTCAAAGAGACGGAACGGTGCACACTGATCCTGACAACAACTCTGCCGTCACACTGGATAACACACCGTCAGAAATGGGCCCCGATGGAAATATTTTGGTGGTACTGAAACATAACAATGTATTTTTCGTTACAATGACAATTTATCTGAGGAAACATTACACTTTTGAAAAAGAAATACCATCTAGTGGGGCTTCCATCATTTACTGATCCCGGATAAATACATTTTTAATCAATGCTAATCAATGTTGGGCGCGATTTCTCCCCCCCAGGTTCTCACGTATAGACGTGAGCGGTGTTGGCCTTAGCAGATACACATCACCTGGTCGATACTGTGTTAGATGGCTAGCTGGCTTTGACCATCAAATATTGTGTGATAACCCAAACCGGTAACAAAGCCTTTCAGTAAATACTGCGTATTACACCAGACACATCTGAACTATACAGCACTTTGCCCAAGTCCGCCATTGTTTCTGACTAAACGAAACACCTATCAATTACACAGCTCCTCATTGAAACCATGAAGGTTTGTATCCACAGGCACAAAACTGCAAGTTATCATCTCAAACCATCCACTTCCTGGACTCGTTTACGCCACTTAGTTCCACACCATGCTGTCGGCTAGAGTTTGATATAGCAGCGTCACTTGGAGGCCCCTTCTCCCCTGTAGCTGTAAGGGACATACAGCGCAGCCTATCACAGCAGATCCCGACAGACAGGACTCAACACGAGACTGCTGCCACCAGAGGTGGGGAGTGGCCATGGTATCCACGACGGGGCGGAAGGACGTGGTCTTTTAAGAGACGTGCAGCTTCTCTGAGCGATCCCCGGCGCTGATATGACAGTGGAAGTCTCACCTCTCCCGGCGCTGATATGACAGTGGAAGTCTCACCACTCCCGGCGCTGATATGACAGTGGAAGTCTCACCACTCCCGGCACTGAGATGACAGGGAAAGTCTCACCTCTCCCGGCGCTTAGATGCCGTCCGGGTACAGTGTCTAGGAAAGGGCAAGTCTCACCTCTCCCGGCGCTGAGTAGTGTCTGGGGAAGGACAGGACAGTGGAAGTCTCACCCTCTCCCGGCTAAGGGAGGGCAGGAAGTTCACCTCTCCCGGCGCTGAGTAGTGTCTGGGGAGCAGAAGTGGAGTCTCACCTCTCCCGGCGCTGAGTAGTGTCTGGGGAAGGGCAGGACAGTGGAAGTCTCACCTCTCCCGGCGCTGAGTAGTGTCTGGGGAAGGACAGGACAGTGGAAGTCTCACCTCTCCCGGCGCTGATAGTGACAAAAGGGCAAATCTCACCTCTCCCGTCGCTGAGTAGTGTCTGGGGAAGGACAGGACAGTGGAAGTCTCACCTCTCCCGGCGCTGAGTAGTGTCTGGG
This sequence comes from Lepas anatifera, assembly GCA_034440635.1. NCBI lineage: Eukaryota > Metazoa > Arthropoda > Thecostraca > Lepadidae > Lepas > Lepas anatifera. The sequence continues at coordinate 552,323 of JAOTON010000481.1, read as the reverse complement.
GAAGGGCAGGACAGTGGAAGTCTCACCTCTCCCGGCGCTGAGTAGTGTCTGGGGAAGGGCAGGACAGTGGAAGTCTCACCTCTCCCGGCGCTGAGTATGAAACAGGGCAAATCTCACCTCTCCCGTCGCTGAGTAGTGTCTGGGCAAGGACAGGACAGTGGAAGTCTCACCTCTCTCGGCGCTGAGTAGTGTCTGGGGAAGGACAGGACAGTGGAAGTCTCACCTCTCCCGGCGCTGAGTAGTGTCTGGGGAAGGACAGGACAGTGGAAGTCTCACCTCTCCCGGCGCTGAGTAGTGTCTGGGGAAGGGCAGGACAGTGGAAGTCTCACCTCTCCCGGCGCTGAGTAGTGTCTGGGGAAGGGCAGGACAGTGGAAGTCTCACCTCTCTCGGCGCTGAGTAGTGTCTGGGGAAGGACAGGACAGTGGAAGTCTCACCTCTCCCGGCGCTGAGTAGTGTCTGGGGAAGGACAGGACAGTGGAAGTCTCACCTCTCCCGGCGCTGAGTAGTGTCTGGGGAAGGACAGGACAGTGGAGGTCTCACCTCTCCCGGCGCTGAGTAGTGTCTGGGGAAGGACAGGACAGTGGAAGTCTCACCTCTCTCGGCGCTGAGTAGTGTCTGGGGAAGGACAGGACAGTGGAAGTCTCACCTCTCCCGGCGCTGAGTAGTGTCTGGGGAAGGGCAGGACAGTGGAAGTCTCACCTCTCTCGGCGCTGAGTAGTGTCTGGGGAAGGACAGGACAGTGGAAGTCTCACCTCTCCCGGCGCTGAGTAGTGTCTGGGGAAGGACAGGACAGTGGAGGTCTCACCTCTCCCGGCGCTGAGATGCCGTCCGGAGTCCAGGGCGCGGTGTTTCCAGATGGGCTCCTTGGAAACGGCGTCCACCAGCGGGCCCTGTACGCGGTCGTGAGTCTGGTTGGCGTACCTGCGGCACACGGAGGAGCGGGTCAGACGAGGCACAATCCGGCCTGGAGGTGCTGGTCAGACGGGACACAACCGGCGCTGGAGGTGCTGGTCAGACGAGGCACAACCCGCACAGGAGGTGCCGGCGACCGACCCAGCTTACATCGGCTCAGACGGCTTCAGCGTCTTCAGCACACAAAAAGAGTGCAGCAGTCAGCACAAAAGGGAACAGAATATATTTGACTCACTCAGGATACTATCGGAAAATCACCGGGCACCGCCCCCGGACCCAGGCCGCGCGAGAGCTCGGTGGGCTCACCCTGGCTACCAGTTTATGCCCGTGTTCGTTTGTTGGTGTTTCAGGGCGTTTCAGCTCCTGAGGGTATATCGTCCTGCCACTGATTACGCAGATGCCAAATTCCTCCCAACTGAAGCCTTTCTATAAAAAATCAAGTATTCCTGACACTGCAACATGCCACAATACAGAGAACAGATAGCTGAAGCATTTGGTCTGTGCACATGGCCAACCTACGAATCTATTCGGTGTTCATGACTGGGCACGTGATTAAAGATGCAACACTTTTTATTGTCCGTAACATAAAAGCCCCTAATGCAAGCACGCTTTTTGCTTCAGCAAAACCGCTTTTTGCACACCGACCTGGACCGCCCCAATTACAACAGCACCAATTGTTTGGCTGGACTACAGCCTCCAGTCTGGTAAACTCCCGCACAAATCAGCCCGACTTTTCAATGGTGCGCCGGGGTTCGGAATCCCCACGTCCGTTTTCCGCTGTTTCGTTGTCGCCCGCGGGATGTCCAAACACTGATTTGGGTAAAGCCCGCGGCGCCGCTTATTTTGTCCAATGTGTTACTCGAACTTATCACAACTAAACATTGCTGTCAGCGGCGGTCCGCAGTATATAAAAACAATCACCCCCCTCCCCCGCGAACACAGATATACATACACACACCAACGGGTCCACTTTATTTATAAACCAATGTACAATGCTGATGGTTTTCCTCCGTAAACAACCCGTTCCAGATTCGCTGCTGGCTCAAGTAGCTTAAACCCTGATGTTTGACGTTTGAATTGCAACTGAGGCTCCACAGTTGTGACTTCAACTATACGGCTGCGACGGGACGCAAATAGCTGCAGGGCAACACAACACGATAATAACACTGTCCCTACTATGTTCCTCTCCCCCACGCATTATAATTCCCAGTCAGGCAAGCATAACTCGCCGCCAGATATTTGCTGCAGGATTCCACCGCGAGTGACGCAATACATGAAAAAGTGATGACTAGTACTTTTGCCCGCTACGTATTGCTTCAGATGATCAGGTATGTAGGATGGCACGCTAGCGAGCAGTCAGCGGGCGTGCAGGTGTGGGACGAGGGACGAGGGACGGTCCACGTCCCAGCCTCCTCGGAGCGGAGGTGCTTCAACCGAGGTCGAACCACACAAATGGAAGCCAAGTCCGCAGAATAATCACTGCTATAACGGTAAAATCGTGTAAGAGCACAAGCTGAAATCTGGAGAAGTATTGAATGATATTAATTTTGTTTGCACGGAAGAGGATATAGAACTAATTGCTCTGGGCTTTGCTACGCTAAGTGCAAAAAATGGTTAGAAGGCCTTTCCGAAGGACAGCACCGATTCATTCAAGAGTGGGATCGGTCTCACCTCGGGCTGAACCAGTCGTCTGTAGAAACACCAAGATCCCGACGCCTTTGCTGTGATCCGGGGGTAGACCGGCTCCAGTGACGTCATACCCAGCCATAGCAGCCCATTCCAGTTATTTGAGAGGGGGTGGGGGGGTGGGGGGACGGCCCGCCCGCGCCACGTACATCTGCCGTAACGTGTCCAGATCCGAAACCATACGCGGCGATCGTGCCTGAATTGTAAACACCCAGTGGACTCCAATCGCTCAGGGGTCACCTGCACCCGTCTTAAATCACACCAAAACGTTTGAAGGACACTGAAGTTCAGACTTCGGGATCGTCCAATACCAGGGCCGTAACATCATACTAAACAGAGTAAAGCCTTCATCAAATGACCTTATTACGACACAAGATGAGATTGCGTCTCCGTCTAGTAATCTTCCATTTCACGGCGCTAACCACGCCCGGATATGCGTACCCGGGGCGCTTCCACAGCGGAAGGGCTGCCCCTCCCCATCCCCCGGGTGACGCGGGGGGTAACACGGGACAGCCCGCCGCACGACCACCCTACAAACAACGGGCGGGGAAGCACGTGGCACGTCACTGTGTGGCCGCTACATAAAACCAGCCGGCCCCGGAGCAGAGCATAGCATCCCGGTCGTCAGCGCCGTCAGAACCAGCACACAGCTGCAGCTCAGCGATCCGACCAACGGAGCAGCCCGCCCAAAGTGAGAGAGAGCTAAACGACGAAACCGGCGCGCAGCAGAGTAACTATCCAGATTCCGGCAGAATCCTCCGATCGTAAAAACCATCTGCACCAGCGCCCACGGACTCAGTGCCATTCGCCGCCGCCATACATTACCTCCCGTGACGATGCAGGCTGTGTGGGTATCTATGGCCGTTCTGGCCGTGCTGGGTGCAGCAGCGGCCTCCGCCGACAGCTCTGGGCCACTGCAGTTTCTGTTCGCGCAGTGTCCGCCCGCCGACGACTCAGACGACGTGGGCGAGTGTGTGTCGGCGCCACTGCGGGCGGCGCTGGAGCGGCAGCGTCCGCTCTTCACCAGCGGCGTCAGCGTGGAGGGTCAGAAGAGGGTGCTGGAGCCGCTGTCGCTGCAGGGCGCCGTCGACAACGAGCACGTGAAGCCCCGCTGGAGCATCACCGACGTACAGCTGGCCGGACTCAGCACGGTGGAGCTGGGAGAGGTGCAGCTGACGCGGCAGCGGGCAGCTGTCGAGGTGTCGGCTGACCAGCTGACGGCGCGGCTGACGCTGCAGGTGAGGCTGGGCTTCCTGCCGCTGCGGCCGCGGCTGGCGCTGACCCTGCAGCAGCCGCGACTGACGCTGGCGGCGCAGTACTCCGCCACCTCCGACGGTTCCCTCCGGCTGTCGGAGCCGACGGCGCAGCTGCAGGCTGACGACTACAACTGCACCATCAGCGGAGCCGTGGGACTGGGCAGCGGCCTGCAGGCTGCCCTCAACAGCCGCAGCCGCCAGGTGCTGCAGTTCCTGACACCCTCGCTGGAGGCGGCGCTGGCCCGCCGGGTACAGGCGCTGTCACAGGAGGAGCTCCGCAGCGGCCTCGCCGGACTCCGGCGCATTCTCGACGCTGAGGTGGCCGAATAGCACGGCGAAGACAGCGGGTCTCTCCCCACGTGAACAATGACGATGCCGCTGGGACAGCGCGAGCCATCTGATTCTAGTCTTCAACGTCTGTGAGGGACGGGTTTACATATGTCCCTGAATGTGTTCTTCGAAGTGTTTTATTTTATTTGTTGTCCTAATTGTTCCTTTTCAGTATATTTATGTGATACATGTTCTATTGTTTAATGTCACTATGATGTGTTGTGGAACAAAATATATGACAGATTACCAAGATGAAAGTCGTGATACTTCTTAAATAGATAGCGGCGAGTGTATCAGCACTGCTCCAAAGTTCTACCAGCAGTCAGAACTCATACCTGCACAAAAAAATAAAAAAATTGTTTCGAAGTTTCAGGAGAATCTCGCCTGTCTTTCATTCTTTCACTTGCAGTGCAAAAGCGTCACCAGTCGATACAGTCACTCACCCCTACCCTCCCTCAAAATGAAATGTTTATAGCAGTCTACGTGATCATATATCGAAAATTATTAAAGCGTACTGAGGGATATTAAAATGATAACACCGGAACACATACCCCGAACAACCTCCCTACGAGGTGGCCGACCACTACGCGGACTGACGAAACGAGCTATTCTTAACAAATTTGTCGGGAATCGACGGATATGCCACTGATTTTCTGCAGGGACATTTGAAAGCAGTCGTAATTTAAGGGCCTGTAGGCTTTAAAAGCTAGACACATTTTTGGATAAACCGAACAGCGCACTGTAAAACGACAACGCGTCTACTGCACAGCTCCATGACTTCAGGTCAGAGCCATGTTAAAGCCACTCTCTAAGCATCTCTAAGCGTCTAAGCGTGGGGGCCGAGTGACCTAGTGGCTTCATTCCCCGTATTCAGACCGGATGACACGGATTAACGTGGGTTCAAGTCCCACTGCGGGAATCCGCTTTCCATATCCGATCTGACCCGTGGAGAGGATCCTTAAAGGGAGTGTCCCACTTTTATAATGAGTTTTGAACTGAGATGGCAGTTTTGTAGAGCGTGTTGAGAAAGCACTATGAACATATTCAATTTCACCAAATGCTCTCGGTATAAAATTTCCGCCAGCTTTAAATTCCAAAACAAAGGGGCCTATTGGCTAATTTCAAAACCTGGAGGAATACCCTCCAAATGATTGCAGTAATATCATTAGTCGTAGGCCCTACGTCTCACCCACTCGCTGAAGATACCAAGCTAGCGAGTGAACCAGCATGCAACTGCCCGTCGACCGAGAACTTAAGCAAAAAGTTGTCCAGTTCAGAGCATTATTGGGCCAAAATTAGTCCAATAACCGCAATACACATCATATGTTCCCTCCCCGTACTTGCCCAAACAAGTTAAAAATGTTTGTGTCAAAATCCAACTCTGAAATTGTTTTCTTACATCAGACATATGCGCATATTCCACCACTGCATAAACTTGACAGTCGCAGTGACATCTGACGTTCAGATCTTGCACCAGGGCTTCTTCTTGTACTGCATACTATTTTCGTCGTGCGGAAATGCTGTGAATGGAGCTTTATGGCGAGTCTTTCATCAGCGTTTGGGATTTCACTGATTACCAACAGTGTTATTTTGATGACATCACATATTGTTAGAAAAGCGGATAAATTTATGTTTTTAGCGTATAAAAGTTGGGAAAATGCTGTTTCCTGGTTTTCAGACATCTCTTGTTCTTAAAATGTTCTTTTTAGGATTTTCACAAACTGGTCCATAAAGGTAGTGTCCCACTTTTATAATGGGTTTTGAAATGAGCTAGCAGTTTTGTAGAGCGTGTTCAGAAACTACTATTGACATATTTAATTTCATGTATAATATTACAAATTTTTAATGATGTCCTCCCCCGGACTTGCCAAAACCAGTATCAAACATTTTTGTCATAATCGAACGCTGAAATTGTTTATTTACATCTGAAATGTGCATTATCGCTCGACCACTCAATAAACACGGCTGCCGCAACGACAGCTGACGTTCAGTTTTTGCACCAGTACTTCCTGTACTGCACACAAATTGTGTCATGCGGAAACGCTGTGAATGGGCTTTTACAGCGAGTCTATGATCAAGATTTGGGATTTTCCTGATTATGAAAGCTGTCATTTTGATGACGCCATTTATTGTTAAAAAAGAACAGATATTTCTGTTTTTAGCCTACTAAAGTGGGGCAAAATGTTGTTTCCTGATTTTCAGACCTCTCTTGTTCTTAAATTTTTCTTTGTATAATTTCGACAAAGTGGTCTATTCCCTTTAAACACCCACGCCAATAGCCCCAGCAATTGGGTAAGTGTGCCTGTTGGGAGTGGCCCTAATAAAAATCGGCGTTGGAACGCGAAGGTCTTGGGTCAATGCCATACGGTCCGGCATTCTCAAGATAATTTTTGCTAGCATTTTCAACTCCAAAAGTACAATATAGCGTAAACTGCATATATTTTCTGTTCGTCAATGGGAACACCATTCGACGAAGTGATGTCAAAGTCCTCAGCCCCTGGTCACGAGTCACCATGCAGTGACGTCATACGGGCGACAGAAAATAGACCTACTTATCTTCAATATTGAAAATTTTACCCAGCTTGGAAGTTTTTCTCCAGAACCCAAAGCGTAAAACACCTGTTTTGGGCACCAATCTGAAATTTTGGATCCTTTTTGTTCTGATAAATGACCCGTAACTTGTCGAGTTTGGATTCATTTCATATTCTATCCGCCTTCCAAAAAGACCCTGTAAAGCAGAAAGGAAATTCCCTTCACAAAGCTGAAGTTTTTGGACATTTGCAAAGGAGACATCTGTTGACTTCATGGTATTGCAATCGTATTAGAAGAATATTGTAGTTACTGGCGGAGATAATTTACTATAGGGCAAAACGTTAACAGTGGCTTTTTGCTTCCCATGAATAAGTCATGTAGGTATTTATTATACAAAGACATAAATATAGATACAAGAGGCATTGAAACTAGATAAATACACGTTTATCAATTCATGATTGAAGTTTACAAGAAAAAAAACAAAGATTTGTAAGCTTTTTGTATCATTGAAACCCAATCATTATATTTACATCAGTCCGATAGTCCTGTTCTCCGGTAGTGTAGGAAAAATCTCAGATATGTTTGTTAAGCTCTCACAGATGCAGCTGTCGTCATTGGCCTCGCCTTTAGCAGTGAGAAGTACCACTTGCCGAGATCACTGATTTTTATATCCTTACATTTCCTACACATAAAATACATCCCAGCAAAGACTCAATCGTGAACCGCTGGTGGGCTCCAGCGCCAAAATCGATCCAGACCAAAGAACAGCGGTGCTGCAGTGGCGCCCCTGCCACGAGCATGAGGCCTACAGTGCGAAAGACCTACCTTTTGAGGGTGCACTTGGCGTTTCTGTAGACGAGGCAACGCCCGTAGCCCCGGTCCAGCGAGGCTTTGTTTAGCACCAGAGCGTCCTCAATGTCGTACCTACGGGCGGCATCAAACAATGGGTCAGAGAGGGAGGGAGGGAGGGAGGGAGGGGGGGGGAGAGAGAGAGAGAGAGAGAGAGAGAAACTGCCAGAAACTGCTGAACAGAGTTAGTGCTTACAAACTACAAGTTTTAAAACTATAAAACGTACATGATATTGGCGTCCAGCACCACCACAGAGATGCTGAGCAGTCTGACACGCAGGAAGCTAGAATACAACAAACAGCAAGCGCAAAACTGTTGTGCGACGGCACGCCAAGAAACTGCTGAACAGAGTTAGTGCTTACAAACTACAAGTTTTAAAACTATAAAACGTACATGATATTGGCGTCCAGTGTCCTCGCGTTCCAAATAAATAATGTACATGATTTTGCTCTTTTTCGCAGGATCTAAAGAAGCAATTCAAATATTTCTCATAAAAATCAGACCAGGATCAGCACGAGTTTGTGGGTGTAGAGAGAGAGAGAGAGAGAGAGAGAGAGAGAGAGAGAGAGAGAGAGAGAGAGAGAGAGAGAGAGAGAGAGAGAGAGAGAGAGAGAGAGAGAGAGAGAGAGAGAGAGAGAGAGAGAGAGAGAGAGAGAGAGAGAGAGAGAGAGAGAGAGAGAGAGAGAGAGAGAGAGAGAGAGAGAGAGAGAGAGAGAGAGAGAGAGAGAGAGAGAGAGAGAGAGAGAGAGAGAGAGAGAGAGAGAGAGAGAGAGAGAGAGAGAGAGAGAGAGAGAGAGAGAGAGAGAGAGAGAGAGAGAGAGAGAGAGAGAGAGAGAGAGAGAGAGAGAGAGAGAGAGAGAGAGAGAGAGAGAGAGAGAGAGAGAGAGAGAGAGAGAGAGAGAGAGAGAGAGAGAGAGAGAGAGAGAGAGAGAGAGAGAGAGAGAGAGAGAGAGAGAGAGAGAGAGAGAGAGAGAGAGAGAGAGAGAGAGAGAGAGAGAGAGAGAGAGAGAGAGAGAGAGAGAGAGAGAGAGAGAGAGAGAGAGAGAGAGAGAGAGAGAGAGAGAGAGAGAGAGAGAGAGAGAGAGAGAGAGAGAGAGAGAGAGAGAGAGAGAGAGAGAGAGAGAGAGAGAGAGAGAGAGAGAGAGAGAGAGAGAGAGAGAGAGAGAGAGAGAGAGAGAGAGAGAGAGAGAGAGAGAGAGAGAGAGAGAGAGAGAGAGAGAGAGAGAGAGAGATGAAGTCTGGCACCGCTGATGTCGCCAGCCCAGTGTTGATTTCACACGACCAGAGATGTTGCGGTGGTCGGCCCACGTACCCGCTGTAGCTCATGACAGCCACCATGGCGTTCTGGCCGGCCGGCAGCTGCTCGAAGTTGATGAGCTCGATCGTACGCGACTTCACCATCGGCTTCTGCGGGTACACCAGGTTGTAGAGCAGTGTGTCGATCCGGTTGCGCTGGTTCCACGCGATCGTGCCTGTCGGCGATGCGCGGGGAAGTGGGAGTACTGTGAGGAGTTTGGGCGATAATACAGATAAAAACCTGACACGTAAAGCCTTCCGTGGGTCCAGAAGAACACAGTCCACTGAGGCTCTGTAAACGAGCTTAGAGCATCTAGAAATATTTACTCATATTGTTCGCTTGTGAATAACTACAACACAGATAATAGGATGTTCGCAGGTCACGAATCATTCATTCAAAACTAAATCTAATTGAAACCATCCAACATTGTTGTTGAGCGACCAGTCATTTCAAGAACTGGTCTTGGGCTCCCCTGGCTGTTGAAGACTCTTCAGTTCCGGTGAATGGTCGATCACTGAGCGAGCAGCACTCACCCATGGCCTGTTTCCCCATGGCGCACTGGTAGGTGTTGCGAGGGCTCTGGTTGTGGTGCGGGTAGGGAATGAGGCCGGCACAGACGCCCAGCAGGGTGAACGGCTCCACCTCCAGGTGAGTGGTAGTCTGAGGACCAGCCCGCGGCCGGTCAGAGGTGTGGGGCAGACCCACGGCCGATTAGAGGGGAGTGGGGGAGATGATGATGATGATGATGATTGGGGTTTTCGGGCACGTCAGCTGCTGAGGCTATATGTGCCCATCGTTATAGGGTTAAATCAGTTCCAGTTGATCATTGGTTGAGTTATGGCGAAAAGCATGTGGTGGGTTGCAAAGTGTGACTACATGCAGCTAGTTAGTGATAGAGCTGTAGGTTTTTAGGTACAGCTGGTTTGGGGTGGGTTGTAGATAATCTGGAACTTGATTTCTTTTAAAAACTGTAGGACACTACGGATGTCTACAGCTGCACTGTCACCGAGTAGGTTAGCCAACGGTGTTGATGGGAAGAATCTGCTGCAGGATTCTACGAATCTGTTCACAGCCAGCGCTCGCGCCTGGTCAGAGGGATGTAGAATAGACCCGCGGCCGCTTAGAGAGGTGTGGAATGGACCCGCGCCCGGTCAGTGGAGTGGGGCAGACCCACGCCTGGTCAGAAGGGTGACATTTACAAGAGGTTCAATAAACAGACAGATCGGCTATTAATTACTCGTGTTTAAAGCTAAAAAAACTACAACTTTGACAATATTTACACACTGTTCGGAGTAGCATACATACCACCTCAGCCGTTAATTTTACCAGAGCGACGATATCCAAGTCAGAAAAGGCGGTCCCCTAACATTTGAGAGCGGTCTGGACAGGTTCCAGCCCAGTCACATACCACCGTCGCCTCCGTCTCACCGGAGTGATGTCCTTCTCGTACAGCGCGATGTTGGAGTCGTTCTCTTCGTTCACGTCCAGGTACTCCACCAGGCCGTCGTGCAGGAAGTCCTGGAACGTGCGCAGGCCGCGGGAGAGCTCCTCCATGTGAGCGGCAGTCACCCGCGGCCGGCACCGCTCCACGATTATGTACGGCCTGCGGGAGCAGGATACGCTGGGGTGAGGTGCAGGGGACGAGCGGGAGCCACGGCCTGGTTACTCGACGCGGCGTGGCGATGACAGCGAAACACAGAGTGAAGGACAAAAAACGTCCTCCCAAAAACGGGACATACGTGAACTCCGATGCCAAAGTCAATTACAGTGAGAGAGGCAAGAAGGGATGCCCACTTGGTCCCCAAACAACAACGGAACAGAAAAAGGATACCTTTCTTTTTAGGGACAAACTATTTTCTGTTAAAAATTAGTCATCAAAACTGTGACACTCCAGACGATAGTCATTTATCACTGTTGCGAAATGGGCAATAAATGCGCTCTCAGATCCTTCCAAACAACGTATAAAGACAGACATCTGATCACTCGTCCTTCAGGCTCAGCAAGCAGCTGGGTGCGGCAGTCTAGGGCCGTCAGCAGTCACACCAGACCGGTCCGTGGACGCTGATTGGTCTCTGCGGGTTGGCTGACCTGCAGAGCCTGCCACCATCGGAACTGATGTAGACGCAGCGGTGCTTGTGGTTGGGGTAGATGGAGACGAAGCCGGAGAGCATGCCGTTGCGCCGCAGCAGCCGGAAGGTGGAGATCAGCCGCCGGTAGTTACGGGTCACGCCCAGGATGTTTCCTGCCGGCGCCGCCAGGTGCACGGTCCAACGAGAATAAAGACGGACGCTCGGAGAACACGCAATCCTATTGAAAAATAGATATTTATTGTTACACAGATCCACTATGACTTGCCCAATTAGCTTGACAGATCGCAATAGGGAAGCACTGACCGTTGAGGAAGACGATGTACACGGACTTGTGGCTCAGCTCCTCGCCGCACAGGAAGTTGATGTCCTCCACGCCGATGTTGAAGGCGGTGCGGATGATGGGGCTGTCGTCCACCTCGGTGGTGATGTGCGTCATCAGCGCTAGGTTCTTCACCAGACCGCACGACTCACCCTCTGGGGTGTCCGAGGGGCACAGCATGCCCCACTGGGAGGGCTGCAGAGAGCGGGGCCCGCTCACCTGAGGCACACACCGGCCCACCCTGGTACCCACTGACTGCGGCGACAGCCGTCACACCGACTCCCGCAACGGCGCCACGTCAGGACTCCACCAGCAGCGTGGTCCAGTGGCGGATCCAGGGGGGCAAAAAGGCAATTGCCCCCCAAACGGAAAAGCTCGGGGCAAAACTATGTTCCCCCCAAAGCGATCGACCTCCTTTTCCCCGACTCCTTTTTAGCTTGTAAGCAAGATTTTGGTGCTTCAACTCTCAACTTCAAACAGAATTAGTGAAGTTCAGTGTAAATATTGGGGCTTGGATAGGAAAAAAGTATCTTGAGTCCATATTTTTCACCCCGTGTCGTTTTTTCGTCTCCAGTGCCCAAAATCCTACGGAAAAGGCATATTGTAACGCAATTTTTCACTGCGCGACTTTTTTTTGCTTTTCGACTTTGGTTTGCCCCTCCCAAACCACCCGGCTAGATCCGCCACTGGCGTGGTCAATCGTGGTGTCCTCGAAGGGCTGGTCAAAATAGGCACGTTTGCGCTGAATAATGACTCAGAAACATATATCTGAGATGACAAAAATGAAACCGAAGACACAGAGGAATTTAAAAGCAAAACTGTGGGATGAGAATAAAAATGTAGTGCTCCCACACTTTGCAATGCTTTCTTTCTCAACAAGGACTTGCAATACGTTCAGATGGAGTATCCTTAAATTTAAGTCAGAAACAGGCACAATCGATACTACTCCCGGCTTACAACCCAGGCAAATATGTCCTAGCATGGCAGCCAATGTTAGCGACACTGCGCCATTTCGTCAGCCTCTCTAACCAGCACGCTGCAGCGCGCCTACCTTGCGTGTCCGCTCGAACTGTGAGTTGACTCGGGTCATCATGCCCAGGCAGGAGATGTAGGAGAGACGGGAGAGCACCTGAGTCACGCCGTGTCGCTCCATCTTGAACCGCTTGATGATCCAGTTCCCCTGAGGGAGACACCGTAGATAGTGATGGGACGCTGAGGGTCACCGGGCGGAGGGATGGTAGACTGGTTCTCGAGCGCTCACGGCCAGGGAAGCGGTTTAGAGAGTGACTGGACTGCCCCCAGCGCGTCGGTAGAACAGTTTCACGTAGCATGATAGCAGTCCCTGCCACCACGGGTTTCACGGAAATACGTTCTGGCGTTTAGAAAGAAACACTGGGAAAACAACTCATACACTTTATAATGTGTACAATGCACTTACAAAGTATCCGCATATGTATTAAATAGACCTTACGGTGCGTTTCCTTTTCCAGAAGGACACTGATGAAAGCTTCCAACAGGAAAGAAATGCAACGGGGTGCAAGATAATGTACAAGAAATTACGATTGCATGTACATAAACAGCAGAATATCCACCAACACCACAGAGAAGCCATTAATTTCCTTCGCGACACATTTCGACTATGATCTGGGCAATGGTGAGTTGCCCTGGCCACCACTACCGATGGCAGTAGCACTCTCACCGAGGAGATGGCCTGTTCCAGTCCCATGCTGATCTGATCCTGCCGCATGTGCTTCACGATGTCGAACTGGGCTGCCTTCACCTTGGGGATGTTCTTGTCGGCAATCATCTTCAGCTGTTGGGTGTCACAGGGGACGGCGTTAGACCACTGATGTCAGCAGGAAAGCGTCAGATCACTAAAGCCAGGGAACGGCGTCACACCACTGAAGCCAGGGAGAGCGTCAGACCACTGTAGTCAGGGAGTGCATCAAACCACTGAAGCCAGGGAGAGCGTCAGACCACTGAAGCCAGGGAACGGCGTCACACCACTGAAGCCAGGGAGAGCGTCAGGCCACTGAAGCCAGGGAGAGCGTCAGACCACAGAAGCCAGGGAGAGCGTCAGACCACTGAATTCAGGGAGAGCGTCAGACCACTGAAGTCAGGCAGAGCGTCAGACCACTGAAGCCAGGGAGAGCGTCAGACCACTGAAGCCAGGGAGAGCGTCAGACCACGGAAGTCAAGGAGAGCGTCAGACCACGGAAGTCAAGGAGAGGGTCAGACCACGGAAGTCAGGGAGAGGGTCAGAACAGGGAAGTCAGGGAGAGCGTCAATCCACGAAAGTCAGGGAGAGCGTAAGTTCACAAAAGTCAGGGAGAGCGTCAGTCCACGAAAGTCAGGGAGAGCGTCAGTCCACGAAAGTCAGGGAGAACGTCAGACCACGAAATTCAGAGACCACAAGCGTCAGGGGAGCGTCAGATCGCGCCAGATCGTCCCTGAGAGAAGTGTCAGACTACGTCAGACAGGGCAGAGCCAGACAAAGTCAGACTTGTAAACCCACTTGCCATGAGTTTGCCAGAGAGACACAAAGGTCAGATGATGGTTTCAGGGGTACGATTGTAATGAGCCATGACAACCAAACAGCACGAGCCATCCACAGCTCTCGTAGAACCTCGTGTGAATACAATAGGGAACGTCGTACCGGAAAGTGTTGTGGCTTCGTGCTCCTAAAATACGGGGAAAACACTGCCTGATAAGGCGATGACATGATGAAATATCAATGTCTTCTGATAGCACCTGGTATAGACAAAGAAGATGTGAAAGCTTATTAACTTCTAAAATCACAACCATGCACCCACAGGACAGTCACAGTTGAGCCTTTCCTAACCACGTTAATATGTTACCAACGAGCTACAGTGATACCGGGCCGTTGGCCGACACACTCACCTCCCAGTTGAACTTCTTGAAGAGGTCCTCGAACAGCAGGCTGACCAGGGAGCCGGCTAGCTCCATCCGCTTGTTGCCGTAGTAGTCGCGGTCGTCGATCACCTTGGTGTCGCTCTGAGCCTCTATCACTCGGCGCGCCATCAGCGCCAGGTAGAACGCCTTCATTTTGAAGTTGTAGTTCTCCACCTGATGGGGCCACAGGTACGTAAGAGGAGGGCTTAGGAAGGACCAAAGGCTAGTGACGCGGCAGGCAGGGCTGTGGATTTATATCTCTTTGGGGGTACCACGCACCCCTAATGAAACGTTGAGTTCGTGTTAAACATTTATTTAGATTTAATTGTACATCATTTTCAAGGCTTTAAATTGTTTTATTTGCCTCAGCAGGCCTGTGTGAAGGCCAAAACCAGTATAATATCAGGCTATTTGTTTTTGCTTGATGGTTATCGGCATTCTTTCAAATTTGGGTACCCCAAATGCTTTTCGCAAATCCACGTCCCTGCCGGCAGGGTTCGGGTACAGATGGCGGTGCTGTTAACACAGGGTGAAATGAGCCAACTCCTGACATTGACCACGGCGGCACAAAAACTTCAAATGGGGTGAGGAATATCAACGCCGGCACAGCCACGATGTTGCGAGACGGCGACATTGGCTGTCACTCACCGGCACGTGCGCCAGGATGGTGGTGGCCAGCAGGTGGCGCACCTCGTCAGCTGGCGTCTTCTTCTGACCGAACCCGCCCATGTACATCTTCTGCACAAGCTTACCACCCATGAACCTGCCAGGTGGGGCCGCGTCAAACCTGCAGGCAGTGGTGGCGGGCCTTCAGACCGGCAGCGTCATGGATGCTGTAGCCGACCTCCAGGCCAGCACCAGAGGGATCCTTGCAAATCATGGCCCATACATTTTTTTCTTAGAGCTCACGGCAGTTCTTCTGATACTTCCAGCAATAGAAACATGTCGAAAAAGTTGAATGGAAGACACACACACGTTTGCGAGTGCTTCCTCGTGAAGTACCTTCTTAAGTAGTAAGTAGTAAGTAGCTTCTTCACACATGCCGTCTACCACTCTCCCGTGGGGGGAAGGGGACTTACTTGAGCGCCTGCATCTGGGTAAAGATGCAAGCGCGGTGGCACTCCTCCATGGTGGAGGAGAGCGACGTCATGATGTTACTCTCGGTGCCCACCATTTGCACGATCTCCTGGTCGGACTCGATACCCATGGCCTTGAACACGATCGATACGGGGATCACCTGGACGAGGCGGGAGACGACAGTCAGAGCAGGGTCAACAGCCTCGCAGAGCCACGGGCACAACAATACACGGAGGACATCCGCAAACTTCACAGTGGAGGACGCCCGAACGAAAAGAAACGGTAGACTGTTGAAATACAACAATGTAAGAACAAAGGTGCCTGCACATAAATATACACCAGATAACAGCTCACACGCTGGCTACCGAAAGAGTCAATGTGCGTTCCTCCTTACTGACATCAAGAGAACTGCATATCATACGACACAAAATAGAAAACCAGGTTTTATCTTACCGAGGCAGCCAGAACTTGAACAATGAAAGGCGGCATTCCTGAGAGATTGCGGGCAACGACCAATGAGTGTACTTCCGCTCAAAATATTCATATAAACATCAATCTATCAAACCATACTTTTAGATAGCACACAAGCACTCGTGAAGGCAGCACAAAATGATCACAATGCTGGCTGACACCGATACCAATACCCAGTCGAAGCGCCCCCTCCCCCCGCGTCAGATCACGATTCTTCGCAGTCACGGCACCACCCACGTCTTTGAACGTGTTGTGTTTGAGGTAGTATTTTCCGCGTTTGAAGATGAGGTTGGTGCGCGACTTTTTCTCGTGCGTACTGCTGGTGACTTGGCACTGCACCTGTCCCTTGCTGTCCTGCTCCACGATCATACGGTTCTTACTGAGCTGCTCCTGAATCAGCACCACCTGTCGACACATACACCAACCTCTAGTGAAGGCACAAAACACCACGGAGACACATATCGGGGCATAGCGGCCAAGCACACGACGAGGACGCAAATGTGCGAGCCCCAGATCACATCCGGATTGTGCCATCGATCCCCACAGCTGGCGTTGCAGGTTTTTAGCTATTTCTCGTCAAAAGCGAAATCAAATCCAGTGGCCCATTTAGTATTTCTCGGTCTTTTACACGCACGTTTCAAGCAAATGACTGTATTCGAGGCTGAGACGAAAAGTCACAGCGCTGAGGTGCAGAGATTTCGTTCAGTGGCACGGTATCTGCTTCCTCAACCATACATCCTGGGTTCAAATCTCGGCAGACGCTTAACTTATCCACAAAATCAATTTTAATAACGCAAATTGGCGATGCCGTAAGACCTAAGCACTTGACCAGTCGTTAAATCCAGAGAAGCACCGATCGATACTGGGAAGGTGCAGCGCTGCCTCCCTGCCACCCACCTTCTCAGTGCCACGGACGATGAAGTAGCCGCCGGGGTCATGCGGACACTCGTCCAGCTTGGCCAGCTCAGCCTCCGATTTCCCCGTCAGCGCGCAGTTGGAGCTGCGCAGCATGATGGGCATCCGGCCGATGGGCAGTCCGTTCCTGTGGCGCAGGCGGACAGCGGTCACGCTCCAGCCAGAGCGACCGACACACAGCGAGACGTGCTGTAGGGGAGAGGGTGACGTGACGACCGGGTGATGCGAGCAGGAAAATAAGACAGGAGACGCACTTATTTCTTTGTGACAGGTCTACGGCCGCAGAGCACATCATGATCTCACCGCTACAGTTATGACTTTACTACGCGGAAACGTATCTAAGACGCACGCTGATGGATGCGACAGCACGTTCAAGACATTAACTGCATTCGGTTGATGATTGGCTTCACGAGAGCAAGATCCCGAGTCCCTTTCTTCGCCGAGTGGAGGCGGAGGCCTAAGACAGACACGCATAATAATTTTTTGGGGGCCTATCGACCAACCAACTGCCCGGGTCATATGACGTCGCCAACTATTTCCTGTTGGAAGAACTGCCAGGGCCATATGACGTCGCCAACTATTTCCCCGTGGAAAGAGTTTCTCGGGAGCCAGCTTGTTCTTTGTTCAGGGAAGCTGCCGGGCCTTGAACCCAGGTCGGCAGCATATAAGCCAGCTGCACTGCCCACTCCACTATCGCGCCCCTCATAGATACACACAGAACTGAAGGAGAGGTCGACAACGGTGGTCGGTTTGTGAGATTGAAAGAGGCGGAGGGTTTCAAACGCAGCAGCTCTGACCTGACGAAGCGCTGGTTTCCACGGGTGTACTCGATGTCGACGGTGACAGTGGCCGAGTAGGTGATGTCGCGCAGCCGACACTCGTGCGGCGAGGTCGGCCGGCTCATGTTGAAGCCCTCCTCCACGTCCGGGATGCCCACGTGCACGTTCAGGTACCTGGCGCCGGGACACAGGAGCGGGGGTGAGGCAAATCGCCAGTGGTCGAAGTGAGATGATTTTCAACAGAACAGAGTAATAACAGACAGCAGGCAAGCGATGCCGTTACTGAAGAGGTACGCTATGATGAACAACAGATTCGTGATACTGTCACAGGACGGTCAATCAAAATCCACCATTTTCTCGCAGTCAGTGCTCTACACATGTATGCAAAATACAAGACAGGATCTCATGTACGCTAAACACAATAAATCCCAGTGAGGCGGCGAGCCGTTCACGACCACGTACTTAACATAGAAACTGGGATCGGCATCGCTGACCACCTTGTCATTGGCCTTCACTATGTTCTTGATGTCAGTGTTGATGAAGTAGTTAAAAGAGTCGATGTGCTGTTTGACCAGACCCTTGGTCTTCAGAAACGCCGGTAGCAGTTTCCATTTGTCCTGCAGGTCACCACAGAAATATTCAAAGGATGGTCCCAGAGAGCAATTCTTCCAGACATTCATGGTAAATATTCAAGGAACAAACAGATCAAGAGCAGTTCAGATCAAAATCAGCTGTGTCTTCCTACTCATTTGCACACCAGACATTACCGGAAGAACAGAACTAGACTACGATCGGAAGTCCTCTTATCCTGGCTTCTGAAAAAGGCCTGGCCTCCACAAAATAATAGCATGGAGCGCAGATGTTTTTACCTCTTCGATATATCAAACCACGACAAGAAAAAAAACATACTGACCTCCACGGCCTTGATAGGCTCAGAAAGCTTGCTGAACTGCCCATTCCAGGATGATTCACCCATTGCCGCGAATTAATACCCTAGTCTTTCTGAAACATAGAGCAAAAGCCAGAGGTTTGAACACGGAACAGCACAATAAAGCAGTTCAGATATTGATATATGATACAGAGAGCATGTTCATATTTATCCGTGTTTATGATGCTGTATTTCCCGATGATACGTGGCGTGAAATTAAATTGTTTTTTACCCATGAGCTTGACAATGTTGCACCTTATCGACGTGTGCGCGCCCGTGATCTTAAAGCACCTCCATTATCGGCTGGCACCCGGGACCTACTGCAGCGACGCCGCGCGGCTCTCTCTCTGTAAGCGACCGAGATGAATACGCGCGTGTTAACCGACTGTGTAGATCTGCCATACGCCGCGACAATGTTAGGCTTTACAGTAGGGAGAATCAGATAGCCCAGGGACGTCGTGGTGGACTCTGGCGGGTCATGCGGCCTGTAGTAGGCCAAAGGAGGCAGTCATGCTCCATACCCAACATCACACCTGATGCGCTGAATGATTATTAAGCCTCATTAGGACCCAATACGGCGCGAAGCGAACCTCTTCCTTCGGCTGAAGTAACCACACTGTTGCCTCGGATCTCAACAACCTCTTTTAAAGTGCATTCAATTGATATCAACACCCTTTGCATCACTTTAGGTACCATGCAACAGGCTTAGATGGAATTAGTGTCGAAATGCTGCAAAAGTTGTTCTTTGGTGTATGCTTCGCGCTGTTGGATATTATTAATTCCAGTCTTGTTTGTGGCCGTGTACCTAGAACCTGGAAACATGCTTTAGTTACGCCCATCCCCAAGAGTAAGGTAGTTGCGGAACTGGCTGATACTCGCCATATCTCTATTTGTCCGGCCATAACTAAAATCGTCGAACGTGTTGTGCTAAAACAGCTCACTCAGTACTTGGAAGGCAATTTCTTATTTTCGGACGCGCAACACGGATAAAGAAAACTTCAATCTACTGAGACAGCGCTTCATGTCATTACTGATATAGCTTTGCGTGCCATGGACCTGGGCGAAATTGTGGTTGTAGTACTTTTGGGTATTTCCAAAAGTACTAGTGTTTTGACATAGTTCCACATCCCAAATTACTTGAAAAACTGGCTCTCTATGGAATTGACACTGTCTGGTTCCGCAGCGAACTTGAGGACCATACACAGCAGGTGCAGCTGCGCGGAAACGTGACCGGCGCCGATCGCGGAGCGGGCGGCAACTGCCGAGATGGGGGTGAATGTCCAACCAGCTGCGTCTGCAGAACTAGGGGGCCTAAATTTGTATAAAACACAGGATATTAACAATTTAATACGCACCCCGCTGGGGGCGCGAAATTCGCCCCTACTGGTTTTCCCCAGATAACGCAAAAACGAAGAAACACAGTGCAACAAAACTTCCAGTACCTTATCCCTGATCAATTTTAAGCATCTGACTACATTGTTTAGATTGGGTCATGTCAGGTCAAGGAGCTATTCAAGGTCAAACGACCCGACTTCAAAACCTAAAATCATGAGTTTGAAGCGGCGCCGGTATCACCATGTGCATTTTCTTAGCCTCCGTACCATAGATACCGTAGATGTTCCGGGTCTTCTTAAGGCACGCACGGTGGCTGATCTGTCCGGTCTCGTCGAGCTCTGGTCATGAACCTTGCCTGTATCGGCTCGGAGCCTTAAACTTTAGCTCCGCCCAATGCCTATCTAAGTTAGTCTTGAATCCGTTGGCAGTTGTGGCCTCGACAACCCAGTTCAGTAGCCTGTTCCAGTCGTCGACGACACGGATACTAAAGAAGCGCCTGCAAACCCGGGATGTGTCCGCTCGGGGCTTGTCCACTTTGAAGCGATGTCCTCTTGTGGTAGACACACGCGGGTCTCGGAAAACTTCTCGCGTGGGATATCAATTGGGCCATTCATGATCTTAAACATCATCAGCATGTCACCACGCCTCCTTCTGTACAATAGAGAGGGTAGCTGGAGATTCCAGAGTCTTTCTTCGTAGTCCAGGGTCTTCAGCGATGGTACGAGCCTCGTTGCCCCGCGCTGAACAGCTTCTACCATTAGGATGGCGGCCTTGTTGAAAGCACCCCAGACTTCGTTTCCATATTCAAGGTGACGTCGGACGAGAGCTTTGTAAAGAAGAGGGAGCGTCATATGATCCAAGTGAATGAACGTGCGCTTGATGGTCCCGAGAATCCTACTTGCTTTGGTGACAGCTGAAGCCGCTTGCATTCTAAATTTAAGCTCCTCGTCCATGACTCCCAAGTCCCATTTGACTGACCTGGCTTCCAAATTAGTATTTAACATTGAATACAATGTCCGCAAGTTGCCAATTCCAAGGTGAAGCACACTGCACTTCCCTACATTGCATGGAAGGAGCCAGTTACTGGACCAGTCCTCGAGCTTGTGTAGGTCTGCTTGAAGACTGCCTACTCCCACAGATGTGTCAACATTGCTGTAAACCTTAGTGTCGTCAGCAAATAGCTTCACACTAGATGAGAGAGCAGTATGGAGGTCATGCACGAATATAATGAACAATGTTGGGCCCAGCACTGATCCTTGAGGGATCCCACTCTTGACAGGTACCATTCAGGTAATGCCTCATTGACCCTCACACTCTGCAGTCAGCCGGCCAGGAACGACTCAATCCATCGGAGAAGGTTGCCTCTTACTCCGTATCCATAGAGTTTGTGGATGAGATGTCTGTGGAGTACTGAATCAAAGGCTTTAGCAAAGTCTAGGTAAGCCACATGAATGGGTTTTCCATCCTCAAGGGCCAAGCTCCAGTCCTCAAGACAGCAGAGAAGCTGGCTGACACATGATCTTTTGGGTAGAAAGCTGTGGTGGCCATCACTGAGAAGACCTTCACTCCGCATGCGCCCAAGGAGCTGATCCCTAATAAGAGATTCCATAATTTTGGAAGTAACAGAGGTGAGGCTCACAGGGCAATTTTTTACCCCTGGCTCCTTTTTTAAAAATAGGTACCACCTCAGCCACCTTCCGGGCATCAGGATGAGTACAGCTCTTGAGGGACCTCCGAAATAATGAGCAGAGAGGTGCAGATATTGAAGAGGCCAGCTCCATGAGTACCCATGGATGGACTCCATCCGGCCCAGGAGATGCAGATAGTCACAGCTGCTGTAGTTTGCATTCCATGAGACCTGGTGTGAGCTGTATGTCCTCCAGTGTGTTTGCTGTTGAAACATTGAAGCATGGTATAGGTGCATGAGAATCTTCTGAAGTGGGGACACTGGAGAAAAATGCAGATAGCAGTTCTGCCTTTTCTTGGTCTTCACTTGCTATTGACCTATCTGGTTTCTCCAGGTCCCGGACCTTCTCCCTGACTGTTGTCTGTGCTTTGGCATAGGCCCAGAACATTTTTTGGGTCTCTTTAACTTTTTTTAGCAATTTTAATCTGATATGCTTTCCTTAGTCGCCTGGTAAATCGTCTAAGGTCATTTCTCTTCCTGGCAAATCTCTCCCAGAGTCTATTTTTGTCTTCCACTGTGGTAGCCTTCTTGTATTTCTTAAGTGACATTTGCTTGGCTTTGATAAGTTGCATACCTTCCCTTGTAATGTAACGTTTCTTCCGCCTTTTCTGGGAAACTCGCACAGGAATGCAATTCTCCATCAGTTTCTTGAGCTTGCTCGAAAAGTTGTTGTAGTGGACATTTATATCTTTGGAATCAGTAACCTCATCATCTTTTCATCATCTTTTTTTACCACATATGCTCGTTTTTTAATCCATGTGTAGGTGTGTTTTCTGAATATATGTATGGATGTAAAATCACGTTAGGAAGGTGCCACATTCCCCCTCAAGGTATAACAGAAGCAACATTAGGCCAAAAACACTAGTCATACACAGTTGTTCACGTTATCCCTCAACTAACCCCAAACAAATGAGCCAAAAATACCTTTACTCAAAGCATGCATTTACTAATAAATACAACAACGAACGAAACGAGGACGTGAATGACGAGAGGCCGCACTGCCACACTATTCACTGGATCCTATTCACTCACTCGATTTCGTCAGTTACATATGTACTCACTGTTTGAAATAGCCGCGTCATAAATGTAGTCAAAGTGGATAAATATTGGACACGTTCGTAAGTTGTCCAGAAGCTGTTCGCTAGACCTAAGGATAAGTTTATCCTAATAATGTACAAAAAGTAGGCGGGTTTTCAAAACAAAAATTTATAATTTCTGAATATACATTTATTTTTCTCAATTTTTCATAAACTCAAGTAAGAGCTTTGAAAAAATATTTTTAGCGGTGCTGTAAACTCCAACAACCCTAAACTTCCTTTTCTTCATCCAAAATGTCCGAGAGAAAGCGGGTAAGTGGGTTTTGGGGTGTTTGATCGCGTTGTGAGTTTTGAACTAAGTAATGTTGTACATAAAATTTTTAGATTAGGATGCGCTTATGTCGCTTGACCGTGGAAGCGTTGAACGATCCTTTTAGGTTCAATTTGGGAGCATAACTTCAACTTCAGTTTACGCTCGCTGTAGCTTTGTGTACAGTTCTTGCGACTTGTGTAAAATGCTGAAGTTTTTCATTTAACTAACTCGGAAAGTTATGTCAAACAGCATGCTTGCAGTTGAACAGCATACAAGTGCATAGAAAGGCCTATTTTTCCTCCTTCACAATGTAATAAATGGATAGCTAGGTATCATCTAAACTGAATATGAATTACTTGCTTTAAGGTGCACGAGTTTGAAATACTCTGGTCTAGTTTGCATGCTTGCTGGCCAAAAGTAATGAGCTGATACTGCTTAAGTTTCAAGTGACATCAATATTCTGCTCTTGTGGGCCGTTTTAACCCTTATTTCTGTTTTCAGGCAATAGTGGTGGATGGTGCTGGCCACCTGGTTGGCCGCCTTGCGGCGGTCATCTCGAAGGCTCTCCTGAATGGAGAGAAAGTGGTGGTCCTGCGCTGTGAGGATATCAACCTCTCTGGCTCCTTTTACAGGTATGGGGTTCACGTAAATGTCAGGAAATGTTGTCTTGGAACCATACATGTATTTCACACTGGTACAGCAGTAAAAAAGGCATTCAAGTACTACACATAGTCGCCGGTATTGGCGTAGCAAGCGTCACAGGAACATGCCAGATCGTCGCCTTGGGAAATAGGGACAGTGCCCTTGGGAAATGGGGACGTTAACCTTGGGAAATCGAAAATCACGGAAGTGGTAGCTGGAGAAGGGGAGCAAGGCACAGAGGCGTATTCAGGTAGCTGGGAAAGGGTGGGGGCAAGTCACAGAGGCGTGTTCAGGTTTTGGGGAAGAGGGCAAGGTACAGAGGCGTGTTCAGGTAGCTGGGAAAGGGTAGCAAGGCACAGAGGCGTGTTCAGGTAGCTGGGGAAGGGAGCAAGGCACAGAGCGTGTTCAGGTAGCTGGGGAAGAGGGGCAAGGCACAGAGGCGTTCTCAGGTAGCTGGGAAAGGGGAGCAAGGTTCAGAGGCGTGGTCAGATAGCTGGGAAGAGGGGCAAGGCACAGAGGCGTGCTCAGGTGGCTGGGAAAAGGGGCAAGGCACAGGCGTATTCAGGTAGCTGGGAAGCGGGGCAAGGCAAGAGGCGTGTTCAGGTTGTTGGGGGA
Source organism: Lepas anatifera (assembly GCA_034440635.1). Taxonomy (NCBI): domain Eukaryota; kingdom Metazoa; phylum Arthropoda; class Thecostraca; family Lepadidae; genus Lepas; species Lepas anatifera. The sequence continues at coordinate 528,338 of JAOTON010000481.1, read as the reverse complement.
AGGGAGGACAGGGCACAGAGGCGTGTTCAGGTAGCTGGGAAAGGGGAGCAAGGCACAGAGGCGTGTTCAATTATCTGGGCAAGGGGGGCAGGGCACTGAGGCGTGCGCAGGGGTATAATGATAGAGGGGCAGGACACAGGCGTGTTCAGGTAGCTGGAAAGGGAAGCAGGGCACAGAGGCGTGTTCAGGCATGTGGGAAGTGGGAGCAGAGCACGGAGGCGTGCACAGGTAGCTAGGGAACAGAGCAGGGTACAGAGGCGTATTCAGGCTGCTGGGAAAGGGGGAGCAGGGCACCGAGGCGTGTTCAAGTAGCTGGGAAGGGAGCAAGCCACAGAGGCGTGTTCAAGTGGCTGGGGAATAGGGAGCAGGCACAGAGGGTGCTCCCACATGGGAAGGAGGAGCAGGGCAGAGAAGCCTGTCCAGGCAGCTGGGGAAGGAGCAGGGCACAGAGGCGTGCTCAGGGGTATATGGTACACAGGAGCAGGACACAGGAGTGTTCAGGTAGCTGGGAAGGGAAACTAGAGCACAGAGGCGTGCTCAGGCATGTGGGGAAGAGGGAGCAGGGCACAGAGGCGTGTAAAGGTAGCTAGGGAAGGGAGCAGGGTACAGAGGCATGTTCAGGTAGCTGGGAAGGGAGCAGGGCACAGAGGCGTGTTCAGGCAGCTGGGGAAGGAGAATAGCACAAAGGCGTGTTCGGACGTATGGGGAAGGAGCAGGGCACAGAGGCGTGTACAGGTATCTGTGGAAGGGAGCAAGGTACAGAGGCGTGTTCAGCTAGCTGGGGAAGGGGAGCAAGGCACAGATGCGTGTTCAGGTAGCTGGGGAAGTGGGGCAAGGCACAGAGGCGTGCTCAGGTAGCTGGAAAAGGGGAGCAAGGTACAGAGGCGTGGTCAGATAGCTGGGAAAAGGGGCAAGGAACAGGCGTGCTCAGGTAGCTGGGAAAGGGGAGCAGGACACAGGTGCAGTGACCCAAAATAGGTTTTGCGCTAGGGTGTCGAGTGGAAAATTCAGCTCAGAATGTATGGGAGTGAGTGGAAAATTCTCCTTAAAATGTATGGCGGAGAACAAAATTTCCAATTTGGGTAATCAGGTGGTGAACTATCAGAGCCCTTGTTTGAACTGAGGGATGGATATTTCCTTTAATTTTCTCAAAGTAAATATTTTAAATCGTCCCCAAGCTGCATTGTTTATTACCATGTGAAAAATTTGGGTTAAGCAGGTAAATATTTACCAACTGAAACCCCTGATGCAGTCTCCAATTTTTAAGGAATTGGTGAATTGCCACAAATAAAAAACATTTTGGGGGCATCTGAGACCAACCCTCGGGGAAAGAACTCTGGGAGCCACAAAGACTAACATTTGTGGGATGAAGATAAACTCTTGGGGGCTTCCCTAGACCAACTCTTGTGCCCCTCCTCTCCCACACGACCAGCTCCTGGGACCCTGAGGGCCCCTGAGACGAAATATCGGGGGCCACCTTAGACCAACTCTGCAGAGGGGGCTCCGAGACCGGCAGGTGGTGAAAAATGAAAAGGGATTTTTCATGCAATACCTAGTGCCAAAATTAATTATCTAACCACACACTGTACAGTTTTTCTGTCCGGGACAACGTCCCTCCTATACCTATAGTTATCGGAATTTGGAGGCCACTTCGACCTCAATCACTGCACCTCGCATACACCATGCTAGGGCCCAGTAGAGCCTTGGTTTACGCTTAACTAACCCAGACGAAACTACAAACTTTCTTTCATGGCAATAAACTCTTCCAGACTCTTGCTAAAAGTTTCTTTTCTTTACCTGTCAATTCCCCTGCTCTTCTTCACATATCCACTCAACTTCATATGAATATGCTGCTTTCTATCAATCTAATCGAAACTACAGCCTTCTTTCTGTTGTTTCTTCCTTTCGTCTACAATCAGCCAGGCGCGGCGGGTTGCGACAGCGTCAGAGCGACTACTACTTTAAATTTCTGATCGCCTGCCGCTTGCTGGTCGCATGAGCCAAATAATTTGCATTTCAAAAATTGCTCTAAATTAATTTTCTAAGTCCTTATAGACTAGAAAACTATACAACTAAAAGCACCCCAAGAGGAAGACTAATAATGTTTTGTCGATAACGAATAAGAAAGCGGGCTTTCAAAAAGCCTAAAGATGCCGCTTATTTACTAGATGTAAAGACGGCGATTTGGTGAGTCCACGCCGTAGACCAGCCATACAAAAAAGTGCCGATGTTTCAACGGTAACTGGATGCATTCTTGTTGCCCAAAAAATCATTTAATGAAAATGTAGAGTTTCAATGTATTCAAGTACCGTACACTTTCAGTTCAACTTAAATATCAGGGTATTTATGCCTAGGGTATCGTAGGGTGTCGTGAGTGGATTTGGGTGTCACAGGGCGAGGACGCAGCAATGAAGGGCTGATATGGATACACAATATTTTCTTCGCAATAAATGGTCAATTTTCTACCATACAATGTCAAAAAATATGCTGCTTAGCATAAAAATTTCAAGATAATTGCTTTTAACAACAATATGATCAAAAATGGTTTTCACTATTCTCGGTACCAGAAATGCAAAAACAATTTTTTCAAGGCGTAAGCCTAGAAATCATGTGCAGAGATAAACTGCTTACCAGAAATATATCTTTCAAAGCGGTCAGCTCATTTTTTGGCAACACAAGGCTAGGGTGTCTAATTTTCCACTCACCAATTTTGTGAGTGGTGGAATTTAGTGGCGGTGTTCACCCATTGGAACTTTCTCCGGTGCGGCGGGGGCACTGAGCGTCTTGCCCGCGCCAGAATTTCGATTCAGTTGTTCCACTGAAATCGGTGGAGATAAGGATGCCAGGTATAATTGGCCAGAAAAATAGAAATCGCCAGATTTTCTTCCAGAAAAGCGAAAGAAGCCCATAAAAGCCGAGTTAATTTGGCGATCTTCTAGTCTATTCTACTGCTCTCTTTCCAGTGGACGTTGGTAGAGGAGGCAATGGAACTGGCCTTTGTAGTAAGTATTGTTGAGTAAAATTCAATAGTAGTAAGTAGTATTGTTGGAATTGAGTGGAAAATTCAGCAAAAAGAATATAAAAGTGAGTGGAAAATTCTGCTTGACTGGGTGTCGTTCTGCACCCAGCACCCCAGGTTTTGGGACATTGCACAGGTGTGTACAGGTAGCTGTGGAAGGGAACAGGGTACAGAGACGTGTTAAGGTAGCTGAGGAAGTGGAGCACAGCACAGAGATGTGCTCAGTGTAGTGGGGAAAAGGAGCACTTCCCACCTGCCTGAGCACACCTCTGTAGCCTACTCCACCTTCCCCATACGTCTGAGCTCGCCTCTGTGCCCTGCTCCTCCTTCCTCATCCGCCTAAACATGCCTCTAGGCCCTGCTCCCCTTTACCCACCAGCCTGAGCACATCTCTGTGCTGTGCTCCCCTTCCTCAGCTATCTGAACACGCCTCTGTACTCTGCTCCCTTCCCCAGCTACCTGAACACGCCTCTGTGCCTAGCTCCCCTTCCCCAGCTACCTAAACCAGGGATGCGGAGCCGAGACAATTTGGACGGCTCCGGCTCCGGCTCCGGTCCGGGGTTATGATTTCGGCTCCGGCTCCGGCTCCGGGTTCAAGTGCCCCTAACGGCTCCGGCTCCGGCTCCGGGAAAATAGTCGGCTCCGACCGGCTCCGGCTCCGGCCCGGTACTGTACCTATATCCACAATGTGATCGAAACGTTCTCAAGGGCGTGAAAGCCCATCAGATACAAAGTGACTATGTATTTGTACGAATGAAAAATGGCGACTGGATGAACGAACGCTCTTGACCAGATGCCAAAGGCCAGTGAACCTCAAAACTGGACCAACCTACACTGCAGTGCAGTCGTATGGCAAACTGCACTGCACTGTTATGGCAAACAGAAATATGGGTCAGACATGCCCGCATACCCACATAAAAAATTAAAGATACAACGATCAAGTAAAACTTGGACAGCCCACAAAGAAAAACCTCGATGAGCTAACAGCAGGGTCGTTCAAATTTGTTTTCAGATTCGAACCCACTCTTTTCCCATTATATATTCAATTCTAATTTCAATGAGCCACATTCCAAGCGTCTACGACAGCGGGAAAGATCGCCTCGACACGGTTAAAGATTTCATGTTTCGGGCGCAATTGGCCACCCGGCGTTGCAGTCTCCCCTTGTTAAATTCGGATGAAAGGGGTGCATAACCTACCAGTAAAGACAGCCTGGCATGTGCGTGCGTATAAGAGCGGTAGATGGGATTTAACATGCAGGCATCTACTTGTCAGATGTATTTGCAGCGCAATACAAATACATGTTATTCCACAAAAGACCTGAAATTAAATGATTCAGCACCCTAGTACTCTAAATCCCGACAGAACAGGAATGCCTTCCGGAGGCAGACCTTTCTCTAGTAACTAACACTGGAGAACGTCGTGAGGCAGATGCTTCTCCCTATTCTCCTGCGAACTATTTAAGAGCTCTGGTACTGATAAAAGAAGATCCTGTTTCATATTTTTACCCTTTAGGTGGCTCACGAAATCTTCCACCAGCTTCACACCACGTTCTGTGGGACCATTCACGACAGTAAGTTCTGGAATACCTTGAAACAGGGGAAGCTATACCAGTCACCAGCTTCTCAACGGAGCCATTTCATGTTAGAATCTTTCAGATTCAGGCGCTCGAATACCATCCAGCTTTCAGGAATGAGAAATTGGGAGAGGCTTGGTATCGAGCCGAGCTCTTCATAGCCTCTGTCGGAAACTTTAGCCTAGCTAACTGAAAGGTGGATGGTTTTGCTGTTTAGGCCAGGTACTGTATCACTGCCTTTTTACCTTTAGCATTGTGATTCTTAATTGCGAAGCAGATTATAACTTTCTGGTCACAAATAACAGTTGCGTTTGCACATTGACTTCAGCGCCTCTACACAATATCGGAGTATTATCTCGAATTGCGCAAGCTGGTTTACGTGTGGCTGTCAGGAGGGGTTGTCTCCAACAACTGTCTGTTTAGAAGACCCGGAGCTCACCAGCGAGCCATATTATGGAATATCGGACATTTATGGCATGAAGTGCGTGGTACTACTGTGTCAGATTCCGTTCATCATTCCAGAAGATAGTTAAAGACAGAATATTATAATTTTTGGAGTTTAACAACGCATCAACTGCTCAGGTCATATGTCATCAGAGGAGAGAGGGAAAGAATTAGCTCGGGCTAGAGCAGGGCGCCAGGTTCTGCCCCTGGGTGGGCTCGAACCCACGACACCCAGCACATAATGAATGTCATTGGCCAAGCCGAGCGCAAGCGCTAACCGACTGAGCCACTCAGACTCCGAAACAGTTCGCGGCTTTCCTTATAAGTGGTTCTAAACCATGCATTTGGGTTCCTCCGTCGCGGATAGTCAGCTTTAGAGCCTTCTATGAGCCTCAAAGCTATCCATAAAATGCAATGCAGTGCTTTCATTAAGTTAATATAGAAATCGCCCTGAATGTGCTGAAATCAATTTGTCATCAGCTGTGGTATCTGTGCACAGAAAGTTATATTCTGTCGCGCTGGTGAGAACCACCATCGTGGAGGTAAGGAGCCAGTCGCACAACAATTGGCCAAAACAGCAAACGATTCACATTTGACTAGGGCAGGCTTAAGTTTCCTATAGAGCCTATGAAGAGCTCTGTAAATGGTCGGTACTAAGCCTCAGCCAGCTTGTTACTCCTGACAGCTGGCTGGTATTCGATTGCCTGAATCTGAAATATTCTGACCAGAAATGGCTCCGTTGAGAAGCTGGTATAGCTTCCCCTGTTTCAAGGTATTCCAGAACTTACTGTCGTGAACGGTCCCACAGAACGTGGAGTGAAGCTGGTGGAAGATTTTGTGAGCCACCTAAAGGATAAAAATATGAAACAGTATCTTCTTTTATCAGTACCAGAGCTCTTAAATAGTTCGCAGAAGAATATGGAGAAGTCCCTGCCTCACGACGTTCTCCAGCGATAGTCACTAGAGAAAGGTTCGCCTCCGGAAGGCATTCATGTTCTGTCGGGATTTAGAGTACAAGGGTGCTGAATCATTTAATTTCAGGTCTTTTGTGGAATAACATGTATTTGTATTGCGCTACATATACATCTGACAAGTAAATGCCTGCATGTTAAATCCCATCTACCGCTCTTATACACACGCACATGCCACGCTGTCTTTACTGGTAGGTTATGCACCCCTTATATCCCAATTTAACAAGGGGAGACTGCAACGCCGGGCGGCCAACAGCGCCCGAAACATTAAATCTTTAACCGTTTTGAGGCGATCTTTCCCGCTGTCGTAGACGCTTGGAATGTAGCTCATTGAAATCAGAATTGAATATATAATGGCAAAAAGTGAGTTCGAGTCTGAAAAAAAAAAGTTTGTTTGAACGACCCTAAGTTAACAGTGTTCAACATCGAAAAACACATCAGATAGGCTGATGGCATAATTCCTTTTCGAGAAAAATCGGAACCAACCACCCCTACTCCCCAGGGCCCAGCAGCTGGTTCGCTCACTATGGGGAGATGGGAGCAAAGATTTTATTGCTCAACAGACCTAGTGTAAACACCTTTTTCAAACAATTTCTACGGCCTTTGGGGGCCAAAAGATAGTCTGCCCCCTTCCAGGGCTTTGGGTGGGGGGCATGACCGGAATGGCATACCCCTGCGTCTGTCAACAGGGGCGGATGCAGGCCGACGGTATGGGGTAAATCGTGAAAAACATATGGTTTTTTAAGAAAATCGCCAAAAATTGGGCAGTTTGGGGGCAAATGCCTTTTTTGCTCCCCCTCATGGATCCGCCAGTGTCCGTCAATGCTTTCATTTGTTGCCAATTTCTGCTCATGCTAAATGGCCGGGGCGCATTACCTGCCCGAGAGTGAGACCGTCTACGGAACACCCTAGTTGCAATATTTCATTAATCTCGATATACATAACATATTGCGAAAATGTAATATTTCAGGTGAATAAAGGTGTTTCCATGCGACATCTCACGAGGTAAAATGTGACCATTTCACGTTTGATTTTTGGTAATTTTACAGCTCTTTGGGAGCCGGAGCCGGACCCTTTCTGACGGCTCCGGCTCCGGCTCCGGCCCGATCAAAAGTGTTTCGGCGGCTCCGGCTCCGGCTCCGGGCAAAATGGTCGGCTCCGACCGGCTCCGGCTCCGGCTCCGGCTCCGCATCCCTGACCTAAACATGCTTCTGTGCCCTGCTCTCCCTTCCTCAGCTGCCTGAACACGCCTCTGTGCCTTGCTCCCCTTTCCCAGCTACTTGAACACGCCTCTGTGCCTTGCCCCTCTTTCCAGCTATCTGACCACGCCTTTTTGCCTTGCCTCCTTTCCCAGTTACCTGAGCACGCCTCTGTGCCTTGCCCCTCTTCCCCAGCTACCTGAACACGCCTCTGTGCCTAGCTCCCCTTCCCCAGCTACCTAAACATGCTTCTGTGCCCTGCTCTCCCTTCCCCAGCTGCCTGAACACGCCTCTGTGCCTTGCTCCCCTTTCCCAGCTACTTGAACACGCCTTCTGTGCCTTGCCCTCTTTCCAGCTATCTGACCACGTCTTTGTGCCTTGCCCCCTTCCCAGTTACCTGAGCACGCCTCTGTGCCTTGCCCCTCTTCCCAGCTACCTGAACACGCCTCTGTGCCTAGCTCCCCTTCCCCAGCTACCTAAACACGCCTCGGTGCCTTGTTCCCCTTCCCCAGCTACCTGAACACGCCTCTGTGCCTTGTCCCCGCCCCCCATTTCCCAGCTACCTGAATACGCCTCGTGCCCTGCCCCCCTTCGCCAGCTCTCTGAACACGGCTCTGTGCCATTCTTTCCCTTCCCCAGCTACCACTCCCTTGATTTTCGATTTCCCAAGGTTAGCATCCCCATTTCCCAAGGGTACTGTCCTTATTTCCCAAGGCGACGATCTGGCATGTCCCTGTGACGCTTGCTACGCCAATACCGTCGCTTCTCAGCTTTGATTTCTCCCCCACACTGTTTTCCTGATTCAGCAAGTAAACATAAGAAAAAGGTAGTCAAACGGAGAAAAGGTATGGAGTAAGGAATTTGCATGTAAAATTTGTAATTTGAGCACTGCACCCTCCAGGAGCAGAGGGGGGAGGGTAGAGCACAATTTCTTCAAGCTCCTGCACCCACCAATGCTTTACATCAGCCTTTGCCTGTGCATAAGCTGTAGGCAGTTATAGATTAAGGGGGGCTTGAGGCCCTAGCCCCCATGTACCTACCACTGCAAGGAAGCTTTTAATAAGAGATGGGCAGATCTTGCACTGAGATTGTATGTTGATGTCACGATTGTAATCAAATCTCAGGTACTTTGGTTTTTTAATTTGGGTTGATGTAGGTGGATCCAGGGAGGGTTGCAAAGGTCACTTGCTTCCCCCTGCGATTGGGAAGGTTGTTTCTCGGATGCACATATTGGCATCCTGATAATGGGATTAGTGCCCTTGATAAGTTTTCCAAAACTGACGCCCATTCGGTCTGTGTGGTGCCTGTTGACCAAACCAGTCCATGGCTTAAGTGGGGCACAAGGTCAATTCAGGGGAGAAGATGGGATGATGTGCATATTTCCTGAATCTGCCTAGGGTCCATAAGCTGTCTTACCCTGCTGTCACACTGTTTTTTTCATTTAGCTCAATTTTCCTCTATACACACTTTTGTCTTGCATTGATATTTGTCAAACATGCCCAAAAAGGGACATGATAAGTAGTTTACCGAAAATTAAAACAGAAAGCTAAAAAATGTAGTTTATTAATGAAAATGTCATTATAAATGAAGTTAAAAAAACTACATAAACAAGCATTTAGCACAGCATTGCACGAGCATGTAGCACAGCATTTTTAGTTCATGCCAGCACAAAGTTTGGTTGTCAAATTTTTGGAGTGTGTTCTTTTTCTGAGCATTCTATTGTGGAATATAGCTTAAATTTTTATGTATTTTATCAACACCATAAATTTCCCTAAACTATGTTTATTATTGTATACTTTTTGTATGCGTCCACTGACTTTGATATTTGTTGAAATGATTCTGAGTACACCTTTTTTATGAACTCAATTTTTGTCATTGGATAAATCTTTTTAATGTATTTTGTGGTATGTTAATATTTTACTCGATATATTCTCAAGCCTTCAAATGGCCTAATGCTGGATGTTTTTTTGTAACAAAATAAAAGTTAGAAAATTTGTTATCAAGTATGTATTATGTAGACAAATAATTTCACCAATGTTGGGGCATGTAGTTGTAAAGTTGCTCATATTATGGCACTGGTATTCCAGCATTAAAGGAAAATACTCACCTGATGGTTTCCAGATGGGGGATAAGTATTCTAGCAGCAGTAACCACTGGGTTCACTCAATAACATACTGCTACAAATATAAGATAGTCTGTTTTAAAAGGCCTTTACCAGTTATTTTATTGAAACATGACTAGGTCAAGCCCTTGCAGTTAATATTCCATCCAAGCTAAGGTCTGTTTTAATATTTTACACAGGATTAACTCCAGTATTGCTATCAATTTCAACCATTTAAAGGGAAATGGAATATTCTGCACCTTTATTACTTAATTTTAACTGAGATAACCAAGTTGTAGAGCACGCTTGAAAACCTGGTAATCAACATATTTGTCTTGGATCTCGAAATTGCTGTAGAGAAAGGCTAAAAACCTACCTGAAATGTACCCAAGGAGCGTGTCACAGTTGTCAGCTGTTGGTGTGACATCATGCTGATATCACAGTGAGTAGTCTGCCTAGTGAAGCCCATTGAATATGGTTGTAGTTGCCAGATCATGACGCATGACAACAGATGCCTCATCATGACATCATGCACAGGCAGAGGCTTCTTTCTTACTTTAGAGAAACATTTTGAATATCAAAATATTGAGCTTATACTTTTTCGGAAAAATCATGGACATTTTCGTGATTTTCGGCTAAAAACACCCCCAAACTACACTAAATTCGTGGATTCCACCAAGGTGCCATGTTTCCTTTAACACGCATTGACGGGGGGCGGTACCCTCTCGCCTTTTTCGGAGGTAGCATATAAACGGTGGCGCGTAGCGCCGCCGTACTTAGCATACCTTTTCTCTCATCATCATCTTACAACTTGTGAAAATTTTAAGGTTAGGTCATCTTAGGTCAGGTTACCAGTACAGGTCAAGTGACCTGACCTAAAAAAAGTTTAAGATAGCATAAGTCGGAACAGGGTAAACTTATCCGATTGAAATTCATATCACATAATGGGCCTACCGAGTTCTCTAAAATATGGTCCGGTATTTTTTATATCAATGACCCAAGGTCAGGTACGAGCCATGGTCTGTCCGTTGGAAATACATGGGGAAAATGGTTTTGACTGAATAACTCAGTAACGGATGGTGATAGAGCGTTTATTTTAGCTGCATTAGACTCACTTTGTCTTTGCGGTTCTAATGATGTGCATTTTATATGATTTGATCTTGACCTGACCTCAGGTCAGGTCAAATCTTTGATTTCACCTAGCAAGGTCAAATAGTATATCATTCGATTCGGCTTGCTGCGAGGATTCATACAGTTCAAGTTGTTTTGCTCTATATTGTTCAGATGTAATGGCCGAAAACTTCCATTTACATGTTATCCCTATGACATTTTTACACTTCTCGTGACGTTCAATGTGACCTGACAAAAAAAAAATAATTCAAATATTTTCGATGGAGAAGTGGTTGGGCTACCCAACGCCGTTTATTTTTTCGCTACCTATCGTGGTTCTCGAGATCTTAAGGGGGCAGGTACCCCCCCTCCGTCAAAGCGAAGGTGGCTTTGACCCCCGTCAATGCGCTGTTAATACCCTTAATGTATTCTTAGCCTCCGTTTATTTTTCTTCGCTTGCAAATCGGTCATGGTGAAATCTTAAATCTGGCGTTTTTCATCAGGAACAAGTTGAAGTACATGGATTACTTGCGGAAGAGGTGTAACGTCAATCCGAAGCGCGGACCGTTCCACTTCCGGGCTCCCAGCATGATGCTAAGACGCGTCATTCGTGGTAAGTGCCTACCTATTTGACCCCATTTTCAGTCATGCTTGTAACCCTTCAGTTGAATCCTAGTACTCAAATAACACTGCCCTAGTCTTCATGGCTTAACTACGATCCGTATCAGACTGCCAATCGATTCCATCAAGGGTTATTTCCCCATCACTAGAGCAGCGTTTGTGCTAAAGTGCTAGTGAAATAGCACTTAAAGGACTAAACGGCTCCATTGTTATCCTGAACGATGGTCCCATCCGAATCATATTTTGGCCATAAAAAGCAAGCCATTAATGGAAAATATTTTCTGAAACATGTATTCCCTGGGGAGGCGTTGTAACAATACTGTTACCTCCCAGTGCGCACTGTAACGGGCGTTGAGCATCCTCTCGTATCCCATTGCTCCCTTTACATCAACACTTTATCTAGCGCTGGCACTTCCGTTGTAAACTAGCAGTCACTGGTTTCCATCTCCGGAGTGTACACTTATGTGTTTTTTAGTGCGAAGTTAAAGGTTTCCCTCTAATTTCGTACTCAAATTTACGCATGGCTCGGTTGTACGTAAGTTTTCTTTTGGCGAGCTTGTAACTTTGCGAGAAACTTTTGTAAGGAAATTGAATCGGTCCCATCAGGTAGCTGCACATTTCGGTTCAATGTATTGCATTTTCAAACAAGACCTTTCATACCAGGAGTGTGTGTTTCCCCGGGGCCTGGCTGCGCCCTATGAATAATGATTTTATAGAGATTTAGCTTCGAAAAAGGAAATATTTGCAGCCGGAATTCCCGCGAGCTTTAAAGGGAAGGTGGCACCTTCCTAAAGTGATTTTAACTGAGATAGCCAAGTTTAAAGCAAGTCTGAAAACCCGGTACTCAATCTATCATTTCTCTTGAAACTCGAGATTTCCGTAGAAAAAGCTAAAACCTACCTGCAGTACCCCTCCTGTACCCCTAGCAGCAGGCCACAGTTGTCTGTTGGCTGTTGGTGCTGTTGGTGTGACGACATATGGTGACGTCGCGATGAGCATCAGCCAATCGAAGTCCTTGAAGCGTTTCAAGTTTGGTAGTGGTTGCCAGATCATAACATCATCCACAGGCTGATATTTATTTCTTTTTCTAGAGGATTATTTTAAAGATAAAAATATTGAGCTTATTGTACATTTTTCGGAGAAATCATGAGTGGTTTCACTATTTTTGGCTAAAAGTACGCCTTATTATACTAAATTCCAGGATTCGACCAAGGTGCCACATTCCCTTTAAGAAAGGTGTGTTTCGAAAGTGTCGTTTGACTTTAGGTGACGGCCCTTAGCTCAGAGAATGTGAATTCAGAAAGCTCAAAAAGAAGGATGAAATATATTCTTATCAATTTATTTGTCTGCTTTTTTGCTGTCGTTTTACCTGTAAGCCATTTATTTATCCTGATTTATCCTGACTACAGCGTTTTGTTGGAGTATGGTACCGTATTTCAGTTTTTGTTTATTAACGCGGAAGATTATGCAATTGTGTTCACTGTGGATGTTGGAGGTTTGGTTTCTCTCCTATCCCAGATTCGTGCTGGGGCTGTTTGGGGAAACTACAGAGGGTCGGCTCCCTATAGACACCTTATGGCCGTGGTCGTTGGTGCGTCAATAAGCCCCCTTCCCCTGGTGTGCAATGAAGTGGACCCCACGCAGATCGACTGGCATTTCACCAGCGGAGGTGATCTGAACATATTTTTTTTAACATTTTGACTGGCTTTTGCTTCTGGTTTCGATGGTTGTTCTTTAAAGGAAGCGTTCCACCTCTGTAATGGGTTTTGAACTTGCGTACCAGTTTTATAGGGCATGTCGAAAAACCACTACTATTGGCATAATTCATTTCACCTAATGCTCTCCGTATTGCATTTCCGTACGCTTTAAAGCTCAAAATAAAGGGTTATTCCACTACTTACAACCATGAAGATTCTTTTCCATCTGACAGCGAATGTCACGTGATAGATGGTAATAAATGGTATCGCCTTCGTAACGTTACTTGCCGTGTGTAGCCAGATTAGTAATTACGCGCGATGCTTTGGTCAACCGAGTAAAGTGAGAGGCGAAATGCGGTATCTATATTTTTGATGGGATTGAAGGTGAAAACAAGCTGTGTTTACCTGATTTTAGACCAGTTGTGTTCATGAATGGGTTTTTTTAGAATTTCGTGGTAACCTATTCCCTTTAGGATGTTTTCTGTTACGTTTATTCTGGTTTGACTGGAAATTGCCTGGTATCCGTCAGAGGCTGCTGTAAGGGGGTAGCTTACACCTGTGTGAGGATGCCAAGCAGATCATTTATGAAGCCTGACATTGCTGTATTTTTATTTTCAGCTGATTTAGGTAGTGGAGTTTTGTGGGTTTTACGAGAAAATCTTGTCAAGCGAAAGTTGATGTAATGGGTTTGGTTTTGATGAGTTGTATTGCGGCCTTGTACGTTCCCTGCGTCAGGGTGTTACGGATGCACATTGTGTCGACATCATAGCCCTCCACTGGTTTGTGTTGGGCTGTGCTGGTTATTATCCAACTGTGCTACACCAACGCTTCCAATTGCAACTCATTCTCATAAGCTGTCCCGAGAATGGTACTACCGGAAGCGACATGCCGCCACGGTCCTGTAGCGTTTCTGTGCGACCGGTGTGTGTCGTCGCCTGTCCAGTGAGGCTGTTGGGAGCTGAGCAGAGATTTGACAGTGTCCCGTCTCCTGGCAGGTATGCTGCCCCACAAGACGCGGCGCGGTGGCAACGCCATGCGGAGCCTGCGCTGTGTGGAGGGTGTGCCGCGCGAGTACCAGAAGTACCGCCGCGTCGTCGTACCTTCTGCCATGCGCAAGCTGCGGCTGCGGCCCGGACGGCCGGTGAGTGCACCAGGGTACTTTAACTACGGGCACAACCAAGTTTCCTACTAAATCTAGTTCCCCCTGATGACGTCATCCACATTTCCTACCAAATTATAGGAGAACTTACCAAGGTTTGGGAGGATCGACTGGAACATACCAAATTTTGGCGTAATTTGGCAGCCATCTAGTATAAATCGAAATCGACTTCATTTACCCATTTAACAGTAGTCTTGGTTTCAACTGGGAGCGGCGTATTTTACGTGAATCTAACGTAAATATCAAAACACTTCAAAGAATTAGTTGAAAGGGCATGCATTAACTTAAGCCCAGTTGTATTTATGCAGACATGAACAATGATTTTGACAAACATACCGACACATAAATCAGCAACAGAATACAAAGAGAAGCAATTTCTAGCTTCTCAATCACAAATTTGGATGCCTTCCATCTTGTAAATTCGAATTATCGGCTTCCATATGCTGATAATCTGACCGCTTGCCAAACAATGCAGAATAAGCGTCGATACGGGTGAAGCTGTAAAATACGCGACCATTGGAGTCAAATACCTGAAGCTTGATGTTACGAAAACTCGCTGAAATTTATTGTCATGCACACCTGCATGGAGAAAGAGAAGAACAATAATACTAACGTCAAAAAAGCGGCAAACTCGTTAAAATCCGCCCACTTTTATTAAAAGCCGAGATAAATATGTTTAGTCTTGCCCACGAGAACGAGCGTTGTTTATTATCTTCGGGAGTTGTCATGGCAACATCGTCAGCAATCAACGACCAATCAAAATATGTTCAAGTGTTGCTGCAAACAGCTGTTAGTGCTGAAATTACTATTATTTTGACGCGCTCTAGAAAATTGGTAAAAATAATATTCTTTGCTTGAATTTTTGGAAAACGTCCGATGGTTCCAAAAATAAAAATGTTTCAGCTTTCTATTCAACGTTATAAATTTTGTTGATCCAGCTCTAAAATTGGCTTTTTAGAGCTTTGAAAAATGTAATTTCTTTAATGCCCTGCATATTAACTGTTGTGCCCGTCCAGCCCTGATGAAGTAATGCTGCCAAATAACTTGAACGGGGTCTGGAGTGTACTATTGGTGTGTCGCCTCAGGTAAGCTGTGGTGTGTACGATGGTGCCTCGCCTCCGGTGGGTTGTGCTGTGTACGATGGTGTATCGCCTGGGGTGGGTTGTGCTGTGTACGATAGTGTGTCGCCTGGGGTAGGTTGTGTTTTTTACGATAGTGTGTCGCATGGGGTGGGTTGTGCTGTGTACCATAGTGTCACCTGGGGTGGGTTGTGCTGTGTATGATAGTGTGTCGCCTGGGGTAGGCTGTGCTGTGTACGATAGTGTGTCACTGGGGGTGGGTTGTGCTGTGTACAATAGTGTGTCGCCTGGGGTGTGTCGTGCTTTGTACGATTGTGTGTCGCCTGGGGTGGGTTTTGCTGTGTACTATGGTGTATCGCCTGGGGTGTGTTGTGCTGTGTACGATAGTGTGTCGCCTGGGGTGGGTTGTGCTGTGTATGATAATGTGTCGCTTGGGGTGAGTTGTTCTGTGTACGATTGTGTGTCGCCTGGGGTGGGTTGTGCTGTGTACTATGGTGTATCGCCTGGGGTGAGTTGTGCTGTGTACGATAGTGTGTCGCCTGGGGTGGGTTTCACTGTGTACGATGGTGTGTCGCCTGAGGCGGGCTGTGCTGTACGATGGTGTGTGGCTTGAGGCGGGCTGTGCTGTACGATGGTGTGTGGCCTGAGCCGGGCTGTCCCCGGTGATGTGTTGTGGGGGTGTCGCGTGAGGCTGACAGCGCTGTTTCCGACAGTACTGCGACCTGGGTCGGCTCGGACACGAGGTCGGCTGGAAATACCAGGACGTCGTCAAGACCCTGGAGGCCCGCCGCAAGGTCCGCGATCATGTCTACGCCAAAAAGATGGCGCTCAACAAGGTACGCAGTCTGGTATTGATTCTGTAGCCAGAGGTCTGTCGTGAACGCTGAACGAGGCTGGACGCCCATATTTCAGCGTCGATGTATGCGTCCGCACATAAGGTCGACACCACAGTCGCTCGCTGCCCACTGCGTTCGACTGTGTGGTTTCTTCACCACATGTGCAACATGAATGCTTCCAATTGCAACTCATTCTCATAAGCTGTCCCGAGAATGGTACTAACGGAAGCGACATCCAACTGATTGTCACCCTACGTATGCACGACTGCAAATTGCTTAGACTTACCACCATCACTTGGATACGTAACGCTCCTTGGAATGTAACAGTTGGATGATGGAGACTGGGTCTATTTTTATGTGTGACTGAAAAGCGTTTCACTGAGTCACGCGTTAATCCTCGCCATCTCTCGTTCGCAGAAGCTGAAGACCCGCGCAGTGAAGCAGGTTTCCAAAAGGATCGAACCCATCAACAAAGAGCTGGCGGCCCTGGGCTGTGTGGTTTAACGTCTCTGTCGGTAATACAGGTGCCAGAAGAAGGTTCAGCTTTTACTTATGCAACCGCGTGGAATAGGGACAGGAGCTGGAGCGCAGGCGAGCATACACACATTCTAAAGCGCGCTGTTATTTCAACGGGAACTCCCTCGCGGCCAGTGTACGCAATGGACGTCCGTTAAGGTATTTGACAGCACGAAGTTTTAATATAGATATTTAATGTTTTCAACGTACAAAAAGAATAATGAAAGTGCTTCTGTGAAGAAGCTGGATCTGTTACCTGCACGAGTAGCATACATGCATAGTGTACCGGATTATTTCCCACCCGATCTGGTGTCGTAGCGGTTAGGACAACCGAAAGCCTGCCCAGACACACAACATTCAACCTTAAAGCGAATGTGGCACCTTTCTAACGTGATTTTAACTGAGATAGCCGAGTTGCAAAGCATGCCAGAAAACCCGGTACTCAATATGTCGTTTGTCTTGAAACTCAAAATTTCCGTGGAGAAAAGCTAAAGACCTACCCGAGTTTTACCCCAGCCAGGCGGTCACAATTGTCCGCCGTTGGGGTGACGTCACGGTGAATAATCAGCCAATTGAAGCCTATTGAATATGGTAGTAGCTGCCAGATCATGACGTCTACAGGCAGAGGTTTATTTTTCACCCTAGAGGAGCATTTTGGAAATTAAAATATTGAGCTCATTGTACATTTTTGAGAGAAATCATGGACGCTTTTATGATTTTCGGCTAAAAATACCTCTAATAACACTAAATTGCAGGATTTGACCAAGGTGCCATATTCCCTTTAGCTCCTGCCCGTTGGGCTTGCGAGGCACCTTCGCCCTCGTGAGGTGGGATCAAACAACCCCCCTCGATGTCGGCTCTAATGCGGGAGTGCGAAAAAACTCGAAGTCTGGTGGATAGCTAAAAATATTAATGAACAAACGGCATCAGTCGCTTTTTGGACCGGGTCAATATTAAGGTAATGACAGGTCAAAGAAGGTGGCAGGTTAGATGAGTTCCTGGGCTCTAACGTCCGACATATTTGAGGTAGAATCGTTCAGGCAATATTCGCCTCCTCCCGTTACCGCGAATCGAGTGATGTATGGAATAGTTATGCTAGGTCAAAACAAAAATGACCTAAGGTCAGGTTAAGGTCACTATGACCCAGCACAATCGGTATGCATGTCAATCGACTCGCAATAGTAATCCAAACGTAATGGTATCAGAATCAAAGTTTTAACTAAAGTTGCTGCGAAGTGATTGACCCAAGTCTGAAAACCTGCTGAGATAGTCCCAGGTGGCCTCTCAGAGGTCGCAGGTTCAAACTTATAATATGAGCCTGAAAAGGGGCTTAGAATACGACGATTTGGAGTATAAGGTATTCTTAGGTGTATACATAACTGCAGCCATTTTCGCCCAATGCCCTTTTCCCATGCATTTCCAATGGAGAGGTCATGCTCCGTATCTGCCCGAAGGTCATCGGCATGAAAAATCACGGAATCTATTTTGTAGTCCTAGGTCGGCCCTGTATGTGAAACAAGTTTCAATGGGATATATTTTCCCCGTTCCTAGCCTACCTTACTTTTTTGGAGGCGAGGTCACTTGACCTGCACTGGTGAACTGATCTGAGATGACCATACCTTAGAATGTGTGTAAAAGTTACAGAATTGGTCAGGAATAAGGTGTGACAGTACGGCGGCGTTCGTGATAAATCGTCCACTTGGTTGGACTACAATCCGTCGGTTTTAGGGGATGCGTCGATGGGAAATGGAACACAGTTGAAATTCTAGAAAGAATGATTTAAGGACAAGGGTCTGAAAACCAGGAAACATTTTTCCCCACATGCAGACGCTAAGAACATATCCTCCTTTCTAACAATTTGTGACGTCATCAAAACACTTCATAATCTGTGAAATCCCAAACATTGGTCACAGACTCGCTGTAAAGTCCCATTCACAGCGTTTTCCCAATGGAAAAATCGCATGCAGGGGCTATTCGAATACATGGCGAAATAATAGCAGGACCCGCAACCGATTTCCCGCTACGGACGTCCGCTCTCGTCAGTATCGTTCACCTGCCACGGCAATCGTGCTCTTTTTCAAGAATATATTTCACAAAACACGGCTGTATACTTTGCAAAACAATTGAACAATTCTCCTTCATATCTTGCCACTCGTGTCACGGTACAGCAATCGTACTCTCGGTCCGCCCGTCCACTGTCGATCTTGTTCAGCACTGGTGCAAAAACGGAACAAGTGGCGTTGGGGCGGCCGGCTTTTCAGTGATGGAAATAGTATGCATATGCCTGATTTAAAGAAACAATTTCAGAGTTAGATTTGGAAAAACAGATCAATGTTTTGGCAAGGACAAGGGAGGGAAAATGTGATGTGTTGCGGCCATTGGGCGCACTGAAGCTTAGTGACGCACTGAAGCTTAGTGACGCACTGCAATGGCCAAGACCTCGGCCGAGGTCAGGCTGGTTCACTCTGTAGCGTGATACTTTCTGTGAGGGAGCGTAGATTTGGGCTTACGACCCATCATATTACTGCAACCATATGGAAGTTATCCCTTCAGGGTTTAAAATAAGGCAAGTAAGGCTCCTTTGATTTAAACTTTATAGCCTGGGGAAAGTTATACAGAGAGTTTTGGGTGAAATTGAATATGACAATAGTGGTTTCTCAACACGCTCTACGAAACTTATCTCAGTTCAAAATTCAGTATAAACGTGGGACGTTTTTTAAAGGCCGGAAAATTGGAACTATAGGCACTATTGTAAATTTCGTTTCGGGCGACGAGGTTTGATCTCTTAAAATATAGCATTAGCGCATATTATCCTCAGCAGTCGCTGCGCCGTCAATCCTCCAGTTACCATGTTGAGCATGCAATGTGATTGTCAGTGGTGGGCGACTTTCAAGATACCTGTTGGTAAACTGTCCAATGGTGAGCTCTAATTACTAGGCTCGCTGGTGAGTGAATTCGGGCCCCGTGGGGCGTGCGCGCGTACACGACGTGCCTTCTGTAACTGCGACACCTGGTCGTGGGAAATTGAACCACTAGTGCAGAAGTGCTCTGCTTCGCTACAGCGGTGGTCGGGAAGGAAGCGTACTTGGGCTCGCTGTTTTCGTTGATGTCTCGCCAACAACCATTGCCACATTCTTACGAACCTTTCCGCTGTTCTAGGGAGTAGGCGCGTTGTCGCTTAAAAGCCGGTTCAACCGAGTCATTGCGGCTGAATTTGTGTCAGAGTTCAGATAAATTGTAGCAATACCTCAACTAAATGAGAAACCACTGTTCGCTGGAGAAAGGGCAGGTGCCCATATGAGAGTGCTAGCGCCCGGACCTAACTCTGAGACGGCTTCCCCCCTCCCTGTTGCCCGATATTGTTCACGTGACTCGCATATGTAATAGTTGACGGGGGTGGGCAGCAATATTTAATTTCAGAGGCAGCTGCTGACAAATAATCAGCATAATCATTCTCGCTTCGTAGCGAGATTTTTGTGCGAATGTCAGATGCACTGCTGCTCCAGACCCCGAGTAACAGCTACATCGCAGCCCGGATGTCTCTGTGGTGGTAGCCCTTCTGTCTCCTCTCAAACGACTCCACTAGACCTGGGTAGCGAAACGGTTAGTTGGCTGAACTGTGGTCGCGTTTGCCTCAGATCTGCTGTCACAAAACTAAAGTTTGCTGTTTAACCTTTTATATTTCGGTGAATTTTGGTCTCCCTCGAACATCAATGGGCCGGTTTTGCTTACGGTTCTACAAACATAAACATCGGCAGAAGCATTGCTATAGAAATGACGCTACAAACACGGATTCCACACTCGAACACGCAGATGTGAATGCCCGTGAAGCTGATCACGGTTTATTTCATTGTCTCTTCCCGTGCTTATCGAAAGTCACCAATCACTTGGCATCTCTCGACAGCAGATACCAAATCAGCTTCGTCCACAAAGGTTTTCCAGTTTGAAATGTTTACAAATCTAAGTCCCTGCCACGAAATGCCGGTATGGGTGTGCGCGGCGCCGTTTGGATCTCTCAAAGGGAACACTCACCTCCAGCAGCACCATAATCAGTGTCACAGGCGTCAACACCACTGCTCATGTAACTGCCATCACTGACCATCGTCCGCCTAAACTTCCCATTGCAATGGCTACAGCTGAGAACGCATGTTATCAAGAGGCTCCTCACCACCACCTCGGCGCCGTGAAGTCCACTGGCGGGCGTGGGTCACCGCTGCTCGGCTGCGCCAGCGGTAGACCCATGTGGAGGCCAGTAATGCGCAGGCCCGTGGGGAGGCCAGTAACGCGCAGGCCCGTGGGGAGGCCAGTAACGCGCAGGCCCGTGGGGAGGCCAGTAACGCGCAGGCCCGTGGGGAGGCCAGTAACGCGCAGGCCCGTGGGGAGGCCAGTAACGCGCAGGCCCGTGGGAGGCCTGTGGGGAGGCCAGTAACGCGCAGGCCCGTGGTGAGGCCAGTAACGCGCAGGCCCGTGGTGAGGCCAGTAACGCGCAGGCCCGTGGTGAGGCCAGTAACACGCAGGCCCGTGGGGAGGCCAGTAACGCACAGGCCTGTGGGGAGGCCAGTAACGCGCAGGCCCGTGGGGAGGCCAGTAACGCGCAGGCCCGTGGTGAGGCCAGTAACGCGCAGGCCAGTGGGGAGGCCAGTAACGCACAGGCCCGTGAGGAGGCCGGTGACGTCAGCCGGATTACAACCACCGCTGGCTGCGTCCACGCAGCGGCTTACGTACAGCTCGCAAGCCTGCGTCGGCCGCACGCGACACCGCACAACCAACGGCCGCGCCGACTGCGTGGCTCTGCTTTGCTTCAGACGCACTCAGTGCGTAAGCCCAGCCGTGAGGTATGTCCATAACTGGAGATGCGCACTGATCTCCAAGGGTTGTCACCTCAATCCATGGGTTTGCCGGCGAATTTTACGTCTGCACTGACCAGTTCCCAATTGAAATCGGGAGGTTGCGAACGCCGTCTTACTCTATTTATTTAAGCTCGCGCTGGTGCTGTCAGGTACACTGCGCCGGCGCTGTCAGCTGCACTGCGCCGGCGCTGTCAGCTACACTGCGCTGGGGCAGTCAGCTACACTGCGCGTGTGCTGTCAGCTACACTGCGCGTTCACCGCGCGTCAGCTACACTGCGCCGGCGCTGTCAGCTACACTGCGCCAGGGCAGTCAGGTACACTGCGCCGGCGCTGTCAGTTACACTGTGCTGGTGCTGTCAGCTACACTGCGCTGGTGCTGTCAGCTACACTGCGCTGGTGCTGTCAGTTACACTGAGCTGGTGCTGTCAGCTACACTGCGCTGGTGCTGTCAGTTACACTGAGCTGGTGCTGTCAGCTACACTGCGCTGGTGCTGTTAGTTACACTGTGCTGGTGCTGTCAGCTACACTGCGCCGGCGCTGTCAGCTACACTGCGCTGGTGCTGTCAGTTACACTGAGCTGGTGCTGTCAGTTACACTGTGCTGGTGCTGTCAGCTACACTGCGCCGGCGCTGTCAGCTACACTGCGCTGGTGCTGTTAGTTACACTGAGCTGGTGCTGTCAGTTACACTGTGCTGGTGCTGTCAGCTACACTGCGCCGGCGCTGTCAGCTACACTGCGCTGGTGCTGTCAGCGTCCGCCAGCGCGATGCCCATCAGCTTGGCCGACTTGTGGTGTCCCAGCTTGGACTCGTCGAAGTAGGGGCTGCTGGTCAGGGTCTGGCTGTCCAGGTAGCGTAGTTCACGCAGCACCTGGAAGCCCTGCTGCTGCAGGATCTTCTGGGCGGCGCGGTGCGTGACGCCGGCCACCACCGCCTGACAGCCCTCCTCGCGAGCCAGTCTGAAGGAGGAGGTGTCCACCAGCTCCTTGGCGATGCCCTGGTGGTGGTAGTCCGGGTGGACGGCAGTCATGCAGCGGTGGAGCACGCGGTCGGCGCCGAAGTGGGATAGTACGTCCACGCCGTGCTGCGGCGGAAAGGGCACAGGTCAGGGGGTGGTGCTGATTAATGCACACACCGCGGAGTTGTAAAAATGAAGGTCACATTTCATGTGACACCGTAATATCCGCCCGTAAATACACGAGTGCCCCCGGCTCCCGCCTAGCAGCGCCCCTGCCGGGACTGCCGCGGCGCGCGTCCGTCTGACACGCTTTGCCAGCAGCCTCTGTTTGGGTTTCGCGACCGCAAACTGTCGCCGCAAGCAGACGCCGGATGCATCATGCCACGTACCGCGGGGCGGGCACGGCCGACCGTTGGCGACAGTTGCCGAGGGTCCCGGCAGCGCAGGACAGGCCTGCGGCCGATCGGAGAGCTGTGTTTACTCTGGACCGGTTAGCCGCAACGTCGACTGACCAGCGCTAGCTACTGGGAACTTGGACCTAGCCGGCGGGACTGCTGTAGCCAATCATAGCGCGGCTCACCTCACGTGATCTGATTAGGGTGTTTCTGTCGTTAGACCCTCGAAGGTCATACTTATTCCTGGACGCTCCGTTAGAGTCGAACTTAGCAATGGGTGGGAACTGAGGCGTCGGAGGTCCGCCTTCCCCCTCCCCCAAATTCACACTTAAGAGGCCTTCCTCCCCGCTGTTAGCCCCGGCCGGGTACAACTTTCTCCCATGGCCTCACCACCACCTGCCTCTGTGCACATTCGCAGAGCTGAGGCATTTTCTTTTATTTTTCATATCATCCATAACATTTTCCACAAACTTCGAAACATGATACCTTTGTTAACAGAGTTGTTGCAGACAACCTTGAAACTGGAGGTTAGTCCCAGCCATCAAGGTTGCCTAGTAGCCACTGATGCCCTTCACCGCTCCTCCCACTCCTCCAACTTGTAACCTAAGTGGCACCACAACCCTTTTTAAGCTCATATAACGAGGTCAGCAAGGGCACCAGTCCTGACAGCCTGAAATATTTTGACCTGTACATGTCCGACCATGTCGCAGAGGCCCGGGACTGATACTCCGGCGCTGATGTAGCTGAAAAATGTGGCCTTTGGTTACGTGAAGCAAAGGTATTTTGCTTTGATCGTTCATTAAATACCCAAGGGGCGGACATGTGAGGAAAGGGTAGGAAAAACACAAACTCCTTCAGTGGGGACAAACGGAACTGACTGAACTCCCCACCATTAGTCGGCGGCTGCGGGCAGTGGCGGGTACAAGGGGTACTAGGGGGCTCAACCCCCTCCGAAATGCCCGAGTGTCTATAGTTAATACATAGGCGGAGGCTGATCTGAGGCAATGTCGGGGGAAGCTCGAGACCTTAGCCCACCCCCACCCCCCCTGAAATGAGGTCTTGGGATCCACCACTGGCCGTGGGTCCACTGAAACGCACGGAACGCGTGCTTCTGAATTTTTGTCTATTTTTATCGTGGAATTCCATCGCGTTTGTGTACGTCCATTGGGACGTCAGTGTACACAATATTAAATGGAATGTTCCACTTTGTCTAAATTCTAAACAGGACTGTGTATAGACAAAATGAATTTGGAACTCATATTTTATTTCCACCTGAAATCGGTCCGCAAAAAATGTGGCCTTTTCTTACGATTTATGATGTCTTCAAAGCAGCCTGTTTTCGGCCTTGGCAGAATGAGAAACTTGATCGCAGCCATGTCCTAGACTCGTGGTTCCAATACATATTTCATAATCCTACATTTTCCTTTAAACTAAAAGTAGGGATGGAGTGGATGTTGCCATTTCTTGAAACAAAGTTATTTTTGTATAACTGGAGTCTACCGACATGTGAAGCTATTAAATTAAAACTAGGGTAGGCGCGCAGTGAGGATAGCTCACACGTTAGCAAAACATTTTCAATAAGTGATGGGGCTCAGGTTTTAGACCATTCAAATTGCTGGAAGCAGATGGAAATATATTTTCGTGGTTTGAAATAGGGTCAGTGCCCTTTATTCTGAACCGTAAATTGTGCGGAAATTTTATTAAGAGAGCTTTGAGTGAATTGGAATGTCAATAGTGATTATTCGACACGCTGTATAAAATGCTATCTCAGCTCAAAAACCATTATAAAAGTGGATAGTTCCCTTTAAGCCATAAGCCTGTACACGATAACTATTAAGATTCCTCGCCCGAACAGAGATGTGTCGGTGCGGTTGAGTCCATTCTGTGCGTTTTCTGTGGACACTGGTAGAGACTAGACGGCACTGACTAATCAAAGGGGGAACACAGGTGCCGTGGACCCCACCAAAGCCTAAAACCTTACCTTGTGCCCCCCCACTCAAAGGGTCAACTTTTGGCCGTTTTTTTAATTTTATGTTTTCGCGATTTTTTTATATTTAGTACCCCAAAACGTTGGTTTGCCCCCCCCCAAGTTCCTCCTGGATCCGCCAATGCTACACGATTCAGATAGCGCGGCTGCACTCACTCCGAGCTCCTCAGTGAAGCCGAACACCAGCCGGGCGTACTCGGTGTCCGCGTGGCGGGGCCAGCTCCAGGTGTCGCGGTCGCCGGCCGTGATCACGTTGTTGAGGGTGGCGCCCACCAGCCGGTCGCAGTCTTCGTCCACGGCCAGCAGCATCACCTCGTGTGTCCAGCCGCTGATGCAGGGCCGCAGCCAGTCCAGCACCTCCTCCCGTGCCCCGCCCGGCGCCGCCGACACGCTCATCGCCTGTGGCAGCGGTGTAGCCTCGCGCTGAGGTTGGGGGACTCAGCCAGCAAGCAACGCGGTTGTATGTTAGATATGTTAACGGTGTATCCAGTACCAGAGCTGGAATACAAAATAAGTGGCCTTATCATAGTATACTGATGAATGGCAAAGTTTAGAACTCGCATAGATGCCTCAAAGAAACCTTTGGCTATTTTGCCCTCTGAACCACAGTGCCCTAAGTGCTAATTAAGTTCCGAGATTACAAGTTAAATCCTAACTATATTGGACGATAATTTGCGGCTGTGTACAGTTTCGCTGATTTTGTATGGAATAGACGAAACTAACAAGAGCAGTCTGTGCTTACGCATCGAAAATAAAGCGACACAAGTATTTTTCCCAGGTGCTCTAAATGTCCGGAAACTGTCCACGTCCGAGATAGCTCGGCAATCCACCGTTACCAAAGACTCCGATAGTACAACCAAAAGCTTTGCAGCCGACGTGAGTATTCCGTCACAAACTCTGCCGGGAGCGTGCACGCCTCACTGCACTGACACCCACCAGCTGACTCCCGCCAGAGAACTGACAACCTCCAGCTGACTCCCTTCAGAGAACTGACACCCATCAGCTGACTCCCGCCAGAGAACTGACACCCTCCAGCTGACTCCCTTCAGAGAACTGACACCCATCAGCTGACTCCTGCCAGAGAACTGACACCCACCAGCTGGCTCCCGCTACTGCACTGACACCCTCCAGCTGACTCCTGCTACAGAACTGACACCCACCAGTGGCTCCTGCTACGGAACTGACACCTACCAGTGGCTCCCGCTGCAGAACTGACACCCACCAGTGGCTCCCGCTGCAGAACTGACACCCATCAGCTGACTCCCGCCAGAGAACTGACACCCATCAGCTGACTCCCGCCAGAGAACTGACACCCACCAGCTGACTCCCATCAGAGAATTGACACCCATCAGCTGACTCCTGCCAGAGAACTGACACCCCCCAGCTGGCTCCCGCTACTGCACTGACACCCTCCAGCTGACTCACGCTACAGAACTGACACCCACCAGTGGCTCCTGCTACAGAACTGACACCCATCAGCTGACTCCCGCCAGAGAACTGACACCCATCAGCTGACTCCTTCCAGAGAACTGACACCCTCCAGCTGACTCCCATCAGAGAACTGACACCCATCAGCTGACTCCTGCCAGAGAACTGACACCCACCAGCTGGCTCCCGCTACTGCACTGACACCCTCCAGCTGACTCCCGCTACAGAACTGACACCCACCAGTGGCTCCCGGGGCTGCAGAACTGACACCCATCAGTGGCTCCCGCTACAGAACTGACAACCACCAGTGGCTCCAGCTACAGAACTGACACCCACCAGTGGCTCCCGGTGCGAAGAACTGACACCCACCAGTGGCTCCCGGGTGAAGAACTGACACCCACCAGTGGCTCCTGGGCAAGAACTGACACCCACCAGTGGCTCCCGGGCGAAGAACTGACACCCACCAGTGGCTCCCGGGCGAAGAACTGACACCCACCAGTGGCTCCCGGGCGAAGAACTGACACCCACCAGTGGCTCCCGGGTGAAGAACTGACACCCACCAGTGGCTCCCGGGCGAAGAACGACACCCACCAGTGGCTCCCGGGCGAAGAACACACCCACCAGTGGCTCCCGGGTGAAGAACTGACACCCACCAGTGGCTCCCGGGCGAAGAACGACACCCACCAGTGGCTCCCGGGCGAAGAACTGACACCCACCAGTGGCTCCCGGTGAAGAACTGACACCCACCAGTGGCTCCCGGGCGAAGAACTGACACCCACCAGTGGCTCCCGGGTGAAGAACTGACACCCACCAGTGGCTCCCGCTGCAGAACTGACACCTACCAGTGGCTCCCGGGTGAAGAACTGACACCCACCAGTGGCTCCCGCTGCAGAACTGACACCCACCAATGGCTCCCGGGTGAAGAACTGACACCCACCAGTGGCTCCTGCTGCAGAACTGACACCCACCAGTGGCTCCCGGGTGAAGAACTGACACCCACCAGTGGTTCCCGCTGCAGAACTGACACCCACCAGTGACTTCCGGGTGAAGAACTGACACCCACCAGTGGCTCCCGCTGCAACTGACACCCACCAGTGACTTCCGGGTGAAGAACTGACACCCATCAGTGGCTCCCGCGTGCAGAACTGACACCCACCAGTGGCTCCCGGGTGAATAACTGACACCCAGCAGTGGCTCCCGGACTACAGCACTGACACCCACCAGTGGCTCCCGGGTGAAGAACGTGTCCAGCATCAGCTCCACGATCTCGTCCAGCCGGTCTTTGCTGTAGGGCACGTACTCGATGTTGTAGGCGTGCATGCCGCTCACAGTCCTGTGGAAAACCATGCCAGCGCGGCCATATAACTGTGGAACACCAGCACATCGGCACGGCCGTGGAACTGTGGAACGTCGGCGCGATATCACATGTCTGGTTTGGCTCGATCGGTTTTATCGATGACCAGAAATTCGTCAAGGCCGGGAGGGGACGTTCACGATACCCAGAGCTGGTCACTGAAGGGGGCTATAGCTAAGCATAGTAAATATCAGCCCAAGGGGGCAAATGAATATCAACCCAACCACTAATTCTGATAATAAATGCTTGTAAGCATTTCCGAGAATCATTTACTGACTGTTGAACACAGAGTCCTGTATAGAAAGGTCACATGGAGGCGTGCGGACGACACTGAAATAAAGGATGCAATAACTGATAGTCGTCCTCGGAGGTGTAATTGACTACTGCAAATGGCGGAGAAGATGCGTGGCCAATGCGTTCGGCTTATGAAGACTTCCACTAACTCCAATCTTATGTCGAAACGCGCTATAACCTGTTGAGAAGGCGCCAACTAAAAACTGGCCTTGTCCGATGTCTTTCCGTTAGCTATGCAGACACTTTATGTCGTGCATAAATCAGGAAGCCGGGAGCTTCCGGGTTTGGTGTTTTTACTATCACAGCGAGGGACTGCAGGATCCCCAAATTAGATGGCAAATGACAAACATGTTCACGTTAATCATCGAAGCTGAAAGCCAGGTCCCTTACTGCGGCGCGAGTCTGCGGAGGCGAGTAACGACATCTGCAAATCGTCAAGAACCACCCTTGCTGGAAAAGGACATCTGTTGTAAAGTGTTTTGCTTTGCACCAGCCGAGGGACAGATGGAAGTCCTCCAGCCTATGGTGTTCCCTGCACTGTTCAGCAATTTAACAAAGAGCGAGTTCCTGCCTTTCACAGTCACCAGTTCAGTCTTTCTTGCGGGCGCTATATGGCCTTTAGGGTTGGCGCGCTCCTTAACCCGCGCCCCAACGGGGTCCGGCGCCACTTTCGCCCCACGGGGGCACCGATGGCCCCCCTCTAACTCCGAAAATATGGGGTTTAACGCAAATCTGCAAAGTGCATTAGAAAGCTCGGGTGAATTCGGTAAGAAATTACTTACATGTTTAAGTAGTCAGGTCAATGGTTTGACCTCCAGAGGTCAAGTTAGGTCACGATAGGCTATTTTCACTAAAATATGCTATGCTTAAGAAAACTGGGTATAACTCTTATGGCATTAGAGTTATTGAGATCTGGTAAATACATTTGATAGAAAGGAAAATGCCACAACTTTTTCCGCTATGTGAAACGTAATGACCTCCCGCTAGTGGTTTGACCTCCAGAGGTCACCCCGTAACCTAGTATGACCTGAGGTCACGAAGGTCAACCAATAACCTTGCTGTATATCAAATAAAAGCCAGTGACAAGACATACACGATTATGTTTGATTCAGCGCTCTAGCTCAATTAGGTCAAAAGTTATCGTCAAAATACTGTTTTTGACCCCTGGCGACCTTGGATGACCTCGGAGAGGTCAAAGGGCAAATATGGCCCCTAGTATCCGTGAAAGGGTGTCCAAGAACGCTTTTCTGAGCAAGCTGAGCATTTGCAATCGTTTTTGACTTTTAGGTCATAAGACAATTTTTCCCATGTTTTTCAATGGGAGAGGTCACCTCGCGACCTGACCTCAGGTCACGAAATTGAAAAAATCCCGGATATACACCTTGTAGACCCTGGAGGGGTAATAAAGTGTAAGAAGTTTAAAATCGATCGACTAAGAAATGTAGCTCTTATAGAGCTCAAAAGTTGAAGTGAGGTGACCTTGGTTGACCTCGCCTGGTGACCTGAACTTGGATGACCCGGGGTACAAATTTCAGGGATGGTGGGAAAATGATGGGGTGAGAGAAAGAGTGGTGCTGCGTCTCGTCATTTTTCTGTTATCCCGAAAAAACCTTAAGGGGGCCATCGATGGCCTCCCGGTGGGGCGAGGGTTAAGCCCAAATAATCGTCATAAGCTCTTCTTGACCGACGCCTGTAGCTAAGCGACCGTCGTACTGCGCGATCCCCAGCAAGTAAAAGTGTGAGGCCAGTGAATGTAGCTGGCTTGAAAGGTAATGCCTTCCCTCAAAAGCAGCTCGGCTTAAAGAGTTCTAGTTATGTTATATAGTTCTATCTAGTTCTAGTTATGGATATATTGGGTGGGTGGGCTCTAGGTAGAAGCAAAAGCAGCATTTAGTTTTAACAGAAATTCAAACAGGCATTTAGTATTCCAGCCAAGACATAGAATACATATTCAACTCAACCAGAAATTTTCTTTTCACAGCTTGATCTGCGTCGTGCTGCAACATATCGCGCCGAAAACTGATAATGATCACGGGTTTCAAACGTATCTATGAGAGATTGTACAGTTACATGCATTCAGCCAGCTTTTAACCCATTACCGCCTGGGGGTACGATCGGATCCTCCGGCGGTTTCTCGCGAACGGTTCCGCGTCAACTCTATGAGACGCGCGTCGCTTTGCAGGCAGCATGATCAATTTGACAACTTATGATCTCAAATTGACATCAGGTCAGGTCGAGTTATGACGTCATTTCTAAACCCCTGTAAGGCGTTTTTGTTCTTCTAAAATGAGGCTGGCAAAACTAGGGTGTAATTCAGCTTCTAGAAGAGCTAGCTCAAACTTTCAAACATCATTCGAAAGCTCTTGAAACGAAAAATCTGCACATTTGAACTTTTGAACAACTTTTGAACAACAACACAACTTTTGAACGAAACAAGATAGTCTTAAATTTGGTATGATAGCAATGAACATGACCCACGAATTCAAATGATACGTAACATTACCTTGAAATGGCATAAGTTGACCTTGACCTAAGTTCTATGCCGTCGATCATTTGAATCCTTGGCTCAAGATAAACGCATTGGTGTATTTTATTTTATTCTAGGTCCCATGGTTCCCGAGGCATAAGGGATTTTCTAAATGGGTCTAAATTTGACCCATTTTGGCCCGCTGTGACGCCACGGGTCGACGGATATGGTTCGAACTCGGCTCCAGAGTAGAAGACGATAAGGCGCTTACAGTACCGTTAAAAATGTTCCGTGTGGAGAGTGGGGGTTTGATTTTATTTTTCTTGCCGCGCGTATGCCGGGGTATTGGGGTTTTAGGGCGCTTTCAGCGTCCTGGCCATTTCGCGCCCATGATTACAAGAAATTTTCAAATGTTAATATATTAGATTTCAACTATACACGGTCTTCAAAAGCTACTTAGAAAGAGGATAGCATAAGTAACTGTTTAGCAAGAACAGCAGCTTAAAAAAACTGATGTGCCGAGATTCTACCTAAGTTTCTCAGCTTCTTCCGTCGTACATTACTGATACGCACCAAGCAGTGCGTGCATCCCATGCTTGTGGTGATCTCGTCGCTCGCTCGGGATATCCGAGACCCTTGGGCGGAGAGCGGCGAACGAAAGTTGTGTTTCTGTTCATATATGTTTCCGGGACTCTCGGACCGGAATGCCTCTCATCACTAATAGAAGGGCGTGGCAAATCTTGCCAAACATTTTGGACTTCTCCAAAACTTTCTAAGGACTCCGCTTGCTTTATTTTAATGGGGAACTCTTTTTGCACTCTTGGCACCCAGATTTTCTAAAAATGTTCCGTACCGCTTGTAGGTTCCTAGATCGTAGAGGGTCCGGTGGGACCCCCCCAGACGGTGGTGTGTACGAAAAGAGTCCAGGCTTTGCCGAGACCTTTGCCCGGGTGGCGGGTATGAACCATGTTTGCCCGAAAATTTTTAGCTAAGCAGACCTGGAAAAAACAGCCGGGAGCTCTTCCCAAATGCAATCAAAATTATTTCAGTCATTTTTTCAACAGGTCAATATTGAGGTCACAAGAGGTCAATCTAGATGACAATTGATTAAACCAAATGTTTTTACAAATCTCCTTCATCTAAGGGACTAAAATATATTTTCTAAACGATATTTGAAAACCAATGAATGGCTCTTGCAGTATTCTTGCATCTACTTCCGGGCTAAGCAAAGGCTAAGAGCGCTGTAAGCCATTGAACATCGCAAATTTTAATACACACTTTCATTAAAATATTAAGTAAGCCCGATTTAGACGCGATTTCTCCAACCAAAGATGCAATATGCTTCCACGGTCATTTGAAAGAGTTAGGAACGCATATCGACATAAGCTAACATGTTAACCCTCGCCCCACCGGGGCCATCGATGGCCCCCTAAGGTTTTTCCGGGATAGCAGAAAAACGACGAGGTGCAGCGCCGCGGTTGAGGGCTCTACCTCTCACTGCATCATTTTCCCATCATCCCTGAAATTTTTTACCCCGGGTCACCCAAGGTCAGGTCACCAGACGAGGTCAACCAAGGTCACCTCACTTCAACTTTAGAGCTCTGTAAGAGCTACATTTCAAAGTTGATCGATTTGAAACTTGCTACACTTCATGACCCCTCCAGGGTCTACAAGGTGTATATCCGGGATTTTTAGATTTCGTGCCCTGAGGTCAGGTCACGAGGCGACCTCTCCCATTGGAAAAGCATGGGGAAAACCTGTTTCATGATATAAAAGCCACAAAAATGATTGCAAATACTCAGACTGCTCAGAAGAGCGTTTTTGGACACCCTTTCACGGATCCCAGGGGTCATATTTACCCTTTGACTTTTCCAAGGTCATCCAAGGTCACCAGAGGTCAAAAACAGTATTTTGACAATAACATTTGACCTAATTAAGCTAGCGCGGTGAAACAAACACCATCGTGTTTGTCTTGTCACTGGCTTTCATTTGATATACGGCAAGGTCACTTTGTGACCTTTCGTGACCTCAGGTCATATTAGGTCACGAGGTGACCTCTGGAGGTCAAACCACTGGCGGGAGGTCTTTACGTTCCACATAGCGGGAAAAGTACTGGTAATTTCCTATCAAATGAACTTTACCAGGCTTCAATAGCTCTAATGACATAAGAGTTATGACCAGTTTGCTTAATCATTGCATATTTGAGTGAGAATAGCCGATCTTGACCTAATTTGACCTCTGGAGGTCAAACCATTGACCTGAGCAGTAAAACATGCAAAGTAATTTCTTACTGAATTCACGCGAGGTTTCTATTGCACTTCGCAGATTTGCGCTAACTCCCATATTTTCGGAGTTAGAGGGGGAGGGGGGCCATCGATGGCCCCCGGTGGGGCGAAGGTGGCGCCGGACCCCCGGTGGGGCGCGGGTTAAACTAAATCTAGACTGAGGTCAAATGAGGTCGAGAAGAGCAGGCGTCACAGTTCATAACAGATGATTAAAGCCATAAACAGTAGATGCAAAAAATGTATCACGTCTCATTACCTCATCCCAAATGGACCAAAATTTTGTTCCGAGAAATGCAGCGCACATATCTGAATAGACCCAGACGACCTCCCCAGCACCTCATTGCGTCTGGGCCAACTCTTACCTGTGTCGCCGGAGGAACAGACGCTGGAACATTCCCGACTGCACCGACATGTTGGCTCCGGTGCCAGCGCTACAGTGTCCTCAGCAGTTTCCAAGGGCCTCAGCAGATCATTCGCGTCCTCAGCAGCAGCCCAGCGTCCTCTACAGAAACTCAACAGGCCCTCAGCGTCCTCAGCAACTTCCTAACGTCCTTAGCAGGCCCTATGCGTTTTCAGCAGACCATCAGCCTCCTCAGCAGGTGCTCAGCGTTATCAGCAGCTGTCCAGCGTCCTCAGCAGATCCTTCCCACCGGCAGCCAGTCCAGCGGCCGCTGCAGTCTCCCCTGTACTAGTCCGCTGCGTCGGCTGCCTACTCACCTCTACCATCCGGCCCGCCACCGTTGAGCTAACGCTATCAGTTCCACACTCCGTCGTCCCGGAGCTCTGATGAGGTGCCGGCGCGCGCACAGCGGGATCCCTCCAGCGACTGTCGCAGCCGTCCGGAGCGCCGCAGGGGGAGGCACGTTCCGGCCTTGGCACAGAGGGCGTGGAGTGGTGATGCTGACCACCACCATCCCATCCCTCCGCTGCCCTCCGCCGTCCTGCAGGAACTTTAGCTACATTATACAGGCTAGTCCAATGCACGGATTAGGTTTAAGAGGTTGAATGTCGAAGATCCCAACCCCATCACTCGCCAAGAACCTGTCATACTTAGTAAAGGCATCCGCTTAGAAGTCCTACTAATTTGCAGCTCTGATAAGTGACAGTGAGGACCTTATGAGTGTTTAGACAAGCGAGGCGGCTGACTTGAAAATGTAAACTGAATCGGTCTGGAAAAATATGGTGTTTGTTATTGGGACCGATGAGGCCACTCTGTCCTCCATAACCTCATCAAACCTAATTTTCAAAACATGCTTATTTACATAGACTGCATCTCATCCCAACTGAAAATCCATAAGTAATTGAAGAAGTGAGACAATGTTAGAGCGGTGCTGCCGCTTCAACCCTCTAAGCCCGCAGCGCTGCCACGGTGGGTCAGATTTCGTAAGCCGAAATGATAAGGCCCAGAGGCGCGCGCAGCTAGCGCTGGTCCAGGACAAGGGCGCTGAACTTAACCGCACACTGCGAATGAAACTGGTCGTGGTCGTGAACAGCATATTTCAATCACGCAACGCCATTAAATGGACAGTTTACCGGCGTTAAGGATCGGGGTTGCTCTCCGAGACGGAGGCTGCCGGTGAGTCCAGGACCGCCACCACAGCCAGTGAGGCCGGGTCCGACGGTGGCGCCGCCGGTGGACGACTGGTGACCCAGATCCCGCCAACACGGCTGGTACCGGGCTGGGGCCTGGCCAGATGGACCGCACCCCCAGCCGACTGGCGAATCCCCCACGCCGGGCAATGGCCGCGCGTCAGTGCGGTGCTTCTCCGCTGAGTTCCGCGACCGCTCAACTCACCCTCCGTCCACGGCAAAACAACGGTCAGAGGGACATGACATTTATTTCACACTGGATCACACATCAACAAAGTAAACAACAGACCCAGACGACGCTATTGTGTCCGAGCCTCGATATATACTCTCGCTCACTCTCTCTTTTCAACAAGCTCTGCAGCGAAAGACGGCCGTCGCCGAGTGTTTGATATACCCAAAATATATACCCAGTCCCGAGCGGGCGACACCAGCCCTCACACAGCGTATTAAAATCACCAGCGGCCTCCGCGCGCGGTCGTTAGGAACTGGCAGCGCGGCATGCACCACCCCTGACGCGGCCGGCCTGGGCCCAGGTCCACCCGCGCTTTGGCACCAGCACTAGTTCGGTCCGTGCTACCACCACCCAGTCTAGTGGAGTTTGTGTCACCTCTTCAGGCCAATCAGCAGCCGAGTATAGAGCTTCTCTAGGACGAGGTCCTTGACGTCGTACTGCAGCGACGACAGGCCGTCGGTGGCGAAGCGTTTCTTGCCCTTCCGTAGCAAGTCGAACCTGCAGCAGGGAGCGGCGTCAGCGTGCTTCGCTGCACGGGCGACTGGCACAAACCCAGCCACGGCCTCACTGCGTGGGCCGTGCATACGAGAGTATGCACTGTTTCTATCAATGTGGGATTCATGGCAATGTTAATACAAGGGACAATGATTCAACTTATAAATACAAGCACATCAGGTCTGAAAATTATGTATTTACAATCATTATATGTCATAAAATGGCTAGTGCGGAGGAGAGCCGCGGTGAAGGGTCAGCAAAATCTGATGACATGGGACTTTCAGTGAGAACGTGTGTGTGTGTTGGGGTTTAAGGGCGCTTCAGCGACTAGGCTATGACGCCAGTGGGAACGTGGCCGAAGCGAAAACGAAACGTGTTGTGGAGCGGCAGGTGCCACCTTGAATGCGTTCCGGTGCGTCCAGTCATGGGGCCTGACTGTGAACGTGCCCACACTGGAAGCTCAGGCATTCGGGCGGTGTGCGCTCAAGCTCGGCGGGTGAAGGCCAAACTGTACCGACCTCTGGCGGCAGCCCTCAGGGCACCGTTCACTCACAGCGGCCGGCCCAGGACTCCTACCCTGGGCACCTTCGGCCGACAACGACAGGTCACGTCCAGCACCTCTCCAGCTTGTAAAACCAGAACAGGGTACATATTTGGAACTTACAGCAGCCCCATTAGCTTGGCAAATGTACGCCCCAAATCTGAACCAGAAGTACAGCTGCTTTAAAAGAAATACGCAGGATACTAGTGCAGAAGCGGATGACGGGAGTGGCAGGTTTAGCGGCACTCGTCAGTACCTGAGACGACCAGCGCGCTGGGTCGCAACGTGCTGAGAACGGGGCAGGAGCTCAGGAGCAGGTCGCAGGAGTTTCCTCGGCAGGAAGTGCTGCACAGGAGCGGTAATGGCAGGACAGGGACGCCCGGAACGGCTGGACGGCGACCACACACCGTCAGACGCACGCACGACGGCAAGGACGCCGAACAATTTATCATAACATCCGTAAAGGGTAGGGCAAAATTAAATTGATTTACCCTTAAAAGGAGTCAAACTATTTTTTTGGCGGCGGCGCAATACTGCTCACCCAGTCTGCAAACCAAGCGCAAATAAGGAGAAATAGCTTTAGGTACTCATTAACATACACGAAGCATGAGGAAAGTTCATCGGGGTACACCGTAATACGCCTGAGGCATTGAACGGGCTAAGACCAAAACTCCCCGCTCCTTAGATAAACGTACTAGGAATTTAATAAATAAAAAAACATCTAACACAATGCAATCGCACACCAACTCAAGGAGAACTAGCTCATTATGGGCTCCATGACTTCATAAAAATGAATATTAACACGGTAGATATAAATGTGATAAACATATTAAAAGCGAATGAATGTTAGAATTTTTGGGTGAGCGAGGTACCAACTGAATTGACGTCGATTTCATCCGGCTAGAAGGGATAACGAGGATCACATGACGCGGGTAGCGGGGAACCACCAGGACACTTAGATGAGCGGGAACACTTTGTCACCTACATCTATGTTAGGTAGCATATGTCATTGACGATATTTCCCACACAGCAAACACCACAAAAAATTCCATCCATAAACCGTGTCCTCATTGTTACAAAAAAGCCAAGGTGGGCGCCTCTACCAAATTGTCTAAACCACTACGGCTACTTCCGCGACCTCGGCTAGTTGAAACCGCTGCCGCTACTAGTGCAAATTGTGTTCAAAATTACAAAACAGCTACCCGCTACTCGGCTATCGCTACTTTTTTATTATAACGCGCCTCTGAAGAGATATCCAAAAATGTCTTCCATTGTTCTTTTTAATGCATTTCGAGGACAACTACTGCTTACCCGTATATTACATCCAAAACTAAGTGTTCTTATAAAAACAGACTGTCGGTAGCGGTAGCGTTTTTGAACTATGAGAAGTATGCTACCCGCTACTCTTTGATTATGGGTACCGCTAGCGCTACTCCGCTATCATTTGGAGAGTTCACAAGTAAAGGAGTAGAGGACTTGTGGCAGACCGCCCGGCTCTGCAAAAATGATTATTTAGATAGTTTGTTTGAGGATGACAATAATAAATGTACAGGCCTTGTGCTCATAGGACAAAAAATGATTTAAAATTAGCTGGCTTTTTAATCATTAGTTCCTTTGACACAAAAGAACAAGGCTGTTTTTTTAATTTCTTAAAAAACATTTTCAATTACAATATGAAAGCGATACTCTGATTGCCGAAACGCGCGCCAAATGTAAATCCCAGTCTTAAAACAAACACCTCAAAATGCCAACAGGCAGTTGCCCGACTCCTGGATCGTTTTGTCCTCTACAGCCCTTAAGCAGACTAGCTGCAGAGACGCTCGCTGCTGGGCGCCGTTAGCTGCAGCA
Source organism: Lepas anatifera (assembly GCA_034440635.1). Classification (NCBI taxonomy): domain Eukaryota; kingdom Metazoa; phylum Arthropoda; class Thecostraca; family Lepadidae; genus Lepas; species Lepas anatifera. Next base: position 491,290 of record JAOTON010000481.1, on the reverse strand, counting down.
GACTGCGGGCGCCGGCGGCCGTACCGTTTGGGGTTGAGTTTGGACTGTTTGTGGCGGACCATGGTGTAGCGGGCGATGTTGGCCGGGTAGCGGGCGATGTGCAGGTGGTGGAAGGCCAGCCGGTTGTACATGTCGTCGTCCTCTCCGCCCCAGCCCCAGTACTGGTTACTGAAGCCGTTCACCTTCTGGAACTGCTCCCGGTTGATGGCGGCCACCCCGCCCACCAGCTGGGCGTACGGCAGCCTGCCGACGCGCCGGGAGTGTCAGACGCGCGCCACCGGCACACAGGCGTGTCGAGAGCGTCAGACACGCGCGCCACCGTCACACAGGCGTGTCGAGAGCGTCAGACACGCGCCACCGTCACACAGGCGTGTCGAGAACGTCAGACACGCGCGCCACCGTCACACAGGCGTGTCGAGAGCGTCAGACACGCGCCACCGTCACACAGGCGTGTCGAGAGCGTCAGACACGCGCCAACGGCACACAGGCGTGTCGAGAGCGTCAGACGCGCGCCACCGGCACACAGGCGTGTCGAGAGCGTCAGACACGCGCCACCGTCACACAGGCGTGTCGAGAGCGTCAGACACGCGCCAGCGTCACACAGGCGTGTCGAGAGCGTCAGACGCGCGCCAGCGTCACACAGGCGTGTCGAGAGCGTCAGACACCCGCCACCGGCACACAGGCGTGTCGAGAGCGTTAGACACGCGCCACCGGCACACAGGCGTGTCGAGAGCGTCAGACGCGCGCCAGCGTCACACAGGCGTGTCGAGAGCGTCAGACACGCGCCACCGGCACACAGGCGTGTCGAGAGCGTCAGACACGCGCCACCGGCACACAGGCGTGTCGAGAGCGTTATACACGCGCCACCGGCACACAGGCGTGTCGAGAGCGTCAGACGCGCGCCAGCGTCACACAGGCGTGTCGAGAGCGTCAGACACGCGCCACCGGCACACAGGCGTGTCGAGAGCGTCAGACGCGCGCCACCGTCACACAGGCGTGTCGAGAGCGTCAGACACGCGCCACCGGCACACAGGCGTGTCGAGAGCGTCAGACGCGCGCCAGCGTCACACAGGCGTGTCGAGAGCGTCAGACACGCGCCACCGGCACACAGGCGTGTCGAGAGCGTCAGACGCGCGCCAGCGTCACACAGGCGTGTCGAGAGCGTCAGACACGCGCCACCGGCACACAGGCGTGTCGAGAGCGTCAGACACGCGCCACCGGCACACAGGCGTGTCGAGAGCGTCAGACACGCGCCACCGGCACACAGGCGTGTCGAGAGCGTTAGACACGCGCCACCGGCACACAGGCGTGTCGAGAGCGTCAGACGCGCGCCAGCGTCACACAGGCGTGTCGAGACGTCAGACACGCGCCACCGGCACACAGGCGTGTCGAGAGCGTCAGACGCGCGCCACCGTCACACAGGCGTGTCGAGAGCGTCAGACACGCGCCACCGGCACACAGGCGTGTCGAGAGCGTCAGACGCGCGCCAGCGTCACACAGGCGTGTCGAGAGCGTCAGACACGCGCCACCGGCACACAGGCGTGTCGAGAGCGTCAGACGCGCGCCAGCGTCACACAGGCGTGTCGAGAGCGTCAGACACGCGCCACCGGCACACAGGCGTGTCGAGAGCGTCAGACACGCGCCACCGTCACACAGGCGTGTCGAGAGCGTCAGACACGCGCCAGCGTCACACAGGTGTGTCGAGAGCGTCAGACGCGCCCAGCGTCACACAGGCGTGTCGAGAGCGTCAGACACGCGCCACCGTCACACAGGCGTGTCGAGAGCGTCAGACACGCGCCAGCGTCACACAGGCGTGTCGAGAGCGTCAAACACGCGCCACCGGCACACAGGCGTGTCGAGAGCGTCAGACACGCGCCACCGTCACACAGGCGTGTCGAGAGCGTCAGACACGCGCCAGCGTCACACAGGCGTGTCGAGAGCGTCAGACACGCGCCACCGGCACACAGGCGTGTCGAGAGAGCGTCAGACACGCACCACCGGCACACAGGCGTGTCGAGAGCGTCAGACACGCGCCACCGGCACACAGGCGTGTCGAGAGAGCGTCAGACACGCACCACCGGCACACAGGCGTGTCGAGAGCGTCAGACGCGCGCCAGCGTCACACAGGCGTGTCGAGAGCGTCAGACACGCGCCACCGGCACACAGGCGTGTCGAAAGCGTCAGACACGCGCCACCGTCACACAGGCGTGTCGAGAGCGTCAGACACGCGCCAGCGTCACACAGGCGTGTCGAGAGCGTCAGACACACGCCACCGTCACACAGGCGTGTCGAGAGCGTCAGACACGCGCCACCGGCACACAGGCGTGTCGAGAGAGCGTCAGACACGCACCACCGGCACACAGGCGTGTCGAGAGAGCGTCAGACACGCACCACCGGCACACAGGAGCCGGGTGTGTTAGGCGCGCGCCACCGGCACACAGGCGCCGGGAGTGTCATTTGGAATCGAGCATGATGTAAAGAAGGGATGGCCAATGAAAAAAATGTCAGGGCAGTGTCCGGAGCAGGACAAAAAAAAACGTTCCTCATAAATACCGATACGAAAAACGACCAAATGGAACGTGACCACACAATTTCAGTAAGGATGACAATAAGAAACATCTAGTTCTTGCAGGAATCATTCACGCTCTGCCAAAACCACCCACACCTTCAAATTTACAATTTCGTCACGAACAAATTAATTAAATAATAGTGGTGCGACACAACCTCGCCCTTGAGCTAAGTGCCTGAGCGCGGGTTTCGATTTGGATATCCAGGTCCATGAGCTGTAGCGAAAACGTTTAAGCGAAACATGAAAACTTTAGGGAAGTTTCCCCTCAATCCCGACGAAAATAATACCTAAATAATACTAACAGACAAAAAAACCTAATCATTTCCCTCGTCCAGTCTCCTGCACCGAGCACTCCCACCGCAGTGAAACTCCCGCCCTAGCGCCATCTATGAAGCATGATACGCACTGGTACTTCATGGTGTCGACGGCGACGGACATGTGGCGCGGCTGTTGCGGGCACGTGTAGAGGTTCCGGTCGTCCTCCATCAGCAGGTCCACGTCGTGGAAGACAAAACACTGGAAGTCGTGCTGCTTGAGCGCCTCCAGGGCGCCGGCGTTTAGCAGGGAGGCCCGGTTGAACGGCTCCGTACCTGCGGGCGACACCAGCCGGCGGTGACGAGTCAGAACACCGAACCCGTACAGCAGGTATCGTACTCAGACAGACAGGACGCAGCGACGACGGCAGCCAGCCGATTTTAAAAGTGAAGGCCACGCCGAATAACAACAAAAAATCGTCCTGAAATGTGGAAGGTCCAACGTTTGGAGGGAGTTCGGAATGACACTGGTCGATTTGCTGTCCTATTTGTCTATAACATGGAATATTTTAGAGGAGATATTAAACACAGATATGCCCATGGTTGTAGAGGCGGATGTGCCGTACCGCACCAGTTGGTTTACGCATCACATCTGCTGGGGGTCGACTTCTGCAGTACCTGCTGAGGCCCGACACACCCGCTAGTGACCATTCATCCCGTGTAACAGTAGCTACTGTGGAGCTAAAACGGACAATAGCCGGTAGAAATCCACCGCATCCAGCGTGTCCTCACCACAAAAACTGTGAACCCTCCCACAACCACTGCACATAAACATAATACGTCTCCCAGAGGGGCCTGAACCTCTTGCAAGGCCCACACGTGTCTGAAATTTTCACTAACCCCGCTATAAAGTCCGTTGATTACAAATTTGATGTCAAAATAACCTTAACCAGAGTTCAAACTTCCCTCAAGTACCCATTAGTGCTAGATGAAAGGTTTGGACTACACTGTAGCACGCTAGCTGGGCGCATGCTGATATATGCCGCAATTAAAGAAAAACAGCAGGGCGAAACGTTATATATTAAACGATAGGTCAAGCTGGAATGAGGAGTAGAGACTGCCGGATACTGTACAAGTCATCCTCGTGTGAGGAGGTAGAGACTGATGGATACTGTACAAGTCATCCTCGTGTGAGGAGGTAGAGACTGATGGATACTGTGCAAGTCATCCTCGTGTGAGGAGGTAGAGACTGATGAATACTGTGCTAGTCATCCTCGTGTGAGGAGGTAGAGACTGCCGGATACTGTACAAAACATCCTCGTGTGAGGAGGTAGAGACTGATGGATACTGTACAAGTCATCCTCGTGTGAGGAGGTAGAGACTGATGAATACTGTGCTAGTCATCCTCGTGTGAGGAGGTTGAGACTGACGGATACTGTACAAGTCATCCTCGTGTGAGGAGGTAGAGACTGATGGATACTGTACAAGTCATCCTCGTGTGAGGAGGTAGAGACTGATGAATACTGTGCTAGTCATCCTCGTGTGAGGAGGTAGAGACTGCCAGATACTGTACAAGTCATCCTGGTGTGAGGAGGCAGAGACTGATGAATACTGTGCTAGTCATCCTCGTGTGAGGAGGTAGAGACTGCCGGATACTGTACAAGTCGTCCTCGTGTGAGGAGGTAGAGACTGATGAATACTGTACAAGTCATCCTCGTGTGAGGAGGTAGAGACTGCCGGATACTGTACAAGTCATCATCGTGTGAGGAGGTAGAGACTGCCGGATACTGTACAAGTAATCCTGGTGTGAGGAGGCAGAGACTGCCGGATACTGTACAAGTCATCCTCGTGTGAGGAGGTAGAGACTGCCGGATACTGTACAAGTCATCCTGGTGTGAGGAGGTAGAGACTGCCGGATACTGTGCTAGTCATCCTGGTGTGAGGAGGTAGAGACTGATGGATACTGTACAAGTCATCCTCGTGTGAGGAGGTAGAGACTGCCGGATACTGTACAAGTCATCCTCGTGTGAGGAGTAGAGACTGCCGGATACTGTACAAGTCATCCTCGTGTGAGGAGGTAGAGACTGATGGATACTGTATAAGTCATCCTCGTAAAGGAGCTAGAGACTGCCGGATACCGCCATTGCCTCTGCAGTTTCCTCAAGGCGCATTCATCTCTTAAGAGGTAATAACCCATATTCAGCCAGGCAGTGAAAGTTGTATGATATAGGAAGGGCAGCAAATGACGTAAAATTTATAGGAGATATTCATGATCACATTTGGCGAACACATTTGGATGATTTTTCCACTTTGTGAAAGTATTCCTCGGCAATCATTCGAGTTCAGCCAATTTCACTGACCTCTTACGAATTTTAATGCTTTGAAGTGTGGTTCTGAGTGTGCTAGCCATTATTGTATACAAAATTAACCGATAATCGCTCATAATGATCCAAAGTAATAAAAAGGGCCAAAGAGTATATTTTAATATTTCAACGCCGTTTCTAGGTCAAATAAAATTTTGAAGTTAAAATTCCATTTCCACTTTTGATTTTTTCGTTCAAAACATCTGACGAAGACACGGCGTTGAAACATTATAATATTCGGCCCTTTTGATTACTTTGGACTATTAATAGCGATTATCGGTTAATTTTGTACACTATTACGAATTAATTGTGCAAGAGCACACGGTATCCTCGCTTAGCATTTGCACGAAGAGGACTGCAAGAAGCTGTGGCATTTCAAATGGTCAGTGTATCGGAAAATAATAGTCGGCCAGGGCGAGGAGGCCGTCCGTTGCCACACCCACAATATTGGGCTGAGCGAGACCTCATCAACACCAGATCGCTACTGACAGGTCTGATAGAACAATGGAGGTGTCGGCATGGGGGAAACCCGAGTAAACCAATCCTCCCCTCCCTCCTGTACGCTCTGGCTCTGATCATCCCATTCATGGAGGGTTCACCTGCTGACCAGGCCGTGCCGAATCGCCAGGGCAAGCTGTGCTGGGACCAATCGCACTCTCTGGCCGGGCACACAAAGCCTTGGCAGCTGACGTGCCCTAAAACTCCGATCATCAGCACTCCCCGGCGCGCCATGACGACGACGAGGGACCCATCGCAGCGTGGAGGATCCGTGGCACTATTCGGAGAAGCCTGGTGGATGATGTTATTAACGGATTTCCGGAATTATTTCTCATCCACTGAACACTTCAGATTCAAGTGACGACTGAGCCTCACTCCCAGATAGCTCGGCTACATTTCCCGATAACCGCGTTCGCACTGTGCAAACTGCATCTATGACATCACCGATTCACAAGCGGCGGCGCTGATAGTGAAGTGATTCACTTCACAGGCTTTATTTGAAGCCCTCCGGCGGCCCTGACGATAGCTCTACACACGGGTGACTCTAAAGCAGCCTTACCGGCGCCCATCAGGTCACCTCCTCTCCATTCCTGTCGGTTGGCACCAGTATCTGGAATTGAACCTCCATCTGAGATGTGAGGGACGCCTACCCGGGGTCGCGGGATGATTGGCTCAGTGGATACCATCCAGGTCTCCGAAGTCACAGGTCCCGGGTTAAAGTCCCACAGAGCCTCTGTTGATCTAGTCCTCCAGACCCCCCCCAACAGGATGAGAAATGGCTGGGCCGTATAACCATGGCGGTTCGTGTGCCGTTAAACCTCAACAATTGCTATAAATATCATGCGAGCCCGGGGTCGAAATCGGAGATGCCACACTTACCCCTTCACTCCGGAAGGAATGTCTCAAGGGAATGTACCACTTGTCAGAATTCCAAAAGACTATTCATGGAAAACATAGGCCTGGAAATAAGGAAACTACACTTTCAATCACTTAAAACAAAGTATCACTTTTTGCTACCCTGGATTGACCTCGGCATTGGGTGTCATCATGGGTCGGCCGCTCGCGGTATCTAACTTTGCGACAGCGATGCCACCGTTAACAGTTATCACGTAACGCCCGTGGCCAGACGGCAAGGAATTCCTTCATGGTTTAAATTAGGGCCCAAAGGCCTTTAATGTGAACTTCAAATTGTGTGGAAATTCAATACAGAGAGCTTTCAGCAAAACGAAATATGTCCATAGTGGTTTCCCGATACGCTCTAAAAAACTGTTATCTCTTCAAAACACATCATAAAAGTGGGACACTCACTAAAGTAGCACGCATCCGTACTCAATGTTCGAAACAAAAACAGGCTCGAATAGAGGAATAGCTTCTCCCAAAATAAGCTCGACAGTGTTGAAGAGGTCGACCTATACAAAAAGAAGCAGCATACCAGTCCAGTCCATAACACTGAACATTAGCATTGTAATAACCGCTGATAATCCCCACCCCGCCCCCACCCAAAAAAACATCGCCTGTAGAAACAAAAACAGACCCCTCCACCTACCACCTAGCGCCCCTCGGCGCAATACCACACGGTGACAAGCTCGCTGACAGTGAGGACCGCAGGTGCGGGCGGTCCAGCGCTCCCAGCTGAGCACGCAGCTGGACGTGCAGCGCCCGGGGAGGTAATTGGCACGGCGCCCACACTTGTCGCGGCGACCAACCACCGTGTGTGCACACCATAGGTGTCACAGTGTCGCCACCCGTCTCCGGCGATCGTCAACCAACCGACAACTGACACACGCACAGGCCCCCGGCGATCGTCAACCGACAGACGACTGACACACGCACCGGTCCCCGGCGATCGTCAACCAACAGACAACTGACACATGCACAGGCCCCCGGCGATCGTCAACCAACAGACAACTGACACACGCACCGGTCCCCGGCGATCGTCAACCAACAGACAACTGACACACGCACCGGTCCCCGGCGATCGTCAACCGACAGACAACTGACACATGCACAGGCCCCCGGCGATCGTCAACCGACAGACGACTGACACACGCACCGGTCCCCGGCGATCGTCAACCAACAGACAACTGACACATGCACAGGCCCCCGGCGATCGTCAACCAACAGACAACTGACACACGCACCGGTCCCCGGCGATCGTCAACCAACAGACAACTGACACATGCACCGGTCCCCGGCGATCGTCAACCAACAGACAACTGACACACGCACCGGTCCCCGGCGATCGTCAACCGACAGACAACTGACACATGCACAGGCCCCCGGCGATCGTCAACCAACAGACAACTGACACACGCACCGGTCCCCGGCGATCGTCAACCAACAGACAACTGACACATGCACCGGTCCCCGGCGATCGTCAACCAACAGACAACTGACACACGCACCGGTCCCCGGCGATCGTCAACCAACAGACAACTGACACACGCACCGGTCCCCGGCGATCGTCAACCGACAGACAACTGACACATGCACAGGCCCCCGGCGATCGTCAACCGACAGACAACTGACACAATGGTAGTGGGTCAGCGTAGCTGGCTTCCACGCAGCCGACCCGGGTTCAAGGCCCGACGGCTTCCCTGAACAAGGAGCACGCTGGATCCAGAGAAACCCTGCCAACAGGGAAAGAGTTGGCGATGCGATGTGACCCTGGCAGTTGGTGCGTCGATAAGCCCCAAAATTATTAGAGGTCTCCGAGTTATCACGTGATACAAACGGGGCTGGCAAACTAGGTTTATGCAAGCCACTGGCATAAACCTGGTAAATACCGGTATTTACCAGGAAAAAGTGGCAAAAAGTGGCAAAGAGCATTAAACTGACAATGATAGATCAGAAAGAAATTTAACACTCACCCCACTGGGGTCCCTGGCAAACGCTTGGAAATAAAATCACAAGTTTCAACGGAAATACGTACCTCCCGTAGCATCCTCCTAGAAACTGTCGTCTTGCAGCTATTATTTCATTTTATTCATACGAGAGCCAGGTGATCAGTAATTTTCGTTACGCGAGCGCGAAGCACCTATTGAAAAGGGCCCTCCTTTCAGGCGGCACCGTGGGTGGCTAGTATTTTCCGCTCCCCACATGTCTAAAGAATTGTTGTTCGAGCTGAGCCTGACCGGAAGCAAGTAGCTGTAAAAAGTACGACGAAGCTTTTTGTAATAGATTCTTCTCAAAAAACAATGTTCGATCTAATTTGAAAATGGGGGTTCATATCATGAGCGTCGCCAACGGAAACAGTAAAGGGGCCAGCCAAACTTCAACCTCATGCTGACAACAAACTTACCACGTTAGGACAAAAAAAACTTCGGATTTGGGCTCCTTGTTGCGTTTCGCACCGGCTGGTTATAAGAACATCTGATATTCTTCCATTTTGACTAAGATCAGGAATTGTTTATCAATAAGTGGGTCCGACGCCTGGTGGAATAAGAGGAAATGTACTTTAACTTAGTTTCTTTAATCAAACCTCAGTACCCCTATTCAATATATGCATAAAGCGATACGAGCAACATGTGCCAGGCAGGCACATTGTGCCTGCTACCTGGGCTCGTCGTGCTTGCTGCTGGGGGGCTGTAGTTTAATATCTTTAAAGTGCAGGACTTAAATATTCTCTTCCATTAGCACTGGGTGTCACTTCTTTAAATTTTCATTGAGGCGATTATCTATACATATGCTGGGCGCATTTAGGCATTAACATGCTAATTGATGCTGTATCGTAGGTGTACGTGTACATGTTTCAATGGTTGGTGCGTTTCAATGGTTGGTGCTGATTATTCTGCTTTGTGTGATAAGGAGCGATCCAACAGTGGGAGCACCAATACATTATCGATACACCATACATAGTGTAGAATTAGTTTAAAGTCAACTGCTGTACCGTAATGGGACTGAAAAAATCAAAATGGACTGAAAAAATCAAAATAAGCCTTTAACAATTATTTGACTCAACTATAGGATTTCCAGATATATTTCAATCATATTTATTACTTCTTTCTGGGTCTTACTAGCCAAAAGTCGAGAAAGACAGCCAAGCGACGAGGAATTCTTCTGAAGGAAAACAGCACTGCTTCACCTTTGTTAAAAGTGTTTAACGTCGAGTTGAAGACCTTTATTTAGGTTTAAGAGTGTAAAAGATCTTTTGAACTATAGATAATAATTACACACTTTTTTATTCTTAACCAATATGGCAAAAAGTGACAAAAACTGGCAAAAAACTAGTTGATGTCAGCCGGTTTTTACCATGGTAAATACTCGTAAAACCACGAAGTGGCAAGAACTTGCCAACCCTGGATACAAAAAATACCATAGTCCGGACCAGACTGCTGTGACCAGACACTTACCAGGTAGAACTCCTTTCCTTTTGAACTTTAACCTTTTCCAACAGTATCGACACTTCCCGACCAGGTGATACCCACGTCCCGACACTCGATTCAACAACGCACGCACCTGGCGGGAGTCCAGATCACGAAATCACCTCACATCTGCGGCATTCACATCCCCTGGCTGAGGCATTTCCGGCCTTTCTCGTACCCAATAACCCAAAATCTGGCCACCCCTTGGCATGCAACCCTACTCATTCAAGTAAGCTAGTCAGCTTTTCTCGGCACTGGCACGAAACTGAAGCTGAAAATCGGACCAGTTTCCCACCGCATGCCTGGGGGAGCAGTGGTTCTGCGCATAACTGGAGGAGACGTCTTATCGATGGATCACAGTTCTGGGTGTGTTGGCACAAATACGGTTAAACAAACTCGATGAAATACTAAAATTTAGGAGAGCCTACACCAGATCCCCACCAATGTGTGCGGGATCGCTAGTCCCGGAGTGACCGTTCCGCCACCTACCGTCCTGCTCCACGATGAAGATGCCGTAGTCCAGCTGCTGGCGCTGCAGCACCGGGTGCATGTGGTAGAGGAATATCCGCAGGTGCTCCTCCCGGTCCCTGCAACAGAACACAGCAGTGTCACCGGCAGATCTGCTGAGGAGACCACTGGTCGACGGAGGCCGGGGGCTTACACGGTCGCCGCCGCTGCCGCTGATGATGATGATGAGCGTTCAACACACGCACTGAAAGGGGGAGTCTCGGAAGCCCCCAATTATTTTTTCCGAGGTGGCAGGAGAACCGCTCGAAAAAAACACTTGAGCGCACTAGAGATAATTCAACGGCGCGTTGATTGAAGAAAAATAAAATCGGTCAAAAATATTTTGCCCAACAGGCTCTCAAAGTCGGACCTATATTTTGAGATCACCAGAAACACGCAGTCGCACCAGTTCACCTACAGTGGAGACCCAGTGGTGACGTCATAATGTCATATAAACGAGATGGTATGTCAAGATCACCTCACATAACGCTCAAGGTCAAAGGTCAAGGTCATACCAGCATTTTTAAGGTTATTGCCCAAATGCTTCCCATCAAATGGCGTTACGCAATATGACGTGCATTAAGTTATGACGAAAGGTAACCCAATGTAAAGGTAAAGGTCAAAGTATATGGGTCAATGTCATTTCTCATTTCCCGTCCAGCGGTTGCTGTACTGCTCGTTATAGTGTGCATTATAGAGAATATACTGCATTGCATACTGATGGGTCGTTTTCGAGATCTCAGGGGTAGAGAGCGTACCCCCCTGCGCCCCTCCAGTGCGCGTAAGTGCCCGATCCCTCTCCAGTGCGGGTGTTTAATCGCACCCAGAGACACATCCCATTCAAAGAGAGAAATATAGAGCTGCGTTGTTACTTTCCATTATTTCTGCAACTGCCCGTCCCAGTGGTACGACCGGAAGCTTTTAACGCCAAGTAGTTGGATTGTCTAGTGTTCCCCCAGCCTGGCGCTAATTTATTGACAACTGTCAAATGACAGAGTTTTCAGCGGCAGACACGCTCTATGTTCGCAATATCTGATTTCGTTCCAACCAGAACAATCAATCGTAAGTGTCTCCGTGGTTTAATGATGCACTGTAAGCAACACTCCTCCTACAGAAAACATATCTTTAGTGCTAAGTCCTACTGCAAAAAACATGCTATGGGCCTCATTTAATAAAAGGCGTAACTTGTTAAAGGTGTTACGCTGGTGTAAATTTCGCTGCACTTGAATGAGGCGCAGAATATTCACGATCCTGTTCCATAAAGCAGACATCATGTACGTAAAAACATTTATTCTTAAGTTTTGAATCTCAAGTAAAAATACTGTTGTGAAAGACAGTGTCATAAAAATGTAAAATAAGCTTGAGGGTGCTAAAGTTCTTCCTAGCATAATATTGAAGTGAGAGTTGCTCATGTGAAACTGAGCTGACGTATAGAGTTATATGGTCATTTGGTGTGACATCAAATGATAATAGCTATTGATGCAAATGAAAAGGAAGGGTGACATTTTTACTTTTTATTTTGACTTCCCGCTGTGATTTCGACACTTTCAGTCTAGGGGAGTACAGAACCCTAGATAGGCACTGCCACGGTTGTATGGAGTCTATGTAGGGTAATAATTCAATTTAGGTTGGCTGTAACCTACAAAATCCGAGAAGGTATATTCACCGAGACTTTTGGCTAAAATGATGACACAGGTATGTACCTAGGTACTGGCATCTATTATTCAAAGATGTTGGCTAACTATTCCCGGCCCAGTTTCACGAAATTATCAGGTTCGCAACCCTTTCGTAGTTCACTGTACCCTTCCGGCTTCACCACAATGGCCTTGGGTTTTTCACTTTTCACGTTTGCTGAGTTCAATGCGGTGATGATAGATTTTACAGCAAGCAAAAGGAGGACCTCGTAAAAAATGCACCGTATTTTTGGGTCCATTACTTTTTACAATAACCTCTGTCACCGACGCGCTTTGTTCGGTCACATTTTAAAATTTCAAGAAAAATGAACAATGAATCAAGGAAGAGCAAATAAATGATTTTTTTCAACTGACTAAATACAAATGTTTTCTTCTCTTTTTCCGGACCACCACTGAGGCTATAAATAAAAAGAGAAATACATTTTTAGCCTCAGTGTTGGTCCGAAAAGTGAAAATACTTATTCAAGTATCGTATATCATTAGCCGAGAAAAAAGAAGAAAGACAAGGGGAAAACCGTCACTTATCAAACTACCTAAATACAACTATATGTCTATATAAATGTTAAAAAATAAGTTATCTAATCTACTTAAAAGGGTTTTATCAAATTCATTTCTATTCCGGAATGGGGCGTAATTCACGCTGTATTTCATATCTAAGCCGCTTTCGCGTGAAGCTCGCCACTCTTTATGAAACGTGATTCTGTGTGCAGCCTAACTTTGAAGGTGAGTGTGGTGTAAAATACGTCGTATTTGCACACCTTTTATGAAATGGGGTCAAGGAGAATAAAAGTTTCATCTCCAGGATTCTGCTCCAAAGAGTCTTGTTTTATATATATCATGCTTTGGGCACCCGTAACCACTGGTGAGCCGGGGCACCTTCATCATTTCCCTTGCGCTTTCTTCCTTAATTGGAATGTGGCACCTTGGTCGAATCCTGGAATTTAGTGTAATTAGGCGTACTTTTAGCCGAAAATAATGAAACCACTCATGATTTCTCTGAAAAATGTACAATAAGCTCAATATTTTGATTTTTAAAATACTCCCCTAGGAAAAGAAATAAATATCTGTCTGTGGATGATGTCATGATCTGGCAACCACTACCATACTCGAAACGCTCCAAGGGCTTCGATTGGCTGATGCTCATCGTGACGTCAGAATATCTCGTCACACCAGCAGCTCATAACAATGGCCGCCTAGCGTGAGGTACATATCGGGTAGGCTTTACCTTTTTCTCTACGGAAATATCGAGTTCCAAGACAAATGATATATGGAGTACCGAGTTTTCCGACTTGCTTTACAACTTGGCTATCTCAGTTAAAATCACGTTATAAAGGTGCCACATTCCCTTTAATAGACAACTTTCCATGCAAAATCAAGATAATGTTCGTAGATGATTTCATGTTTTTAGGTGGCGTAAAAGTTGACTAAAAACAGCGGCAATTGCAGTGTTACCTCGATCGTGTGCATCCTTGCTCCGTAAATCTCCACATCGGGAACACTCCCCAAAATCTGCCGAAGGAATTTTACTACTGGGCATAATCATATCCTATGATATGATGCGCATATAATGTCACATCATATAATTAGCCTATCATCTCATATCATGCAACGATCATATAATCTCACGTCATATAATGTTTATATCATATAAGCTGGAGAGTAAGTCACCATTCTCCAACCGGTCATGAAAAATTTCAAGTGGGGGAAAACACTGGCATGATCTGACACGTTCAATCAAAAGTGCCTAAAACATAACTATACTTAGCTGAATATTTCTACTTCTGGTATATTAACCAGCATACGATTACACCAACAACATCGTGGTGTAATCTGGACAAGTGCAGCGAAATCGTAATCAAATGAATTCTGAAATAGCGACAAGTCACAGTCATTAAAATGCTACATGAACAATAGCTCATTCTAGGACAGACGTCGGTCAATATAATAATCCACTGGGCAGGGCCACCTCACTTCGACTGGAAACTACACTGGCATTCCTCTCAGAAGCCGGCAGTTTTAACAGCCGGGTCAACTGAGACCGTACATTCGCATTTTTTTACGGTGACAATGCAGACGGCCATACAACTGTCAAAGCTGTATCTCCGAGAGATCCCACCGCCCCGAGTCACTCCCGCAATGACGGGTTATTTTGAAAACCGATTGTTAACGTCCCACAAAGCACAGGGACGGCCGCCCCGCTCCGGCCGCCCTCTCACCAGTCAGTTGCCAGCCGGCCTACGTCAGGTAAATATTGAGCGCCGATGCGTCTCAGGAGAGCTGATCCCAAGCCATCATTAATGCACTGCCATTAAACGACTTTCTGAGCAGAAGACCGGGGGTCGACCCTCCATCTGCTGCGATACCTGGGCGGCAGAACTTATTCAAAACATGGACCTCTAATCAAAAAGAAGTGAAACACGAGAGGTTGGCTTTTTAATAAGCTCTTAGAAAGCAACGATGGACACTTGTACAACCTCCCCAGTCATCAAAGCGTAGCACTAACTAAGAGGGATAGATCAGATTAAACTCACAGTTTTTTCATGAAATACCGCTCAATTCCTTACGAGATAGTTGTGAGCCCCTCACTTCGCTCTTCATACGTGGACGTGCATTTGTTATACTAGTTTAAAATAAATCAATTTGCGGGTTGTCTCCAAACAGGCCCAGAACTGCTCTCTGTCGATGTATGGTTCCAGGAATACCTAAAATCACAAACAATCATAAACAACCACGGTGATCTGTTTACAGAACGGTACAACGAAGCCATTGTCGCGCCCAGAGCTATACACATGTGGACAGCATCCCCCTAAAACGGCACTGCCAGTGGCACGGACGTCGAATGGGACAGTGTAGCTCTTGAAACCCAGAGGAGACGGCACCTAAAATCCCCGCCTTTATATCACCTGACAGCCCATCCCGCAACGGGCACTTCAGAATGGTCACTTCTGTTGGATGGGAACCCCATTCGGGTGTCTGCTTCCACACCGCCCCCTTCCGCCAATCGTGGCTAAAACGTGCATTGTATCAATCACGGTGTGCACAATGTGGAGGTTCCGTGGATATGAAATTATATCTCGTTGTTTGAATTTCGGGGTGATTATTAGCCCACGTCATGTTTCGTCACCAGGAAGTCCACTGGCCACTATAACCCATGACCAAAACGTAATTTCACAGTAGGAATGCCTCCGTTCATACGACAAAATAACATCTTAAATTCATGGGTTTCTCTAAATTCCAGGGCCAAGCTGAGCTCTGGAGTAGATGATTCCGTGGATGGCTGGGCTCCATCACAAGCCTTGGCAACCAACGCAACCAAGGAATGAAGCGCACGAAAACAAAACATCCTATTATGCAGCCCATGGAAAACGTGGTGAAATACCTCCTACCAAGTAAGAAGCGATCTCACCTGTAGGGCACTATAATGGCTACACGATGACGGGCGACGCAGTCGGGAGGGCTATACCGGCCGCCCAGACGCAGTCGCTGAAACTCTTCCTGTCGCTCCAGCTCCTCCCAAGGCGGCGCTGTTCGCGGCACAGCCAGCGGCCCAACTGCCGGACACGCACGCTGAGTGAGAGCCAATGCCGACCACACACGCTGAGTGATGACCACTGCCGGTCACACACGCCGAGTAAGGACCAATGCCGGCCACATTTTACCATCAGGACGAGACCCATGTCACGCACACACCCAAACACCAAGCACAACTAGCGGCCACACACGCTGAGTGAGGACCAGACCAATGTCACGGGACACCAAGCACAGCTACCGGCCACACATGCTGAGTGAGGATCAGACCAATGTCAAGAGACACCAAGCGGAACTACGCCCACACACGCTGAGTGAGGACCAAACCCATGTCACGAGACACCAAGCACAGCTACCGGCCACACGCGCTGAGTGAGACCAGACCCATGTCACGAGACACCAAGCGGAACTACCGGCCACACACGCTGAGTGAGATCAGACCCATGTCACGAGACACCAAGCGCAATTACCGGCCACACACGCTGAGTAAGACCAGACCCATGTCACGAGACACCAAGCGGAACTACCGGCCACACACGCTGAGTGAGGACCAGACCCATGTCACGAGACACCAAGCACAGCTACCGGCCACACACGCTGAGTGAGACCAGACCCATGTCACGAGACACCAAGCGGAACTACCGGCCACACACGCTGAGTGAGGACCAGACCCATGTCACTAGACACCAAGCGCAACTACCGGCCAGATGCATGTCCGGTAAGATCGGGTTACAGACACGCTGAGAACCAGTACCGGTCCACCGCCAGCCGTACATTAGTCTCAGACGCACATTAGTCCGGAAGAGACAGGATGAGCTTTGTATACAGACTAGAAAACAACAGTCAAGTGGGGACCGACGCCAAACAAAGCTGCGGGATGAGAGGGACGACCATAGTCAGAACACCATTCTCTCGGGAGATAACCAAATCCGGGAAAGCGCGCTCGCCGAGGGAGATAAAGCACCAGGATAGTATCATAGAGCACCAGAGGTGGATTCCGACACCGAAATTAAGAGGCTATTGCTTTTATTTACCGAATAACTTTTACAATGCAGTCACATGAGGCTTGTGTCTAAAACATTTTACGTCGAGAATTGGAATTTCCTCAAATACTGTCTTTTCCGTTACATGGGTGGTATTTTTACACTGTCAGACGTCACTATAGGCTATCACATGCCATACCTGTCGTATCACGTGTATCAGTGACACGGCCGCAGTGAGTTCTCAGCGGACAGCGGTGACATGCCCCGATACCGGACACTTTATCTCAGCCACATGCCGCACAGATACGACCCCACGATGGGGCGGGCTTGTCAGTACCGGCGAACACGTGGCACTCCCGCCTGATGACACCGGGTCCTCACCACTGCTGAATAGTGGAGAGCGGCAGCCAGTACAGCGCACGGGGTCAAATGGGTCCGACCATTCATAACAGTGGGTACGTGGTTCTGTTATCTATGGTTAGGTGTGACCAGCTGGCTCCAACGCTGCCCCAAAAGCGCCTAGCGTTGCATTGATCTATTACGTATTCGGTGGTCACATGGGCTGGGATTTCTCCTATCGAATACATAATAAATTCGGATTAATGCATTCAAACAAAAGAAACACCTTCGTTCCCATTACGTTCACTTCTCGCCCCCTGACATGGGTCGAGTAGCGCTCCGCCTGACTCCGCTGCTTTGTGGTGTCCCGGGACCCATGTGGCCAGCAGAGGCCCTTGTATCACGCAGGAACCCTGTGATAAGAGGTTCTTCCTCTGCTTCTTCTGAGTACGATGGCAACAGGTGTCTAATTTCCTATCAATGGGACTGACCCGCCACGCAGTGTCGCAGGAAACCTTGGCTGACCACAGAGAGTCTGACTGTGGGCATCTGAGTCCCGCAACTGTTTAGGGGGACCAGCAGAACGGCGGATTCCATTTTCGAGAAGTGGTGCAAGATTTTCTGAGGGGCCCTTCCTCCCCAGGGGCGCCATCATCTCTTGGGGGCGCCTTTGCTATCCAATGGCGTTCTGCAGAAACTCTTGGACTCGGCGTGCGAGGGCACTTGGGGTGGTTTATTTCTAATATTCCGAAAAATAGGTATTTTAGATTTCGCGTAAACTCAGTCATATCGGATTGGCATCAGCAACAGAGTAGCATATCCCAGGATTCTGCGATATTCATAGCCTTGTTTGCAGTTATGACCAATGATATTGCAGACACTTCCCGCAAACATACGTCACGTGTTTTCGTTGAAGACTTCACAATATGTGTGACAGTGTCTACTACAGCAGCTGCGCAGGCGGCTGCAGCTCCTGACATATTGCAGCAATGGATCACACGCAATGGACTGAAATTTTCAAGTTCAAAGACATAGTGCATGCACTTTTATAATAGACATTGAGACCGAATACCCGATTTTGTAAATTCGCGGAAATCCGAGCGACGTTGTAGCAGAAACCAGATTTATCAGGCTCACACTCGATAAGCTTTCATATGTGCCACACCTGAAGGATTTCCGCAAAAAAATGTTTCGATACGCTGAAAATACTGAAGGTGTTGACGAGGATGAGATACCGTGCAGATAGAAAATGTTTCTCATGCTATACACGTTATACGCTTATCGCCTATATAACGTTATGCGCACGTTATACGCTCATTGTTATACGCTACGTTATAAGCTTCTTATGCTGTATAGATCACGTATTCGTCCGAAGATCGAGTACGGCTGTGTCAGAGCCGCATGACGAAATCCATGGAGCGAAGCGGATTGAGATATCTCAAGAGGCTCTATTCTGGCCGTTTGGCGGTTCTGACAGTTGATACCAGGGCTCTGCAATTGTGTAGGGTGATTGCCCTTTTACGCTAGACGCCTAAACTAAGGCCCCGAATTTAAATTCAAAATAGTTTTGAGAAATTTCTGGAACAAATGTTTTCAATTTTGCATTTTTATCATTTTTATTTCTTAAGCGACGAACTTGAAATTTGCCTCCTTTGAATAAGCAACAAGGCCACCTAAGAAAAAAGTTCGAACTGGTCCGACAATATTTATTACGCCAAAACGCAGTATTTCCAGTACAAGCAAAAAGATATTGAAATTTGACAGCCGACTTGTAAGCTCGAAATGTCAGAAGGCACGCTTCAGTTAGTTTAAAGACAGCCACGTGGAGGCAGCTACGTCAATTTTCTTGTGCTTAGGCATAGTTTCCAGTGGAAAACGTAAAATTCTGACCTAGTTTTTGCCATTTTGCCGGAGGACTACATTTTTGCTCATTTCATTTAAATCTTAATCTCTGCGATCTAATGCGCCGATTTGACTTTTCATTTCAAATAATGAAAGAATATTGCTTCCGCCTGATAATATTCGGAAATGGATATCGTGATAATAAAATTCATTGTCTTATATGTATAAATATGATTTTAGTAGAAAACCTTTATTAGCTTTTCGGTTCAGAGCACATGTCATTCACAAGCTCAGAATTGACATGGCTGAATAGGAAAATTAATTGCAGTCATTCAATTCATTTACACTACCCACTTATCTCCAACGGCTTTCGAGTAATTCGTCCGAAAGGGTATTTCAAGGAGCTAAATTTCTCGGAACATGTTTGCTTCTCACCATGGTTTCAAGTCCTCAAAATGAATGGAAGTGGATGCAATTTGGCATAAAGCTAGCTTAGGGTCCTGGGTCACCGATACAAGTGATGCTAGGCGAATCTAATGTTTGGTTCGTCTTCTAGAAGCAGCTTTATACCATGCCTTTTCTGTACGAACACAACACCCGGCGCCACGATCACGGCATCGTTTTGATTGCGTGATACCGGCCAGTGACCTCCTGACGGGTCACAGGTGTAGGGTTAGTGGGAGTCGGTACAGTGTGGCGCAGTGGTCTAGTGGGTAGAGGTCCTGTCTCGTGATGAGGGGTGCGCGGGTCGAATCCGGGGTTGACTGCGGGATATTACTATTTATTTCAAAGAAAGAATGATGGCACTGACCTACAGGCTTATGGAGAGATACATTGCGAATGAAATATGGTTGATTTCAGCACATTGTCATGCGGCTCTCCTGCGCCGGTGGGGGTTATCCCAGGTCGCAGACCGGGGTTGCGTATGAGGCCACTCCTTAGTCCGCGAAAAAGATTATCGATATGTCCGTCATCTCGCTATCAGAATAGTAACAGAAGCGTTCCAAGCTCACCCATAATAAGCATGCTAGTGTAAATTAGTGAAATACCGCACAAATGCGCAGTAAGATACTCGCTTGCATTAAGCCATTAAAAGGAATGTGGCACCTTTAGAACGTGATTTTAACTGAGATAGCCAAGTTGTAAAGCAAATCGGAAAACCAGGTGCTCTATATATCATTTGTCTTGGAACTCGATTTTTCCGTAGAAAAACTAAAACCTACCCGAAATGTACCTCTCATGTACCTCTGCCAGGCGGCCATTGTCGTGAGCTGCTGGTGACGACATATGCTGACATCACGATGAGCATCAGCCAACGAAGCCCTAAGTGTTTCGAGTATGGTAGTGGTTGCCAGATCAGACATCATCCAGAGGCAGATATTTATTCATTTTCTAGAGGAGTATTTTAAAAATAAAAGCATTGAGCTTGTTGTACATTTTCAGAGAAATCATGAGTGGTTTCATTATTTTCGGCTAAAATTACGCCTAATTACACAAAATTCCAGGATTTTACCAAGGTGCCACGTTCCCTTTAAAATAAGTCACCAACACGCCCCACGTACCAAACATTTTTTGGCGACGCCTTCCTCAGTCAGATAGACAGTGGCTCGCGTTTTGCAACCCGTCACCAGGGGTGAGAGTCTGTGCCTGGCTGGCACAGGCTGGTATCGACAGCAATCTCGTCGAACCACATGAAGCAGCTGTTATTGAACCATAGCTCATCTCGACAGTTAACACGAACACAACCTACGCCAACAAAGCAAAAATTTGCCTCCTGAACCGACGCGCCAGTATTTTATGAACTTGCTTGCGGAGCCGTTCGAAAACCATGTCTGTTTCTATATAGACGGTTGCAAAAGAAAGTACAATGGCACAGGGCGTCATTTGTTGGTGACGATGTTGAGAAGTTTTCTAGTTTGCCTTACGAAGGATCCATTTTTATTTCAGAGCTGTACTCCATTTTTTGCTGTTTGGACCAGGTGTCTAAGCTGATGGTGAGGAAGTTTGCGATTTTTACCGATTCGCTGTCTTATCTGCAGACATTGAAGCCATTTTATTTCTATAATGCGTCGTCACCTTGGCAGGCCATGCTGAAGATGACTGGATCTTCTGTGTGCACTGATTAGTCCAGTAGGAAGACACAGGCAGTTTGGATGGCTACCATCTCAGCCTGAAAACTCGAGCCGAGCGAGCCTGCTGGTCGCCTGAGCTCATGCTGGGCTCTGTCTGGTGACTCGATGAAGACCCAGCTCCCCCGCTCGTGACCCCTCCGTGCACTGACCCGTCGGTCCACACCCATGTGGCACATTGAGTCAGGGAAGCGAGGTGGGGAGAGCTACTCGCTTCTTCCGGACAGGTGGCGCTCCTGATGTCAGTGGGCCCACGTCTAGTTGAAGTGTGACTCACTCTCCTGATACCCACAGTGGAAGACGTCGAGGAAGGAAAGACTCGATGGGGAGGAGATGCCTGCTTGATCCCACATGTCTTTGCCCACCTGCCGCCACCCGGTCACCGAGGAGAGTCGAGAGGGCGCTGTCGCCTCCGCACGTCTTCACAGAGGGTCTTCAGGCGGCAGGGTATGGAATTTCACCAGCAGTCGGGTCGCGAGTACCCTTCGCTACGCGGGTAGTCTTAACTCGGCTGGGAGGGGGGGTGCATCCTGTGATGATACGCGCCGACGCTCTCATTTTGCGTTCCAGCAGCTCGACATGAAATGGCGGTGTGGCGTGGAGCCGCTGCGGCCGCTTACTCCATCGCTCCTCTCACGTAGCCAGTAGCGACGGTTCGGAGGTGCTGTTCGTGCAGCCCCCAGTTGCAGCCGGACAGTTGACGTAGGTGGAGATGCGGGGTGGACCTTCTCCCACAGTCTCTTACAGTGTGGACCGAAATGGAGGAGCCGATCGATGGTGACGCCAAGTAGCTGTAGGGTGTCTCCAGCAGTGACAGACTTCCCGTCGACCTTAAAATTGAAGGGATCGGCGTCTCTGGCCCACTGGGACATCACCAGTACTTGGATCTTGGCTCCTGATACCACCATTTTGTGCTGTCGGGTCCACTTCATGAGGGTGCCAGCAGCAACTTTATTGCGCCCGGTCCTTGGCGACTTGGATGTTGTTGCCCGTGCAGAAGGGAGCATCCGGGAACCGCGCAGAGTGCGTCTACCAGCCGAGCCACCCATACAAAATAAAACTGGCGATAAGACACTTCCTTACGGCAGGCCAGTTCGGAAAATGCGCTCACTGGAAAGCACACCATTTAGTTCCACCTGGACTCTTCGGTCCCGGAGTCACTGCCAAATCCAGGCCACCGTGCAATTTGACAGCCCCATCTACAGCAGGCGAACGCGTAGCAGGTGGTGGTCCACTACGTCGTACGCGTGCGCGAAATCAAACGCGACGAGGACGTATTTCTGCGCGGTCTGTCCATCGGGAGGGCGGCTGTGTCTCGATTTGGGCATGCACAGTGCACGCTCACCTCTTCTCTTAAATGAGTCCTGAACTTGACCTGAAGGCGATGGGTGATGGTATAAGTGGATGGTCAGTGACAAAATATACTCGTTTTATCAATCTGAATGGTCTTTTCACTTCGATCTGAACACTGCACATGATCATTAAACGTCAAATTACAGCAAATAAACGAAAAAAGTTATCAATTTATCAAGAGAGTACTTGGACACGTTGAAACTGTTTTCTTTTTATTCAAGTAGGGCCCATTTATGAAACACACATCCTATGGTATGATCTATTTCAGCATTCAATCACATGGCTACCGAAATTCTCTTAACACCTCCGAAATTTCACGCACAAGAGCAATTCTCCCATGCTGATGAATTGAAGAATATAGATAAAGGTCGATGGAAAATGCCCACATACTTCATTCTGTGTTTATCTTAACGTTTCAATTTTTTTTTTTTTTTTTTTTGTTTTTCTTTTTGTTTTAAAATTTTTTTTTTTTTTTATTTTATTAATTTGGTTTAAGTTTTTTTTTTTTTTTTTTAATTTAAATTTTTTCCTGGGGGGGTTTTTTTGGACAGCGCACAGGCCAGGTTCACACTCGGATTATTTTCAATGTCCTCTCACCATTATCTTACGAATCTTGGCCACGGGAAGCAAAATGATGCTATCATATTGATATTAAAATAAACTAGCCCCTCTTCACTAATAGAAAAATCCAGATATATACCTTATGTTCAGCTGTTGCATCTTCCCAAGTGTCTTGAATTTCTCCATGACCTAGTGGCAGTTACAGATTTTTCAAGAGGTGCCGAACAAAGTGTGGACTGAACTGTTTAGCAATTCATTCTTTCAAATATCACGCCAAATAGGCATCTTGCTTGGCTGGTACAAACTGTTATGGCTGGGAGAGGGTGGGATAGGACGTTGTTAAAATACGATCCACCAAAATGACGGCAACCGAAAACCGAATACCATAGGCGCCCTTTGGGGAAAAGTTGATGGTAACCCCCTTTCACCCTCCGCCTCCCCCCACCTTACTAAAATTCAGATCCGCCCACGCGGATCCAGGGGGGGGGGGGCCCCCCCCCCCCCTCCCTTCGCCCCCCCCAAAATTTTCCCCCCCCCCCCGAAAAGGGGGGGGCCCCTCTTGAAGGGGGCCTCCCCCCCTCCCCCAGGATGCGAAAAGGTGCCACCGATTTTTTTTCCCCCCTGGGGGTTTTTCGGTTCAAGGTGGGGCCGCCGGCCCCGGGGGGGGGCCCCCGGGGGGGGGGTCCCCTCCGATTGGCAATCCTGGATCTGCCTATGGATCCGTCACTGTTCAAGACAAACAATTCACAGAAAAAGCAGGAAGATATCAAGGAGGGTGGGCAAATAATTGATGATGCTAACAAATTGTTTAGTTAGGATAAAATAATTGCCCCCCAAGGGTGGAAAGGGGGCCCCTTTTTTTTAAAAAGAGGGGGGGTGTGCTAAAATATATCGTCAAGTCAATATCAAATTATCAACATTTAGTTTTAAAAAAAAAATTTTTTAAGGCAGTAATACAAGAGTGCTCTGTCCTTTTCTGTGGGTTTATGACACCCGGTAGGGTTCGTTTTAGCCTCAAATATGGCTTTTGTGGTATTTATTTGGCCATTTGGCCGCCCCGGTTGCTCGGTTCGTAGAGCGTCGGGCCCCGGCCCGCTGCTGAGAAGCATGCAGTGGCAGTGCATGTCCAGGCTTGAGATCGGTTCCCTGAGACGCTCCGGCGCTCAATCGTTTGCCCGACGTAGGTCGGCTGGCAACTGACTGATGAGAGGGTGACCTGAGCGAGGCGGCCATCCCTGTGCTTTGTGGGAGGTTAAACTTTGGCTTCTAAATCAACCCTTCATTGTGGGCGTTACTCGTTCGGGTGGTGGGGTCGGGGTCTCCGTGACAAGTCCCTTGAGGACTTTTATGAGACTCAGACTCCAACAGCCGTACTGGGAAGAACTTGGACGAAATTTATAAAAACAAGATTTTTTAGTGCAAATACAATTTGAACCTTTTGGCTTTTTCGCAAACCCCGGTTGGCCTTTTTCCGTTGAAAAACCGCAGTCCTGGGCAGCATCTCTAATCTTTAGAATATGGAATAACAAAAATTAGGAGACATTTTTTTAACACTAGCACGTCTAAATTTTATTAACGCCCCCCCAAATGGGGTTTGATCCCCGAAGACATTATAATGGCCAGCACAAGAAAATCTCCACCGCCCCCTCCACTGAGTTTTCCTTAAAAATGTTCTGCTGTCCTTTCCAGGGGGCGCCTTTCCTATCCATGGGTGCTTATTCTTTCCAGAGGGGCGCCTTTGCTCCGGGGGGCGCCTTTGCTATCCAGGGATGCCTGCTAACTAGGGGTGCATATGATATCAAGGGGCGCCGGTGATCTTCTTCGGAGGCGTCTCTGCTGTCCAGGAGGCGCCTGCGCTATCCAGGGCACCTATGCTATCCAGAGACCCGGATCCTTTACTCAGGGGCGGGCGCCTTTTGCTGTCCAGGGTGCCTGTACTAACCAGGGGCCATATGCTATCCCGGGGTGCCGTTGCTCTTCTTTAGGGGCGTCTCTGCCGTCCAGGGGTGCCTATGCTATCCAGAGGGTGTGTTCTATCCATGGGGCGCTTTTGGTATCAAAGGGCGTATTTGCTGTTTTGGGGGCGCCTATCCTATCCAGAGGCGCCCCTGCTGTCCAGGGAGCGCGATTGCTATTAAAGGGAGCTTATGATATCCAGAGGGTGCCTTTGCTCTATGGGGAGGGGCGCCTCTTAGTGTACAGGAGTGCCTGCGCTAACCAGAGGGCGCCTATGCTATTCAGGGCGTCGTTACCCTCAATTGGGGGTGCCTTTTTCTGTCCAGGGTCGCCTCTGCTGTCTAGAGGTCGCCTTTGCTATCCAGAGGGGCGCTTTTACTCAAGGGGTGGGCACCTTTTGCTGTCCAGGGTGCAGCTTGATGTCAGGGGCGCCATTCATATTTGAAAGTGTATTTTATTTTACACAGAGGGTACTACCCCTTCAGACAGGCGATGTGTCTGGTTTTCTTGACCAGCCGGGGGCGCCGGCAAAATCCGGGGTGCCACCCAAATCCGTGAGGGCCTCCCCGTACGAGGTCAAAATCAGGTGTGCAAAAATATACTATTGTACACCATCATTTTTCAAGGTGTGCAACTGCACACCCTGTCCTGCGGAATCCGCCGTCCCTGCCGCCGTTGTTCTCGGGAGGGGGGTTTCTCTCTTATCTCTCCAGGGGGCGCCTTTCTATCAAAGGGCGCCTATGTTGTCCAGGGGGCGCCTTTTTCTCTGCGGGGGCGCCTTTTGCTGTCAAGGGGTGCCTGTGCTAACCAGGGGGCGCATGTGATATCTAGGGGCGCCGTTTCTCTTCTTCGGAGGCGCCTCAGCTGTCCAGGAGGCGCCTACGCTTTTCAAGGGCGCCTATGCTATCCAGAGGGCACCTTTACTCAAGGGGGGCGCCTTTTGCTTTCCAGGGCGCAGTTTTGATGTCAAGGTGCGTCATTCATGTATGAAATTGTCTTTTTCACAGAGGATCCTACCTCTTCAGGTAGGCGGTAATTAGGCTTGATTTTCTCTGACCGGCCGGGGGCGCCGGCTGAGGCCTGGGGGCGCCTCCCTGGACAAAGCCAAAACAAGTGGTGCAAAAGATACTTTTGCACCACTTGAAAAAAATCGAGTGGTGCAACTGCACCACTTGCACCCTGGAATCCGCCGTCCCTGGGGACCAGCTGTGGCCCCATGGGCCCGCTTTTACTGTAGAGCCCAGCGTGAGATGACAAGGTGCCAATAATTGCTAACAGAGTCCTAAAATCCGTTCAGGTCACCTTTCTTTGCTTTTGGGGCCCCGCGATTGGGCAATATAGAGTCTTTGACTGGCCACATGAGGATCACAGCTACTAAAAGCTTTCATCCAGCATCCAGCAGCTTTCAATAGTTTGCCACCGGCGGTTCGGGATGGCTCACTCCTCAGCTTTAAAAGATCTTTGAGGAAACATCTATGCAGTAGAAGGATGTAGGAACCTGACATCGGCCCGAAGTATAGCTTCTAATGTCTTTTTGTTACAAGTGGATGCATGTGTCCCGGAGTGAATTTGTATGCTGTCTCCTACCGACCTGGGCTCACTAATAGCCATAGTAATGGATGAGTTCTGTGACATTGAAATAAATAAATAAATAAATAGAAGAGCCACGCTCTGGCCACACGGGTCTTGAAGGCTACAGTAGAAACCCGTCAGCAGCGGGAAGGGCCCGAGGTTGCTAAAATGACTTTAGCATTTATAAAAGATACTCGACTGTACACATATGGCCCAGCTGACCACAGCGGGCTCACAACTGCCGTAGGGCCGGATGCGAACGCGAACGCAGTTACAAGGGGCCGGATTTGGACGCAGGGAGCCCAGAGCTAACCTCAGGGGGGTCAATATTGCCTTCTGGAATCCCCTGTGGCTACAGGGGCTCCAGGTGGCAGGAAATCCGCCTGCGATTTCTGCAGGGGTCCGGCTGACGAACCGGCCACCCACGACTATCACAGTGAGTCCGGCTATGGTTACAGGGGTCCGCCATTGTCAGAAGCAACTGCCCTAAGAATGTGGTACGACATTTATTCTAAGGCATAAAACTCTGGTGAGAATGTGTGGTACCTATGTGTGTTCAGGGGCCCGCAAATAAAGTCAGGGGCCCGCGCTAGCTGAAGGGCTCCAGTTGCGGTGACAGGGACCCACGATTATCACGGGGGGCCCGCGTGTGTGGTTATGTATTGTGAAAACTTCTACATCTACGGTGAATTTTTTTTAATATCGGCGTAATGACTGTCAAATGATCAAAACAAGTGGTAAGGAGTGGGATGATAGCAAAAGCAGGTGGGATACTAAATCAAGCGAAAGTATCTCGTCGTGATTAGCAGCCCTGTAGTTTCAACTCACCAGCTGACCAAGAGAGTGAGAGTTATTCGGAAGCTTGGGTTGTGGGAACAGGAGTCTCTATAGGCCAAAAGACAGTCCGCAGCTGCTGCGGCAGTCCACAGGCGTGCTCATGACCGTTGCTCGGGGTCCGACTGACCAGAATGTTCCCACCGTTACTATACGGGGTCTAGCTGTGGTGACGGGGCCCCGATTTCCAGCAGGGGTACGTGTACAATGCAAGGTACCTTTCTATGCTCAGAGGGGGTCCGCGATTGCCAGGGGGCGCCCAGAAGGGGCACACGATTTTAAGCAATGGGTTCGTGGTTCAGGATTTCTGCTAGGGCTCTTCGAGCATTGGTGGGGCTCAAGCCCTAAAACACATATATGAAAAGTTGCACCCCTGCTCAAATCCGATCAAGAACAATGTCGTCCCACCATGTGAACACGTAGAAGTTTGAGGCTGACTGGTCGGGAGGCAACATCGTCATTGCTGGGACTCCAGGCAGTGGTACTGCGGCCGTTCCCTTGGGCTTCCATATGCTCGCTGACTCGGGGTAATAACAAGCCGACGGTGAAAAATATAGAACGAAACAAGACCACACTTCACGCTATGGCCTACGGCTGGAGGCGCCAACAGCATTTCAAGGAGCTCCGAGAGCCTCAGTAGCTCTATTGCATGCCAATGTGAGAAGGCATCTGCCTTCCCTACCGACTACCGGTAAAGGTGATGATATCCCAGAAATTTCAGGCAAGAGCCACTTCAGGCGATAACACTGTTGACAGCAGCCTCGACTCCATACTGAGCAGCTGATACCGCCGCCACCATATGACGGTCACGGCACTAGTAGATAACACCACACTAAAACTTATCCAGTGATGACGCCCCGACATTCAGGGGTATTCCCACCCACCGAAGCCACGCCTCCGTTACCGAGTCTGCAGCAGATGCGAATTGGTACAAGATCAATGCTGGCCCCGGGTGCCCGGTCGCCAAGCTGGTCCACTTCTCAGCTGTGTCGATACTGGAGCTGCCGGTGACAGACAGCCCGCTGGAGCGGAGAGGTTGGAACCAAGTGGTGTCGACCGGCCGCCGTGACGTCAGACGGGGGGTTATCGATGGGGCGG
Organism: Lepas anatifera; assembly: GCA_034440635.1. Taxonomy (NCBI): domain Eukaryota; kingdom Metazoa; phylum Arthropoda; class Thecostraca; family Lepadidae; genus Lepas; species Lepas anatifera. The sequence continues at coordinate 462,846 of JAOTON010000481.1, read as the reverse complement.
CAGCGCGTGCTAACACGGCGGGCCGGCGACAGGCGACTCACCGCCAGAATGGCACCACAGAGGACACGTGCGCTTCACAGGCCATATATATGGAAATATTGGACAACCAACGCTACCATAAGCGTCGCTACCGGAAAAAAGTGAGGGGGCCAACCAAACTGCAACCTGATGCTGACAAAACAATTTCCAAATTAGGACCAAAAACTCTTCCAATGTTGGCTCCTCCGTGCCTTCCGCGCCACCTGGTTATAGGATTGTCCGGTTTTCTCCTATTCTTAATGAGATCAGGAGCTTTTTGGTGACAAAGTGGCGGGGGGGGGTGGGGGGCAGGCCCCTGATCCCCCTTTTACGACGCTTATGAACGCAGCCGCAAGCAAGCAGGGACGCAGCGATTCGCGTGTACTGACTAATCAGCTGACACTGCTTTCGCGACAGAACAGACATGCGGCGTTCTGGTATCTACACCAGGCAAGTGGGATTGGAATAGTGCGCGCTGGCAGCGAATGAATACAGTGGCGCAGATTTGCACTCCAGAGCACTGCGCGGTCGGTGGCCTCCGCCGCGGCTCCGTCAGCGCGGAACGGTGGGAAGAGTGGTCCAACCAAACGCGCCCGCGCAAATGCCAACACCGCGTCTGCCTGTGCTCGGATTGTTGCCGAACCATGACTGCAAATCTGGGTCGGACCCTACCAAATATCACCGAATTCCTAATTCTAGACTGGTATTTAATAAGTCCTCGATGTTGATAATTGGCAGATCGAAATGTCACCCTTAATCAAGCCTTTGTACTGAGAGGAAAAGTCCAATTACGGAACATTCCGCCCTTTAACAGACAAAATGGAATCACTAGTATAAACATGACACGCCAGTATTCACAACACTTGTACATCTGTTTAACTAGATACAAACATCAGTGAGGGTAGGATGCGTGTGAGGGAGGCGGGTGCCAAAATGGCGGAAAGGGAGCTGCAGCACAGCGTGATACAGTAGATTAAACACGCCTTTTCACCTCTCACATGTTACAACAGGTGAGGAGGAACACAGGCAGGGCGTATACAAACAATGGAGCGCTGACTCACTACCAGAGAATTGGTAACGGCCTGTCCTTTCCGAACAATACGACGGATTACTTGGCAGTTCTGTCCGAGGAGTGGTTATCCTGAGAACTACCAAGAGGGGCGGCCGAGCGGCGCCACTCTACTCACCCAAACGGAGAGGCACCGGCGGACACAGGTCCCCGGGCGAGCCCTGAGGCTGCACGGCCGACGCACCCGACGTGGCGCTCCAAGAAGGCACTCGGATGGTGGACACGGCACCGTCGCTGGCGTTGGCGACCACTGTCACGTTCACCGGCGTGGCTGTCCGTTTGGCGGCCTTGTCCGTCATCACACTGAGCAGCAGCGGGTCGGCGCGTACTCTCGCCGCCGTGCTGTTGGCGGCGGCACTCATTGCCAGCAGCAGCCGCGGCGTGGACGCCACCGACGCCGACTCGGCCCTGCTCGGCGCCGTCGTGTCAAAGTGGAAGAGCGACAGCGGCACCGAGCAGCGCGCCGAGAGCAGACTCAGAAGCGCCTGAAGGCCCAGCAGGCCCAGCAGGCAGCCGATCAGGTAGCGGAGCAGACGCCGGCGGCCGCGCGGCACCACCAGCGCGGCGGCCATGCTGGCGCCGCACACGGACTGCGGCGGCGGCGGCGGCGTTATCTGGCGGCCGCCGCGCTATCGGCGAGGTGTGCGGCGGCGGGAGGTCGGCTCAGGTAGAAGAAGCCGGCCTCACATGCCTGCGGCGGCGCCAGGGCGGCCAGCTATCGATTGGCCGTGTAGCGAGAGTGGCGGCCGCCGGCCAGGGCCGCCCATGGCCCCGGGGAAGCCGTCAGCAGAGCTCCTGGCACGCGGCACCAGCTGCAACAGGCGGGGTGGTACCGGTCACCCTCTTGGCTGCGTCAGCTTGTCGACATGGACACGATGCATAGCATCACATTTGATTCTTGGGCATTGTTTTCATGGTGTGGGTGCACATAATCAGAGGCGTAGCAGTACACTGCCGGATCGGACAGAAACACAATGGCCAGCAGAGGCTCCGGTAAACAGGACAACCTATGCATTGTTAAACGACAGTAGCGCTACTCCGGTGACGCACGCAAAGCACAAGGCTAAGTGGGAGTCGTGGGCGGGCCAGTAGAATAGAGGACAGTTTGTAAATGCATTCACTACCACCTCCGGAATTCCCCACTCCCCGCCCTAATCCTAGATCCCGCGGTGAGGCAATGTATACTATAACACAAGATCGTTAGCAAAGTCTTTAGCACCAAAATCTGAAACCATCGTTTTTCCACGACTCGTGAACGAGTGGTGCTCGATTAGAACACATCTCCGACTTCGGAAAACAGTCAGCGATAGCGTACTACCACCTGTGGGTGGTGTTGACTTCTTTTGTCGTTTTTACCCCCCCTCCGGCGGCCGCGGTTTGTGTACTCGGGTACTCCGTACCATCGCGAGAACTCAAGTGGCGGGGAGGGGGATCATTTTTAGCTCCCTGTGCAGCTCGTTACACGGATGAATTTTGTGTCGGTACTCACACTGTTGTGTTTATTCTGCGGGCGTTCTCGCCAGTGTCCTCGCTCCAGCTACAGCAGACACGTCTTTACTCCCCCGCTCCCCACCAACAACTCCCCTTTCCACCTCTCCGGGCCTCCGCTCACGAGCTGCGTATCGAGGCCAATTTTCAGACATCAACAGAGCATTCCCGTCGGACCATTTTTCAATTATTCGGGGCATTGGTTCCACGCTCCGTCCCCTGCCACGACCTGTGCTATTTGGTGCAGAGGGCATTACTCCGAATATTTTCTCAGGTCATCTGTTCTGGTGTGTATTTGCTTATTGGTGTCTGTTATTCCATTTGCTTCCGTGTCCAAAGAGTCTGCCGGGCAGGTGTTATGCTTATAAGAGATGTTTGGTCCAGTGGATCCTGAATGATGACCTATGGATGAGTCTGGAAGTCGGTGCCCTTTGATGCGGCGACGGCGGGTCTGGCGCCAATCTTGCCCAGAGCGCCAGTCCGGGGTACACGGTGCCGCGAACAGAGGATATTGCTCCAGTTCCAGGTCTTGTTCTGGACAGATCTGGCCCGGACGATGACCTGTGGCTCCATGAACAGCGTCCGCTGCTCCAGCCGCAGATGACAGACTGCCGCACCGCCGGTTCTGCCCTACCCCCCCCGATGTTTAGACTGTGCCGCTGCACGGCCGGCCACGATCATGGCGCTGGTTCTATAACACTGGTCAACAAAATTTAACTTTTGTCGTGGATCCAATATAAAATAGCCAGTTTCTACGGTAATTTGTGGCGCTGAACACGAATCTGGCACCAGAAATGCCGTATCAGATCAGAATTTTGAGATCCAGTATGTCTGTGTGTCGTCGTTGTGCAAGCCTTCTTGGCATCATTGACATTGACAGTGCAAAACCCAAGACGTATAGGAAAATGAACGTTTAGGTGTTTGTGGAGGCTAGGGTATTCTACCTTAAACCCGATTTTCATAGACCTAGGTCAATATATTCAAGGTAAAATGAGGCCATATAGATCAAATTCTGTATGTGAAGGGTAGCCATTGGGAAATGCCGTGATTATACGATGAGAAGCCGGATATGGAGAAAAAGTGGCCTGAAGTAACACATGAAAGGTCTGAGGCAATGTTCTCTGAAAATTTTAGGCCAAGGTCGTTCAAGGCCATTGACCTTTGACGTCAAAATATTACATTTTGCCTAAAACGTGTGCTGCAACAAGCACTATGGCAACCGTCGGGCGGAAAATAAGGTTTGACCTTGACCCATGACCTTTGTCTTGAACCTGCGATTTTGAGCTCAAGATTGAGCGACCTAGCGTATGACGTCATATTAGGCGGCATCATCTGACCGAAGGCACTAGGGTCAATGACCTTGAAATGGTGATATGACCTTGACCTGTGACTTTTTATTTAGACTCGACACCTCTCGGTCTACAATACCGGCGAGCTTGTGCGACCGAGCGCAGACCTTGTTCAATGTACAATGTTCATGCACTTGAATACGAGGTTGTCTTTCGTTGCAATAAATGCACATGTATATTGATAAGCTGCATTGTCTGGGTGCAGATAATCCGGATTCTCGACATCCTTGATCTATATTTTTCACAAAAGGCTAGGCTGATGACAGTGTGTGGAAAGTGTAGGGGCTATACAACAGGTATGCTCTGGAGAAGAAACCAGGTCCGATAGCAAAAAACGGTTACTAAATTTGACATCAACGGTATGGAAATAGGCAGAATCAGGTGTTCACGTGCCGAATCCATTTTGGCTGTTCACCAGTGTAATCAGTTCGGTGAGTTCCTTATTTTATGCGGAGCAAGGACTTCTCTGTAAAGTTTTCGGAAATAATTTTTTTATGGATTTTCACCATTTTCCAGACAAGTCAGACCCTAGTAAAAATAAAGCTAGTTACACAGCCAAACAGGGGGACACGGGAATAGGGTAGCGTGAACCCGTCTGACACCCCCTCCATTGGCTGCTACACATCTGTCACAACAATTGTACACCGGCGTGGACTCGCACACACACACACATCCATCACACAAAAACGGGATACTGAACATCCAGCTTAGAGATCCCCTTTTCCGAACTGTTTTGGTTTGCTGCTGCAAGCGTGACAGTCGCAGCAGATTCTAACCAGAGCAAGTCTGGGCTCTGATCCCAGTACTAAAATATATTCAACATATATGACAGCCACCACAGATCTTTAGAAGTCAGATGTTCTACAGCGCGGAGTCCCCATTTGTCCAACGGTACCCCGGGATGAGGGGAAAAGTAATGCTACTATCTGATTTTGCCATAACGTGCCAGCTATCCTATTACCGGCTTGGTGGCATGATACAAGAGTGGCCGGACCCGGGCGGGAGCCTTTCCGTGAAACATTTAAGGAACACGCCCTAGCCACTTACTGCACCATGGGAGCGCATGAAACTTGCACGTTCGAGTACCGCAGTCCGCCAGATGCATCGAAAATGATCTCAACGAAGAAGATTTTCACCCTCTCGCTCATCTCGATGTTCAATACAAAGGTTTCAACGGAACGTGCTCCCAGGGCCTGGTTCCACGGCCGATAATTCTCGTTTTACGTTCAGTTCTGAGCCGATTGCCGACGAGCCGGCGCAGGTGACGTAGCAGAGGATTCCCCGCGGATCTCCCGACTCACCACTCTTCGGCACCGACGCCCGAAGTCACAAACAGAACATCCAGCAATGAGAGAGGCAGTCTCCAAAAAATAGCAGACAATGGAAAAGCGCGTATTCATTCAGCCAAGTATTATTTCATTTCTTTACTTTACAACTCCGAGCGCATTTCTTAGCGAGGTTAATAACAGTTAGATGAGCCCCTCGGGGGCCGTGTGACGCGGGCGGCCAGGCAGTGAGCACCGGGCGGGGTTTCGAGACAGCTCTCATAGCACAAGCGCAACCTTGGCTTCTGTCCACACAGCTCGGCTGGCAGGAGTTCGTGTCTCTGAGGACACAGGGCACCTCCAAACAACCTCACAAATCATCCGTGCGCGCCCAATTACGCGAACACAGGGCAGTACGCAGGCCGGCTACGGCAGCAGCCACTGCAGCCGACTCTGACGCCCGGCGGCGGCAGATGGATATGAGCGCGGCACATGGATATGTCCGACTAATGGGGACCAACTGTGTGTCAGGCGGCGGCGCCACACGGAAGCCGACGCCGAAGTGAATGAGGAAGAGGCGCGTCCCCGGAGCGGAAATAGCGGCCGGTCGGGGCGCGGCCGTCTCCATACATTGCCAGCAGACGAGTCAATCCCACAGCTGGTTCCGATCGGATCTCCAGCCCAACACCGAGACGGCCCAGCCGACCGGCCCAAATGGAAATGCCGTTTCGGTCCGACGTTCAGTCAACGCAGGTGCTCTCCAATAAAGTTCACAGCGCGGTGAAGTCGGCCACAGCATCGAAGCATTGAAGGTTGAAAACACGATGAATACGGCTGGGCAATACCTGAAGACAAATTGCCATGCTTTATTTTTAATCATAGTGATAATAATAATAATGAGTCTCAGTGGAAACTGTCATGCAAAGAACAAGAAAAAGAAATATGAATGTGAATGTTGCTGCTTAACACGCACCCCGCTGGGGGGAGCGAAATTCGCCCCCTGGTTTTCCTCAGATATGCAAAAACGAAGAAACGCAGAGCAATGAAACTTACAGTATCTTATCTCTGATCAATTCTACGCATCTATTCAATTTTTTAGGTCAGGTCATGTCAGGTCAAGGAGCTATATAAGGTCAAGTGACCCGACCTCAAAACCCAAAATCACGAGTTTGAAGCGGCGCCTAAGGAACATCTGCCAACCGATCAGTTTGAAACTTTCACAATATGATAAGGTCATTAGGGTCTACAAATCTGAAATCTTGGAATTTTGATATTGTTGACCTAAGGTGGGGTCAATTTTTTGGTCACCCGATTGTAAGTCTATGGTGAAAAATTGAAAGGGCTCGTTTTCAGTAAATACCGGATAGATAACGCTAAACACCCTCACCCCGTGTATTCTTACCACTATCTTGACGATTAAGTTGAGTTCTTGACCATCTGACCTCTCAAAGGTCATCTCGGGTCACAGGAGCATACAGTGATTGTTTTGCCAATAACTTCTCACTGAACTGAGATAAAGCTCTTATTTTGCTTGCATTGTGCTTATATTATCACGGGGATTCGATTGATATGCAACATGATCATACCAGGTCACCAAGTAACCCTGACCTAGCTTAAGGTCAAGTCATTTTCACAATTTGATCTAGCAAGGTCATATTATACACCATTCGATTTGCAACGATGAGAGGAATCCAATGATGCATAAATATGTTCTGTAGCTTTGCTGAGTAAATATCTAGAGGTGGAAACGTACACTGCCCTGTTGTAAGCCTATGGAACTTTCTTTGACCTATGCTGACCTCAATATTGACCTGACATAAAAATGCTTCCTACCTCTTCGTCTCGTCAAAAGCTTTTGAACGCCGTTCGTAATTTTTATTTAGCTTTCCTGGGAAATGAGATACGGGGGGCAAAAAACGCCCCCAGCGGGGCACGTCATCCCAGGGACCCCCGCGGGGCGCGTGTTAAAGGGAATGTGGCACCTTCATAACGTGAGTTTAACTGAGATAGCCTAGTTGTAAAGCAAGTCGGAAAACCTGGTACTTAATATATAATTTGTCCTGGAACTCGAGATTTCCGAAGAAAAAAGCTTAAACCTACCTGTAATGTACTGCTCATGTACCCTTAGCAGCAGGCCACAGTTGTCATGGCTTTTGGTGTGACGACATATGCTGACGTCACGGTGAGCATCCGCCAATCGAAGCCCTTGAAGCGTTTCGAGTATGGTAGTGGTTGCCAGACCATGACATCATCCGCAGGCAGATATTTATTTCTTTCCTTAGAGGAGTATTCTAAAAATCAAAATATTGAGCTTATTGTACATTTTTCAGAGAAATCATGAGTGGTTTCACTATTTTCGGCTAAAAGTACGCCTAATTACACTAAATTCCAGGATTCGACCAAGGTGCCACATTCCCTTTAAAACGCAAATACTCCAATTGGGCGAGTGTGTCTGGTGAGGTACCCTAATATAATAGATATAAACCTCAATATATTGTTAAGTTCGTTTTGTATCTGAACTTATGGCAGCACAAAGTGCCCTAAATTATTACAATATTCGACCAGCAGGCAATGACTGTCAAATCCACTCCCGCCAGCTTTCCCGACGGCTTGCCATCCCGGAGTATTTATACAAAGCGATATACAGCCCGATAGCGCTGATGAATCTACGGTACGACAATAGCTCATAACTCAGCAGATCGATACAACAGGCGGAGCACTCTTGAGGATAAACAAAATACAGGCCGATCAATGGTCGGCTTACTGCGAGAATGAGGAGACAGGTGCGCGAAATACATGTGCCAGGCAGAAGAGTGCCGAAAACAAAGAGGAAATATCTGGTTTAACAAAGGGTCCAATATGAGCTTCCCCACCCCTTCTGTCTCTTGCCACTTCCAAGCGAATCTGGTCTGAGGATCTAGTCACCACCTCCCACCACGGGACCAATGAATAATTTGGTGAGGGAAGGATGGGGGGTGAAGTCCCAGTGTAGTGACCTTTACCACCTGGGGGTGCCTTCTGAGCATTTCGACGGGCGCCTTCCCGACACAATTTTTGGCCATTTAGGGGTATGTATGTAGTATGATTCACATCAGCAGGTCTTTCCGCACACAGTGGGTTATTCTGACCTTTCAAAAACATAGTCAAATTAGTGCCCCAGCACATCGTCACAAATGAACACAAGAACACAACATACCCGAACAATATGAAATTCTAATTAAAATAAAATGTAAAATAGAACATGTATCACGAGCACTCAATTCCCGATCACCCCCACAGCGCCCGATATTCTTTTGAAGACACAATAGTTTGTTGCCCGAGGATTTCCAACAAGTACACAAATATTGTGTAAAGCGATGAGACACGATAAACAAAGGTACGTTTTCCATAATTTGTTCTCGGCTTGGGAGCCAAGTTTCCGATTGTCTTGTCTCCCGATTCAGAACATCACGGTTGAAACGAAAATTGACCAGGGACAAGGGCAACCTGTCGTTATCAACTAAACATACACATCAAAATATTCGATAAAACGCGGACATGAGCCATCCCAGCTCTTCAATGACATCCGAGAATGGTCGTGCTTCCTCGACCTGATATTATTCTGGCCCAAAGTAAAGATTTTCGCATCTTGTTCTTGATTCAGAATTGTCTCCATAGACCTAATGCAGTACCTAACATGAAAAACAACAGTCAATAACACGGGGGTACTCAGTGCAGAACATGTTTGGCATTATACAAACAATAAGTATACCAAAACAGCGATCCGATATACACTGACATAGGACCAAGAAATTGCGATCCATAAATACCCCTAAATTTTAACTACATTTTACTTCCAATTTCCTCATTCATAAACTGAATGTACAGGTTCGATATGTGTTTTAGCTGCCTTGTCGCCACACGGACTCCGTCTTGCGGCATTAACCAACATCCGTTTGTGAAACCATGTGGTCATCACTTCAGAATTTCTCCAAACAATTTTCATTCAGGCATACGACCACGTGGACCAGTGATTCCTAGCGTATGTCGTCTGCGTACCTATACATTTAACCAAAGCCATACGATGTGATGGGTGTGACACGTTAGATCATTACCCGCGATATTTCGACACAGGGCCCAAACATGTCCCTGAAAAGTACCCATGTTGATAGGGAGGGGTTCCGACATTTTATCCCCGATTTGGACTCGTTGCACATGCCGCTAAGATGCCGAAACCAGCCCGGATGGATTTGTAAAGCTCAATTTAGTCGAAGTGACCCATGATCAATTACATCAAAGAAACGACCAAGTCAATCAGGGTTAGTAAAGTCACTTCGAGCGGTCCATCCCTTTTAAAATTTCATCGGGTGGGTACTTTAAGTCTTTCCAGGAATTAGCAAGGCAAATTTAGCCCAAGGGACGCTACCGTCTGGAGGAGACAGTCAGATAGATGTGCGGAAGTCTGTGGTTGCCAGCAAACGCGAGGCGAACAATGAAAGACGGGACAAAACAGGAAGTTTCTGCCAGTCACCTTCACGGGTCGATTTTAATGGGTTTGTACCGCCCGCTTCTTGCCTTATAATGGTGTTCAGGGTGATTTTAAGCACCCAATATGGACACCTAAAGTCCACATGAGACAACTTCACATACCTATGGGGGCGGGGGAGGGGGTGACTGGCCCCTTCGCTATCACATAGGTTCAGCTCATCTTATTACCAGTGGAACCAGTTAAGCACTGCCTTTCAGAGCCGATAACTAATACAAATTGTTTCTGTTTCATTTTTAGTAAAATCAGGTTCCTAAAACTAAATCTTCAAAATTTCACCAGCTCTCATTAACCCTAATTCCTGGTACTAGACATTGCCGCGAATATGCGATTTTTACACAAACATACACAAATACAGCACGATCCCACAGGTAGCTAAGCACGGCCCGACAGGAGGCTCAATACGGCCCGACAGGTGGCTCAGCAGGGCCCAGACTAAGTTTCGTTCAGTAAGCAAAGGCAAATATCGATGCCAATAGACATAATGGGGACAAAACATAAAAGACCTGATTATTAACCTGATTAACCTGACCTGATCATTAACCTGATTTCGGAGACAATCTATACCATGAACTTAATGGCCCTTAACATAGTCCCTTAACAGGAACTTAACATAGTATTTTAGACCCCGAGGAGATAGCTGAGCAGTGCGCTGGCCGCAGGACGTCGTCAGCGGCGCAACTGGAGGAGCTGAACACCCCACTCTCAGAGCGCAGAGGCTCGACCCACCACTATTGGCCGGCAGTGTCTTTTGCAAAGGGACCTTTGCACTAATAGGTTTAAAAAGACAAATTTACGGACGCTTATGTTTCTTTTAGGAATTTTCAAGCGGCAGTGCCGTTCCTTCGTCAAAAAATGATTTGCTTTCCTATTTGGCCGACCGAACACACAGAACATATTTTCATCGCTAAGTGCGACCGCCCGCTCAAAAATCCATAGCGACGCCCTTGGCAGGCGGCTCTCGTCTCTGCTATGGACGTCATAGCTTGCCCCGCTCTTCTCACACATATAATCATGTGAGACCGGTATTATAGCCCATTCGCGTTTAAGTAGCAACAGCGGCACAATGCCTGGCCCACAACCACCAACCTGCGCCGCGCTAACGTCTGGCCCACAACCACCAACCTGCGCAGCACTAACGTCTGGCCCACAACCACCAGCCTGCGCAGCACTAACGTCTGGCCCACAACCACCAGCCGCGCAGCCAACGGGCCCACAACCACCAGCCGCGCAGCCAACGTCGCCCACAACCACCAACCGCGCGCACAACGCGGCCCACAACCACCAACCTGCGCAGCACTAACGTCTGGCCCACAACCACCAGCCTGCGCAGCACTAACGTCTGGCCCACAACCACCAACCTGCGCAGCGCTAACGCCTAGCCCACAACCATTACCCCCTGCATTGCTATAGGGTTATCTCAGACGAATACCGAGGGATATTTTCAGCTGGCCTCCTACACTCCACGCCTAACCAGTTCACCAACGCTTGCACGGCCAGAAATTGTCTCAACTGGACACGACCAAAGGCGATCACAGCAGGCACACAGGTCAGACCACTAAACAGACCTGTGCCACAGGTAGACATTCCGATTCTAGGGGCGCCGGAACTAGAGATCGGGTCCGCACCCTTAACCGTTGCCTTCATCATCGGCACTTAGTAAGTACCAGTGGTGGTCCTCTGCAAACCATTCCAATGAATAGCCGGCATCGTTCTACAGTCAGGCGACCCACAACTATCCGGCCGGCCTCCCTCTTCCCTGCAGCCGAGTCGCCCCATTTCGCCCAGAGTTCTGCATCAACATCTGGGAGGCAAACTGGCACCCAGGCCACGACCAACGTCCTGAAACCGGAGCCGGAACTGCTAGTCAAACCAGTAGCTGCGGCTGCGACCAACACTCACAGCTGGGACCTGCACTCGCTTCTGCACCAGCAGCTGGGAACATCAGTCCAGAGCTGAAACCAACACTCGGAGCTACAGCTGGGACTAGCCCTCGGAGCAGCAGCTACAGCTGGGGCTAGGCCTCGGAACAGCGGCTTCAGCTGGGACTAGGCCTCACAGCTGGGACTAGCACTCAAAGCAGCAGCTACAGCTGGGACTAGGCTTCGGAGCACCAGCTGGGACTAGGCTTCAGGGCAGCAGCTTCAGCTGGGAGTAGGCTTCGGAGCAGCAGCTACAGCTGGGACTAGCACTCAGAGCAGCAGCTACAGCTGGGACTAGCCCTCGAGGCAGCAGCTACAGCTGGGACTAGCACTCAAAGCAGCAGCTACAGCTGGGACTAGGCTTCGGAGCAGCAGCTACAGCTGGGACTAGGCCTCGGAACAGCAGCTACAGAGGTGACTGCAACTGCCCGAATATATGTAGCACCAGTCCAAACACCAACTGTACAAACGCTGCAGACGACCTCAGCATCCATCTGCACCCGATTTTAGGAACCATATTGCGGCAGAATGGGCAGCCGCTTCCCTAAATCAGCCGATTTTCTGGAAACGGCAAATATTTTCGACTTCAGCCGCTTATCCCACTGGAGACCGCCTTATCTGAGTCCGCCTCTGGCGACCGCAAAACACGAGCAGGGCCCGGCAGCCATGACGGGAACGGCTTCCATTCAGCCTTCCATCCGACTTATTCGCCTGACGTCACCGCAACGTGACGGGGCCCCGCCCGAGTGCGGTGCAGCATGCGGCAGCGGGTTAACCAGCTCACCGGCAAGCCTGCCCCGGCTCGGCGAACACAACTGCCGGACCAGACAAAAAGGCGGTACCAGACAAGCAGCTATAGTCACGTGGACACTTTTACACCCTCCCCCCGCCCCATATTATCCACTGACGCATACTTCCGGAAATGTTTTAATGATACATTTGACAATCTTAAACACACGATGCACGCCTGGGGTAGTATTCAGTTTTCTTGTTGAAATAGGAATTTGCCTGGGCCTGATCGGCGCCGGGACGTGATCGTGCACTTATCGCTCGCTTCTACTGATTGTGTAAGCGGTACCGACCTGAAGCCGAACATTCCCGGGCGTCCACGGTCGCAGCATTATCGAACTCCCCCACAGCCCATTGTCACGTATACCAGAGAACAGCGCGTCAAAGCGGCGCGGACAGACAATGATAAGCTGGTCAGTGAGGGGCCAGAACCAATCTGCACAACTAATAAACACACTGCACTACAAAGCTGGTTACCCTGGGTGGTTATAACTAGTAGTGTCCTTTCCAAGCCCACTACTAGCTGTGAAGCGTGCGGCCAGTGTTGCCCGCACAGCTAGTGTTCGTGACCCACCGCAGCGCACACAGTAGATCAGTGTACAGTTCACCCCGTCCACGTACCCTGCAGCCTGCCAACCGGATCGCCCACACAGCCCACCAGCACCACGAGAGCTGCTCCGCACACAGCCCACCAGCACGAGAGCTGCTCCACTCACCCGGTCAGGCAGCACGAGAGCTGATTCGCACAACAACCTATCAGCACGAGAGCAGCTCCACCCGTACGGCTGACCAGCACGAGAGCTGCTCCACCCACCCGGCCAGGCAGCACGAGAGCTGATCCGTACACAGCCGACCAGCACGAGAGCAGCTCCACCCGCACGGCTGACCAGCACGAGAGCTGCTCCACCCACACGGCCAGGCAGCACGAGAGCTGATCCGTACACAGCCGACCAGCACGAGAGCAGCTCCACCCGCACGGCTGACCAGCACGAGAGCTGCTCCACCCACCCGGCCAGGCAGCACGAGAGCTGCACCTCCAACACAGTCGGCCAGCATCACGAGAGCTGCTCCGCCCACACGGCTGACCACTGTAGAGTGCGCCATCAGGTCAAGTGCCCAGCTGTTCAGCTCGGAGCTCGCTAAACCTGCCCAGCTGGTCAGCTCAGAGCGAGCAAAACCCGGCCAGCTGGTCAGCTCAGAGCGAGCAAAACCCGGCCAGCTGGTCAGCTCAGAGCGAGCAAAACCCGGCCAGCTGGTCAGCTCAGAGCGAGCAAAACCTGCCCAGCTGGTCAGCTCAGAGCAACCCAAAGCCGGATCTGTGCTCAGCATGAGATCCGGCTCGGCCCAAGATTAACACTGCAAACGCTATCACCGCTAACGACCGTCAGAGCCCCAGCATTGCGCTGTTTCGACTGCGACATGGTATGCGAGGCCACTTACCCGTAAAGCTCTAGCTTCCTGGTGCACCTGACCTTCCCTGTGCGGTCCACGCGCAACAGGGCAGCAGAACGGCACAGGCGAGTTCTGGAGACGGCGGGACGGGGCCTGCCTGCCACACACTGCCGCCCGCGACAAGCGGCTCGGCCGGCTGCACCCGCCACAGACACAACCGCAGGCGCACACTGGGCCAGTACTGTCCTGTCGCGGCCATAACTCACCACTACCGGCGAGGGCCGCAACAGTTTAACGTTTTTTATGGACACAAAAGTAAACAACCTGGAACCATCCTTTTTCATCTTAAATCGCTAGGAACAACAATATAGTATTTCTTCTCTAAAATAATTACGCAATAAAACATCAGATTTCGTCGTCTGCAAAAGCATTAGCCTTGATCACAGAAGATACTTAGACTCAATTTGAGCTGCAGCCAAACACAGCACAGCATCGACATTCCATCTTCAATCTTAACATGTCCTTCGAAATTCAAACCCAAGGGTAAGCATGACATTGAAATCAATATCGGTCAATTTGTATGCAGGAAGATTACATCACTCTTGGAGTAAATCGATGCGTGAAGCTGATGAATTTAAAATTATCCGGCTTCAGGCGTGCTTTCCGATGTTCAAGTGATCTTCGGACTTAAAGAAATGTTCGCACTACCCAAAAAGTAAACAGCTATACCCGCCTGCACATTGGGAAACCCACCTAAGAGAAAGCTTAATGTCAAGAAAATGTGACAAGATATGATCTGAGATATAAACAGCATAAAAAAAGTTTAAAAAAATTCAATGCATAATTACAAGATCAGAGTCCGCGACCAGTCCCACAGAACGGGGTATCGAGCCCTTATTTAGGGGCATCAATGGCGGCACCCGTCTCCATTGCATTAGTCGCACCCAAGTTCTGACCATTCCAATTGCACATTCAACCAATGGCTTGTAAGTTTGCAAGCCATTCAAAATGCATATATTCCTCTGCAAAGAAGCGGTGCAAAGCTATTGACTCAAATGCAGATTCACGTGTTAGTAACATAGCTCAATGTTAGAGCATACCAATTAACGTTACTCCGTGCGCCTGAAAGGTGCACAGATAAGCGCGTTACGATAAACTTTACCTACTCCCGCTCCGGTCATAGACAGCATACACGCAAAAGCAGTGGCGGACCCAGGAATTCATTGGGGGGGGCTCGAGCCTGCCCCGCAATTTGCCTCGGAGTGGCCTCCGGCTATACATTAACTATGGACACTGGCATTTCCAGGTGTGCGGGGAGTTGCAGGGGCGGACACAGACCCGAGTTTGGGGGCGTAGGGGGGGGGCAAACCCATGTCTGCCGCACCTCCTGGGGGAGGGGGGTGGGGGTGAGACGTGCGATTTGGGTGCTCGACAGACCTAGTATAAGCTGCCTCTTCAAGTACATGATCGCTCTCCTGGGGGGGGGGGGGGGGGCGAAGATTTAACTCCACAGACCTAGTGTAAACACCTTAAAAAATAATCCAGCCTTTGGAGGAGGGAGGGGGAAGAATTTGACCCCCTTCCAACGCTTTAGAGGGCATGACCGGAATGCCCCCCCCTGTGTCCGCCAATGATGGGTTGAGCCCCTATTCCCCCGTATCCGCCACCCGCATAACTGCGGCCTGTCGCAGCGGGCCCCAGTTTTGGCGGACAGGGTACGGACACCGCCCCGGTGTGCGCCGTCACGTTCGCTGCAACTGGGCGGCCTTGGCGTCGGGCCTAAATGCCGTCCAATATACTTTCGTGGAAAACCTAAACCGCAAATCCCCCGATTTTGACAAAGAGCCATTTACAATAATCAACAGCCATAAAACTTCATTCGACATTTAGGTTTTATTTACATGGGCGTAATCAGGACAGTGAAAAGAGGGGCATTTGGAGCAACTTAATCCAGCCCAAGGTGTCCGTAAAATATTTTGCAGATGTTGTCGTGGCGCCATGAATTGTGACCGAATTGTAGTTTGAAACACTGCAAACAATAAACTTGTAATCCATGAACAACGATACAGCAATCTTGGTCTGCCAGAAATTCATAAGTGTCACCACGAACAACAAAACAGGAGGCATCATAAATGTGTATTTGAGCTTGGTTTTTCTTTCTAAGCCAGCTTTTGGTATAATTGTAACACCTTTCTGCATGGGAATGTTCTATTATAACCGGTATTCGAGTGATTATTAACAACCACACTGGAGAGGGTCGGACATTAGCGCACAGGATGGGGGCTGGTAAGCCCTGAGATATCGGAAACTAGAGGTTTAAGAAATGCCGATTGGGGGTGGGTGTGGGCTATGGTGATCTACATCATAAATAATTTCATTGACCTAAGTCTATATTGTCAAGGTCAAACGAGGTCATAAAGGTCAAATTTTGGCCATGCTTGGGACCTGTTGGGAAATGCCCTGATAATGCGTGGAAAAAGCCGGGAGTAAGCTAAAGCCGGACCACGGTCATAGAGGTTGTGTCGCAAAGAATCTTTCCTTCATTTTTGAGGTCTAGGCCATTCGAGGTCATCGACCTATACGTCACAATATGGTATATCCCTATTATGCACACTTAAAGTAGCACTATAGCAAACCTTGTCTGGAAAGGAGGATTGACCTTACCCATGATCTTTAACCTTGACCTTGACCTTGAACTTACAACTGGGTTACCTTTAGTATGACGTCATAGCATAATATACGTCAGACTGGGACACGTAAAGCACCGGGGTCAATGACCTGAAATTTATGGTATTACTTGAACTTTGACCTCGACCTTCACGTGAGGTGACCTTGACATATCATCCCGTCTATATGACACTGTGGCGTCACCACTAGGTCTCCAATGCAAGCAAACCGGTTCTACGCGCGGTCGCGGCGATTTCAAAATGTAGGTCTGACTTTAGAAGCCTATAAATCAAACAATTTTCGACAAATTTTCAGAATTATTTCACTATTCGACGCCCTTTAAATGTTCTCAAATGCGACCGATTCCCGTGTTTTGGCTACGAGCGGTTCTCCGGTCATCCTGGAAAAAATAGTTGGGAGAGTATCCGAGGCTCCTCCAGTGCGCGTGTTAAACGCAGAGTAGAAGAAAGGGGTAGAATATAACCAAACTTTGTTTCCTTAACAAGGCATATCAAAATATCAGTCCGTGAAGGTCAGTACGTTTCTCCCCCCGCCCACCCTCCGCTACATATGATATCGCGGTATCGCTAACTATGGACGTAGGTCACCTGAGCAGCCCGGGCGTCATCTTGCCTCGGCTCGTGACAGTGGGAACGGCGAGGAAATTCGATTCCCGATTGGATCCCTAGGACACCTGGAACTCCGATGGTTACGGCGACCGTTCATTTGGATGACAAGGTATGACTGGTATTCACCATATGTGGTTTAACGTGTGATATGCTGCAAAACAGGATTCTTAGGTATCGTTTTTGCTGTCCCGGCATTGCTGAAGATGTTATAATAAATGTCTGAATCCCGGGATCACGAGAGGCTTAATCCCGTGACTGGGGCTTTTAAAATAGCGGGATCCTAATCCCGAGATTGACATACCTAGCAGGAACATTTCCATGCAATAAATGGTTCGTTGTCGGCGTCGCTCCGGGTATTTGGATAACAGTCAACACAGCAATCAATACACAAATTTAGACGTTACAGTGCTTGAAATTGTATAAACTAATTTCAGCACTTCTCAGCATTTCTTATAGCGTCGTTCTCTGATAGTTCACTCATATTGCTCATTCTTGGCCGGTCCATGTCTCTATTCGGTAACCCACGGTGTTGCGTTAGCACGGCAGCGGCCTGGTTGGAGCCACAACCTGAGTTATTATATGTCATCTGGAGCACGGGGCTGCAAGTGGACCAAGATATTTTGACTTGCCCTTTAGACACATCCTGGGGAATCGTTTGATGGTAGTCTTATGCTGGGCCGATGCGGCCAAGTTTTAAATCCCTCTCTTTGTATTTGTAAATCGAACAGTTTTGAGATATGCCGTATACTGAGAGAATGGTCTATAAAATAGTTGTCAAAACTATTTTGCCTTATTTTATACCAAAACCCATTGCAAAGGGCTCACACAATAGTGGTATTGCCATACTTTGACCTGTTCTTGCTTCATGGTCGGTTTTAAGCATAATGAAATTACGTAGTTTTCGCTGCAGATCTCTGGTCCGCGGGTGGCGCACCAGTGCTTACTTCAAGCAACTCTACAAAGATTTCCAGAGCATGGTTTGTGTTTTCCATGCCTGTTTCAAGTCAGTGAAGAATTCTCATCAGTATATGTGCTCAGGAAATGATTTAGAAAAAGTTGCATTTTCGTAATATTGGCCACGGACGGAGGCATTTAGGGCCTATGTGCGTCGTCGTGGACTATGCAGCGTGGCGGCGGCCACGGGTCAGGGTCGAGCCACCGTGACCCGGCGCTCTGGCGACGGCGACCTTGCCCGGAGGCGGCGGCCGGTCGCCGGCGCGGCTGCTGGCGCCGCGTCTCTGACGTGTAACGGCCGGTCCGTGCCAAAACGGAGCAGATGACGACAGCAGGCAGCAGCCGCGCCAGCCGACACCGCCCGCCGCAGCCGACAGATGGCCGACTGAACACAACCGCTGAACCTAGCCGCGATTGCATGTGCCCCGATGCCTGACATTGATATATCGGCGTCTTCAACAATTTTAAAAAAAGCACGAACAAGAGCGGAATCAACGTTTGGAAGTTCCTCTGAGCCGACAAAGGAAAGAAAGCAGACAGCAGTGAGTCACAAACAGCACAGCTAAACTGCACGCTCCATCAGGCCGCCGAATATGGCGGCGGGCGGAGAACGCGACCGCACCGGAAGCCTTAGTCTCGCGCACCGCAGACATACACCAGCAGACACGACCTCTACCTTTCAGGGACGATCGCGACGGAGCGCGGCCCACCGGCCGACACGCGATAGGGAGGGGAGACGGGAGACTCGGCCCTCCCCGGGCTCCGCACGGTTAGAAGCAGCGCCGGCCGCAGGGTGTTGAATTTACGGTCGCATCTGCCCGGCTCAGCTGTCACCGTGCAGCGGAGACCCCCTCATCGCCGGCATAGCTGCAGTCTCAAGACAGCCTGCCGCCAGCCGCCCCGACACGGCGCGCCATGCTGGCGACCGCGGCACCGCCAAACGGCGTGGACATTGTTGGAACACTGTTTGAGTGGGAAACAATTTAGGATAATTTTTTTCTTTATGGCCTCACACGGTGATCCTACCACTAATTTGTTCTTCATCTCATCGGATAACGCGTAAAATAAGTGTTTCACCTTTCTTACATCTGATCTTTGTGTGAGGAAGGCCAGCAAAAACAAACCTTAACAGCATGGACATTATTTGAAATACGAAACCAGTGGCCACCAGTGGCCAGCGTCATTAATGTTTTTTTCCGCAGCCACCAGATCGGCGTTTGCACTAGCACATTTGCGAATTGGGGAAGGATAAACTCGAGATAGCCAAACCACGCCTCTGACTTCTACACGGACAAAAGCATCTGTTCCCATTTCTATCAACAAAACGAGAGTTGCGGTGGTGTGAGGAAAGAGTTTTTTCTCCCACGCCGCTGGCTCAGCTTCAAATCCCCGGACGGGGAATCTGCAAAGTCTTTCAGATCACCATAATACCCTCCCGACAGGATTAGAGTACGCGACACCATATGACCACAGCAGTCGGTGTGTTGTAAGGCCCCAAAAAGACGTTCAGAAACAAATGTGTCAGAGGGTTTAACAAGTTAAAAATATCAACAGGGGTGACACGGGTCTAAAATGCCCCATTATACCTCGCTACCAGCAACACGGGTGACACGGATCTAACAACATGCCGCACAACACCTCGCTCTCAGCAACACGGGTCTAACATTCCACACAGCACCTCACTGTCAACAACACGGGTAACACGGCTCTAGCATGTCGCACAGCAACTCACTGTCAACAACACGGGTAACACGGGTCTAGCATGTCACACAGCAACTCACTGTCAACAACACGGGTCTAGCATGCAGCACAACACCTCACTGTCAACAACACCGGTGCACGGGTCTAGCATGCAGCACAACACTTGACTGTCAACAACACGGGTAACACGGGTCTAACATGTCGCACAACACCTCACTGTCAGCAACACGGGTAAAACGGGTCTAACATACCGCACAACACCTCACTGGTTCCTGACAACGGTGGTAATGGTTTGATATATCCCGGAGAGGGTGTAAAGTATGCTCGCGCCCTGAATGGTCCGTAGCGAGTCGGGCATCAGCTGAACCATGGGAGGGAGAGCTGGCCGCGAGCTCCCACGGACGGAATGCGACGAACAAGGGTGAGGAGAGACCACAGGCAGTTCAGTTCACATGCCTTCCAGCACAGAACCAGCCAGTCAGCTGTGCTTTCCATTCCTCGACCGGCTGTCACGCAAGTTCAGTTCAAGTGGATGTCATGCAGTCTACACATGCCACCATGTTTGTACGTTTCCCAACATAAACATTGGGACCAGGGGCAGGCGTGTGGCGCTGACGCAGCACCAACCTCGGCAGCTCAGGTTGACGAGGACGGGCCGAAGCAGGCTGCCTCCACAAGTCTGCCATTTCCGACATCCCGGGACCGACGCCAGCCAACACCAACACCCCACAATGAGCCGGGCCGCTAACATTTTCTCCGAGATACACGACGAGCCATCAAGCAAGGATGCGAACCGGGGCACACAGCTCCATCTCTGAATACATCGGAAAGTGTACATCAATAATCGGCAGCATTTCTAGAGCTATGGCTGGACGAGGCCTCTGTACAGAAGGTGCGGGTTGAGACTTGGCCAAGCCCCGAAAAACGGAAACGGCACAGTCGAAGAAACCTCGGCTGGTGCCGCTCAGGCACAGGAGAAGCCGTTGACAATGCACAACAGGATCGCAGTTCGATTGGCAAGCGAGTCACATCAACAATGATAAAGTGCCAAATAGTTGATGTCACGCCCGAAGTCATCACAACAAAACCAAAACCCTGCAAAACTACCTCTCTTTTGCGCATGCACAGAGACTTCAAGGTGAAATGACTTCAACCCTGTCTTGGAAATGCGAAATAAGCTCAGCATGCAAATTTTGAGAGACTGGACCGGTATATAGTGAGATAGCGTCCCTTATGCTATGCTATAGTTACTTATGCTATGCTACAGGGATTGTGGATGCCTACAGCTGACAATGGATTATCTGCCCCACCCCCAAATTAATCGCCCATGCACCGAACATGGACCACAAACCGAAAACAAATGTTGCATGGTCCTTGACCATGCAATATTTTCCCAAAACTCCGGTAAGATTAAAATTATGCCAAAGAAGGACGAAAAAGGCCACCCTTTCATTACCAACTGATGAATTTTTCACCTCGAGCTTTTTCTTCAATGTCGAACTCCACCTCCTTCCATAAAAGCTCACCAGAATCTTGTACCCGTTGGCGCCCCCTAATCTCGAGTTCTGACTCCGCCAATGGATGACAGAATACATTTTCTGTAAAACCGTCCTACACGTGAGGTATTTGAACCAGCTTGGCGCCCCCCAGTCATTGCAACCCCCAGCGGCAACAGTAAACAACAGTGCAGGCCACACCTCCACTGTGGGTAGGAGTGGGGTGGGGGGGGGGGACGATCAACCTCCATCGGTCACGGAGACCGGAACGCCAGCGGGCAGATCTGTCAGAGCCGCCTCACCCTCCCACCGGGCGGCACCATTCACTGACGGCTGGCTGGCACGCACAGGCACCCCACTGCCAACGTCGGGGTCTACTGCAACCAGCCCGGAAGTCAGGTTCTAGTTAAAGCTGACCTTCTTCAGGTTCACCATGAAAGGAACAACTTTTTACGTCACCGACAACACAATGAGCAAGTTTATTATCTATCACTCTGATCATGCAGCCCGTAGGTAAATATATCGAGTCATCGATGTATGTTTGGCATCGAGTACTACCAATTGTGGCAACGGGATTTTAAGGTCGATGATTTAGAGCCAGGCATGACCTTTCTATTGGAAATGCAAGGGGCAAATGACAAATGGCCAGAATGGCTTCATTTTTGTAGATGCATCTAATAATTGCTTCTTCTTAGAACTGTTACATCTTAGGAAATTATCGGATGTCACGTTCGAAGGTTCAACCTGTAAACTCTAAGAGCTCATCTAGAACTACTCAAGCAGATTGTCAGATTTAGGTTGATAACTTCGCAAATAATGATAATTGTTGTATCGTGTTCGTATTGTCATGGCCGATTTATTCATATACAAAAAGACCATAGTAGGCACGAGTGACCTTGAACTGACCTAGGTTCAGGTCGATTTACATGTTCACCCAGTGTGGTTATTGGTCATATCATACATAATTCGATTCGCCGTATCCGGAGGAATCTAATAACGTCTCAACATTGGCTTTCATACGGTCATGTCTAATAGCAATAATGAAAAGATCTAGTCCAGAAATATCGACAGCTTGGCTACACATTATAACCCAGACACTAACTTGATCTCTGTTGCTTCACAACTTGGAAAATTAGTAGAATCTTTGCCAATAACTATCGATGTACAACTTTTACACCCGCCTCGCTGGGGTCCCTGGCATGACGCGCCCAGCTGGGGGATGTATTTCGCCCCCTCCGTAATTCTTTTTCTAGGAAAGCTAAACATAATTACGGTCGGCGTTCGAAAGCTTTTGACGAGACGAAGAAAAATCATACGAACTATTTTTACCTCAGGTCAATATTGAGGTCAGCCAAGAAAGTTTCCATAGGCTTACAACAGGGCAGTGTATGTTTCCCCCTATGGAGCGTTACTCAGGAGAGCTAGATTAAATATTCATGCATCATTGGATTCCTCTCATCGTGGCAAATCGAACTATGTATAATATGCCCTTGCTAGGTCAAATGGTGAAAAATGACTCGACATAGAGCTAGGTCAGGGTCACAGGATGACCTGGTATGGTCATGTTGCACACCAATCGACTCCCGTGATAATATAAGCACAATGCAAGCACAATGGAAGCTTTATCTCAATTCAGTGAGAAGTTATTGGCAAAATAATATCTGTATGCTCCTGTGACCTCACATTAACTTTGAGAGGTCAGATGGTCAAAAACCCAGGATTATGGTCAATATTGTGGTAAGAACGCACGCTTTGAGGATTTTCAGGTTTATCCATCCAGTTTTTACTGACACTGACATCCAGTTTTACTGACATCCAGTTTTTAGCCCTTTCTATTTTTTCACAATAGACTTATAATGGGGTGACCAAAAACTTGACCCAACCTTAGATCAACAATATCAAAATTCCGAGATAGCAGATTTGTAGACCCTAATGACCTTATCATGTAGTAAAAGTTTGAAACTGATCGGTTGACAGATGTTCCTTAGGCGCCGTTTCAAACTCGTGATTTTGGGTTTTGAGATTGGGTCACTTGACCTTGAATATCTCCTTGATCTGACATGACCTGGCATGAAAAATCTAGCCAGATACGTAGAATTGATCAGGGATAAGATGCTGTAAGCTTTGTTGTACTGCGTCTCTTCGTTTCTGCGTTATCCGGGGAAATTCAGGAAGGGGAAAATTTCGCCCCCAGGGGGCGCGTGTCAAGTGTGATGATTGCCAGAGCCCGTTTTATCACTTTTGATGTTTTTGGAGCAGTGCTATGTTTTCCTCTCGATTCTGGCGGAAGGTTCATTACCGAAATATCAGTTATAATATCGAAGTGTATATATATATATATATATATATATATATATATATATATATATATATAGATATCGATATAACATCGGGTATATATCATTATAATATAATATCGAAATATTGAAGCATTTGTAATTTTGCGTTTTCATGTTTTTCTGGATGATTGCCCAAACACGAACGAGGGAAGGTTAGCAGTCTCACGGTAACAGAAACAACAAGAATGTCACAGATGAAGGACTCCGCCCCAATCGAATATGTTATTAGTCCATAATTTCATGTTTGTTAGGCACTTTTAAAGGGGCATTGCGAATTAAATACTGGCCGTTGGCAATGACCGACGCTAGCTGGCTCCCATGCCTTGTACTTGGCCTTACAGTGAGCCAAACACTATCGTCGACACATACAAAGATAACACGGCACTGTTAAAAAGCTCCAAGATTTCCGGCAAAGGCAGTCAGGGTGATCTCAGCTAGCGAACTTAAGTCATGTGCTGGCGAAGCGATGCCAACACAGCTCTGTAGCTTGGGGCAGGCTTACTGGGAGGATAAAGGATTTTGCTCGGTTAGTCACCTGCTGGTTTTATTCGGCTGAGTTGGGATATGCAATATGCATGACAGGAAAATGTTCCGAAAATGCATGCACTACTGCACAGTAAAATTGTCGCATCGGACAGGTAGATATGGTACACTCCATCGTTATGTCAATAAATATCATCATTCATATTGCGGGCGTACATACACGTATGTTTAACCCATTTAGAAGATAAGTATTCTCTTTCAATAACAACTGGGATTCAATGGCAATCCAGTCACTACCAAGCAATCGGAACAGTCCCGGCGCGGGAGCATAGCAGCCCAATATGGACACAGGGATAGTCCGAAGGAGGAGGGGGGCAAGCGTAGTTCCAGGGGCAGAGCAGGCAGTCCAGGGGAGGGGCGTAGGGATAGTGAAACGAGAGGGCGGACATGAGCAGTCCGAGGGGGGCGTAGGGATAGTGCCGCGAGGGTGCACAAGGACAGTCCAGGGAGGGGCGTAGGGATAGTGCCGCGAGGGCGGACAAGGACAGTCCGGGGAGGGGCGTAGGGGTAGTGCCGCGAGGGCGGACAAGGACAGTCCGGGGAGGGGGTGCAACGATAATGCCGCGAGAGGGCGGACACGGACAGTCCAGGGGAGGGGTGCAGGGATAGTGCCGCGAGAGGGCGGACACGGACAGTCCCGGCGATAAAGCGCCGTCTGGCACCACGCCAGACGGCCGCACCGGAGACGCACACAAGGACAGCCACTCACGCACGCCCGCAGCTCTGGAACCTGCTGAGACACAGGGGCGGCACACACCTGAGCACGAGGGATGAGTGGTCGCCGTCAGCGGAGGCCCCGCAGTCCAGACTAGGCAGCTGATCGGGAGAGATCGCGGTACACCACCCGGCCCGGCCCGCCGCCCGCTGGCCACTGAGAGCACGCAGCGCAGCCCTCGCTGCGACGCCGACGATACCCGCGACGCCGCACGGCAAAGGTGGGGCGGATCCGGGGCGGCGCCCCCGCCCTGAGACAAATTGGCCGCCGAGCTAATGTGCGATCGACCCGTGATCTGCCGATGGTCACAGCTCTGCCGTCTCACTCGCTATGTTTACTAGCCCATGGCAGCGCTGGGTAAACGCTACCCCGCGTCAGTGTCAAAGCAGAGGGGCGGCACGGGCCCGGGGTTCTCACACGCGAACGTATCGCCAAACTTCGGAATTATGAACCCTGTTAGTGGAAGAACTTCGGTTCGGCGATCAAAGATAAAATGAAAATGGCCAACTGCCAACATACAGCACGCTATAAAAATGAAAACGAGACGAATCAATTCAGTTCAATCCACAGAAGGAGAATATCCGGAAACATTTTGAGTCGATTATCACAGGGATTGATACTTATAAGGGAGTTTCTCACTTTTATAATGGGTTCTGAACTGAAATAAGTTTTGTAGGACGTACGAGGTACCAATATTGGCATATTTCATTTCACCCCTAGCTCTCTGCTTTGAAATACGTGCACTTTAAGTTCAGAATAAAAGAGGCTCTTACTCTTCTTAAAGGGAATGTGGCACCTTTATAACGTGATTTTAACTGATATAGCCAAATTGTAAAGCGTGCCGGAAAACCCGGTACTCTATAAATCATTTGTCTTGAAACTCAAAATTTCCGTAGAGAAAAGCTAAAAACTACCTGAAATGTACTTTATATATACCCTTAGTAGCGGGCCACAGTTGTCAGCTTTTGGTGTGACGACATATGCTGACGTCACAGTGAATATCAGCCAATCGAAGCCCTTGAAGCGTATTGAATATGGCAGTGGTTGCCAGAGCATGGCATCATCCACAGGCAGATATTTATTTCTTTCCCTTGAGGAGCATTTTAAAAATAAAATATTGAGCTTATTGTACATTTCTCAGAGAAATCATGGACGCCTCCATGATGTTCAGCTAAAAGGTCCCATAATTCCACTAATTTCCAGAATTCGACCAAGGTGCCACATTCCCCTTAAAACCACGGAGGAATCTCTTTTCATCGAGCAGTGCATCTCACGAAATAAATATAACAAATAGCATCGCCTTCGCAACGTTACATGACCTTACATGCCGCATTTTTGTTTTGAAAGACTGAAAATGAATGCAAATGGCGATTTCCACATTTTCAGACCTATTTTATCTCTAAATAGTCCTTTTAGAATTTCGACAAATCGGTTTAATCTATTTAACTCGCGGAACAGAAACGGACCTGGAGTGCTTTGCTCTGTTTTCTTCTTAGTACAACTTGTATTCATATAAGATTTAACATCAAATTAAAAGGCCCTGGAATTGTCAAGACTTTACAAGGTATTGACTTGGAACACAATATATTGTAAATCTCTTTAGAATATGTTTACCTCAAGACAAATACTAATCATTGGAACGTTTAAAACCAGCTTTCCACAGCCAACCACAATAACCCTTCCACGAACTATTTCATCATAAAATTCAAAATTGTTTCCTGGAATAAAGCTCACCTTAGTAAAAAGATTCAATCAACCTCGTCAGGTGAAGAAACAATTTCAAATAGAGTTGTACAGCTGCGTTGGCGCCCCCGCAGATTCACCAGTCCGGGAATCATCCCTCTGAACAGTGTTGATTGGCGTCTCAGGTCCGGGAACATTTGAGAGTCACTGTTTAGCATCCACGGCCAGCATCTACCCAGGCCTTTAGTGGGCTGAAAAACACCAGCAGTCTGCACCCCCATGCCAGTTTCATGCTGGCTTCGACTAAAAAGTGGCGCCCGACACCGCTAGTTCCATACCAGTAGCAACATCTATACCTAAGGAATGAAGAAAATAATAGCTTTGAGGGTTTGTATACCTCTTGACGGAAATAGCTTCTCTGAATAGCATAGCTCAATTGTGCAAATGAGATGGCGTTGCCATGTGATTTGCACCAAAGGGTTCATTTCGGGTTCCAAAAACCTTTGAGCGGTACCGGATGTACACTCTTGCCCACACCTTTCAGATTCAAACGTATCCGTGACCGCGACCATACCCTTGAGCACACCTTTTCCACAGCTGTTTTCCAGGCTAGAATTTGTATTATCATTTTCATAGCGTGCCGAGATAGAATTTCTGGCGCAGTCAACACCACATACTCTGCAGAGCCACGCTCGGCGCTTTGTTAGCCCTTTCCAGTCTCCAGACAATATCTACAACTCCTATAAGAGAGATAGCTATGTAATGGTACAAGCCGCCGAACCGCATATCGGGTGTCTGACGGAAACTCAGAACCGCACCTATATATAGCAGCTGTAAGAATTTAACAAGGTGAAGCTCATTCACTGGGGACACACAAGTTCAAGCGCATTCCATGGACACACAACTACGACCACTAGCGTGACAGCGCTTGTCATTGATGGCAAATACAATGAACCGCATTTGCGCCGAGAGCGTTTTCCTATCACTGCTGACTTCCCAGAGAACCTAAAGGCGGATGAATAAAAAAAAATCCAGGGCGAGTCTGGGGATCCCCACTTTCACAACAAACCGCAAAAAGGAAAGCCGCAAAATGAGGCTTTCGTAAACCGGAAACATTCTGGATTCGTAGCACAAAATGGCGCAGCGGGGCCAAGCGTACTACTACTCTATCAGCGGGGGCGTGCTACTCACCGACGCAGGCCGAATGGCGCGAGGCCATGAGTCAGACGGCAGAGCGGCAGTAGACAGCCACGTCAGACCTGTCGCAGGCAGGCAAGCAATTACTACCAGCACGGCCGATCGGCGCGCCGCAGCGTCCCCAGCGGGTCCCCGCCCCGCGACAGCACCGGGCCCCCGACCAACGCAGCAATGCTCTGTTTCATATTCATAACTTGGCGAGGCTGCTAACGACCCACAAACAGAATTGTAAACTAGTCAGAACCTGCCAGAAAAGCAACGCCTGCACAGCCCTAGAGCCCCCTAGGACCTGCGTAAGGTCGAATGTGGATATGCCACTTACAAACGTGGTCAAAGCCAACACTCTTTACCAACGTCGTACTCCACCTGAATAGCCAGTCTGTGCTGGAATTCCGCCCTTCGATAAGAACTGCCGATTCAGGCTCAAACTCACTTGGGAAGGAACAATTGCAAGGAAAAATCAGGGGGTCCTTCGCTAATACCCAGAAGTTCTGTGTTTTTTTCCACAGAGTTGAGTTTTGAAACTAAATCGTTTACGAAATGCCCGAAGCCAAATCAACTGACTCTGCATATGTAGCAGCGTCAGCTGGAGATAGTCAATAGAACGCTGGCAGAGAAGAAATAATGAGCCATAAATCCCAACGGGTTCTGATGGCCGGAGGAGCCGAGCTGGCTGACTGGGAACTTGAGATACTTGCGTGCGGGCGGTCGGTCGAAGCCATCTCTGATGGGTCCTAAAAGCCACCCGACAGCAGGGCCGGGGTCGATAGGATCAATAAAGCATTCCCTCGCGCCGTTCCTCTCCCACCTGTTGTTTACCCCGCTGAGCACCTCATCAAACCACACAGCGGCGCGCCTATGTCTGAAGCTTAGGAAAACGATGGATTAATTTCCTTATTGTGATGCGTCGTGAACTTCAAATAGGACAATGTTGACCAATATCACTTACGAAAATCATATTTCATCTGAAAATTTGGTAATTAAAAACATCGTTCTATTTTCAACAATATTAACCACTGCCCTGGTGGCGGTCATGAGCCACCTTCGCTCTAGTGGGAGGCGGGCAAAATTGAACCCCTTCGAACTAAAAAAACTAAGAAATCTAGGAAGAAGCGGGAAAAGAAATCAAATGCTAGTCGTAAATGAAGTCGAAGATACTTCGGCCCTTTTTCATTCAGTTCAATATTGAAGTTACTAAAAGTCGTATGAGGTCAACACTGCCCTGGCGGGAGGGGCATATTTGACCCCTCGAACTAAAACAGAACTAGGAAAGCTAGGTAGAGGGAAAAGCAATCGAAGACCGTCGGAAATGAAGTCGAAGTTACTTCGTTCCTTTTTATTTAGGCCAATATTGAGGTCATTAGAGGTCGTATAAAGTAAACACTGATGAAATGAAGGGTACTTAATTCTCCAGGAACTAAAAGAGCTAGAAATACTTTCTTAACGCGATTCAAAGAAGCATGAATAGCCCTTCATTGCAGTCTCACCCAATCTATTATCAGGGCAACGGGTTAGTCACTGTGAGCCACTGAACATTGCAGATTTTAGTATACACCTCTTTAACCAGCATATAAAGCATGGTCGATTTAGATGCGAGATGAGGAAATATCTAAGAGGCAATACATATACAAAAGGCAATATAGGATAGGTAGTATTTTCGCAGGAGTTTGAAAGCTATGGTAATTAGGCATCGATTATGGCTACCAAGTTTAGGCCAAGCCTGGAGTGGGAAGCGGTCAATCGAAGTCAAGGACGATACGCTACCCACACTATGGGATGTTTGCTGTTTTGGAAATAACTTCCCAACGAAACATGATACGGCCGTGATTCAGGACCGTTATAATTTAATCATCACCCTAATACGAATTAAATGACATATGATTTCACTAAGCCAGATGTAGTTCAGAATTTGACCTGACCTTAGGTCAACAAATTGACCCGAAGTAGCCTGGTATGCTCACAACGTAAACTACTGCACTTGCAGGACATAACAAACACAATGATGGTAAAATAGCATGGCATGATTGTTTAGTGAAGAGATAACGTAACGTTCAAAATTGATTATTTAGCGTCATATGACCTCCAGAAGGTTACAGGTCAAAACTTTCAAAATTAACCTTAGTAATGGGCTACCAATACACGATCCTGAAGTTTTGAAGCTGATCTGAGAAGTGCGGACCGAAATAGGCTTTTCCAAATTTTATCACGGGCTTACAATGGGGAGGTCATGACTCGTACATGACGCCAGGGGACCGATATCGAAAATCCCGTTACAACATATTGTTGTACTCGGTGAACTTATTATGCGCTATGAACCTCAGATAAATAGATTAAACATACTCTCACTGGTGCCACTTTGAATATTTTTAGAGGTGTGGTCACTTGACCTGACATAGTGATCTGACCTAAAATGACCCGGACATAAAATATTTAGGAGATGTGAAAAAAAACATTGGACAGCCATGCAAAGTACAGCGGTGCTGCATGATGATGATTATTGGTGTTTAAGGGCACTTCAGCTTCTTTGGCTATATGTGCCCAGCATTGTCAGGTTAGGTCAGTTCAAAATGATCTTGGTTAGCTATGAATTTTCTATGCCGGAGGTGTCACCGCTAAAAAGTGCTGTGAGGGCTATAAACGATGTCAAACTTTATTTCTTTCAGGTAAGATAAAACGTCTTTGATGTCTACGACGGGATCGTTTCCAAGACACTGCTCTAAAGAGACCGATGGGAAGAATCGACGCATTTGCCTTTTGAGATTGTCACAGCAGTCTACCTCGGATAAAACATGCTGGACAGTAAGGCGGTTGCCACAATGTAAACACAGGTTAGGAGTAGAGCTATTCAGGTGGTAGGCATGAGTGGCATAACAGTGCCCGATGCGGAGTCTAGAGAGGGCCACCTCCTCTCTTCTGCTTTTTCTGTTGCTCGACTCCCATCTCTCAATGGAGGTGCGCAGGCGTTTCATAAAGCACTCTGGCTCTGCAGCCCACCTTGACTGCCATTCAGTCTCCTGTAGTGTTCTGAACGATGCTTTGAGGTCTGAAGCCGGAATCCTAAACTGACGCGAAGGGGGTAGTACGGACGCCTCTTTCGCAACCTTATCGACTTTTTCGTTCCCTGAAATTCCAATATGGCTCGGTACCCAAAGAAAGCGCACATCAGTCCCTCTGGAGGAGATCGCTGACAGAAGCCTTCTTATAGATGGTATAAGCCAGTTTTGCTGTGGGTGATGAGATTGGAGTGCTGTCAGTGAGCTAGCAGAGTCCGTTATGATAAGACATCGATCCTCTTGAGAACGCTTGATGTGTCTTAAAACCCGGAGAATGGCATATAGTTCTGTGGTAAAAACCGAAACAGACCCTGGTAGGCTAAACCCCTGACTCAGTCCCTCCCCTAAAAAGGCGCTTCCAGCACCGCCGGTAGACTTCGAGCCGTCGGTGTAGAACCGGGCATGAGCTGCATAGGAGCCGATTTTGCGCAGCGCTAAGGCCAGAAATTCTGAGGGTAGTGTTGCTGCTTTTTTATGGCGCATCAGATCGAGATCGCATTGTGCAGGGATGAGTCGCCATGGTTCCGTACGTTCTGGTCGCGTTTCAGCAATTACTTCCAGGTCAACGCCGCTGCCTTCTAACCACAGAGATACACGCAAACAGAGAGCTCGTGAAGATGTCTGTCGCACCATTCTGAGGGGCATAGTCAAATTTTCGTCGAAAATCCACCTGTATGTTGGATGGGACGGATCCTGCCTGATTTTGCTAGCGTATGATAATGCCAACCGCTTCCTTCTCAGGTCTAGTGGAGGTTCATTGGCGTCTACTAGAAGGCTTGCCCTGCGGGACGTGCGAAAAGCGCCCGTCGCCACTCTAACACAGGCGTGGTGTACAGCGTCCAGAGGCTGCTTAACGTTGCTCAAAGCACCATCATATACTACTGAGCCATAATCTAGTACGGACCTAATGAGAGCACGGTACAAACGGAGGAGTGTTAACCTATCGGCACCATAAGATGTGCGAGAAATCACCTTTAGCACATCCATCCGTTTGAAACATTTATCACGCAGGAGTGATATGTGGGGGGCGTATGTCAAGCGTTTATCCATCGTCATGCCCAGGAACTTTGCTTCCGGGACGATTGGGACTCTCCTGCCGTATAAACGGAGACTGATGTCAGTACACGAGCGGCGGCGGCAGAAGTGCATACACACAGTTTTCTCAGTGGAAAATCTAAAACCGTTCTTCAGGCTCCATTCGGATAACCGGTCTATGCATATTTGGAGCTGTCGCTGTGCTGAAATCGAGGTGGAGGTGCTTAACCACACCGCTAAGTCATCTACGAACAGAGATTTCTCGACTGTGGGAGGTAGAATTTCGCAGACGTCATTAATTAAGATACCGAACAGGGTCACGCTTAAAACGCCGCCCTGGACCACACCACTCTCCTGGTAGAAACTATCAGATAGCGAGTTGCCCACTCTCACTCTGAACTTCCGTCTCTTCATAAAATTGTCAATAAAGAATCCCATGTGACCCTTGATGCCAGCTTTCCGTGCCTTGTCTAAAACCGCGTAGCGCCAGGCTGTGTCATAGGCCTTTTCGATGTCAAATAGTAAAGCAAACACGTGTTGCTTTGAGGCGAATGAACGGCGTATTGATGAATCTAGCGATGTAAGATGGTCGGTAGTGGACCGCCCTGCGCGGAATCCACATTGAGCATTAGAAAAGAATCCGGTGCTCTCCAGGTACCAAACCAGACGTGCGTTTACCATGCGTTCTAAGAGTTTACATACACATGAGGTCAAGGCAATCGGTCTATAGTGAAGGGGGTCGCTACCATCCTTGTCGGCTTTTAAAACTGGGATGACAGTGGCATCTCTCCAGGCAGTGGGAAAATCGTGTGTGGTCCAAAGGAAGTTGAAGTAAGACAATAAAGCAGTAGAAGACCGTTCGCTGAGATTCTTTATCATGTCAATGTGTATACCGTCCGGGCCAGCGGCTGTGCTTCTCGCCCGAGACAGTGCGGTGTTAAGTTCTGATATGGTAAAAGGGTCATTGTATGATAGTTGTTCATGGGAGCTAAAACTCACTGGGAGACGTTCCCTCCGTTCTTTGTGCCGTAAAAACCTTGGGTCTGAACAGGCCAGCCGCCAGCGAGCAGCCCACGCATTGCCAAAGGCGTTCGCTACCTCTGTGGGGTTAGAAATTGTTCCGCCGGAACCTGTCAGAACCGGCAGGGACATGGCACAGCTACGGCCGGCCAGACGATGTACTCGCCGCCAAATTGTTGTTAATGGTGTTAGCCGATTTATTGTTGTAATATAAGTTTGCCATGATTTTCGTTTTGCATCTCTAACTGTGCGTCTGGCTAGTGCTTTTGTACGTCGGTATTCTATTAAATTGTGAGTTGTCGGCTGTCTTGTAAATAATTTAAAACGGCGTCGACGTTCTCTAATGGTGCGCCTGCACTCCTCCGTCCACCAGGGCACGGGGATGCGCCGTGGGAGCGAGCTAGTCTTAGGTATGAAAGTCTCAGCCGAGTCTAGAATTCGAGCACGCAGCTCCTCCTCGCATATTGTAGCGGTTTCGGCCTCGTCTGGTGTAAAATCGAGGACACAGTCAGAGGTAAAACCCTGCCAGTCGGCCCGCCGTAAGTTCCACTGCGGCGTTCTCCTGCCCGGATGTGGGGTCTCAGACCAAAGCCAGATCGGGTAGTGATCGCTGTTGCACGGATGCGAATGAGTTCGCCACTTAAAGCGGTCGGCTATTGAAGCTGAACAGAGAGATAGATCAACTGCCGATGCTGTTCCTGAAGGCAATGAGATGTGTGTAGGGTGACCTGTGTTTAAAGTGCATATGTTAAAGCGGTGGATTATTTCCTCCAAGCGCCGGCCTCGCCTATTTGTGCGGGGGCAGCCCCATGTTGTGTTATAAGCGTTGAAGTCACCTAATATTATATAATTTGCTGGCAACTGTTGTATTAAATTTGTGAGTTCATCGCCAGGAAAGTCCTCACCGGGAGGGAGATATAGGGATACGATGGTTGCTTTAAATTGTTGTAGGTCGACGGTCGCTGCTACAGCCTGTAGGCTTGTTCTCAAGCGGAACGGATGGGCAGGGACGCTAAAATGGGCAAGCAGCGCTACTCCTCCATGAGCAATTGTTGTGGAATGAACGTCGTATCGAAATGTTTTATAGTATATTTGCTGGCAATGATGGTCATGTTTTAGCTTGGTCTCCTGTAAGGCAACTACTACAGGAGTTTTCTGTGCTAACAATGTTTGGAGTTCCGTGTGATTTGCCCTAAAACCTCTCATGTTCCACTGTAAAATAAACGTCATTAGGTAGAGTACGAGTAGGGTGTGTAAAAACTTTCCTAGATTGAAACCTCGGTCGTCTATCATGTTTCCCAACTCCTCCCGTCGAACATCTCTGGTTCTCTCCAGGCAGCGCGGGAGTTCCAGTTCCTTGCCTCACGTGGAGGGTTATTAGGGTCCCTTGGGGGCGAGCGTTTAGCAAACACTGGCCTCTCTACCATGTATGCATCGCCTGTATACCCCGGCCTCCCGTCATCTTGGGGGATGGGCCTTCGTATGCGCTGTCTGAGGTCTCCCGAGTTCCTTAGATCTGCTTGAGCTGGCCCTAAATTCTCCATGGATTGGGCACGCTGAGTTTGATTGAGTTTGATTTGTTGTTTTGGTGTTTTTACAGTGACTCGAGGAATTGATAGTTCGAGGCCTTTGCTGGAGCGGAAAGAGTGCTCCGGACGCTGTTTTTGTGTTATTTTTATTGTGTCCTCGCTACTTTTGGTATTTGTTGTTGATGTGAGCTTACGTTTCTTGCTTTGTGTTACAGTACTAGAAGCGACTTCGACTGCCTGTTGTGGGTGGACTCTTTGACGTATTGGTTTGTCACTGGTCGGAGGGGGCATCAGGGCAGACCCATCCACTTCCTCCGGGGCTTGGCCCTCACCCTCATAGGGGTTTGCCTTTGTGCCTGCGGCCTCCTCAGGGGGAAGCGTAGGAGTGATGTGTTCCGTCATGGAAGACGGCACGACTGGGCGTTGGGGAGGTGGTGATAGAGTTGGGGAGGCTTCCCGAGCTCTCTTGCCGGAGGTTTCAGTTTGAGGGGGATCACGGCTGACTGTGCAGCTCTGGGAGGCTGACTCGGCACTGAGCGCTCGGAATTCTGACGGGTCCGTCCCCACTGCAGCGTCTCGGTACTGTGGTGGTGGTGATGACGTTTGCGTCACTGCGTCGACTTTCTCCCCACAGCCCATATGTTTGCAGCTGGAGTCATCTGGTTGACTGGGTAGGAACTTAGCAACCATCGCGAGGAACTGGCGGAGGGAGAGATTCATGAACTGACCGATTTTCGAATCCACGGTAAGTGCAGGACGGGTCTCAGTGATGGTTTCAGCTGGTGCGACACTGCGCTGGGATCCCACCAGGGCATCTCGGTAAGGAGAGTGGTCGGTAGAAGGCTTTGCCCGGGATGTTACGGGTGTGGCCGCCGGCACTGGTTTTGGAGGAAGTGGGACTTTTCTTTTCTGGGTCTCCTTAGCCTCAGTCAGTTTAGGGCACAACCTGCTCCACGCCTCGTGGTCGCCTCCACATCCGGCACACTTGGGTTTCTCTACCTCGCACGATCTGGAGCTGTGACCTACCTCTGAGCATCTACCGCATCGTTCCCTACCTCTGCAGCTGCCAGCGATATGACCGAATGACTGGCACCTGAAACACCTAATGGGGCTAGGAACAAAGGGACGAACCTTAATGGTCATCCAGCCCACTCGCACCTTCTCAGGCAAGGTAGTCCCTGAAAACACGAGCATGAACGTGCCGTTGTCCGTCCCCTGGCTTTCCCCTCTCCGCAGCATACGTTTGGCTTCTGACACGCCCTGATCTCTTAGGCCTGACAGGATCTCCTCCTCAGAGACATCGCGTAGGTCTTTGCAGCTGATCACGCCTCTGCAGCTGTTTTTGGTAGCATGCGGAGAGACCTTCACCGGTAGAGACAGAGACCTGTTGGGTGTCCGGATTTCTAGGGAGGAGGTTGAGAGCAGCTTCTTAGCATCGGGCTCACTTCCCATTTCAACCTCGACTCGCCCATTCGGGTGTCTGTAAGTCCGTTTTGGATGGAACTTTCGCAGGGCTTCATGGATCTGAAATGGATTCACCTTAACTGTTCTATCCTCGAAGTCAATGACGAGAGTCAAGGGGGTGGTCTGCTCTGGTCGAGTTCGTGCGGGGGGTTCAGTTCCCGAGAAATCCATCGCGGCGGCGACGTCGGTGGGTGGACAAGAGGTGGTCGGCGTCAATGCGGGGGTCGGAGTCCGTGCGGTCGATTCAGTTGGTGTACAAGTAGGAGAGGCCATGATGAGTCAGTTTACCTTCGGCCCCCCGGGTTGCCAGCTGTCAATAGCTGGGCCCAGGGGCTGGTACAGTGCCTACGGGGGCAGGTGCGGCCGTCTCAGAGGGGCGAGAGATACTCACACAACCCCTCCGATCAGAACGCACCCACCCCCTTGACGCCATCAGCCCAGTGGGCCGGCAGGGCCATGAGTCGGGACTAAGCAAAACGCGGCAGCCCTCACGCAGCGGAGACTGCGGTCCACCAGGCGCGCGCAACAGGCCAGGGTCTCGAAAAACGACGGTTTCCGAAACCCCGGCCCGCGTCACGCCCGGCAAGAACTATCACAGTCCCCACTGCGAAGGGCGCCGCGTCGCACGCCCGAAACATGATCCCCCTGCCCAGCTGGACCGAGCGACAGTGCCCGTTGACACTGCCGCGTAGCTAGGCCGCCCGCGGCAGCCTACGGACGGCTTACCCCCGGTTGGATCGAGATATCTGGGCCAAAGGGGGCGTGTTGGAGCCCTCGGGACTGACCCGCCCGAGGGGGACCTCAACCCCCCAGGATCCCGTCAACCTCGTCGCCGGGGCTCGAGATAGGCCTCGAGTAGGCGCCTTACACCCATAAAAAGGCCGAAGAAGGCAAATAACTGTGGAACCAATAACTGAAGCGTAAAAAGAGGAAAGGAACTAAACATAATCAACAAAATGAGAAAACAAAAACAAACAGGAGCTACATACTGGGAGGTGCAGGACACAACTGACCCGATCCAATACGGTTACCGACCAGGTAACAAAGGGCCCGTAAGGCAGTCATCAGCACCACCGCAGACCTCATCACCAGGGCCGCCGACGACAGAAGCCGACTCTAACCGACCGAGATCGGAAGAGCCGGCGGCCGCCGGAGAGCCAGACATGACGTGTCCGCGGTGATGCGTCGACATGCCTCCAAGGGCTGACTGGGGCCCCGGGCGCGTCACTCCCCGTTGCTCCAATCTTTACTGCCGGACGAATCCGGCAAGTGAAGATCGGTCCCCTGAGGGGCAGCGGTGCTGCACGCCACCGTTCTCAGGCCATCATGGAAAATCGTAGGCGGTCAAAAACACCCAAACCAGGTCGGACGTAAAAACTGAATGAACGAATGTCAAAGAGGGCTGTGAGCCCCCATCACTTGACAAACAGTCCATCGCTACGTTTCATCTTAACATCACGTGCAATAGCGGATCCAAGACTCCAATTCAGGGTGAGGGGAAGGGGGCTAGGGGACTCGAGCCTTCAAAACCATAGCCTCGGAACAGCCTCCGGCTATGCATTACTTCAAGCACTCTGGTATTTGGGGGGACGCTTGGATCATGCGTTTGTTATTCTATGAAGTGTACATCAATATATGTATGCATGGATACAAGATAAGGTAAAGACACTCAAGCTGGAAGGAGGGATGGTGGGTAAGTCATAAGAAGGAAATGCTCCTGTATCTAAATTCTTCTTCAATAGTGACTTCACTAATGAAGATACAAATACAATACAATAGGTTCAGAGTTTTCCACAAAATAAAGCTGGATGAGGAGAACATTAGGAGTTTTCCAGAAATAAGTGTTGGCTCCTAACTTTTGATGGTCAAAATCACATATTTTCCTACAGTCTCAGTAGTATAAAGCTTGTAGCATCCACTGTAGATACATCTAAGAGTCCTCGAAGCCAAAAGCCGCACGTTCCGAGACCAGACTGCTGGCATCATCAGAAAAATCGAGCATATCTTGGAAATATTCAAGCAATATTTTATTTATCAAGATGAACATATTTATTCGGAAATTATTCAAATGACTAGTTGGACCCATTATTGATGACCTGTGCAGATGTTATCTGGGGACCAATGTACAAAGGGCACAGGAACTTGTTGAAGGTTGAGAGAAGAGCCAAAACAAAACATGCTATCAGTAATCTCAAATATGAAAGAAGGTTGAAAACGTTGAAATTATCAGCCTTAATATTATACCATACAAACCTAATTTTGAACAACTGTTGGAATTGCCACGCTTCTGGCGGTTCATAAGAAGCCTGCCCACTTTAAGAAAACAATTCTGGTAATAATGGTAGGTAAATCTAGCATTTCAATAATTTCTAGGTAAAAAAAAATCGGAGTGAAATCTAAGAGTGCAATCATTTGTATAATATATTGTGTATATATAATACCCAAAATAACAACAATAGTACAAACAAAGTCACTCACTCTGTGGTAACAAGATATTCAGGGCCAGCAACAGTTTTTACTTGCTAGACACTACTAAATGTCTAAACTCTCCAATGCTTTATTTGTTGTTAAAAACAGCCTAAAAAGCGGAGCAGCATGCACAAAAATGAAACTGAGGGAGCGAACGGAAGGGAGAAAACCACAGTACAGAACCAAACATAGCATAACATAACTGTAACTAACCATGTCTGGAATCAGTGAACTGGTCTGTGGCACAACTTACCTGCCAGTGGTATTTTTATATCATTGGCTACCAAGGTTACAAATCACACAGCTTCCGCAGGCCTCCAATCTGCTTGCATTCTGTTCTGATTTGTGAAACTGTTGCTTCCCTGAAATTTCCTGACAGACCCACCCTTTCCTCAAGACTTGAAAGTTGTCTTGTCAACATTCTGTTGACAAGACAACAGAATGTACTGATGTGAAACTATCGGGAATGAGAAATCAAAGAATCAGAAATGTGCTAGTATCATGCACATTTTGCCAATTAGCTTATCTTAAACAAATCTTAAAACTATAACAAACTATTTCCCAGCGTCTTTAATATTTTAGCGCAATTTAGTGATGAAGGCACTGCCATTCTGTATTCTTGGCGATCTCTTGTTTTGATCGGCGCGGAGCAGAGAGCAACATATGAACAAAGTCCGAAGTCATACATTCCGCAACTCCTACATTTAGCGCAATACGCAACAAAATACCAAAAATAGAAGGCATGAAGTTGCAACATGTAGATACGTATGATCTGCTGAAAATATCGCCAGGTGAGTACAACTAACATAACCTAAGCATGCCTCGATTTAGTGAGCAGGCCTGCGGCACACTGAGCCTACGGCTTGGTCCCAACCTAGCCTGCAGCGCCGACGATCACCTTCGTCGGCCTCGGCTTTCCCGGCTTCACTGACAAAACCTCGCCCTTCCCAGGACTCACATCCGCACGCTCTGTGGGCATGCCGTCCCGAACCGTGAACATGATACTACAAATTTGATACACTTTCGCAACGACTGTGGTACAGTGTACGAATCATTTTCATCAGCTAGCAACAATATCAATCAGCTTGCTATTTCGGTGTTTTCGTATTTCCGATGTTTTCTTTACTGCGCTAGAAGGTGCAGAATTAAGTTGTTCAGTATAAGTAAGTGTTGAAAAT
This sequence comes from Lepas anatifera, assembly GCA_034440635.1. NCBI lineage: Eukaryota > Metazoa > Arthropoda > Thecostraca > Lepadidae > Lepas > Lepas anatifera. Next base: position 423,357 of record JAOTON010000481.1, on the reverse strand, counting down.
GAGGGTTCAAGTGGGAGATATGCTACAGGATCGTGCTCCATAAAGAGAGGGTGTATTTCTGATTCTGATCATGTATCACTTTTCTAGAAAAGATTTCCGGAAAGTGGACGTTTTTCTGTATGTAAGGCTAATCTTAAATAAGACGTCCACTTTCCCAAAAGATTTTCTACAGAAATGATACATTTTCGGAATCAGCAAGACACCCTCTTTCTGTTCAGAGGTCCCGTAGTGCCACTCCCACTTAAACCCCGATTTTCAACACTTTAACCTGAAGTTCGTAATCGCGCGCCGTCGATCGCCGTAAATAAAAATAGCACCGGAAATGACGAAAGACGATAGCCCTGTTCCAGCTGTCAGCAGAGTTTTGTCAGCACCAATCAGGGGGCCGCGTTGCACCTACGTCACAGGACTGTAGCCTCTCCCCGGGAACTAGTTCTATGGGTTTTACGGGCTGACGGCCTGCTGTTTGTGCTGATGAAAAACCGTAAGTGCACGAAGTGGCAGCCTAATATTTTTTAATGGTATAAAGGTTAAGTTCCCTTTGCTTAGCACAAACAAGAGGCGATTATGGCGCTGATGTTACTTTTCTGGAGGAGAGGTTAGAGGTCCTGCTGACAAAACTGTGCTGACAGATGGAACAGGGCTAATGGCAGCTGATCGTCAGTCAGCTGATGAAAACCATTGGTACCTTTGTACCAGAGTCAAAGCACCGCTATGAAAGCGTACTAAATTTTCATAACTTTATTGGCGAATTGGGACGGCACACACCCGGATATGAGTCCTGAGGATGCCCAGCCCACGGTTCCTATAGATACGGTTCGGACATGACAGCCAGCTGACTGCCTGATTTGGCAGCACGTTGAGGATATGGTAGTATTTTGAAGGGTTTTGTTCAATATAACTTTAATTTTGCTAGCAAAAGGTAGAATGCAGCGTTTTGATTGGGTAATTGAAACGTTTGAAACAGAATTCTGAAGGAATTAGCATGAAGTTCATCGTGGATTTTCCTTGTTATAAAAGCGCTTTAGAGACTAAAAACTGCACCCAGAAGATAGCCTGATCAATTTTACATACCAAAAATAAAAATATACCCTTAAGCACCACTTACATTTTCCCACTGGCCCGTGCCCCAAACCCCTGGAAACAGTCCCATTGGAATTACATGTTAAATTTTGCTGCCAAAAAACTGTTAGAACCAGAAATGGAACCTTCAAAACCCCCAGAATTCTAGAGAAGTATCTCATGTCCGCCCCTGGCCCAGCCTTTGCCGGCGAAGGCGATTGTCAGCACCGCAGGCTAGGTTAATACCGAGCCAGAGGCTCGGTGCGCTGCAGGCCGGCTCGCTAAATAGGTTAGGTTAGGTTAGGATGCAGGAGCGCCGTTTGAGGCGGGAGGGGGTTAGTCGGGAAAATCGTAAAAACATATTGTTTCTTTGAGGAAAATCAGCCCCAATTTTCCCATTTTGAGGGGACCTTGACCCCCTCTGAATCTGCTGGTGATTCAAATTGGAAGATAAACATTTGGGTCCTGCATGCATTTTGGTGAGAACGGTTCCTGGCACTTTGAGGCATTTATTAATTCTCATCACTATATTACATTTAAATTTACAGATTTTTTAATGAAAGTGGTATATTTTTTAAATTTTCTGTAAATAACTTGTTACACAGAATATAATTCAAATCAGTGGATTTTTCTATAATATCTGACTTTCTGCATTCCCCACAATAAAATCTTGCAACTTCCTTTACAGTTAATGGCACTGGCAGAGAGAAGTGTGCGGTTGGTATACATTGTTAACGTGTGAACTAAGCTCGTGGAAGTGTGTGCTTGACTTTGATTTCTGTCTTATTTCAAAGCAAAAACATTAAGGAACACTCTACAGTTAAGTATAGACCAGCTTATTTGTGAGTTTATGCATTTTTTTGTGGTTGGACGGTTAGATGTAGGTGCACCCAGTCCAGTGTGCAGTGTGGCATTTTCCACGAGATCTCGTCAGTGCGAGTACCCTTGGAGACAGGAGCAAGTGGTGCGAATTTTATTAACCTGGTGCAAATTTGTGAGACTGGTGCAAGGAAGGTGACACAGAAAGCCAAACAAATAATGACTGAATGGTTATTAAGACACAGGAGGGTGCCTTAGAAAAAGTCCTTAACTAACTAATAAGAGAGACAGCATTGCATTGTGTGGGTAGGAATGGGCGCGTTTTTGGTAATGAGGTAGGTGGCTTCACACATGTTGCCAGATAACTTCAGGTTGATCTGTATGATAAGTGCCACAGTTCAAAAGGTCCAATGGATCAAGGCTTCCTTTAATTAGAATTGCTACAAGTTAACGTATATTTTAAGTGCCACTGTTCAAAACATCCTCCAGTGCAATTTTCCAAGTACCACAACTGGTGTTGGCCACTACTGGTTAGGTTAGGTTAGGTTAGGTTAGGCTCAGTTAGGTTAAGTAGGCACACAGTTTAGCCACAGCAGCTTATGAAGGCGAAAGTGCCACCAGTAGGTTAGGTGCACCACAGGCCAGCTTGCTGAGTCCAGAAAAGGTTGGGTCAGGTTGGGTTATGTTGTGCTACATGTAGAAATATTAAAAAAGAATTACCAAAGGTTTTTGAAAAAGTGTCACTCAGCAAAGCCAAAAGCAGTTCTGGCACTAGGAACATTTCATAGAAGGATGTTTCAGCAAAGCAAAAAACAGCTAGACCTCTTGAAATATTTCACTGAAGGAAGCTTTGAACAGTGGCACCTACAATCCTGACCAACCTGTGGCGCTTTTGTTTGGAAGTAAGTTTTGATTCATAGCAGCTTTCGAACTGTGGTACTTATGATGTAGATTAGCCTGCTGTGATTCTATCTGGCAACATGTGTGAAGCTATGCCGCCCGGTGGGTCGCTGTGGGCTGTCGGTCGGGCGGGCTGAGTCCCCGTCTTGCCCGACCTCGGCCGGCGCCTCCGCTCTTCGGCCGACCTGAGTTGGTGCCGTTCGGCCGCCGGTACGTGGCGGCGTCGCCCCGGTGGCCCGCTGGGGTCCGGGTTGTATCCCTGACCTGCGTGGCCTCAGCCAACTGATCTGTATTTGTCTACGTATGTGCTCTTTACCGCTGCTGCGTGTGTCTTCAATGTATTTGCCTCCATGTTTTATTTTGTGACTCGTAACCACGAGTAGCTGCCTCCCGGCGTAGCTTAGGGGTCCCGCGCCGGGGAGCATACGGTTTTTACATGGAAGTAGGAGTGTACGATGAGGTGCCATGTTCCAAATATACGTGTATGGATCTAAGCAAGCTACCTCGTTACCGCGTTTTTGCCCTGGCAATATTACAGGTTGATGTGAATTTTTGGTGGCTGGTGGTGCAAGAATTTTAGATGGCTGTTGTAGCTTGTCTGGCCTGCTGCCATACTTTGCAGACCGGCACCCAGTCAGGACTGTCATACATTAGGTGAGTCCAGGTGCTATCGAGTCTTGCCTTCAATTGGTCAAGCATACAGGCTTCCACTACATGTGACAGAAGAGAGTTCTAGTTGTTAACAATGGAGATACTAACTGCAGCACGGTATTATGGTAGTACCAGTCTGCAAAGTATGGCAGCAGGCCAGACAAGTCACACCAGCCATCTAAAATTCTCGCACCACCAGCCTCCAAAAATTCGCAACAATCTGCCACATACCAGGGAAAAAATGCGCCCATTCCTACCCCTAAAATGTAATACTACCTCAATCATTAGTCAGTTAGTTAAGGACTTTTTGTAAGGCCCTCTCCTGTGTCTTAATAGCCATTCAGGCATTATTTGTTTAGTTTAAGTGTCACTAACCTCGTAAATTTGCACCAGGTTGATAAAATTCGCACCACTTGGTCCTGTCTCCAAGGGCACTCGCACCGACGAGATCTCGTCGAAAATGCCATACTTTGCACACTGGTGGTAGCAGGCAGATCACATATCGGTTCAAAAGGATCATATCAGAAGGTCCACCGTTCAAAGGGTCTAATATTCATAGGCTCTGCCCTTTGAAAGTTAGACCTTTTGAATAAGGAGTCCAACGTCCAAAAGGTCCACAGAGGCATGCTCAGATGCATGAGAGTGGGGTGCATGATGCTGCAGAGGCTTGCTAAGACACCTGATAATATGAGGCAATGAGGGTGATGGTTAGGTTAGGTTAGGTTAGGTTAGGTCAGGTCAGGTCAGGTCAGGTCAGATCCGTTCCTTCCCTTCCATTCCGTTCAGGTCAGGTCAGTTGTGTATGCCCTTGGTCCCTATTTCCTAGTCTGGGGATGTCACCCTTCTTTCCAGAGTGCACCTCTGGTCTGGGTACCACTTGACAGTACTCAAACTCTCCCTCCTTCCATCTGTTTCACCTCTAGGGATTTTCTTGCAGAATGTGGGGATATTTCTAAAACATTTCCCAAAGTGGTACCCAGACCAGAGGCGTACTCAGAATCTGGAAAGAAAGGTGATATGAAAGAGGCTTGACCTGACCCCAGGCATACACAACTGACCTAACCTAACCTAGCCTGACCTAACCTAACCTAGCCTAACCTAAAACCTAACCTAACCTAAACTAAACTAGCCTGCCTAGCCTAGCCTAGCCTAGCCTAGCCTAACCTAACCTAACCTAACCTAACCTAACCTAACCTAACCTAACCTAACCTATAACCTATAACCTATAACCTAACCTAACCTAACCTAACCTAACCTAACCTAACCTAACCTAACCTAACCTAACCTAACCTAACCTAACCTAACCTAACCTAACCTAACCTAACCTAACCTAACCTAACCTAACCTAACCTAACCTAACCTAACCTAACCTAACCTAACCTAACCTAACCTAACCTGACCTAACTCTCATTTCCTCCTATAATCATGTGTCTTAGCACGCCTCTCCGGCATCATGCACACCACTCTCAAGCATCTGCGCACTCCTTTTGGACCTTTTGAACATTGGACTTCTTATTCAAAAGGTCTAACTTTCGAAGGGTAGAGCCTATGAACGTTAGGCCCTTTGATCAGTGGCCCTTCTGATGTGATCCTTTTGAACAGCGAGATGTGATCTGCCTACTACCATAATACCCTGCAGCACAACAGGCTCTTGCTAGATAGGTTTATTAGAAGTCAAAGTTAACTGTTCAGTTAGATAAGTTGATAATTTGACCAATTCAGTGTACAGAGACATTGCAGTTCTGGAAGATGCAGGCCCTCAGAAAAGAAAATTGATGAGGCAGAGTGTGCATGCAATAAGGTGGAGCAGCAGTAGAACTCATGAGTGCTCCCCATTGTTTCCCCATTGAGCCTCCCCTGGCTGGTCCTGCTATCTTACTTGCCCATGCATCATCTGTAAGTCCTGAATGAACAGCGCCCCCTACGCATTTTGTGCGCCGTCTCAGGATGATGTGTCCCACAGTAGTCAATGTGAGCTCATATCAGCGACAAATTCATGAGGCTGTGTGCACGTGACGAGGCGGAGCAGCAGAAGAAGTCATGAGAGCTCCTTATCTTTCCCCATTGAGCCTCCCCGACTGGCCCAGCTATTTGACCTGTGCATGCCTCGTCTGTATGCATCTTGAGTGCTGTCTATTTTACATAAAAGTGAATGGTTTCAAGTGTGCAACAGACTCAATTAATTTTCCCAATGTGGCTACGCATTTCAGCGTTATGAGCCACTCCGTTAAAAGTAGAAGTGTATGTAGTTTGTATCACAAAGTGTCAATATATGTATGGATTCAAGCCTCCTTCCATTTTTCCTAATTTCAGCAATCACCGCTGCAATTATTTTTCTCACTCACCGTTCCGCCGATACTGCTACCGCTGCAACCTCCTCTGCTGTTTCAGTTTAGGTTGTTTGTTTTTGCCGTGTAATTTCAAAACCTATGAAACATAATTTAAAAACGGCATAACTTGCAATGCCTCTCCTCTTATTATTATCTGTGTCTCTATTGCTTTGATTATTATTATTATTATAAGTGAAAGGCAGGCGAGCGTGTCGTTTTGAGAAATGGTGCAGTGCAGACAAATGCCAGACTGAAAGATAAATGTACACTAAACTCCTCCAAAAGAGCCACTTTAGCTAGAGGTTTAATTGAAGAAGAATGAACTATCTGAAGACTTATCTTATTTGATATGATAAAAAAGAAAAAAACGATTTGCCTTCATCCAAAAATAAAAAAGGAGAAGGAAGGAACAACGGGCTATCTATAGGAACCGTGACAACGGGAACAACAGCAGGAAAAGCAACACACAGCCGCAATCCATCAACGTAGTGACATCAATAATATTAATATCAACAACCCGGCGGAAGCGATAACCCAAAATACGGGTTAATTATATGTATGAAATATCAAATAATATATTAAATTGCAACCAGAGACAGCGCAAAGGTTAGGTTGGTAGGCACGGACAACTTGAGCTACACACCATATTTGATTATTTTCATCAGGGGGCGTGAGGTCAAGGTAGGTAGGTAGGAGGTGAGTTAAGTGAGATTATAGCCATGCATATATTTCAATGGACACAGGTAAAAAGTAAATGCTGAGTGAAACAGTGACTTATGCTCCTTGTGGCACAAATTATGAATAGTCCTCATATTGATCTAATCATACCTTACCTTACCTACCTTACCTAGGGATTTCGGAATGTGAAGGCCTTATCGGCCTGCTGGCTCCAGTTCACTGGCGAGCTCAGCTAAGGGAAGTCCACAGTTACTCTTCCCAGGCCATGAACCTGAGCAAGGTCTGTGTCCAGGGCTCTGTGGAGCTCAGGACAAGGGTGTCTAGGTCAGTTAGTCAGGTGTGTCATACTTGGTATGCATCCAATGACTGTCAAGCTTTGCCTTAAAGAGGTTTAGTGAGGGTGCCTCCACTACACTCGAGGGCAGGGAATTCCAGTTGTTAATAACTCTAACGCCAAATGAGTTCCGTCGAGATCTGGTAACTGCCTGAGGCTTAAGCAGTTTCCATCGATGACCACGGGTACGAGTGGAAGTATCTAGGTGAAAGAATTGGTCAGGATCCTGATCTATAGCTCCATGAAGAAGCTGATACACGCGTACCATGTCACCCCGACGACGTCTATAGTATAGCGACGGTAGCTCGAGTTTCCTTAACCTAGTACTGTATGGGAGACCTCGGAGGGAAGTAACCATGGGGGTAGCACGACGTTGAACCTGTTCTACTGACTGCTCATCCTCGCGGTTAAAAGGTCCCCAAGATGCGTTCCCATACTCCAGCAAAGGTCGAACAAGAGTCTTGAAAAGAAGTGGCAGGGTGACATCATCAATGTGAGCTATGAGTCTGGTCCCTGATCATGCAGCTGTCGGGTCGGATGGCCGTTCTGGCGGTGAGGCATGTGTTGTGGCTGAGCGGGTTGCTGAGGGGGAGGTGGGTGTTGCCTTCACTCAGCTGTCCCCTGGGTTGGATTGCCCCCATGATGACCCTCCCAGGGAGGATGATCCTCCCCACCCCACTGTGCTCTCGGCTGATGGCCGGGGGCCTATGGAGTTGGGCTGTGATCTGCTGGGGGCCGCTGTCCCTGCCTCGCCCGCCAACCGGGAGGCCACAGGGTTGCGATTTCAATCACAGGGTGATTCGGCCTTGACCTCAGACCGCACAGCTCCTTCAGATGGAATGGTAACTGGGTCCCCGCGGCTGACCTCAGCCGGCCGCAGACCACATTGGGGCAGGTGGCGCCGGCTGCGGCTGCCGATTCTGTCTGCTTGGGCTCGTCTAGTCCGGTAGATCCTCAATGTCACTCACAGAACCATACTAGAAGTAGGAGTGGGCGCACCCTGAAGGTCCCCCCCGCACAAATTCAGCGAACACTTTTGAGTAGCAGTGGTTGGATCTTTTGTCTCCAGCTTTTGGTTCTAGACTTACCTGCTGTTGTTGTTGTTGTTTTTTTCTATTTTGGTATTTTGCCCGGTCGGCCCTGCATATCCTTATAGACTCTCAGTTTTCTTTTGTTTTGTTTAACTATTGTTTGCAGCTTAAAGTTCAGTGTAGCATTCTTGTGCATTTTGCTTTGCTTTTGAAGTTGCTGTGTGTTCTTGCTCAGTTTTCCTTTTGTACTTATTCTCAGATTTAGTTTATTTTAAAGATTAATCCCAGATTCTCCCCAAATTTTTCATCAACAGATGATGACTGTGCTGCCTTAAACTCAGATTTTCATGCCATTTTGGATCAGTGCAAATACATACATTCACTTGATGCGCTTCAGCCTAATGCTTTGTCACTTCTGCACATAAATATACGTAGCCTATCCAAAAATTTTGACGCCCTCACTTTGCTATTAGATCAACTCAAAACCAAACCTCAAATTATAATGTTATCCGAAACATGGACTAACTCAACATTTGCAGATTCTTTTCATCTTAATAACTACCATTTGGAGCTATCCACTCAGGATGAAACTAGGGGTCGAGGATCTGCCATCTACATTCAGAATTCTGTACCCTACAGCAGGCGATCTGATCTTGAATTTTGCTTACCTCAGTACCAGTCTGTATGTTTAGAAATAAAAAATAAAAAATCTAGAAATCTCATAATTGGCACAGTGTATCGTTCTCCATCCTTTGCACCAGCTCCTTCTTAGAGGAAATGGACCGTTTGCTTGCGGCAATAGGAAACGAATTCAAATTAAGTACAATTGGAGGGGACTTTAACATTGACCTTCTCAAGCTGGAGTCTTCCACTGACAGCAGCCTTTTCTTTGAAAATCTCCTTTCAGCTGGCTTCTTCCCTTGTATCTCCTTGCCAACTCGAGTAACGAGCACATCACAAACTCTTATCGACAATTTTCTTAGCAACGATCTTTCTCTAGTCTACAAAAACAATATTGTTATATCAGATATTAGCGACCATCTCCCAATAACTATCACTCTTAATATAAAACAACACTCGGGATCACATGAATTGCCTTATACAGCAATTGACTACCGTAAAATCGAGTCCTTGAAAACGAACATTGCCCAAAAATTGATACCTTTGTATAATATACATGATGCTGAACAAGCAACTTCATTTTTGCTCAATATCATTACTGAAGAAATTCGTAAAATTACAATCTGTAAACCCCACAGGAAGAAAGTTCCCATTAACCCTTGGATCTCTTACAGTCTGCTTAAATGTATCAACAACAAAAATAATCTTTATAGGAAATACACTCGGTCGCCTACATCTCAAAATCACCTCTTGTACAAAACCTACAGAAATAACTTAGTCTCAGTCATAAGAACTGCTAAAAAACTTTACATTCAAAGAAAACTTGCAGAAAACAAGACAAACCCCAAAAAACTTTGGGAAATCTTGCTTGATGTCACAGGAAAACACCAGCCTAACACATCCCCACCCCCAATGTTTGAACACAATGGCACAACAATCACAGACCCACAAAAAATTGCAAATAAATTTAACAATTACTTTGCCACCATTGGAATGACACTCGACAGCAGGCTCCCTAGTTCATCCACTGATCCCATGTCATATTTTGATCTCAACATGCTAATTAACAACAACTTTGAATTCGCCCAGATTCCGCCTTGCTTGGTTGCTAATGTCATAAAAAGTATTGCGAACAGCGGAGCTGGTCTGGATGGAATAAGCTCAAAAGTACTGAAACTTATTGTAGATACCATTGCACCATTTCTTAGCTATACTTTCAATAAGTGTATCTCTCAAGGGATCTTTCCATCTGCTCTTAAACAAGCTCTCATAACTCCAATCTTCAAATCAGGATGTCGTTGCCAATTCACATGTTATAGACCCATTTCAATATTACCTGTGATTTCCAAAGTTTTTGAAAAAATAATATTTCAACAATTATCTCAATTCATCACTGATGAAAACATTCTATTTCCACAACAATTTGGCTTTCAGAAGAACAAAAGCACATACATGCCCATTGCTCTTCTTTATGATATATTAACCTCCGCCATCAAAGACAAAAAAGTATGTGCTACCATTTATCTCGACTTGGCGAAAGCGTTCGATACCGTTAACCACAAAATTTTGCTGAAAAAACTTGAAAAATATGGTGTTAGAGATGTCTCACTTAAATTCTTTGATTCCTATCTTAGTAACAGAACTCAAAAAGTCAAATTTAAAAATATTTTGTCTGAAAATCCTGAAAGTGTGTCGCTTGGCGTACCACAAGGTTCTGTGCTCGGCCCATTACTATTTCTACTGTATATTAATGATTTATTTCGTAGTTCTCAATCACCATCATTTCTACTATTTGCTGACGATACAGCTCTAGTCTTTACTGCAAACAATTTTTCTGATCTCCAGTCATCTATCAACTTGAGTCTCCCAAATATCAATGCATGGCTTGTCGCTAACCGACTTACTCTTAACGTATCAAAATCAACATATCAGCTATTTTGTCCAACCCACTCTTCCTCTGGCCTTGATATTGTTCTTAACAACCACAAATTAAGCAGGGCAAGAACCACCAAATACCTAGGGGTTCAAATTGATGAAAACCTGAAATGGGAGTCCCACATCAAGGGCATTGAAAATACTATATCGAGGAATATTGGAATTATGCATAGGGCAAAAGCTGTATTGGACTCCGAGCATCTGCTCTTACTCTATAATTCTCTTGTGCTTCCCCACTTGAAATACAACTCTGAAAATTGGGCCCTAACTTTCCCATCAAAACTCATTAGATTGACAACACTCCAAAAACGTGCGGTGAGAGTTGTGGACCATGCCCAATTTCTTGAGCACACAGGACCAATATTTAAAAAATACAAAATCCTGAAATTCCATGATTTAGTCAAAGTTTCTCAAATATTTGTACTCCATAGTTATCTAAATAATACTCTTCCTCGACCCCTGGCGGAAAAATTTCAAACTCAAGCAGAAAATATTAATAGTAGAAACTCTAGGGCAGTAAAACACTTCTCAGAACCATTCGCTCCCACGTTATATCGACAATTCTCTCTTTTCTTATCAGCTCCCAGAATCTGGAACTTAAATATCGCGTCAAAAATCCGTCAAATCGAGGATGTGCCGCGGTCAAAAGCCGCTATGAAAACAGTTTCCAAAAAGATATTCACCGACCAGTACTGATTGTGACAGTTATACTTGATGTAAATGGCAGCATAATAGGCGCATATAGTAATAAATTCGGTAACCTTTTTTGTGTAAGTGCTTTAAAATTTGTAGTTGCATTGAATAGCGACCTCGCAACAATTGTCTGGCCTTTTTTTTCTTGTTTAGTCACCTTCCCACCCAACCCAAACTGTCCGATATTCACCGACCACTGTTGGGCCGCGGGCGAGTTTGGGGTTTTTTGGGGATACCTGGGCGAGCTCAACCTAAGTGTTCAAAAATTATTAATACGAAACTCGAGCACGGAGGGCAGTCGAGGCCGCCGCCGAGCCCCGCTCCTGGTCCAATCTGGCCTCTCCACCTTGAAACGACTTAGCTTACTTCCCAATAACTCATCTGCTCTTCCAGGTTACCTTCTCCCCGGCTCCCTCCCTGCTCTCTTTAATTCGTCCCTACCGCGCTTTCAGAATGCCTTGTAGCTTCTGGAGGTGTCCGGGGTGCTGCGGCGGGGCGCCGGCCTGACCGCCTCTGTTCTCTGCCGGCTGCCTCGGCACCGGCCCCTGGCGCAGCATGTGGATGGACTGGGTACGGCCCGGGGAGTGACCCGGCCGCCTGAGAGTACCAGACATCGACTCCCGCACAGCAGTGCGGAGGATCAAGGCGGCGTTGAAGCGGCTGGGCGTGGTGCCTGACCGCTCAGTCAGCGACTCCCGGATCTGCCGATCTGCCGTAGGTCCAGTTTGGAGAAAGAAATGCCTGATCTCGTCGCCGCTGCGTGGAGGCGGTGACCCTCCCGTCATCGTCTGGTGGCGCGGTGGGCTGCCTGACCGGCGTACCGGGGGACAGCGGCGGCGGCGGTGCGGTGTCGGCCGCGACCGATGGGTCCCGCGCCTTCATCTGCTACGGGTGATCTACAAAACGACATCTTGTCCTGGCACCAATTCGATGGCGGCCTGGTGATCGCCCGCCGTCCGGCGTCGCCGGGCTGCTGTTAACTTACCGTGCGACCGCGCTGGACTGCGAGGTGTTGCGCCCGCTCCGACCTCGGCCCTGGCCGGGTGGGCGCCGGCTTTCCTCGGCCTCGTCCTCCGCCGGGGGGATGTGCGGATGCTCCTGCTGTTGGCGATCGTGCGCTACATCCCTCAGTACTCCTACGCGCGTTCTGAGTGACCCCTCCACATGGAGGTACCAGATAACTCTACTGCACACGCAGCGCGGTGCTGTGGAAGAGGATGGCGCTGTGACGGGTACCGAGTGTGGTGGCTTGCTTTGCTCAAGTCACTTGATGAGTCGAGATGGTTTGTATCTCACTGTATCGATGTTTAACCTCATCGTTGGCGCCCAAGCCAGGCTAAAAACTTCATATGTATAACTATGTTGTGAGACCGCCTGTATAACTTCTGATTTGGCTTATGATGGGTTACCTCTATCTAAATGTTAGTTGCTACCTGCGGGGACCGACCGGGGGTCCGAGCTGACTGATGCTGCCTTGTATTGCCGTTGTCGTGTCGCGGCCGGGGCCTGCCGTGGTGGGTGCTGCGGCCTTTGAGTGGGGATCGGTGTGCCGGGCTGGGTTTTTGTCGCGCGAGATTACCAGGTTGGGTTCATCATTCTGTTTGACATGTTCGGGATCCGGTTCCTTCTGCGCCCGGCTCGAGCGGCGGCCGTCCCGGTGGTGGCACTGGCGATTGGTTCCCGGGACCTCTCGACTTTGCCACCTGCGGGGCGGCCGCTTGCTCCAGCCGGGCGCGGCTCTCTGGGGGACGGATCTTGCATTTACATGCTGGTGGCGCCCCCACAGTGGAGTGGTGGCGCCACTGTGTGGCTGCGTGGGCGCGTCCTGCGTCGGCTTGGGGGTGCCTCCCCGTGGAGTGGTGGCGCCACCATGTGGCTACGTGACCCGGCCTGGCTGGCGGGGCGCTGGCATCTGAGATTGTTTTATCATGCGGTTCCTGGAGTCTCGCTCGATTCTTAACCACGTTAGTTTTAGTGCCTACGAGCTTATCCTGTGATCGTTTTAGAGTTTCCTTCGTCGTACCCCATCTATTTATGGTGTACATCTTCGCAAATATATGTATGGATTCAAATGAGCGCCGGATGACTGCCAAGACTCTAGTTGCCCTAGAAACTGCTGCTGCGGCCTGTTCTCTAAACTTTAGGTCTCTGTCAATAAGCACCCCGAGATCCCTTTCCACATCAGATTGCATGAGGAGTGTGCCATTCATATAGTATGTGTGATTGTCATTACGGGAGCCAATATGGAGCACTACACACTTGCTTACGTTAAATGGTAGCTGCCAATCAAGCGACCATCTCAGTGCTCGGTCAATATCTGCCTGGAGTGTGTTTGTGCATGTGGGATCATTTGCAGAACTGTAGAGCTTGGTATCGTCAGCAAAGATTTTCACGTGTGATTTCACATTGTCAGCTAAGTCGTTGATAAATACAAGGAATAACAAGGGCCCCAGGACGGAGCCCTGAGGCACTCCGCTAGTCACAGCCGCCCAGGAAGAGACCGAGCCATCGACACAAACACGCTGAGCTCGCTGTGAGAGGAAGGCCTCTATCCATCTTAGCACCTTGCCACCTACCCCATAAGCCTGTAATTTCCTCAGGAGACGCTGATGGGGGACACTATCAAATGCCTTCTGGAAATCTAGGTAAACAGTATCCACACAGAGGTTTGATTCTAGATAGCAAGTCCAATCCTCCAACGTTTCCAGGAGTTGGGAATCGCAAGAGCGCTTTGGGCGGAAGCCGTGCTGTGCACTGGACAGCAGCTGGTGTGTGTTGAGATGCTCTAGGATGCTGTCTTTCACAATGGACTCTAATACTTTGCAGGCAACAGAAGTAAGGCTAACTGGGCGATAGTTGGAAGGATCTTGTTTGCTCCCCTTCTTGTGTATCGGGACAACAGTCCCCAGTTTCCAATCCTTAGGGAGTTTGGCCTCATCGAGAGATTTCCTAAAGATAATGGACAGGGGGACACACAATGATGAAGCAGCATCATGAAGAACTCGAGGGTGGACTAGGTCAGGGCCAGGTGAGCTGGAAAGTTTGAGATCCATGAGTTTGGACTGGACAGTCTGAGGGGTGATGGGAATGTCGAGGAACTGACGATGACAAAGGTCCTGGAATGGTGGGATGGACGTTACATCCTCGACAGTGAATACAGAAGAAAAGAAAGTGTTCAGCAGAGAGGCCTTTTCTTGATCGTCTGAAGCTAACGAGCCGTCCGGACGCCTGAGATCTTCTATTCTTGGTTTGGTCTTGAGTCGTGAGCCTGTATACTTCCAAAAAGCTTTGGGGTTAGTCTTCAAGTTGGCAGCTAAATTGCGTTCATAGTCCTTATGAAGGCGGCGTGTCAGTGACCTCAGCTTGTTCTGGCAGATGGTGACCCTGGCATGATCAATGATATCATTGGTGTGGCAGTAGATTCTGAATAAATCATCTTTTTTCTTCTTCAGATTCAAGGCTTCACTGGTCATGTAAATATTTTTCCTGTTTTTCCTTATCCTTATCCTAGGGATGCAAGTGTCTGAAATTTGATTAAATAGGTTAATGTAAAATTTATATGCTTCCTCAACGTGCATTGTGTCCATAACACTCCAGTCAACGTCAGACATCTCTCTGTTGAAGCGTGTGAAGTCGGCTATTGAGAAATTAGGTCTTGAGACTGGAGTGTCTTGAAGAGTTGTGTAGCACTCAATGCTAAACTGGAGCACAAGGTGGTCGCTTCTGCCTATGCCAGGGTGATGCTGCAGATTCTTGACCATACCCTCTTCATTTGAGAAAACAAGGTCAAGAACGTTTGAAGTCTGACCCAGACGAACTCTAGTGGGGTGACGAACATGTTGAAAAAGGAAAAAGTCATGCATTATATCAATCAAACGGTGTGATGGGTGATTGGCAGGAGCAGTAGAAAATTCGCCAAACCAATCAATCTCAGGGAAGTTGAAATCACCAACGATGAGCAAGTGTGAGTCTTGATGGGAAACACATATCCTCAGAAGGTTAGCAAAATCGTCCATGTTTTGGGCTCCATTCCCTGCTGGACTCCGATAGATTCCCCCGATGAGAAGTCTGCCTTGCTTGTGGAGATGAACCTGTACAAAAATATGCTCACTGAAGACAATATCTGGAAAAGAGATGAGAGATGACCTAAGAGTGTCTCTAATGTATACTGCAATACCACGCTGGCCGGCCATAAATACCATGGCCGGCAATACCACAGCCATAAACAGCCATAAACATGTATTTGCTCCACAACCACAACCATGAAGTCGTCACTGACAGAGCCTCAGGGGGGATTAACTCTGAAGAGTTAAAAATCTAACTCCATCCTCCACTGTGAAGTAGCACAGCCGGTAAGAGCAGGAGAGCGCATCACAGGTCGCTAGGCTGACCAGCGGCACCTCTGGTCATCAGAGCCACCACCGATAATGCCCTGTGCTCAAGCCGGCTGTTACATGGAAAGTGGAACAGCTCAGGGGCGAGGGAACAAGGGGCTGCACATCCTGTTGGCAGATTGGGGACTAGTGGTGCCATCCAGAATACCATGTGTGAGATTAATATTGATCCTTTCTCCAGATGGTAGCATGAGCCAACAAGCAAACCATAGTATAGTGCAGAGCCAAGAAGTTTGGTGATAGTCTGCAATGTATGGCAGCAAGCCAAATGAGTTGCACCAGTCATCCGAAATTCTCGCTCAAATTTGCCCTGCCATCCACCTAAAATTTGCAGCAATCTGCAATATGCCAGGGAGAAGAATGCACCCATCCCTACCCACACAATGCAATGCTACCTCTCTTATTTGTTAGTTTGTTTTATAAAGCCCCCTCCAGTGTCTGTATAACCATTCATCTGTTGTTTGTTTCGTTTTCAGTTTTGCCTCTCTCACACCTGTCTCACAAATTTGCATCACTTGCTCCTGTCTCCAAGGGCACTCACACTGACAAGATCTCATTGAAAGTGCTGTACTTTGCACACTGGATTTGATGATAAAATTTTGAAGATTTGTGCTTTTTACCTTGTTAATGTCAATGTCTGATGCAATATTAATGTAGTACCTAGGTCCTATACCTATGCGCAAACCATATTCCTTTCTCAATAATTTTTTTTAATTGAGCTGTTATCATGTCATATCATATTTGACTCAGGTTGAACAAGAATTTGAGCTACACAATTTTTTATCGAAACTTGTTTTCTTCAGATGAGGCTTTTTAGACTGAACTAAGCTTATCTCCCTGGGTAGATATCTCAAATATCTAAGATCACCTGGAATGCAGTTAGTGCTATATGGCTGCAGGACTTGGTGCATCTTTAAATTGAATGTGGCACCTTGGTTAAATCCTGAAATTTAGTGTTATTAGGCATACTTTTAGTCAAAAATAATGAAACCACTCACGATTTCTCTGAAAAATGTACAATAAGCTCAATATATGTTTTTTTAAATACTTCTCTAGAAAAAAATATCACCCTGTGGATGATGTCATGATCTGGCAACCACTACCATACTTGAAACGCTTCAAGGGCTTCGATTGGCTGATGCTCATCATGACGTCAGCATATGTCGTCAGACCAGTAGCTCACAACAATGGCCGCCGGCGACGGGGGCTGAGGGCGGCTGGTGTGAGGTAGGTTTCAGCTTTTTTCTACGGAAATATCGAGTTCCAAGACAAATGACATATGGAGTACCGGGTTTTCCGACCTGCTTTACAACTTGGCTATCTCAGTTAAAATCACGTTGTGAAGGTGCCACATTCCCTTTAAGTGCAAATAGCCAACCAGATCGATTCCAGGGTGCTATGGCTGTGGTTGACCAATGCTGCTTGTTCTCTGCAGGATGTCGAACCCACTGTCCATGGTGCCGCCGCCGGCGGCGCTTCCGTCGTTTGTGACGCAGCCGCCACTGGCCAGCACTTCAGCCACGCAGGCGTCGACCGCCCCCCCTCGTGGCGGGGTCGGTGCCAGCCGGAGCGCCTCCTCCGGCGGCCCCGCCACCCGGACCTCCGACACAGCCGGGGCTGCTGCCTTCCGGGCCTCAAACACAGCCGACGCTGCTGCCTCCCGGGCCTCCGACCCAGCCAGGACTGCTGCCGCCCGGGCCTCAGACACAGCCGGGGCTGCCGCCGCCGCCGCCGATGGGGGCCGCCTCCGGCCCGATGTCGGCAGCCGCGGCCGGACATATGGCCCGGCCCAAATACGTCCCCCCACCTGGTGTGTACCAACGCTGGATACCTAAGTCCAAATTGAGTTGTTTCAGGGCTTGCAAGGCAAAACTTGTTAAGTGTAGGAGGTGGGGATCCAAAGGTTGGAATTGTTTGCGCTAGTGTAAGGGGTTTTGATTTATGAAGTGTTAACAGTGCCTGTGCTTGTTCTTTACGTTTTGTATTGTCTCCCTTTAGGCATTATAGTGCTGGGGATTTTGTAGTCCTGGGATTTTGAGGTGTTGTTGACATTCTCGTCCAATAGCCAGGGGCTAACGAATTTGGGCGGCCCCTTGTGTTCGAATGCTCATTTGAAATCCCCTGAACTGAGCTATGTACCATAACTTTGAGAGGGCTGACGTCTCCGCCGCGGGCAGAACTGGCTACCACATCAGCGGTGGGCCCGATGCCGATGTACCAGCCGGCCCCAGGACCGGGGCCTGTCCCGACAGCCGCCGCGCTAACGCCCCACAGGTGAGACTGCTGCACTGCACACAGGAGACTGGCACACATGACGGATGAGACTGACACACAGAACCAGTTAGACTGCTTCACAGGACCAGCTAGACTGCTACACAGGACCATTGAGACTGCTACACAGGACCAGTGAGACTGCTACACAGGACCAGTGAGACTGCTACATAAGACCAGTGAGACTGCCATACAGGATCACTTAGACTGCTACACAGGACCAGTTAGACTGCTACACAGGACCAGTTAGACCGCTACACAGGACCAGTGAGAATGTTACACATGACCAGTGAGACTGCTACACAGGACCAGTGAGACTGTTTCACATGACTAGTGAGACTTTCACACGGGACCAATAAGATTGCCACACAGGACCCATGGAACTGCCTTACAGGATCAGTGAGACTACTTCACGAGACCAGTTAGACTGCTATTCAGGACCATTTAGACTGCCACTCAGGATCAGTTAGTTTGTCTCACATGACCAATGAGACTTCACAGTCGCGGCTTCCGAAAGATAACTGTCAAGTTCTTATGGTGAAATCCCTGTTTGGCTTTATACGGGTCTTTGAGGCGCGAGTAATGTCGGTGGTTTTCAATAATTTACTTCGTTTTTCCTTCTGTCTGTTATGAGTGAAGTTATGCCTTTAGAACAGTGATTCCAAAATGGTAAATAATGACCCCAGTTGATGAGGTAGCAGGGTTCAGTCTAAAATTCCCCATCTGTTTATCGTACTTAATGCTTTGAATCAGAAACATGCGTATATGTCAAAAATGGCATGTTCTGTATTTAAC
The DNA here is from genome assembly GCA_034440635.1 of Lepas anatifera. NCBI lineage: Eukaryota > Metazoa > Arthropoda > Thecostraca > Lepadidae > Lepas > Lepas anatifera. The sequence goes on along the minus strand of JAOTON010000481.1, from coordinate 404,843 downwards.
GCCGGAAGCCCGTACTTATGTTATGCGGTTTTCAAACGATTTTAACGGCAGTTAGCACATTTTGAATGACAAAGGCCGATCAGCTTAAACGAAGCATACGCTCATTCTTCCCTCTGGTTCGTCTATGTAAAAAAATTAGAACATATTCTAGGCAATAATGCTGTCGCAGACATCGGGCAGGTCGTATTATACCCGAGAGAGTCACAGTTTAACATACTCTATATCCCCGTGCGAGCTTTTTAGATGGTTCACCCCGGTACAGGATCCTTTTACTAACTAAGATAGTTCTAAACTGATTTAAACCTGATAACGAAGGGACATATAGCCTTAGCCTCTGACGTGCCCTAAAGCTTCAATCATCATCATGAGTCTAATTTTTCCAAGATTTGACCAAAGAACATCTGCCACCTCTCCTAAGAACGTATATATGTGAATGTGGACATTCGACCAAGCTGGCCATTAAAATAACAACAAGGAAACGTGTGAACCTGGAGACTGATTCCAGGGCTGCCTTGTCGGCAACAGGGACGATGGTGGAAAATTGACCACAAAAGATGGAAAGGTAGATGTGTGCTTTCAACAGCTGTAACACATCGTTAGAAGGGTGATGACAAGGAGCAAGCTGGCTCCCGAGAAACCCTTCTAACAGAGACAAAGTTTGCTATGCGATATGACCCTGGCAGTTGGAACGTCGATAAGCCCCAACAATTATTATTAGAAGGGTCATGACAGGTGAAATTGAAACATTAGGGCATTGGGCCCGTGTGAGTTGCTGACATTCATACATTTTTATACACATCTGTATTGATTTCGGAGGATGAGGTATTAACCCCTTCTGACTTCTGAAAAGGGGTAATCGTGTGTCCAGAGTTGGGAACCACTACTGTAGACCATGCGGGAAGATTTTGCGAGTTCGGGACTCAGGTTTCCGTCTCCCCGGATTTCGAGTCTACCATAGGGTTTTTACAGGCTCTGTATTGCCGCGTCAGTGTTACCCCATCCGGGACCCCCTCCCCTTGGAGATCGAGAAGATATCTCCAGCCTTGCTATATAAGTACCAGTAAGTGACTGCTTTATCTTTACCACCGATGCTGCGCGATTCTAGATGCACTAGTCTTGGTTAGAACCCAAAATATTACTTCAGCCGTCATGTTCAGACTCTAAATCTGTCTTGCAAGCTATCACTAACGTGGTCAACCCCAGTCATCACGTAGTAGTAGACATCCAGAAGGGTATCGACGATATCCCAGATGTTTCTTTTCTTTGGATCCCGGACCACTGCAAAATTCTCGGAAATGAAAAAGCCAACGAGCAGGCCAAAAAGTATCTAGAACTCAGAGAGATAGCACCTCTCAAATGGTTTGGAGACGATAGCAAAGCTCTCCTCCAGAACCATATCCGGAAGTACATCCAAAACGACTAGACTACTAACCACAGCGCCCATTTATTCCATATAAATTTATTTATTTATTTTATTTATGTATTTATTTTATTAGGACCACTCCCAACAGGCATACTTGCCCAATTACAGGGAGTATTGGTGTGGGTGTTTAAGAATCCTCTCCACCGGGTCAGATCGGACACGGAAGGCGGTTTCCCGCCGTGGGGATTGAACCCACGTTAATCCATGCTATCCGATCTGAAAGACTGGCAACGAAACCACTAGGCCACCCCGGCCCCCAAAGCCTAACACCGGCAACTGGCCCAGCTCCAACCAAAACAGTCGTCGGCGTGAGGTCATCCTGTCCAGACTCAGAAACAGACACACCAAATTAAATGCCTGTGGGCGTATAGGTACCTGTGGTACCTGCCCTGCCATGGACAATCCCTACCATATCCTCATCGACTGTCCCCAGCACGATGCCCATAGGCAGCCCGTGCTAGACTATTGCCGCATCAGAAATATCTCAGTAAACCTCTCCACTCTTCTCGGCAATGATCACCCTGAGCTGCTGGACAAGCTCTTTACATTTCTGAAGGCTACTAGGCTCGAGAGCCTTATCTAAACGTACCAAACAAACGTCTGCGATGGCAGGTATTAAAAATACCTGCGCCCGAAGAGCACCCCCCTTATTAGAAATAACAATTACGCTATAGACGTCCCCCTGACAAATTTCAACAATAGGTGCTTCAAACTAGGATATAACTGTCTGGTCCTAAGGTATGATAGACTGATAGACTCATAATAGCTCCCACTCCAGGCTAACATAAGGAAAAAAGTTCAACTAACCTTAACTAACCCTCCGTTCCAACTAACTCTAACTTAAGGACCACTGAATTACTAACCATATCTAACACTCACTACTAACCAACTCACACCCCTCCCTAACACTATCTGTTCTATTACCCTTCTCTCTTCCTCTATGCGTCGACTACCCAGCCGGAGAGGGTGTTGTAACCTCACCTCCTGGTTGCAGGATAAAGACCCGCGGCATCACGTCATGGTGCTTGCGGGTGTTTCTAAAATTATTATAAAACACCCAAAATTATTATTTTTCAATGGAGGAACTCCAGCAACGTAAGCAAGACGGTCATTCAATAACAGGGAACATTTTTTTAAATCGCTCATTGCGCTGGCAAGCTTCTTCACGTACCCTTTTAAATCATACCTGTGCCCCAGGCTCGGCATCTCTGCCGTAGCAATCCCCTTCCCTCGCAAGTGTTGCTACACTTCGCGACCCATTCCTCGAAATAAGCTTCGCCCCTTTGTTCTGCGACATTAAAGTAAACACCCCTCCCACAAAATTCTCCCACACACTTTAGAGGCGGGCAAATGTGCCTTGCACAGAACGCCTTATAAAAATCCCTTAACCAACTAACTAACTAAATAGCGTACCCTCGTCAAACCCGGTGGTGCAATCGCTCATTAGACGTGTTTTTGTCTCGATAGTGTAGCTTCGGCACCGTCCGTTGGCGGCGCCACTGTCGACTACGCACAGACGCCGATGGCGGCGCCGGCGGCGGAGGCGGCGGCAGAGTCGGAGCAGGAAGGTTGGCTTGGGTGGATCCGCGACACTGTGCAGAAGAGTGAGGTGCTGAGTAAGGTGGCCGAACGCGCCCGCTCCTCCATGGATACGATGATCACCACGCTGGACCCGCAGATGCGCGACCTCATCTGTGAGTAAACACTGCGGGTAGTGAACGCTGATAGGAAACTGCAGGTAGGAAACTTATCTATAGCCGCTGTTTTTTCTGTGATGGAAGATGAGGAGAGAGGTTTGCTAGTGGACGAGCGGGTAAAAATATCAGTAGCATACGATCTGGTTATGGGGATAAGGGTTTGAGGCGCCCGCCATTTATCATCATGTTCGGAGGTTCATTCTTTATGGACATTTCTCAGAGCTCACCTTTTTCGGAGCAACGTCGCTTATGAGTGTACTCCTTCCAGGGCACGGATATGCCCCACGGGCCTTGTGGCTGGCAGCGGCGGTTCTTCGGGGCGATGCCATGTGAGAGCCTGTGGTGTCGACTCCGCTCTAAATACATACAGTTTCTTGGAAACTGAGTTTTGAGACAAATTATATACCAAAAGGGGGTTTATCGGTATACTCTATCATATGGTTATCTCAGTTCAAATACCATTGTAAAGATGTCGCATTTCCTTTGAGGGTTGATGGCCCCGGCGGCTCGGCTGACGGATTGGAGGGTTGATGGTCCCGGCGGCTCGGCTGACGGGTTGGAAGGTTGATGTCCCCGGTGGCTCGGCCGACGGATTGGAGGGTTGATGGCCCCGGAGGCTCGGGTGACGGATTGGAGGGTTGATGGCCCCGGAGGCTCGGGTGACGGGTTGGAGAGTTGATGGCTCCGGCGGCTCGGCTGACGGGTTGGAGGCCGAGGTGGCTCCGGCGGATCAGCTGACGGGTTGGAGGGTTGATGGCTCCGGCGGCTCGGCTGACGGGTTGCTGCACCGTTGGCAGACTCGGGCGGCGGCCTGGACGTAGTAGTGGCCTCTGACAAAGAGGTGAAGGTCTCTGCCGTCCGAGAGGCCTTCCAGACTGTCTTCGGCAAAGCCACCGTCATGTGAGTAGCTGATTAGGGGCGAATACGGACGAGTTCCAGATGATCAGCTGATTGATTTAGTGCTGTGTTTGACTGGCTTGCTGGTTAGTACGGCCTGCGGGTGTGAAAACACGGAATGTGGGCGTATGTTTTAACGGTTTTCACAGATAAAGTTTGAATGGGATGGGAGTCCGTACAGCAAACTGTCGGTATGGCACTGACGCTATCGGTAAGGTCGGAGCACGATGCTTAGATCCCTACAATCAAACTTTACACACTGGGCTAGACGTTTTCGATTCATTGCTAGGGAACTGTTCATCACCTGGTCCTGATATAACCCACTGCAGATGTGTTTTGCCAGAAGCTTTCAATGAAATGTCTAAAAGTATCTAGAAGTGTGTTAAAATTATTTGCGCAAATGTATTTTGCTGCTTCCCCGTGATATTAAGTATTTTGCAAACCATGTCCAAAATATGTGATCTCCAAATAATTTTGGACATGCATAAGGAAGTTCGGGGTAAAACACATGTATTGTAAACTGAATCGCGACAAGTGAGCACTATTTTGCTTGTAATTGGCCGAAAATTGGCGAGAATAGTGTGTGCAGACTCAATTGCAGGCGACTGTGTGTACTGTATTGAGAATGTCTAAGAAATTGAGGAGGCCACTACTTGGACTTTTTCTTGTTTGTGTTTAAGTACGTAGATTCAGCATTTGTAATCCAAAAATTCCCGCCACCCCCGTGGTGCAGCTGGCAGAGGCGCCACGCTTGGGTGTGGAAGGCCCCTGGATCAAGGCTGACCTGTGGCAGCCTTTTCCGCGGCCGCCTCCTACCCAGGAAATAGCGGTACACTGGGGAGTGCGCGCCGCAGCAGTGGAATCAACGCCGTGCCAGCCGGCGTCCCTGTTTGTGGGCGCACGGGCCTGATCGGCCTTTAAACTGATCCACCGGTCTGGTCTCCCGCCCGCGGCCCTCATGTGAGGGCTCGGCCTGTGCCGGGCGCTGCGGCTTGGGGAGACCGGAGCAGCCTATGGCCCGCCGAGTGCGGTGCCGCTGTCCCGTTAGGGTGCCGGCAAATGGAAACTTCCGCTCTGTACATAGTGTGAGTGTGCTGTATGAATGAGACTAAGCTACTAACACAAAATGTTCCCAGGAAGGGAACGCAAAAATATTTTAAAAAATCCAAAAATTCCCGGTTGGGCATTTTTTGCAATTTTGAATTGTCCAGTGTTTTCTTTTCGGTATTTTAGGAAGGACACAGCTATTTTCACAGTAACAGAAACTACAACATTCAAGGTGCTGTTTTAAATAATTCATTTTTTAGTACTTTGGTGTTTCAGAAAGACCTGACGCGATACATTTTCGTTCGACATTTTGACAGCTGCTGGAGTCAATACTTTTTTGTATAACAATCGATGATAAAAAGGTCGCCAAACACGGATTTTGCGGAATACATATGTGGAATATTCGCATAAAATTTTACTAGATTAAAAATCCAGGTTGGTGATCTGATTTTGTTATATTAGTTAAAGCGATGTGTTTGTGTGGTATGACTCCGGCCATACGCGTGGCAATAGGAGGGAGGGGGACAGGGGCCCTGTCTCCATCCGGACTTTGCATCCAGGATTTCCCAGATTTTAGCCAAACTGGGAATAAATGGGAAAAATGTGTAACCGGCCGGACAGAGCAGGGTGGCCGCGGTATCTGCGATTTTCTCCTGTTTTAAGACGGGTACAGCTTTCTTTCAAAACTACGCACGCCACGATAACAGTATATTTGTCTCACATAATTGGATTCGCAGCACTTCGGTGGTTAAATAAAGACCCAACGCAATGGCCCCGCTGTGGTAAGTGGCAACAGAGAGGCGGTAACAATGAGCCAAAACCCGATGAGGTATTGCTTCTAGATGGGAAAGCTTTTCAGCAGGAAGTTGGAGATAAACTGGCCCGCGCTTTTTTTGCCGGTGGCGACACTTATAATTGCATCAGCGGTCGGTTGTGTTGTGGGGTCCCCGTCTGCAGCAGCGGTATGCTGCTGCAGGGCCCGTGTGTCCTGACGCTGACCATGTGTGCGGCAGTGGTGTGCCGGTGCCGGGCGCGGCGTTAGTGCCGCAGCCGGTGGGTTGGAAGGGCGCCCGCGCCGCCGCCGCCGCCCGGCTGCAGGCTCTACGGGACGCGGGCCTGGTGCCGCCCCAGCAGGCCGTGGTCGCCGTGGAGGGCTTCCTGGAGCAACTAGAACCAGACAGGTGGGCGTCGTAACTGCCGTGGTAGCGCAGCATCAAGCCAGTGTACCGGTGCACGCTGCAGCGTCACGTGATTTTCAAATGGCCGTTGGTTTGTTTGAAACGCGTGAATTGTTTAGTCTAGTGTTTCGTAGATTGCTGAAAATCCGCAACGATTAGATTTTATACGAAAACTGGGACGAAGTTCCACTAGATATATTAAATTTCATGAATAGTTGCTCTAAGCCAAATGCTGTCTCTTTCCTGTGGTGGGCATGTGCCTGGCTGGCGCTGCAACTGCAGTGAATAACCGTGCTGCGGTGCGTCAGGTGGTACGACCTGTCTCTGCTGGTGCTGGACGAGCCCGGTCAGGCGCCGCTGAGCGCGGTCACTCAGCCGACCGAGGTGCCGCTTGACTGGGTGCGCCGTATGCAGGCCGCCTCGCCGGCAGACCACCCTCAGGCCGACGGCGGGCTGCAACTCAGCGTCGGACAGGTGGCCGCCAGCATCCTCCAGGTCGGCACGCCTCTCACGCCCCATACGGCACTCACTGCGTAACTCGGCCGCTAGCTGGAGTTGTCTTTAGCTTATTGATGAACATCGACCAACTTTCGAAGGCCAGACCATATCAGCGAGACGTTACCATTCCATTGTTCCCATTTTTTATCCTCGAGCTCCGTTTGACGACTATGTGACAGAGGCTGTATCCACCTCGTCACATTTCTCTCATGTCCCAATTTGCATTGGGATCTTAAGTATAAAGTTGTTTAGACATGTTTTGTTACGCCAGACATCTGGGCTTTCAGCATCAATTCTCCATGACTGGGACCGGGCTCTATACTGGTAACCATGTCCTGACCCGTCTTCAGGTCCCTCCGTCCGCCTGGCACGAGGTGATGTGCGGCCTGACGCGGCGGGAGCTGCTGCTGCCGGCGGCCCGCGCGCTCGCGCACCAGTACCGCGCGCGGCGCCACCAGTGACTCCGCTGGCGCATCGGTACTACGCGCGGCGCCACCAGTGACACCGCCGGTGCAGCAGCAGCGGCGCCACCAGTGACTCCACCGGCGCTCCAGTACCGCGCGCGGCGCTACCAGTGACACCGCCGGGCAGCAGCAGCGCCACCAGTGACTCCACCGGCGCCCAGTACCGCGCGCGGCGCCACCAGTGACACCGCCGGTGCAGCAGCAGCCCCACCAACACGGCGCCCAAACGCGCGCGGCGCACAGTGACACACCGGTGCAGCAGCACGGCGCCACCAGTGACTCCACCGGCGCTCCAGTACCGCGCGCGGCGCTACCAGTGACACCACCGGCGCAGCAGCAGCGGCGCCACCGGCACAGCCGTGGCGTTCCGAGCAGATATACACCTGCCAGGTGGCAAGTGGTCTTCGGCCGACGGCCATGGTTTTCACTTGAACAACGAGACTTTCAGAGAGACGCCCGTTGGTGAGCGGAGTTTTATCGAGTGTTTGTGTGATGGGAGGGACTGTTGACGCGTCAGGCGCGGACGGGCTGTCCCGCTGCAAGCCGGAACCTGGGCGTTTGTGGCGAGACGGCCGTCTGTGTTGGACTGGGCTTCTCTGTGGGCCATGATCTGTGCGGTTTTCAGCCTTACCTCGTGCCAGTTGTCACACGCGTGGAACATGAGCTGTGTGAAGTGTGAACTTATGCGACCCGGAGTGGGGAGCTGTATCTATAAGGTGCTGCTGAGACAGTCCGGCGATCGCATAATGGGTCAAACGCAGAGAAGTGTGCCAAGTTTGACTTTCTCTAAATGAAAGTCATGTCGGGTTGTGCGACCCTTGGGTGGGTCAAAACCATGTGACTTAGTTTTGTATATTTATGGGATGGGATGCGCTTACATACTTCCATAAAGCCATACTCTGAAAATTATCATAAAGGACGAGCATCGGACGGGGGAAGGGTCTGTTAGCTGTCCTGGGGTTTGGGCGCCAATTGCTGCAATACGTTGAAGGATTTGTGGAGTTTATCAGATAAAGGCGCTTAGGACTTATTCCAGAGATGTTCGTGCTAGATGTTTAATCGTTTTGTTTGTAGTTTCCCAGCTTCGCTCGAGTTTTTTTTCGTAACAGTTACTGACAGAAATATTGAATCAACAATTTCGACTAAAAGCCACTTACGAACGATGATAAAATGTGTGCATTCGAAAGCTTCGCACAACGCACTCGATGTGGAAAAAGTCCTTCAAGACGCATTTGTCTACCAACGGTTGCTGTTGTGGATTCTGGTGTGGTTGTGAAAGGTGGAAATGTGTCAGACACGGAGCGCGTGTGTGGGATCGTCAGTAGTGGTGTCAGACACGGATTGTGCGCGGGGTCGTAGTGGTGCATCTTCGGCACCATCTTCCGCAGCAGCGAGGCCTGGCGGGCCGTCACCATACCTGTCTAAATTCGCAGCTGACGCCTTATTTTAGAAATTCTTGCGAGCTGCCTGACGAATCGAACACCCAGATTTAACAGGTCTTGAGCTTATTGAGCGAAATACCCAAGACTGCGGCTTCGCGGAGACCAAAGTTGTTTTTATTAATTGCATACGTGTTGGGTATGGGGTTGAATATTTCCATAGCTGGGGCAGGGTTAGAGCACTGGTTATCAGTTATTGCTTGTTAGAGAGGGTAAACATATTTATTGTGGAATACGCTCTGTGTATTCGCTTGGAAGGTGCTTTGAAATGCTTTATGCATCGCGTCATTAGTTGATGAATACACCCCGTGGTGAAGCTGTGTGCTTATATGCGGCTGGTGTCTGCCTGGTACAGAGGTTTACTGTTACTTCTCAGATATGTTCAAATCTTGGCTGTAACTTTTCTCGTCTTGGTTTTTATTTTGAATGATGCTGAAGTGAAAATTAGCTTAAGCCTCCAATCAAAACTTTAAGCCTAACATCTTTCCTCGTAGCCACTTACCTGAAGCCTTGAAAATAATGCGAGCCATTGCATAGAACATAGTCGAAAATATTCAAAATTCACGTGTAATGAGGATGCTCTCGCCGCTTAAGTTTTATGTAAATATACTGTGCAATATAATGACAAGGATTGCTACCGTTTTATCTTCTGCGATTGTTGGAAGGTGCTTCAAAAGAGACGCTGTGAGTTTGAAATTTTCCACCCGCACAACAACAATGCATCCTTCTATTCATCACTTTTAGCACAAAATCTGTTTCGACTCTCAGCACTTCCAAAAAGCACCTGTCCACACAACAACAACCAATACTGTTTTATCTTCGTGGCAGGCTTCTGTCCGCCGAATGGGTATTTCTGTGCTCGTTCCTAGTTTTGAACGCCATAAAGTCTAGACTATTTGAGGGGGCAAGGGAAGCTTCGCAAAAATTATGAAAAAACTTCATAATTCGGAACCACACCGCAAAATCAGAGTAATGCAACTGCTATCCCCGAGCGCCTTCACAAATGTTCAGTAACAAGTATGCACCGGTTCAACAAAAGCCTATTGGTCAAACTCAGCTTACATATCATATGTGTAGCCTACCACCAGTCAAAACACGATGAAAATGCGCACACAAAATAAAAGCCTGGCGTCGATCACAGTTCACACTTGATGATGTCACTCTTAAATACAGACACGGTCCAGTGGTATATCCCATATATGCCATTTGTCACAGCTTCGTCTGACTGCGCAATGAGCCTTCCCAGGCGGATACAGCCCAACCCAACCAGTCCCCGCCGCCCGGAGGTCCTTCCGCACAGTCACGTGCCAAAGCGTCAGGGCGGGCGCCGGGCGTGCCTTCCTCTCCTGCAGCGGTGACGTCCTGTCACCGGGTCTCCCCCAGTACCGCCGCCGCTCCGTGCGCTTTCATCACCCGTCACTCACAAGAACAGCCGGCAGCAGCGCCCACCGCATCAACCGGCTACAAGTTCTAGAGGGCATGGCAGTCAGCCTTGTTTGCCCAGTTCTATTTTCTTTTGTATTGCGCGGACCGAGTGGAAGATGGCGGCGTCCAGCAGGCTGGCCACGGTGAACACGCCTCCGACGATGGCGCACAGGCTGGTGGCGAAGTGGCCCAGCGACCTGCCCGCGGGATAGCGTCACTAGCGCCCGGCGGCCGGCCGTGAATCACACTGCACCGCTGCACACATGACGTCACCGAGCCACGCACCCAACGTGAGCACCGTCATAACTAGAAAACTACCGTGACAGACCGCAGTATCCAATCCAGCACTATATTGCGGCTTCATGATACCTGTGCGTACATAATATTTCCGTTATTGTTGCAGCCAGGTACTTCTGCGGAGGCAACTTCCAGATTCATAACAGATGTGCTGTATGCCTAAACTAGACGGATCTGGGATTCACAATCGGAGGGGAGGGGGCATTTTGTCGGGAGGGGACGCCGTTCGGAAGCCATTTGAGGAGGTAATATCGCAGCACGGAGGCACCACTATCCGCATCCTGAGGCGGGGAGCGAATATTGATAACGTCTCAGGGCCGCCAGGGCGAATTGTAAAATGGGGGAAGGCACCTGCTCCTTACGCTCCCCAATATCCGCCAATGGCTCCCTCTCATCCATACGTTCATGGTTTCCAGAAGCACAGGACACATGTTGAGCGGCGCGATACATAACCGACAATGCACACTCACTTGACTTTCTCCGTGTACTTGACCATGAGCGGTGCGAACTCGTAGACGAAGAACACACCCGGCGCCGAACTTCCATCTGAGAACTCGTTCATCGCCTGAAAAAGACCGCAGCATTTAAAAAGTGATGGAAATGCAGGGCGTAGCGCGGCTTGAAGCACAAGACACAACTCAAGCTGCAAGGGAAAGCTTGTGACAGAGCAATCCAGGAGGACAGTTCAGGGAAGCTCAGAGGGGCAAATATCCTCACATCCAACGCCAGGTGAATGAGAATAAAACCTAAAAAAATATACATCTACAACCCTGTGCGTCACAAAAAGCCCAATGGGCAATGGTTAGCCTAATACATACGGAGTGAAACAAAAATATCACCCACAATTTCGTCGATAAAACATAAGACCTCCCGACCTGAGCTTTTGGACCAAGGTGGAAATGGACAAAAAGTTGGCTAACTAATTATGGAGGATGTATGGTATTAATAGGCGCACTGGAGGGCGGCCTCGGAGGCCCCCACCTATTTTCCAAGGTGGTCAAAGAACTACTCCTAGCCGGAAAATGATACCTGGCCTCATTTGAGAGAATTTAACGGCGCGTTGATTGGTGAAAAATGAAAATAGGCAAATACTATTTTTTTACTTATAGGCTTTCAAAGTCAGACCTGCATTTAGAGATCGCCACAAACGCGCGGTCGGACGAGTTCGCTTGCGTTGGAGACGTCGTAACGTCATATAAACGGAATGACCATCTGTTCAGGCTACCAGGCACGAATCTTTACTATCGTGGCGTTGGTGCTAAACCTACTCCAGGGCACATTGGTGCTAAACCCCTCTCCAGTGCGGGTGTGAAGGGGAAATGTGACACATTAGCTCAATTCTAAATTGAGATAGTTTTAGCGGCAAACTGGATAGAAGACAAGGAATTTCACTTTATTTTTGCTGAAAAATGCGTAATAAAGCCAAATATTTCCTTTTGTTTTGCTTACCCTGTAACAAACTAAAACCTCCAGATTGCCGTGACGTCAAATCGGCGTCCAATTGAGTAAGGATTCGTGCCACGATAAACATTGATTCGCCACGATGCGTCCTCTCACTGTGGCGAATCGAAATGACGTATAATATATCCATGCTGGGTCAAATGGTGGAAATTACCTGCCTCAAGCGAGGTCATTCTGACATTGTCCTGTTATATAGCAATCAACTTCCCGTGCAAGATAAGCACAATGAAATCAAAGTGGAAGCTTTATCTCCCTTTCAGAAGTTGCTCTTCGTTTCCGGGTGATTTAGGGAAAACCAGAAGCGGGCGAATTCCGCCCTAGCGGGACGCGTGTTTTGTTTCACATTTTCAAGACTTTAAACAGGTTTTATTTGCTTCAGTAGGGCTGTGTGAGGGCTAAAACAAAGATAATATCACGCTATCTGTTTTTTTCGCGATGGGTATTGGTATTCTTTCACATTTGGGCATCCCCAATAATTTTCAGAAATCCCCGCCCATGTGCAGCTGCATTCTGAAAGAAGACCCTTCCTCGAAGCATAATGCAAGCTTTGTAAGCATTTCACCGATGAAGTTTTCTTAAGACATAATATATAAGAACAAACCTCCGACCACACCTGAGCTAAAGAGTGCCATCACAGCTCAAATATAGGCTGTAACAGTTGAAGCCCTTTGCTCGTATTATAGACAACTTAGCACGCCGTGGTCAGCTGCCCCTCCGTCGCGGTAGGGTGCACCTGGCGCAGGGCATTGACACGATGGCGAATCCCGCATCGCTCCATATCATCATATGCATCCGGCGGATCGGGGGGGGTTGGGGGCTCGAACCTCCCTCTAAGCCTCAGAATAGCCTCCGGCTATGCATGAACTGTAGGCACTCCCGACATTTCAGGGGAGGGGTCATGAGTCCCCATAGCCACCCTTCTATCTGTCACTGATCATGTGGCAGATGAGTTGTGCCATTAAAATAGAAAACATGTGCGGAATTGTATTTCCTCACTACTTACGGACACTATCAGATTTCTTACAAGCGGCTTTTTAGTCACCCTACACATAAACTTCAGTCCCTGACACAGCAAAGTCCCGACACGTCACGGCCGGCGGTACTGCGGTCTTCGAAAGCCTCACCTGGTGGTAACGGGTCACCGAGAACTGGTTGGTGAACAAGGTGAACTCGTCCGTCCTCTGCCACATGGTCGGTACTATCTTCACAAAGTACTTGTACATCGTCCCTCCTGCACAGATACGCACATATCAATTCTAAGCCATACAGGAGCCACTGCCCACCCCGATCTGAAGGTTTGAAAAATAAAGCTCTGCCATCCGCGTAACAGTGATCGAAAAGAGGCGGATCCAGGATTGCCTATCGGGGGGAAGCACCTTCCCGGGGGCGATCCGGACCAGGGGGCACCACTTTTGACCGGCAAAACCTATCAGGTGGGCGCAAAATCCTATCGGTGGGCGCCGATTTTCGCATCCTGGGGGAGGAGGGTGGGAATGGGGGGCGGGGCGGGGGTGGGAAGTGATATTTTAGGGGGCACCATCGACCTTTTAGGGGGCGCCGTGACCATTACAGAGGGCGCCGAGAGTCCATCGGGGGGGGCACGTGCCACCCTTTGCCCCCAGGATCCGCCCATGATCGAAAACTAGACAATGCGGATGAGTACAGGTAGGCGAGAAGTCTGCATTCTGAGCCGGCGTGAGTCATGTCCCTCAGGACCGCTCTGCGGAATTTTTACTGTGGGGGGTAGGGACCCCAGACTGGTGATGACGGTGGGAGGCCAATTTTGGTCATGTTGGTTCATTGGAAGATCCAGGATTTCTGATCGGTTGGGGGCACATGATGGGGTGCAGAAAGGACACCCCGACCAGGAGACACCACTTTTGGGCGGGAAAAAACCTACCAGGTGGGTGACACTGACACATCCTATCGCGGGGGGGGGCGCCGATACCCGCAACCTGGGGGGAAAGCAGCATTTCAGGGAGCATCATTTACTTTTCAGGAGAGCGGGCGCCGTGACCATTTCAGGGGGCGTTGCTAATCGATGGGGGGGCGGGAACAAGTACCCCCACATGTCCCCCCTGCATCCGCTTAAACATCGGCTGTTTTTGAAAACGCTAAAGACGATGCGCTTAATAAACACACGTTTACGCAGGTAACATGAATATAATGTAAGAACGCTGAGTCGAGCCCCGAAAAGTTGGGGGAGGTCCTCCCCGATTTCCGATTTGGGAGACACGTCCCCATTCCCCGCTTTTGACGCCCATGCGCAGAGCTTTAACTTTGTAGGTTGGTTTGCGCGTCGGGTCTTCCCCCACACCTGGTGCTCTGCGGGAAGATTATATATATATATATATATATATATATATATATATATATATATATATATATATATATGGAAATAAACTTCCGCAATTTCTTTCCCCCGGCGGGAGGCATGGCTCACCCACGGACATAGGCGGATCAAGAATTGCCATTGGGGGGAGGGGACATGGTCAAGGTGGAGGGGGAGAGGGGCATTCCAAACCAGAGGGCGCCACTTTTGAGCGGAAAATCTGGAGGGCATAGTCGGAGCAGGGGGTGCTACCCGAACTAGGGAGCGCCAGTTTTAGGTGAAAAATCCGATCAGGTGCGCGCTAATTTTAGGTGGAAGAACCTATCAGGTGGGCGCTAAATCCTATCGCGGGGGCACCGATTTTCGCATCCTAGGGCGATGGGAAGCGACATTTCGGGGGGGCGCCATCAACCATTTAGGGGGGGGTGCAGTGATCATTTCAATGGGCACCGATTGGCGGAGGGGCAAGTGTCCACTGGATCCGCATACGCCCGCGGTACTATAACGGTACTCTCGAACCAATTCGAAAGTCCATCTAACCTCGAAGTCGATATTTTGCTCCGGCGAAATTATCATTCCCCGCCCCTTGAAAAATTAAAAGGTGATCCACTATAATAACAGTACGCAAAGGAATTCCAGTTTCGGGAGAGGCAACCCTATATGGTCTGGGCAGTTGGTGCCCCGTGCAGCCCTACAGCTTCTTCAACTAAACAGAAAACGAAGGGCTCGTCCGGGATTTGAACCCGGGACCTCGCGCACCCGAAGCGCGAATCATACCCCTAGACCAACGAGCCACAGTATCCAACTGGGTAAAAGGCGATATCTATACCTGAAGGATCCAAAGCTTTATACCTAAGACGGCACTTATTTAATACGAAAAACATAAAAATAGTTGTAGAATACCCGAACGATTCTAAGGCAACTGTATGGAAAATATTAAATCATCGCTCCAGAGGATCACAGGACCAAAACTATTATTCTTACCACTGATTCGACATATCTGCTACAAACAGCCAATCATTAGAGCGAAAAGCCTACCACCGTCCAATGAGAGGTCGCATTCGGCGGAGCAGCATGTCATACCGTGAACGTCACGGGTGTGGAGGAATCCTCTGATTGTACCTTTAGTAAAGGATCTTGCGTGAACGCGGCCCGCAGTTCTTTTACGCCTGTCGACGCGTGGAGTGAGGTGCGTATTGTAAAACGGCCTACTATATGTGAGGTATATGTGCAGGAAACCAATTCATGCATGCTGTAAGCACCTCGTTTCCTCTTTCACCAATTGCACGACGAGCTGACTTTTTCCAACAGGTCCTTACCTAATTTTTTGGCACAGCAAAATCTGATGGTCCAAGGAGCACTCGAGCCGGAAACAATTCCAGCCCCTGATTAAGCGTGAAAAATATCACTTTCGGGGATCAGCACCCTCATAATCCAGAACAGCAACTTCTAATGTGGGACCAGCCATTTATCTATTTGTTTTCTTTCTGGTATTTGGACATTTCGCTAGTTTCCACTTTATGGTACTCTGGCTTCACACCTGAGTCTGGTTCAATAACGCATACGGTCATTTGCAGGTACTGCACCCATCTTATAACTAGTGGTTCCCAGGAAAAATGTACCCGTTTTTGCACTATTCTGACCCCTGCCTCTGTGCTAAGTGTAATTTTTACTGAGTGTCCACAAGAGCGCCTCTAAACCTGTCAGGAATTCTACACCCATAAATGTGAGAGAACGAGACAAACAACATGCTACAATGTGAACCTGTGAATTAATTGTACAATCCGTGAATTAAGGGACACCTAATTAATATTTCTGGAGGTAATAAACACTAAAGTACTCAATACTTAATACATGCAGAAGTCTGCAACCACATGTTTTTGATGTATCAAAATTTGTACTTATTTTCAAATTTTACCTGTTTTTGTATCATTTCCAAATTAATCCTGCAAAACTAAGGAAATATCCTATTTGCCATATTTTTCTGCACATTGGAATCTAGAGACTATAATTAATTATATGGAATAGGTATTTTCACTTATCTTACTTTAAAATAACTGAAGATGCCTATTCCATATCATAATCATCCACAATATATTTATGATAAACCAACAAGATGGTCAATTAAAGGGAAAGTGGCACCTTGGTTGAGTCCTGGAATTTAGTGTAACTAGGCGAATTTTTAGTAAAAATTATGGAAGAGTTCCATGATTTCTCTGTACAATAAGCTCAATATTTTTATTTAAAAATGCTCCTCTGGGGAAAAGAAAGAAATATCTGCCTGTGGATGAATGTCATGATCTGGCAACCAATACCATGTTCAATACACATCAAGGACTTTGATTGACTGATTGATCTTCAAGGACTTTGATTGAAGTTTATATGGTGTTGCCAATCCTCGCCCTGCTGGGAGGGTTTTGGACGATCAGATCAACTTATTCAGGGGCTCCATTGGGGCTTGAACCTGGGACAGGTGACTTAGATTTTGATGATATCCAAAAAACCACTCATCCCCTGAGCAACCCATGAACATATTGGTAGGAGGAAATTGTGGTTCCCAGTAGTATGCAATAGCAGTATGCAGACGACTGGGCCACGACACTGACTTAAAAAAACTGAGATGCCTGCCCACATAGGCAGATCCAGGATTGCCAATTGGGGGCACATTCCAGGGGTGCGCTATCCGGTCTGGGAGGGCGCCACTTTTGACCGGCAAAACAATCCTATCGGTGGGCGCCGATTTTCGCATGGGGGCGGGGTGGGAAGCGACATTTCAGGGGGCGCCTTGGGTTGATGGGGGGGAATGAGCCTGCCTTGTCCCCTCCCCTGATCTGCCTATGCCTGCCCACCCCAATTTGAACATAATTCAACATGATGCATATTTGAGCCTAAATGCATGACAAATGACAGCCCTTTTAAGAAGTTATCTCATTAAAGGGAATGCGGCAACTTGTGCAATTCCAGGCAATGGTAAATTTTAAGGGCAATTTATGTTGAAAATAATGAATTTGGCCATATTTCTGCTGAAGAATGCCGAGTTTTTTTGTTTAATTTCACTTTCCTCTGTTCACAGTAAAATATCTCCAAATTAGCCTGACGTGAATCCGTATATATATATTTTGCAGAAAAACGACGCAGTATAAAAAAGACATGAGCAATGAATAATGGAGCAGTCCACCTCAGCAATGGAAGAGGCATGTTAAAAGTGATGTGGGGGAAGGGCACAGGAGGGAGCAAGCAGGGACCGCAGTCGAGCTGTACCGGTTCGCTCGCCCTGGCGTTATCGGGCCGAAGTTTTTACGCGTGCTACGCAACCGTCAAATGGGTATATGACCTGGCAAGATATTGTGCCAGATAGGACCTGTTTCAGTAGCGTCAATAATGAAGATGATTATAAATGAAACGTTTTTAATAAAAAAGAGGTTATTAGAACGAACGTGATCTTCCAATGTCTTCTACTTTCTTGATATATTGCCAACATCTTTCATAATTCAAACCAGTCAATAAGTCAAGTTGTACGAATTTATCATCGACGATACCAAAGTCATGTTTAGCACGTAGGTTTTAAAGAGGTCCGAGCAGCACACACGGTGGAACTTGAGCACGATGACACACTCCTGACGCCTGACGTCACATCGAGGGAGGACGGGGTCGGTAAGGGGTGAATTTTTGCCTCTTGGCGAACGGGAAGTTCTGGGACAAATGAAATATAAGTACAGGTAGTGGACAGGGGTCGCCTTATAAAGGCCCTTAACTAAGTAAGTAAGTAGGAGGTAAGCAAGGCTATTGAGTGTCCGCATCATAGTCTGGGATTTGGATCATCGGTACTGGGAACTGATGTGCTGTCTAGCCCCATCTTGAATGTGTTGGCAGTGCCAGCAGAGACCACAGATCAAGTGGATCAAATGGTTTCTCAGCATGCTCTATCATATGGCTACCTCAGTTGGAATCGCAAATTTTCGCAAACACCACCACAAAGATCCCTCTCCTGTGACGTGATAAGCCTAGCAAATTAAAATTGATACATTCTGTCAATCTGTCAGCAGCCGTACCTGTCATCGGCCGCCTTGAATTGAGGTCATGATTAACAAAGCTTGGTGATGGCGATTGATGACCTGATGACGATGAAATGTTTTGCAACCAACTGTATCATGTTCTGAAGGTTGGCTGTGTCCGAAATTGACCATCAATGACTTCGCACACTTTTCCATCTCTCATTGG
This sequence comes from Lepas anatifera, assembly GCA_034440635.1. Lineage (NCBI taxonomy): Eukaryota > Metazoa > Arthropoda > Thecostraca > Lepadidae > Lepas > Lepas anatifera. The sequence continues at coordinate 386,464 of JAOTON010000481.1, read as the reverse complement.
AGGAGATAGGCCATATGGGTATCATGTTATAATAGCGTCGCTCCTTGCAACGCTGAACAATTTATTATTTGGGTTGCATGTGATATAAATATAATTCAGCATTATGCATTGTCAGTAGCGTATGTTTGAATGTTAGCATATACAATGTAGGCAATTTTCCTACGATATTCAATGCAGGAAATTTGCCTACGTTCGGGGTATTAGGAGCACCCGGACTTTTTATGCTCCTAAATTAGCACTGGGTAACATGGAAATATTTTCATAACCAAATATATTTACTTCTGAAACTCACGTGGAATATGAGGCACAATCTAGCGAAGCTTCCCAGTGAAAAACTATAATATGATTAAATTTCCATGTGTAATTTACAGTTTTTGGAATAATTTCGCATGCTCTTGCCAGGCTGTGTTTAACTAATGGTACATCAACACAAAATAGTTTAAATGATAATTACATTTCCTGAACAAATCATCGTGTCTTTATAGTCCTGGTGCCATGTAGGGCGGGGTGATGGCACTATATGATGACATCAGACACGCTGTTGGGTGGCCGTGATAATTGATGCTTTCAAGGCATTAAATTAAATTGTGTACAAAAATGCATGTGGCTCAAATACGCTCGCAAAAATGTATTCCCTGTTCGGACCGAGACAAAGAAGTAAATGCCTATCCTAAAGCGTTTGCCTCGGAGTGGCCCCCGTCACTTCCGAACCCCATACGCGCCAAATTACAAATACGCTAGCTCAAGTGTAGACGTCCGTCTGCGTTACAACCTAGCTGACAGTCCTGATCTGTTGCTTCGTTTCAGGCGAGAGGAGCTCAAGATGCCCGTTCCAGCCGGCTATGGCACGCACGGTGCGCAGGGACCCAGCTGCTTTGACCGGATGAAAATGGGATTCGGTATCGGCTTTTGCGTCGGAATGGCAAGTGGAGCCCTGTTTGGAGGATTCTCAGCCCTTAGGTGAGACGTGAAAATTTGGTTAACATACAGCGGAAATGGTCGTTTACATAAGAAACACATGGGTTGTGATGAAACGTTTACAATCAACAGGGTTCGTAATTTTAACATGTTTGTAATTCAAAAGTAATGTCAGACACCTGAGTCCTGATGTAAACTACTAGTGATCGTCTGGGGATCGAAGCGGTGATACACAACCTGGCCGGGATTGCGTTTCAGGTATGGACTGCGCGGGCGGGAACTGATAAACAACGTAGGGAAAGTGATGGTCCAGGGCGGCGGCACCTTCGGCACCTTCATGGCGATTGGAACTGGCATCCGGTGCTAGCTCACCACGGCCCTCCAACCCTGTCTGCCGAGTGGGAGTGTGACGTGTTTGTTATAGCTCGACATTTACTTTGTACATTCGTTTGAAGGTCCCGCCTTATCTGCCACTGGTTCTACCATGAATCGTGCGTGACTCGAATAATGATTTTGTAGTATGAGGCTGTGTATAATAAAATATTCATTATGGTTCAAGTCGTTTTGGGATGATTTAAGCCAATTTGTGGGTAGGTATAGGATATTTATTGCAATTATTTTAGCTCGCTTTAAAACACGATGAAACATATGCTCAGTTTTGTCCCAAGGCATACTTACAGGTCGTTGACACTCAACCTGCAAAATACCAAACTGATTTTTTAAGAAGGGTATCCTAAAGTATTTGGTTCATTCGATAGCAATATAACATGTTAGTTTCCTGGTTCCAGGCTCAGGTTACAGGTGAGTCAAACCTTTTCAAATCTAATCAAAGTTTTTCGGGGTTAAATCATTCACAAGGAGAAAGGAGAAGAGTAGCAGGTTCAGGAACCGCTTTACCTAGCTAAAAGTAGCATATCAGTAACACTGAGAACGAATGATCATGAAGCAGTCAGCACCGAATGTTTGAAAAATGTACAGGCGAATCTTAACAAAATGCGTTACTACGGACTGAGAAAGCGAAGGTGAAAATGCATCTTAGTAAGTTTCTTGAACGTTTTTGCCGTACTCTCAAGCAATAGCACATTTGAGCCAGTGCCAGGCAATAACACTGGCGGTGCAAATACCTCTGATGAATGTCACACTGAGGGAAAGAACGAGCTCACACTCGACCTCGGTCCGCCATATTTCCAGAGCTCACCCTTCTCGGCGACCGACATGAGACCGTCCAGCGGGTTGGTCTTGCCCTGTACGTTGGTGCCAAACGACAGGTGCCGGACGGTGTGCGTCAGGTTGAACTCGCGCGCCGAGAACGGCTGCATGTCGTGCACTGACGACAGAGCCGGCCGTTAGTGCCGTGACGGTGAAGGGAAGTGACTGCCGCCGCCAATATCGCGGCAATGGGGAGATTACACCAGCCAGTTCCAAAATAAAGCTTCGACACAGCCCACCGGTCAGTGAAGCGCATCTGGATTTACCACTCACTTGTGTGATATCTGTACTCAATTTTCCATGCACTTTTCAAGGGGAGCCTTTTCGGCAGAATTCAATAATCTTGGTGTGTATGAACTGATCATAAGTATGTAACTATGGACAGTTTTCATGTAAGCATAACTCCTAAACTTTAGATAAAGTTAGTTATAAGGTTTTAATTAACTTACAATATTGGAAATTTTGAAAATTCCACTCGCCTTGTATATTTTCCAATATAAACTTTACACCCGGAACCCAAGCGCAAAACCAGTTTTGGGACACTGTATACCTAGAACACACTGCCACGAGCAGCAGATTAACACAGTCTACTTGGTTTCCCTCAACACAGTATGTGAGAAGTTAAAAAAAAAACTGGAATAAACTCTGATATACGGACTAGAATGCACCTTGGCATAAGAACAAGAATAGACCTTGGCATAAGGACTAGAATGAAACCTGACACAAGGACTAGAATGAAACCTGGCATAAAGACTAGAATGAACCCTGACATAGGGCCTAGAATGAACAGTCATAAGAACAAAAATGAACCCTGATATAAGGATTAGAATGAACCCTGTAATAAGACCAAACATGAACCCCCTGGCATAAGAACAAAAATGAACCGCCCTGGCATGAGGACTAGAATAAACCCTGGCATAAGGACAGGGATGAACCCTGTCATAATGACTATAATGAACCGTCACTGGTCACGAGACAGTGTTGTCAGTGGGTTGATTTGCCGCGTCGGGTGCGCTCCGAGAGGCTGGCTCTACTCACCGTGCACGTGGCCGTGCTGGTAGCTGCGACCCGGCGATATGTGGAAGTTGCCGCCCACCTGCCACGGCAAACGGAGTCGCTCATTCGCACTGACTCTCACGGTCACTGTGTGCGACGGAGATTTCAGGGTCGGCAGGGGGGACTTTTCATCGCATTTCTTTGCAGTCAATGCCACAGGATTAGTGTTAAAATTTTTAATATAAGGAGAGTTCAGTTCCCTCCCAGCCCCCCGGTGACGGTGCCCCCGCTGATGAGGTAGTGAGAAACAACAACACAACCCGGTTACCTCAGCATTAAGATCATATGAAGGAAGCTCCTGGTCCAGCAATATTACACCTACGCCTCTAAGCGCAAAGCTGGTAGTTACCCGGTTGACCTCCAGGTAGCCGTAGACCTGGCAGCCCTCCTGCAGTGCCTTCAGGTCCTGGTCGTTGAGCTTCAGTCCCTTGCACTGGTCGATGCTGTTCGGACTCGGCATGGCCCAGCCCTTCTTCATGTAGGCGTCTCGAACCTCCATGCACGTGTTACAACACCTGAGCAGATGCGCAGACGCCAACGGTTTGGTCGTCAATGGTGTTGTGTGGTAGCTTTTACGAGTACATTAGGTATGAGTCTTCTGACATTTTACACTTTAAAATTCAAGTCACTTATACAAATTTCTATGCTTTATAGCGGTGCGAATTTTCGCCTTAGGCGGTTATATGATATCATGTGTGTCATCATCTTGGCGTGTGAATCTGCAGATAAGAGTACCCTTTAGCATGCAGGTATACATCCACACCCATTATCCGAATGTAACTGAAAATTTATTTTCCTAGTCCCCCAAAAATAACCCAGATGTTTTCAAGTTGTACAAAAGGCTACAGCCGACGGGGTGAAAAAACGGCGGCGCGAAGCACCGCCATACTTGGCAAACCTTAGCCTTGAAAAATCGAGCAACTTTTCCGAAAATTTTAAGCTTGCGTCATCTCATTTCAGGTCACAGAGTGAGTTTATTGATATAATATTAATGTCACAAAATATGCCCGTAGAATACCAAACGTTATGGCAAAAGGGTTCTCAAAACCGATGACCTAGGGCAGGTACGGGGCATGGCCTCTTCATTGAAAATGAATGGGGAAAAACGGGATTGGGTAAAAAAATGTTATATTTCTGTAGAGACGGCAAATAATGACTTCTTACTCTCAAAATTGTAGTATCCTAGGTCACTATCCAGGGTCATGGTGCAAGTTTGGAACTGTGACCTCTCAGACGTCATCAGGGACTACTTCAAAGGCTTTTTAGACTTGGGTCTGAATTGACTTCGTAGGCAATAGTGATAAGGATTTAATTTTGATACAATTACGTTTGGATTATCATTGCGATTCGATCAATATGCATATTAACTATAGTAGATTTGACCGTCGCATTTACCCGACTTTATGCCAGGTCTTTTTTACCTAGTATAGCCGCGCATTACATCATTCGATTCGAGGTAGCAAAAAAGAATAGAATGACGCCCAAAAATTTACTAACTAAACCCAGTCAGAACGCATCCCCAACCCTGATTCCTTGAACTGTCATGACATTAATATTGACCTGAGCCAAAAATCGGCCGGTATTGTTTAATCATGTTTATGGACTATCTCCTAATGTTCGCATTTTTCGCTATCCCGCAGAGGAACCGAGATCGAGGATGGGAGAAGGGTGTTGATCCCCACCCCCGTCACCGTGGCGAGGGTGGATCGGGGTCCCACTGGGACGGGTGTTAACAAAAACCTTAATTGATCCGTCTACTGGACATAAGCTGGGTCCCCCACACCAAGCCGAAGCTGGCCAGGAGAAATAAGAAATAATACAATGAGGCTTGCCACTGGGTGCAGGCGGTTCAACGCTATCCTCAGTGAGTAGTTACTTGCGTTCGTCGGTCTCGGCGCCGTAACAGCTGAGGCACTGGCTCTCCACCACGGCCACGGCCGTGTCGTTGGGGCCGCTGCCGCTCACCGTCGAGCCCAGCTCTGAAGGGACATGATTACGGTCAGAACCGCACAGTCACAGCACAGGGCCCAGGTCTGATGGTACACGGGCACGGTAACAGCACAGTCACAGCACAGTGCCCAGGTCTGACGGTACACTGGCACAGTAACAGCACGGTGCCCAGCTCTGACGGTACACGGGCACGGTAACAGCAGGGTGCCCAGGTCCGACGGTACACGGGCACAGTAACAGCACGGTGCCCAGGTCTGACGGTACACGGGCACGGTCTTCGCACGGTGCTCAGGTCTGACGGTACACGGGCACGGTAACAGCACGGTGCCCAGGTCTGATGGTACACGGGCACGATCACAGTACGGTGCCCAGTTCTGACGGTACACGGGCACGGTCTTAGCACGGCACCCAGGTCTGACGGTACACGGGCACGGTAACAGCAGGGTGCCCAGGTCTGACGGTACACGGGCACGGCCTTAGCACGGTGCCCAGGTCTGACGGTACACGGGCACGGTAACAGCAGGGTGCCCAGGTCTGACGGTACACGGGCACGGTCTTAGCACGGTGCCCAGGTCTGATGGTACACGGGCACGATCACAGCACGGTGCCCAGGTCTGACGGTACACGGGCACGGTCACAGCACGGTACCCAGGTCTGACGGTACACGATCACGGTCACAGCACGGTGCCCAGGTCTGACGGTACACGGGCACGGTCACAGTACGGTGCCCAGGTCTGATGGTACACGGGCACGGTCACAGTACGGTGCCCAGGTCTGACGCTACACGGGCACGGTCACAGCACGATGCCCAGGTCTGACGGTACACGGGCACGGTCACAGTACGGTGCCCAGGTCTGACGGTACACGGGCACGGTCTTAGCACGGTGCTCAGGTCTGACGGTACACGGGCACGATCACAGCACGGTGCCCCGGTCTGACGGTACACGGGCACGGTCACAGCATGGTGCCCAGGTCTGACAGTACACGAGCGCATGGGTCAGACGCACCGCTGGGGGCATGTAATGTAAGCCGCATTGCTCCGCGTTTCTTGGTTTTCGTGCTGTTCAGGAAAGGCCCATGAGAGGGAGGCAAGTCAAGCCTTCACTCCGCGGGGTGCGTATTAATTAGTCATTGTACACTTCTCGAACAACATTCATTCCTTACTGTGCTCCTTTTCTGGATCCTGAATCGGCTGTCCTTTCAAATCCAGCTTCCGTTTGAATATGTTGTGTTCTACGTTCACTTGTGATTCACCCGATGAATCCATGGCATCTATAGAAACATCTGAAACGAGCAAAATTGTAAATATTAGTGTCGACCCCACTGGATTCATCATGAGTGCTGGTTACAGTTTCGGGCAAGTCTGCGAGGAAATTAAGCAAATTGTTTCATGAAGAACATAACGTTCAGGTTTACGAATGCATCTGGTGTTAAACTCCGTTTTCAGACTGATATATACACGAGGAAAATATAAAATTTCGAAAATCAGGAATATACTTGTTTCGTATCAAGCAAGTGGTTCAAAGTTTTCAAACGGTCGCTGAGAAAAGGCGAAACATAGATGTCATCACAGGCAGTGGCTCGCAATTAATAGCATATCATTGGTGAAATATCCTACATGCTATGGAGCCGTGGCAGAAATCTTACAGTTGCAGCCGATGTTGTGAAAAATGACGTCGACATTGATTTTTAGTTTTTCTCCGCGCGTGGTGTCAACCAACAGCTCCTCCTCTATTTCCGGCGTCATGAAGTCGCGCAGCTCGGAGACGAACAGCAGAAGGATGATGGCGGTGCTGACCAGCGTCACTGTCCGAACACAGTCCAGATCACAGCCACGAGCCAACGCCATGGAAATCAGAGGCCAGCCTCGGTCACAGAGACAAGGCAACCTCATTGAGGTCGCATACCGTTCAACGTCATAGAGATGACAGAGACGAGACACGGTCGCATAAGTCGCCGAGACAAGCGAATGTCACAAAGGTTTTATAGAAAAGGATACATAGAGATCACGGATACGGGCCAACGTCATAGAGTGACATAGACGAGCCAACGCCGCAGAAGTCACCGAGACGAGCCAATGTTACGAAGTTGCACAGACGAGTCAACGTCATAGAGGTCACAGCTGCGAGCCAACGTAATAAAAGTCAAAGAAAAGAGCCCAAGTCACGGAGGTTATATGAACGAGCCAACGTCATAGAGATTACAGAGACGAACTAAAGTCACGGAGCTTCCAGAGACGAGTTAAGGTCATACATCACAGAAACGAGCCGAGGTCATAGAGTTCACCGAGATGAGCCAAAGTCAGAGATCACAGAGACAAGCCAAAGTCACGGAGGTTAAAGAGTCGGCTAATTATCATAGAGGTCACAGTTACGAGTTTATGTCGCAGAGACCATAGCAACAAGTCAGCATGTAAGAGGCTACATCGAGACGAGCCAAGGGCAAATTCGAGATCCTCCTGGCTGCGATGTATTGAGGAAAATGGGGCTGGTAGATTGTAATGTTTCATATGACTTGCCTTATGTTGAAAAGTGAGTCATATCTAAACAATGACAGATTGTGCCTGTCTACTACGAAAGCTCAACTACCCCATCATAAAACGGCAGACGAAAAGATTTACCCAAAAACATGGAAATTGCTGATTGTACTGACCTGATGCACCACTGCAGGTCTTGATCCGGAAATCTTCCAGGGGCTTCGGGTAAGCATCAAAGCTCCTCAGCTTGTCCAATATGCTTTTAATGCTCATAGTGTTTAGGGGAAATGAGCTGACGAGTACGAGGGGTGATTGCAAATGGGTGGGGAGTTAGGTTTCTTTCTCAGGAGCCTGAAAAACAGAACATATTAAAAACATTCCATTTCACAAGCTAGTTTGGGAAATGCCTATTTAATTAGAGAATCTGTAGGATTCTTGGAACAGGTTATCTTGATCGCTTAAAAACCCTTCAATTAAAATGAGAATAGAAGGCATAAGCTAAGTTTCAAGGCCAGGGGGTGTCACCTGGACCATAGGCCATACCGGGGACGCCAAATCAAATGGCAGGGATTGTATGCAGATCTCATCTTTCTCATGTTTTTTTTTGGGGGAGGCGAACCTTGAGCTGGGGATTAACATTGCTGAATGAAATTATCTATTCAAGAGCGCTACACCACATTATGGGGGCGCCAATACTTGTATCCTAAGTGGTTGGATGAGAAGCTGCATTTCAGGGGGACAAATTTATCAATCAGGTTGGGCAACTGTTCCCTTTACCCCCTGGATGGGTCTATGGCAGGTAGGGCTTCTTCTCACATCCGCCAGGGGAAAGGAGATGTAGAATTTTATTGTTATGTTATATTTACTTATATGTAGTTATGTTTATATTTATATTTTTGCCCAATCATGAATTTAGTTACAAACTGTCAAGCATAAAATCACAATGAAAAAGAGAAAATAGAAAGGAAAACTCACAGGGGACCCAGCCACAGGGCAGATTTCTTATTAAAAAGGACCAAAACACATCACAAAGACAAAAAAGCAAATGGAAAGAGAAAATCTAAAGGAAAAATGACAAAAACATGAGATAACTGAATGCAAAAAGTAAAAGTGAAGATCACAACAGGGTCCTAGAAGTTACTGTCAGTTCATCTTTTGGACTCTGCAATAAGCTTGTTGGTTTCATAGGCTATTGAAGTAGGTATGATTCTCATTTTGAAAAAAAAACATGTTTCTACATTTTCCCTCTTATTGTAATGTAGCCATCCCAATTGGGTCTTAGTAAAGTATGGATCACATGGTTTCTTGACATGCTCTATGACATGACCATCTCAGTTCAAATCACATTAAGAAGGTGTTGCATTCCCTTCAAGAGTGCAATTCCAGACTGTGATGGTTTTAGGGGAAATCTATTTTGAAAATAATGCATCCAGCTTTAGTTTGGCTGAAAATGGTTAATAAGCCTAATATTTAAAATTTCCTCTATTGGCAACAAAAAAGCATCCAAATTAGTGTGAAGTAAAATCAGTGTATGAGCTGGTAATACTTTGTGCCAGATTGAGCCAGTTTTATTTGCACCAAAATTGAATACAGATACAAATGAAGAATGTTCAGCTAGGAATCAATGGAGCATTTTAGGTTACCATTAGGAAGCACTTATTGATAAATGTCTTCTAGTTTTCTTGATATATCAAAACAAATTTCACATTTCAAACAAGCCAATAAATTAAATTATACATATTATGATAAACAGTATTAAAACTGTGTTACACATATGGATCTTAAAGATGTCCAAGCAAGAAAATTTGTTCCACTATTCCTGAAGAGTGGGGCTTGATCACGATGTTACATTCCTTATATTGCCTCATAGCATGCAAACTTAACTGGGGAGGACAGGTCAGTAGGGAGTGAACTTAATTGTTTTCTCTGCAAAAATTATGTTCCAGAACAAATAAAACATGGACTAAGTGGTTTCACAACATGCTCTTTCACTTGGCTATCCCAGGTCAAATCCCATTGTGAAGGTACCACATTCCTTTTAACCTATCATTGAAGGGTACACCTCTGAGGACTCTAACCATGCTGATGGCTTAATGCTGAATAATGTCTACTAATTTTTCATCACCTCATTGAAAGGTCCCCAGGAAGCATTCCCACATTTGAGCAAAGGGTAGACAAGTTTTGAATTGAAGGGTAGGGTGATATGGTCAATATGAGCAAATAAGCATCATATGACTGAAATAACTGCAACTGCAAGAACTGACTGCAAGAAGAGAGAGAGAACTCTGGTTGCTCTGGGGACAGTGAGGTCCCCATCAACCAGCTCACCAAGCCCCTTTCCAGACTTGGTTTTTTCAGCAGTGTCCAATGCATGTAATAGTTGTGATGTTTGTATGTATTTATCTATAGCGGGCAAATATTGTCCAGGCCACCACATTCAAAGCTCAAACACATTCCATTATGTACATACTCTTGTACACATGATCATTATCACTTTTTACAATAAATAAAAATTGATGTCAATGTATGCTGAGCAACAGTGTGGTGACTGTAAATAAAGTGTGTTAGTGTATGACTGATAAGTGTACAAGCCCATGAATATGATGGAACATATTTGAGCTTTGAACATGGTGCTATGGACAATGTTTGTCTGCTGTAGATAAAATACATACATACATACATTTATACACTAGCAAACTTAATTTCTATTTAGATCACCTCACTGTTGCTTAGTATACATAAACATCACTTTTGTATCTATTGTACACAAATGATATGTCATATATATGGATAGCAAATATTTCTGCCAGTGAATATGTATTCTGGAGTTGTAGACAAAGAAAGAGTTAAAGCAGAATTTACCCAACAATTTGGCACTTCATCAAGCAAGACGAGGTGTTTATTATGCGCACCTTTATGGTAAGAATAGGTATCGCAAAGAATATTCAGGAAACAAATATCCCTCAAATACCTACGTTACTTAAATTATAACGAATAGAAATATTTCCAGAATGTTAACATAAACTGATGGCAATATATATATTTATATATATATGTGTGCAGTTATATATTGATATAATACATCGACACAACGTTGTTCAACAGCCCTGGACAGGACACAACAACTGGACACGGAAGGCTGCTGTCCGGTGTGTTGCACCAATAATGTAAATACTGCGGTGTTTTTGACAAAAATATTTGCCCTATCTAGTGTTTGTAATAAATCATAAACACTTGGGCTATTCGAAATTCTGTACGATGATTCGCAAATTTCGATACCAAGTTTCGCTTTTGACCAATCACAGCATGAGCAAAAAATTGAGGAGTTCCAGTTTTTAAAAAGCCTCCATTCATTGATATTTTATCTGCTGCACCTTGATTAAATGTTTTTCTTCATCTCCATGAACCGCTCAAACTTGAAAATGCTGCCTCATGCTGCCTAGCCGGGCCTGGAAGGTCTTCAGTGGATCTAGTAACAAAGGTGACTTTTGGTACCATGAGAAACATGAGACTGTCCTATTGTTTTTTCCTGAAATATGTTATGCTTTAAAAATTCCTCAGAATATGGCATTATTTTATTTTGGAATTAATTGAATAGAATTAGGATCTTTTAATTTCAATTCAAGCCTTTTTCTTGATACTTTTTAATACAGAGCCTAAAAATCTAGTCGGGTCTAGTTTTACGAGCTCTACTTTCTCTAGAAAAATATCAATAATCCTCGTAATACAAAAATAAGTTTCATCCTTTAAAAAAAATTCTCTGTTTCTGAGAATAATACCTTCTTAAGTTCATAAAATATAATTTTTCACGGTCAATCCTAGAGACATACCAGATCCATTCAATTTCATACCAGGCCTCGAATAATCTAAAAAATTATCCGGAAATTTGACGGCCGCCATACTTGCTTTCTGTGTTTGTTTGTATCCGTTGTTCAGTTGCCGTCTCTAGCCGAAATATTAGACGTTTGAGGATAGACGCATTCCGTTAGGTGTCAGAAGCTGGTCGAAAACGTTTTCATTTGCGGTGGTTGTAAAAGATCGGTGGTGGGATCGTAGTGGAAGCAAGTGATCGTACGTTGTGCAAGTCGTGGTTGGCAGTGCTCAAAGTTTCAGTTCCTCAGTGCCTGAGGATGGCATGTGTAACGTTGAAGCGGAGTCTAGATTTCGACCCTTTTGGGAGTCCTGGGAGGTCTCCCAAAAGAAGGCGTTGTGTACCCCTTACAGTCACTCCTACTGCTAGCTCAGAACCAAAGCCAAAACATACTCCATTCCAAGCTGTCACACCAAAGGTTTCAGCTGGTAAGTGGATAATGTACATTATTGTAATGATTGTCAATAAAGTATGTTATGCATACTTAGCTTTCATTGCAGGAAACCTACTGTGCAGTCCAGATAGGCATTGATGTGAACATGTTTTTCAGCCAGCTTGCACAGGTAATAGGTACCTATGTTATGTTGCACATTGAGATCTCAGGAGTTTGAGGTTATTCTAAGAATTGGTTGAACCATCAGCTCAATTTTTTTTCAGTCTAGGGATCTGATCTATATCTGACTGGAACTCTCTCCCTCACCCTGCTGTTACTGCACAAACTGTGACACAATATAAAAGCAAACTAGATGAGCACTGGGTCCATGTCAGGGAACCATTGGTCACAGGCTGCCATGTTGTGACATCATTTAGGTGCCTAGAATCTCTTTTAACTATCTCCAAAATGGAAAACAGCCTAAGTTTTAAGTATTATTCCGGCACCCAAAGCATAAAAGACATATCCTAGGCAGTATTCTGTGATCCCTGTTCCTTTTTGTTCTGATAAATGACCCTTACTTTTTTAGTCTGATACATTCTCAATTTTATCTGCCTTCAAAAATTTGTATACAAAGTAGAAGAGGGATTCCTTTCATAGAGCATTAGTTTTTTGTGTTTCAAAGGGAGAATGTGGTGACTTCATAACACTGCAGCCATATGAGAGGAATATTGCTGTGACTGGCACAGATAATTAATTTATTGGAAGCACTATTTTTTTTTGCTTCCTGTGAATGATGGACATGTTGATGAAAAGTGACATGTAAATTTAGATCAAAGAGTATTGCAACTTAATAGATCGAAGTTTACAGATTTGTTACACATGCTTATTAGAATCAAAGTAAAACTTGATAAGTTCTTTGTAGTTTGTAAACTTTTATATTACAGAGCTTGGTGGCATTGATTTTGAAGGTTCACTTTTGGGCATGAATGTACCTTGTATAAATAAAGGTATCTTGCATATCAGGTACCTTATTCCTGAGAATGACTGAGCCAAGCAAGATCAAAATTTAGCTTGAGAATGACTAAGCCAAGCAAGATCAAAATTTAGGTTGTGGTGAAGAAAACATGGAGGACTTGTGCCATGAAATTCCAATAGTCTGTAAGGTAAGGAGATTGGGGCAGCTTAAATGGTAAATTATTTGCTACATTGCACATGTTTAAGGACATTTTTAATTTTTAAAGAACATTTTTTCTTCACAAACACAAGTTTGCATCATTGAATTATGTTTGGCAAGCTACACTGTGCTAAACAAAAAAGACATGTGAATACATGATGAAACACACTTTAAAAAAGTGATAAAATCTACTCAAAATGAAACAGCTATTAATAATCAATTTGTATTTCATTTCTCACTTCTTATTATTGTTTACAAGTGTGGTCCAAGCGGTAAGTGGCAGTGCTAGGGTTTGTTTAGACATTCAAACTATTTGGTATTTCATTTTTTATATTGATTTTGTATGTTGGGAAGGCTTAGTAGTAATATTTAGCAGGTAAATTTATGAGCACTATCTAAGAGCAAGGCTAGCATGGACAGATATTGCACTCAGATGACATATATGGTATATTCATGTTGATTATGTGAACACATCACAGGTACCTGTACTTTTACATCATGGAGGATATAGGTGGATCCAGGGGGCAAAGGAGGCAATTCCCCCCATCGACCCTTTGTGTCTCCTGTAATGGTTAATGTGCCCTCGTGAAAGGCTGCCTCTCCGGGATGCGAGTATCGGCGCCCTGTGCTAAGAATGGCACCCTCACGGTAGGTTTTCCGCCCAAAAGTAGCGCCCTCCTGGTCCAGAGGGCGCTTGAACATTGTGTCTTCTCCCATTGGAGATCCTGGACCCACCTATGCTCGGGGACACAGTTCAGTGGGGCCCCAGGTTAGTTCAGGGGACCTGTGTGGCGGGCCTTGCGACCTCGATCTGACGCATGTGCAGGGTTCGGGCGCGTTCGGATGCGGATACGTTAGCTGGTTGCGGGGGCGCTGGCTGGCTGTGATTGGAGAGATGCTGGTAGGATACAAAGACACTGGCAACGTTTTTGCTTGTGCGCTGGTATCATTCTGAAGCAGGAGCACTGCCGCAGTGGTCAAGGTGGGGGAATGGGAGGGAAAAAGAGCAGATCAGAGCAGAAAAGTTAAACGGAAGCCTTTTGTAAGGGTGCACTGATGAGGGGGAGGGGCGGATGCCCATTCACTGGCAGATCTAGGGCTTGTTTTTTATAGCTAATTTCTGATCCAGGAACCATGTTGGCCATTGGTCTGCTGGATGTTTTATTGAAGGCTTCTCAAAACAGCTGCGTCTTTGTGCTGGCTGGCCTGTGTACCTCTCTAATGCCTCTGTCCTGATGTGGGTGAGTCCTGCCCAGCCATTAGGTCCACTTTGTAACCTTTAAGGTCTCCTGTACTGCTAAAAGCTCTCTTGTGCGATGGATGGGGTTTTATGTATAAATCACATTCTGTTTGGTGTACAAGCCCGTTCCTCTTTAAGTTCATTTCTGCGTCGGGGGGGCTCTACTTTTTAGAGGCATCCACACCTAGCTTACACACCTAGCTACCTTGAGCTCTGAAATGGAACTAAGCGCCTTGTGGAACACCCAGGACAGCTCCAGGGCGCATTGTACGGGTTTTTTGGCCCTCCGTGTTTTCATGAGCATTGCGATCAACGAAACAAACAAAAATGAGAAGAGTTTTTGTGGGTGAAACTTCCAAAAGTTCCTGAGACAAAACCATGCCTTTTAGATAAAACTTCGGAATTGAGACTTTTTGTGCCCTTGAGCTCGTGCTCGTGACAATATTTTAATTTGTTTAAGCTTGGTTGAGATAGGAAATTGTGTGAAACAAGTTATGTATGGACTCCTCCCCATGGTGACGGCCACCCTTCAGGGCCTCTGCCATGTCCGAGGTCTGTTGTCTAAAATTAGATGTCAAGAGTATGTTTTTATACGTTTCCTATTGCATTTCTCAAATGGAAAGAAGAGCAATGATGATTAAGGTGAACTTTCGAGTGTTTTACGGCTTCAGTATTTTATGTAACACATGCTGAACGATCTTATCGCATATATTTTGTTGTGCTGTAACAATGGCCCCAAGTGACACCCATATTTTCAAACTTGTCTAGCCCTAACTTTCCATAGCAAGGGAGCGTACTGTGGCATGACGGCTCGCACTCTACCGACAGATATGATCGCGGCGAGCGTGCGGGACGAGATCCGGCGACTGCACCGCCGCAGGCAGCTCCAGTACCACGGCGCCGACTCCGACAGCAACAGCGACTCAGATACCCCGGCGGCGCCGGCGGCCGCCGCCTCCGCCCCCGCCGCCACCACCGCCGGCACCTCACACAGCAAAGCAGACAAACCACTCTTCACCTTCAAACAGGTAGGCCAGCCCCGACGCTCAGCAGTGTGACCTATGCCCAGCGGTGCGTCTGAAACGAACAGTCCGTCTCAGAACTGGCGCTCGTTCGTTTGGGTACTCAGATGCTCTTACTGGGAGGTTCGGGTTCCCACCCTCGTCATTCTGACCATTTGGGTGCGCTTAAACCCCAGTAGCGACGTTGCGGATGAGATTTGGGACTATCAAGATGGCTTGGGATTTGGGGTTCCCTAGTCAAGATGGCCCATCGCCGTAAACAAATGGATGAATAGGACGCACACTGTGTCTTTACTGTGCATTATGTGGCGTGGTATCATACTGGAATGATTTATTTCAAGGTTAGCATGGAGTCGAAAGGAATGTAGCACAAGTATCATAGAATTTGCACTGAGGCCGCTATGTGATAGAGCATACCGAACAAAATTGTTTGATGTTTCATTTATTTCGATTCCCACAGCCCATTCTGTGCAAATAATTAAACTTTAAGGGCATAGATATATCCTCTCTCTCTACTTAAAGAGGATGTAGCACCCTACTGCCATTTCAGACTGGGGTGATTTTAGGGTCATTTACATTGAAAATAATGAATTCGGTTCTCTTTCCCATAAGAATGGTTTAAGAGCTTAATATTTCGTATGGCTTAATTTCCCTTCGCTGCCATAGTAATATTTGGGATTTCAGGGCGCACCGACAACGTAGGTCATAGAGGCAAAACATTTCCCTATGCGTGTGTTGTAATGATCTGGTAAGGCTTTGTATCAGATTAAACCTCCTTGATTGCGCTACAATTGAATACGATTACAAATGAAACGTGTTTCACTCCACAGTACTGCCATCAGGGTCCAAAGTGTGAATCATGAATTTGCTATTTTCTTGATATATTGCAACACGTATTTCACGTTTCAAACTAGTCAATGAAGGAAGTTATACGCATTTAAAGGAGTGTCCCAATTTTATTATTGGTTTTGAAAAGAGATAGCAGATCTGTAGAGCGTGTCAAGAAACCAGTTTTTGCATATTTAATTTCACTCAAAGCTCTGTGTATGAAATTTATGCATGCTTTAAAGTTCAAAGTAGGGGAGCTTAGTACCTTATTTAAAACCATGAAATAATCTCCATCTGGCAGCGCATGTTATGCGATGTTAACCAATGGCATGACCACGTAATCTTACATGTCGCAAGCCGCCGCAAGCTGCCAGATTCGTGATTACACGCGATGCGTGGGGCAACCCAGCGTGGTAAGACAAGGGTATCTTGGTTTTGAGCAATTTGAGGTGAAAGCAAAATGTGGTGTTCTGTTTTTTAGACCTACTGTGCCCATAAAGTTTTTTTTAATTTCCACAAAGTGATCTATTCTCTTTAAGTCACTAGTACCAGTCACCTCTCGCACATTCGTTTTAAGGAACTTCCAGGAAGACAGATTGGTCAGCGCAGCGGGGTCCGAGCGTTACATCACCCTCCCAAGGTCATGTTATCCCACGTGCCCACCCGGGGGGGGCAGGGTCGATAGGGGTGAAACTTTGCCTTGTATCTCCGCGAACGGTGAGTTCTGGGACAGATGAAATATGGATCAAGTGCTTTCCTGGCATGCTTAATCATATGGCTATCCCCGTTCAAATCCCGTTGTGAAGGTGCTACATTTCCTCTAAGGCACCCCAGGCGGCACGTGACTGGCTGAGCGGACTACCTCTCGTTTCTTCGACTGTTTCAAAACGTGCGGGCAGATATGTTGAGAGGGATAAAGGACTTGAACTTTGAATGATTTTCGAACACCTGCCTCACCCTGGTAACAATCATCTAAATTATAAGCAAAACAAAAACGAAGATTGCTGGAAATATTATTCCTTCTGAGCGTATATTGCAACAAAGTTTGTTTTACCAACTGAACCGCGCAGGTAGTTCAGTTGGTAGAGCGTTGGGCTCGGGAACATGCAATGACATTGCATATGCACATATTCTGCTTGGGATCGATCCTCTTATATTGAGCCTCGGAGACACTCCGGTGCTTAATATTTACTCGACGTAGGTCGGCTGGCAGCTGACTGGTGAGGTGATCTGAGCGGGGCGGCCGTCCCTATGCTTCGTGGGGCATAAACTTTGACTCTGAAATGAACCCGTCATTGCGGGCATTGCTCGCTTGGATAGTGGGGTTGGAGTTTCCGTCAAGAGTCCCTTGATGACTTTAGTGACGCTTCGATTCCCAAAAGCTGAACCTGGAATGACTTGGACAAAATTTAGGATAAAAATGGCAACTACCAAATAGTACACCTGGTGACTTTTTACGCCACCTGTAACGTCATATGAAATAAGCAAAATATTGAGCTTATTCCGACATTATTTAGCAGAAGTGTGGCAACCTTCATAATTTTCCGGACTATTTGATTAATGCATTGGCTGTGTAGGACTATTGATGATGCTAAAACTACTAATTTCTGGAATTTTATCAAGGGTTCCCTTCTCAGCTGACTGCCCTCTAACAGGAAAATTATTCGCTCGTCATCGTCACCTGTCAGAAGGTGATAATTCCGGGACTTGTTGGTATCACATGTAGGCGCTTAGTTGCATGTGGACCTATGATAATGCACTAACGAGCTGCGCTGTTTTCAGGTGGGATTGATATGGCTGACCTGTGATTTGTTGCACTGAAGAGCTGCCCTGGTTTCAGGTGGGATTGATATGGCTGACCTGTGATTTGTTGCACTGACGAGCTGCCCTGGTTTCAGGTGGGATTGATATGGCTGACCTGTGATGTTGCACTGAAGAGCTGCCCTGGTTTCAGGTGGGATTGATATGGCTGACCTGTGATGTTGCACTGACGAGCTGCCCTGGTTTCAGGTGGATTGATATGGCTGACCTGTGATGTTGCACTGACGAGCTGCGCTGGTTTCAGCTGGGATTGATATGGCTGACCTGTGATGTTGCACTAACGAGCTGCCCTGGTTTCAGGTGGGATTGATATGGCTGACCTGTGATTTGTTGCACTGAAGAGCTGCCCTGGTTTCAGGTGGGATTGATATGGCTGACCTGTGATGTTGCACTAACGAGCTGCCCTGGTTTCAGGTGGGATTGATATGGCTGACCTGTGATGTTGCACTGACGAGCTGCCCTGGTTTCAGGTGGGATTGATATGGCTGACCTGTGATGTTGCACTAACGAGCTGCCCTGGTTTCAGGTGGGATTGATATGGCTGACCTGTGATGTTGCACTAACGAGCTGCCCTGGTTTCAGGTGGGATTGATATGGCTGACCTGTGATGTTGCACTGACGAGCTGCGCTGGTTTCAGGTGGGATTGATATGGCTGACCTGTGATGTTGCACTGACGAGCTGCGCTGGTTTCAGGTGGGAATGATCTGCGAGCGGATGCTGCGTGAGCGCGAGGACCACATACGGGAGGAGTACGACACCGTGTTGTCGACAAAGCTACAGGAGCAGTACGACATGTTCGTCAAATTCACTCAGGACCAGATTGTTAGAAACTTCGAGAACAGCGCCGCGCCCAGCTGTGAGTAACAGTCGCAGACCCTGCGCTCGTCACTGACAGGCTGCCGGCCCTCGCTTATGGACACTGCCCATTAGGATGCATCAAACACCCCCATGGCTTTTTATAAGTTTGCAAATATTAATAATTTGGGTTTAACATATAAAGGGATTTGGATCTGCGTCAAGATCCTGAGACGAAAAGTTTCACGCAATAACAAATATCAAATGTAGTACGCATTGCCTTCATTGTTCTCA
Organism: Lepas anatifera; assembly: GCA_034440635.1. Taxonomy (NCBI): domain Eukaryota; kingdom Metazoa; phylum Arthropoda; class Thecostraca; family Lepadidae; genus Lepas; species Lepas anatifera. The sequence goes on along the minus strand of JAOTON010000481.1, from coordinate 367,433 downwards.
CCTAGCAATGAGTTTCTGAAACTTCTGAATTATCTTCTATCGTAGTTTCCTGCGGCTCTCTTGCGTTGTAGCGTTTATTTCATTGCTCCAGACCGTCCACCGGGACTCGATTTGTCCATTTCGAGCAGGGTTATTGGAAGGGAAGCAGTTCTAATTTTCGGATGTATTCAAATTCGTCTGTCGACATGCGCTACCGAGCAATAGCATATACTTCGTGATACTACGAAGTCGATTGCTGATTCTGGGCGATATTGCTACCTGAGAGATACCATCGGTCTCCTTTTCTGGACTGAACGGTCAACCACCGTGAGGCTGGGCAAGGCGCAACATGGGCGGACCCGGGAGGCACTTGCCCTCCCCTCAATCGAACCTCGGCGTCCCCCTGAAATTTCGCCCCCCCCCACAGGATGCGAGTATCGGCACCCCGCGAAGGATTTGGTACACACCAGACAGTTTGTGTCGCCCAAAAGTGACCCCCTGCCCCCCGCCCACGATTGAAATCCTGGATCCGCCTATCAGGCCCAGTATGTCGACTAAGCAGATTTTGTCGAATGTATCAGATTTTTCTGGTTTCAGAGACCCGAGGTGGGGGGCAGCTGCGTGGTCAGTGTAGGGAAATTATGATATGTCCACTTCGAGCGAGATGTCCATTCGTGCGGAATCGGTCCCACCAATCAGTTTGACGGGGGTGGCTCTGGGCTTTGTTTAAGAGAGTGCATTAAGTCCATACTGTTGGGGGTCGGTCACGCCGGTCGCAGAATATGCCCTTGAGGTTCCCCTTCCCGAAGAGGAGCGGGTAACCGCATCGACGTCGGATCTGTCCTTGATCTTCTACCACTTTTTCTTTTGTAAAAGAACATAATTCACATAAAATATTTTTGTTTATGGTCCCGTGCATTGATTCTTATTAAAATAAAAACAGCATTGAATATAGCCGACGATATTTGCATGTGAAGTTTGGTGTTTTCTTCTAAAGGGAGTTTTTTGCGATTCATAACTGGCGACTCAAGTCCTAACCTGTCGCTGCTTTGTTTCAGATCTATCTTAATGCGACGTGTACAGAAGAAGCGAATCAGGATTAAATAGATCTGCATCGTCTGAACTGTCTCCTACCGTGTTACTGTGAAATTCCGGTGACTTGACTAGTGCCTATATCAGTTGACACTGAGGGTGGCCCTGGAGCACGGCGGGCCGGAGAGCCGCCGTCGGGGGCGAGTAAGGCGGCGCGGGGCCCCAGACCGCTGCCGCGACAGTGATCACGCATTTTGTTTGGTTAGTTTTGTATTGGCCGGTGGCTCTGTGATTACATGTGTAAATCGCGTAGCTCTTGATGGTTGGTTGTTTAATCGAGCGCAGAGTATTCTTGTACATAGTGTGTTGCTTCCTCGAGTGTAGGGCGATTGAGTTTCTTGGAAATTATGTGTGCTATAGATTCGATAAGCATGGTGGGAAATTAACGTTTTATTGCAGAATAAATCGCTTGGCATTATTTGTAGTTCCTACAAACTGAAACGAAGATTCAGGGCAAAGAGGCATACGTGCCCACAGCTAAGGAACGGATGAGAGCGAAACAGTAATGACAAATGATGAATACTACTCGGAACTGCGCAACGCGTGACCGAGCCCAAAACTCAGAACAAAACTACATATACAGCATTTGGCCAAATAAAATCGAGGTGTGACTAAAACACAGCGGGGGCATGATACGATTTCGCTAAATAAAATAATCGTCAGCAGCGGCGTTGGCAGACGTTACTGAGCCTCAGTGGGACGCCGACCTCCGCTGCGGCGGAGGCGCCAGGCTCAGCCGCACCTCGGTGTGCACCGGCTCCGGCCAGCTCGGGTACGGCTTCCACGAGCTGCTGCCTTTGTCATTGATGTCCTTCCAGTACGCCAGCGTTCTCCTGAAGCGGTCAGATGTATGTGAGAACAGAGTTCTAAATCCAAGGCTGCGGGGTGAATGGCGACATCTGTGCGAGTTAAATTTCCCTTTCACCTTTGGGATATTTTTTGTTTGGTTTTCCACCTTGTTTCCAGTGGAGCATTTTAAGCAAAAGTATAGTAGTGAGGAAATTGGCATGACAAATTTCTTCCTAGTTGTCAAAGAAGGATGTTAAGAACGGTAAATATGGGTTTTAATTTACTCTCAAAATATTTGAAATTTTGAATTTTCCTCTCACCGACTATATTTTCAAATAAATGAATTTTTTACCCAGCACCATGACCCAAAACCAGTTTTGGGACACTGTGTGACAGGATCAACGGACCGTTGGTTTGGCATCGGCCGGTTCACTGAGGTGGACTCCCACATGGCTTTCCTTCAACCAGACTCTTAGGGTGAATGCCAAATTATTTCCAATGGCATTGCTAGACAACCCGGAGTGATATTCGAACCGCAGCACCTTACATTATTAACTGACATCATTTGGGGCCAAAGCGCCTTAAATGAGAAAAATCACTGCATAGCTGATAACATGAATGCACGGATAATTTCTCACTTGACGTTGTTGAGCATCTCCTCTGTGTTGGGGAACACTTTGCCGATGATCTCGTAGGCAGGCATGCAGAGGTACTTGACAAAATTGACTTGATCGGAGGGTAGGTTCATGGCCTTGGACCGGTCCATCATCGGGTCCGGGGTGAGGCCCTTCTCTTTCTCTTTGTCTCCCTGAGGATACATCGGATGACTAGGACTCGTCGATAATGTCGTTCACCTACGCGCGGTTTCCTTCAGCCAACCAGGAATGTCATATCTGGCCAGGCACGCAGTCGAGATCGGACTTCACAATCGTTTTGGACTGGCTCCTATTTTGCCCAAACAGTAAGGCTGAGCCTGAATAAACTTTCGACACATCAAAAAGGATAAATAACAGACTATGGTGAAGTGTTCACCAAATAATATAACAAAATTCGTTCTCACAGTTCATTTCTTATGAAAATACGACACTTAAACTCACATATATGCTCTTGCTCTCAAAGAAAAGTGGTAAAACACTACATGAAAATAATGGGTCCTTGTCGAAAAGAAAACAATGCGAGGGTAAATTCCACGTAAACGAAGCCTAGAATAAGGAACAAGTCATTGTTGCATATCAAGACGCTTGGTAAATAAAGGCCACACTGAATGCAAAAAGATATCGGGCCGAATTTGGTTCCAAGGCCCAGAAAATATACACCCGCATCAGACCAGCTCCATTACTTAAACCCAATTTTACACTTAAATCATTCCTCTGCTGCCAAGTGAAAGGCGCCTGAAAAAATGGAAAAACTATTCTGGAAGCCAGGCAAAAATGGGCCCTTTGGTTCCCTCTAGTTATAGTGGTTAAGTGGGGTCATGTTTGGCACCACGCGTATTGAATACGTGTTGTTTCATTTTCACTCTCAGGTATTCCTCGCAAAGAAATGACGTACATTTTCAGTTCTTTTCGTCAAGCACCGTGATATTGGGTCCTACTGCTTTCCTTCCATTTTGAAAGCGAGCAATATGGGGCGATTTTTTTAATTCCGTGCTTCCGCCAATATGAACCAGGCTAGCAAAGCTAGCATGCAGGTGGGGCAACATTTCACTCCTTTGCAGAAATGTTGTCGAGTTGTGATTAGTTCGACTAAAGAAATTGTGAAATTGAAAAATGCGCATTCTTCTACCCCACTCTGTACAAGCGTATCAAGATCTGCCGAGTGGATTTCACAGATGATCAAAGGGACCTTCTACAACTTAAAAAATGAAGCCAGCGTCCAGAAAGAAAATAACTGGTACAAGGTGATGGTAGGCTGGCAGCGAAAATGATCAGTAATCAACATGGAATGGCTGGAGTGATGCTGCGGACTTCCTATCTAAGGGCCTGGACGTGTGCTAGACGCTCGGAGCGCGAGATGAGGGAAACCATGCGCTGGGCCCTGCATCTGGACTAAGCTTGGACACGGCCATCCAAATATGTCACTCCCTGTCCCAGAAATATCTCGGCGTAAAGAAATATCTCGGTGTATCATCCCATGAAACACCATCCAGTGTCCCGCAACAGATGAACGTTCCGCAGGCTAATAAAGACACCGAAGAGTCCGATTTTGGATAGCACATGAGGTGCCGAGCGACCGGGATGCTACAGTGGCTCAATATAGAATACGAGAATATTTCAGGGCCACGTAGACCCGAGCTTTTAATGATTTAGATTTAGGAGGAATACAACCATAGCAAGAGAAGTGGATAAGCTCCGAAAATATTTGAGAACAAACGCTTTATCCAGGCATGATCATTACTTTACTGTCAGATCATGCTCTGTCCGGCGGCGTTTTCCCAGTCCTCCGCAGATGAATGCTGCCGCTACGGCGCCCACCTGTTCATGGAACTCGACGTACAGCTTCAGCGTGTGCTGCAGCACCACCTCCGGATGCTTGCAGATAGCCGAGAGGTCGCAGCTGGTCATCATGATGCTCCGAAACAGACCCCTGCCAATACCGGCGGCACTCAGCGCCCACAGACCCCTGCCAATACCGGCGGCACTCAGCGCCCACAGACTCGTCAAAACCAGCGGCACTCAGCGCCCACAGACTCGTCAAAACCAGCGGCGCTCAGCGCCCACAGACCCCTGCCAATACCGACGGCACTCAGCGCCCACAGACCCCTGCCAATACCGGCGGTACTCAGCGCCCACAGACCCCTGCCAATACCGACGGCACTCAGCGCCAACAGACGTCACACCAGGGACAGGATTTCATCCTTCGCAAGGGTTTCATCCTCCTCACCATTGACTACCGATCTAACGAGAGCTGATGTGGACCAATCACGACATAGTTGTCGGTATTCTCGGCTTATCTGGACCGATCACAGCATGGTTGTCGGTAGTCTGGGCTTATCTGGGCCAATCACAGCATATTTTTCGGTAGTCTCGGCTTATCTGGACCAATCACGACATAGCTATCAATAGTCTCAGTCTATCTGGGCCAATCACGGCATGGCTCTCGGCAGTCTCGGCTTATCTGGACCAATCACGGCATGGCTGTCGGCAGTCTCGGCTATCTAGACCAATCACGACATAGTTACCAGCAGTCACGGCCTATCTGGGCCAATCAAGGCGTGGCTGTCGGCAGTCTCGTCGTATCTGGTCCAATCACGGCATGGTTGTCGGAAGTATACTGGTCGGAGATGAAAAACAAGGTCCGGGGCACTCAATTCTTATACGCGGAGGATAAGACATCTTGGAACTATTTTGATGCATTTTCGGGATTGTTTCGGAATAATTTGGGATTTTTTTGTACCGGACATATACGGGTGGTTAGCAGGCGCGTTGACGCGGTACACACCTGTGCTGCTGGTTGGTGATGTTGAACTGGCCAGAAGAGACGTGTCCCTCCAGCTTGGGCCGGATCTGGAAGTAGACGGCCAGGTCTGTAGCGATGATGGCCTCGTACATCAGGTCCAGCACCTGGCGCGGGGACGACAGGTCAGGCAGGCACCGCAGCCGGTCACAGGGGCGCGAAACAGGTCAGAGATACGCGGAAAAGTGGCACAGAATAATGCAGGACAATGAAATATACTTTGCTAAAAACACAGGTACACACCGAGGTATTTATCCATATCACTCATGGTAGGAGATGAAACAATTTTCGTCACAGCGAGGGTGCAGGCAGCAGATTCTGACACGTCAGCGTCACGTCTGCGTCCCGGGTGCGCGGCAGTCACCTCCTTGCGCTCCTTGGACGACAGTTCGGAGAGCACGTCGTGTTTGGGCCGCCGCATCACCGCCGCCGCCGTGCTGTAGTGGTGGCTCTCCATCACCGAGCTCTTGTACAGCGCGCCCAGACTGGTGCTCGCCTTGGCGTATGTGTTGCTGTAGCCGCGGTGGTCGGCGTCGTGGCACACACAGGCCAGCAATAGCGCCATCATCTGTGGAGCCCACTCTGACGTCATAACCCAACGGTGACGTCACACATACACGTACAGGCCAACAGAAGCGCCATCATCTGCGACGGCGCCCATCCAACAGTGACATCGTACCCCGAGCCGTGACGTCACACATACACACAGGCCAGCAGTATTGCCGTCATCTGCAGCGGAGCCCGCCCTGACGTCATACCCCAGCGGTGACGTCACACATACACCACACAGGCCAGAGGTGGCGCCATCATCTGCGGCGGCGCCCACCCAACAGTGACATCATACCCCAACCGTGAAGTCACACACACGCACCCACACATACCAGTAGCAGCGTCATCTTCTGCGGCGGCGCCCACCCCTACGTGATATACTCGATTGTGACGTCACACAGGCAGTACTCGTGACGCCATAAGCCCGTCCCGCCGCACAGAAATAGCAGCTTGGCGGCATAAACAGATAACATTTCTCTTTAAAGGGAATGGATCACTTCTCGGAATTCCAAAAATGACTATTTAGACATAAGTCTGAAAATCTGGAAATCACAGCTTGTTTCCACTTTCAACCGTTCAGAACAATGTTTTTCTTACTACCCTGAGTTGACCTAAACATTCCGTGTAATTACGATTCTGGCCGCTAAGGTGCCGCTCGCGGCATGTAACGGTGCGATATGCGTTGTCATTGTTAACATTTAGTACGCGACCTTTGGGTCAGTGGGAGTTAGGCCGATCATATTGTTGCAACCAGATGTAAAGGGTTCCTTTCCAGTTTGAATTAGGGCCTTAAAGTCCTTTATTTTGACCTTTAAACTGTGTGGCAATCTAACACAGAGCTTTGGGTGAAATGAAATATGTCAAAAGTGGTTACTCAAAGCGCTCTACAAAACTGTTGTCTACATTCAGAACCCATTATAGAAATGGGACACATGGGGGTTTTAACGCATATTCCAATGCGTCTTCAACGAGTTACCTTTTTTCCTCTGTGCGCTAAAACTTTCACGGATATGAACATAATTTATCAATACCTATACCGGGCATCCCTGAGCCCAACGTTTTTTATATAAATTTTGTCCAAGTTGTTCTCAGTTCGACTGTTGGAGTCGGTGTCTCACTAAAGTCACCAAGGGACTTGTCACGGAGACTCCGACCCCACCAACCCAACGAGCAACTCCCACAATGAAGGGTTGATTTAGAAGCCAAAGTTTAACGTCCCACAAAGCAAAGAGACGGCCGCCCTGCTCAGGTCACTCTCTCACCAGTCAGTTGCCAGCCGACCTGTACGTCGGGTAAACTATTGAGCGCCGGAGCGTCTCAGGGGAACCGACCCCAAGCCTGGATATGCACTGCCACTGCATGCTTCTGAGCAGCGGGCCGGAGCCCAACGCTCTACCAACTGAGCTACCGGGGCGGCAGCTCAGTTGTTGAAAGCAGTGAAGCGTTGAAAACTGTGAAACCAAAACTAATGAACTATCCCACCAAAATTTCTAGAGCGGCATCTTTAGCCACTGCCCTTCCCTTCCCAGCCACGCGGGGAGTCTCGGACCTCCAGGCGGCTGAAGACGGTAGGGTTGAGTTTCAGGATGTTGTACATGGTGTGGGCCACCATGAAGGCGTGGGTGGAGTTGTGATAAGGCACGCGCCGGTAGGACTTGATGATTGTGGTGACGAAGGTGACCAGGTTCTCCGGGAGCACCCGGGAGGCGCCCACCAGGTCCAGGAACATGTGCAGGTACAGCCGGTTCAGGCTGTGCTCTTGGGTGGGCGCCCAGCCGAACCTGTGGTGAAGGACGGGAAGAAGACGAGGATACGGAGTGATAATTGAGGCCAGGAACGGGAGTTGGGATACAGGATGAGAACTGAGTCCAGGAGCAGATGCAGTGGTGCCACGCGGGATGGTAACAACGACATAAGGCAGGGCAAGGACGAAAATAGAAAAACAGGATGCCAAAAGGCTGCATTAGTGACAAATTCGCCACGCAACACGGCGGATGGGCATTTATGTACAATGAGCCGGTACAACAGATGAGAGGGTATGCCTATACCATATAAGTTCTGTGTATGTACACAGCCGCCGTCAGAGGGTCCCAGCCACCGGTGCGGCGCTCACGTGGCGAAGTCGGCCGGAATGCTGGCGGGCAGCGGCTGTTTGAAGTACATCTGAAGCTCCTCCGGTGATGCGGAGGAGTGGTACTGCAGCATTTCTTGGCAGATGTCCAGCTGGTGTTCCTGCCGGCTCACCGATGGTTAGAGGAACTGCCGACAGAACGGCCCGCAACACGACAACAACCATTGTACCATGTCCACACAAATAAATACAACACGCTCAAAGACCAGGATTAGAGTGCAGCGTGAGCGGGGCACGAGCGGCATGTCCGCCGTGCTGTGCGGTACCTTCTTTTGGCTGTGGTCGTGCGCCATGCCCTGGAACAGCGCCAGCGAACAGTAGATGCCGAACATGCGCAGCGCCGCCTCATCCGCCTGCGTGAAGAAGTCGCCACCTGTGGAGCGCGCAACCCCAGTCACTGACACCGGCCACTGACACACAGTCCGGTCATGAACGAACTACTGACATACAGACCGGTCATGAACAAACCACTGGCATAGTCCGGTCATGAACGAACCACTGGCATACAGTCCGGTCATGAACAAACCACTTACATGCAGTCCGGTCATGAACAAACCACTGAACAGACCGGTCATGAACAAACCACTGGCATAGTCCGGTCATGAACGAACCACTGGCATACAGCTCGGTCATGAATAAACCACCGACACACAGTCCGGTCATGAACAAACCACTGACACACAGTCCGGTCATTAATAAACCACTGATACACAGTTCCATCATGAACAAACCACTGGCGCAAACCACTGACAGTCCAGTCATGAACAAACCACAGACACAGTCCGGTCATGAGCGCACCACTGACATACAGTCCGGTCAGGAATAAACCACTGATACACAGTCCGGTCATGGACAAACCACGACATACAGTCCGGCCATGAACAAACCACTGGCAGTCTGGTCAGGAAGACACCACTGAAATAGTCCGGTCATGAACAAACCAATGACATACAGTCCGGTCATTAACAAGCCATTGACATACAGCCAGGTCATGAACAAACCAATGACATACTGTCCAGTTATGTACACACCACTGATACATAGTCCGGCTATGAACAAACCACTGACACACAGTCCAGTTACAAACACAAACCACTGACAAACAGTCTGGTTACACACACAAACCACTGACACAGCTCGGTCATGAGCAAACCAATGACATACAGTCCGGTCATGAACATATCCACTGACACAGTTCGGTCATGAACAAACCACCGATACACAGTCCGGTCATGAACAAATCACTGACACACAGTCCGGTGAGGAAGAAAACCACTTACAGGCCGGCCATGAAGAAACCACTTTCATACAGTCCGGTCATGAAATGAACAAATCACTGACACAGTCCGGTTACACACACAAACCACTCACGCCACATAATCCGGTCACAAACAGACCACCGACGTACAACTCGGTTACGCATAAAACCACCGACACAGAGTTCTGCCACACAGACATGTCTGTGCGGCAGAACTCTGCCATTCGGCGCCCGAGTCCCGGCCCTACCGATCTTGTTGACCATCTGAAGCACCCCCAGGACGTGGCCGCGCGCCACTACTGGATACGCCAGCAGACTGCGCGACTTGTAGCCAGTCTTGTGGTCCACCTCCTGGTTGAAGCGCGGGTCGGCGTACGCGTCCTGCCGGCAGACACGTCCACAGGCGCGGCTTCAGTGTCTGGCACAGCGGAGCATAACTCAGGTCCGGACCAAGCACGACAGCAACGGGCGTACTGACACGTCAGTCTGGGCAGCAAGTATGCACGTTATGTCAGGGAAGAACACAGCGTGCACGTCTCCCCTCTCCCCAGCTTAAATGCATGTGGTAACTTAGTACAACTCCAGCCTGTAGTGGTTTTAGGGACAGTTTTTATTTAAAAAATGATGGATATGGCCTATTCCTGCCAAAAAATGGCTAATAAGCCTAGTGACTCACTATTATTTTCCTCTTTTAGAGGCAAACAAACTCTAGAATTGCACTAGGCCAGATCGACGTAAGATTTGGTAATGCTTTGGGCCAGATTGAACGTTTCCGATAGGCGCCATAAATGAATACGAATACAAATGAATCTGATTTAGCTAAAACAGACTATCATTATGAAGTAAGTGATATTTATCTATTCTAGCTATTTTTCTTGAAATATTAAAACATATGTTATCACACTAGTCACTGAAGAACGTTATATGCATTAATAGTCACTAGTGCTGAAGGTATATTTAGTGCGTAGCTTCTAAAGACGTTCAAGCAATCAATATTTATCCGCACAGCGGGCCTGAGCATTACGTCACGTTCCCAAGACCAACTGATAGCATGTGATCACCCGGGGAGGAGAGGGTCGGTAGACCGTGTTTTCCTTTCTTGTCTTTTTCTCCGCGAACAGTAAGTTCTGGGGCAAATGGAACATCGATGAAGCAATTTCGCGGCATGCTCTACCACACGGCTATCTCAGTTCAAACTATATTACAAAGGCGCCATATTCCCTTCAAATACACAGCCTAGGCACAGCACACATGGAGCACACACCTGGACGTTGACGAGCTGGCTGTACTTGGCGCAGTAGCCGGCGATGCCCGTCTCCACTGAGAACCGAATCTCCTGCCGCTTGGTCAGCACCGGGGTCCCATTGGCCACCTGCCGGACAGGCATCAGCTTATAGCCCGGGCACTGACGGAGCCCCGCTGTCCACCTGTCAGACCGACATCGGCTTATGTCCCAGGCACTGACGGAGCCCCGCTGTCCACCCATCAGACCGACATCGGCTTATGTCCCAGACACTGACAGAGCCCCGCTGTCCACCTGTCAGACCGACATCGGCTTATGTCCCAGGCACTGACAGAGCCCCGCTGTCCACCTGTCAGACCGACATCGGCTTATGTCCCAGACACTGACAGAGCCCCGCTGTCCACCTGTCAGACCGACATCGGCTTATGTCCCAGGCACTGACGGAATCCCGGTAGCTACCTGTCAGACCGACATCGGCTTATGTCCCAGGCACTGACGGAGCCCCGCTGGCCACCTGTCGGACAGGCATCAGCTTATGGCCCAGGCACTGACTGAGCCCCGCTGGCCACCTGTCAGACCGACATCGGCTTATGTCCCAGGCACTGACGGAGCCCCGCTGGCCACCTGTCAGACCGCCATCGGCTTATGTCCCAGACACTGACGGAATCCCGGTAGCTACCTGTCAGACCGACATCGGCTTATGTCCCAGGCACTGACGGAGCCCCGCTGTCCACCCATCAGACCGACATCGGCTTATGTCCCAGACACTGACAGAGCCCCGCTGTCCACCTGTCAGACCGACATCGGCTTATGTCCCAGACACTGACAGAGCCCCGCTGTCCACCTGTCAGACCGACATCGGCTTATGTCCCAGGCACTGGCGGAATCCCGCTGGCCACCTGTCAGACCGACATCGGCTTACGTCCCGGGCACTGGCGGAATCCCGCTGGCCACCTGTCAGACCGACATCGGCTTATGTTCCGGGCACTGACGGAATCCCGGTAGCTACCTGTCAGACCGACATCGGCTTATGTCCCGGGCACTGGCGCATCACGACAACATCAGTATTGTATGCTGCAGTTCCTAAGCACTCGCGGCTTGGGCTGCAGATAAGCACATGTAAGATAAAAGTCCGAGTCAGCTGTGCCATTTCTTTTTTAGGCTGTGTTGTGAGGATGGCACGGAGCGGTAGAGCATTGTGCGATTATGATAATGACATCAAACTGGTAGTAGGAAAGAAATGATACGATACCCTCGGGATGTAAAAAAACATCCTCAGAACATCCATAAGCGTCCTCGACCCGCCCCCGAGACTGACGCGGTCTTTCTTCTGTCATTGAACATGGCCGCGTAGCACGGCGACATGACTCGGAGAAAAGTGGCTGATTCATCAGACCACACATCTCAAATGCCCACCTTTCCCTCGTCGAAGAGCGAGGCCACCAGCTCGTTCTTGCCCTCCTCCATGGCAAAGAAGGTGACGCGGTCGGCATCCACCAGCGACTTGGCGTACACCATGATCTTGGAGATGAGCGCATCCTGCGAGAACACCTCCTCGAACAGCGACTGCGCCACCTCCAGCAGGAAGGCGTTCAGGTCCTCCTGCTGCTGCGCCGCCTCTCCCGACTGCCGGCACGCCGGGGCCGGGGTCACAGGCAAGGTCACGCCCCGGCACTCAGTCACAGCTACAGAGGTGTTCCCGGCACTCGTGGGATCTGCGGGTAATACTGCTGGTCGGCTGGGGCCCAAGGGCCGGGTCAGAGGACTCGTCCCGCCGAAGCGGACGGAGGATGGTCTGTGGATCCCGCGGTCCAGTGGAGCTGAGAAGTCGATATTGTGGAATGCGGGCCCCTCTCAGAAATAGATTTCCCTCTAGTCAAAACGGTTTCGACGCAGGGGGAACACTTACATGGTCAACGGTGAAAAACATATGTATCGTTCGAAAATCAGTTGGTTCTGAGAGAAAAAAGTCAGTTTTACCCGGATCTAGATATGCATCTGGCCCTTGCGACCAGCCTTGTCCATGTCTCAAAACTTTCTGAGCGGACTCAACTCTGCCTCACGGGTTAGTGGCTGGCTCTGATTCTCACTCAACCAACGTGTTGAGCTGCTGGTGAGTCGTCTATGACTCAAACCACATCCAGAAATGAGTCATCTCAACTCTGACTCTAGAAAATTGATTCGACTCTGATTTGACGCTGACTCGCGACTCAACAAGTCTGCCTGTCACACCAACGGTTGGATTAAAACCAAGAAAGCTAGAGTGAGATATTCATGGTAGGTAAAATGTAATGAATTTAACATTACATATATTAACAGAAAGAGCTGTTGTCAGTGACTACCTTAAGTTTTGATATGGCGATGGTGAACCAGGCGAAGATGCTGTTGACCGTTTCCAGGTGGTAACTTTCGAATGGCTCGTGCTGTAACCCGCGGCGCAGCTCCAGAACAGCCAGTCCGGGCAGGGGCACGATCAGCGCCGAGCGGTCCTGAGGCACAACTACCCCCAGTCAGTCCAGGCTATTCAGAATAACCGAGGTAGGGCGGGGGGGCACTCTGAAGGCTAGCACCCGCCGTACTGGCCCGATTCCCTTTAAAGAACACAATTTCTGATCTTTAGATGATACATTTCACGTGTAATTGTTAGTAATGAAACAATGACATTTAACCCGCGCCCCACCGAAGGGTCCGGCGCCACCTTCGCCCCACCGGGGGGGGGCCATCGATAGCCCCCTCTAACTCCGAAAATATGGGCGTTAGCGCAAATCTGCAAAGTGCAATAGAAAGCTCGCGTGAATTCAGTAAGAAATTACTTCGCATGTTTTAGTGCTCAGATCAATGGTTTGACCTCCAGAGGTCAAATTAGGTCAAGATCGGCTATTTTCACTCAAATATGCAATGATTAAGCAAACTGGGTATAACTCTTATGTCATTAGAGCTATTGAGGCCTGGTAAAGTACATTTGATAGCAAATTGCCAGTACTTTTTCCGCTATGTGGAACGTAAAGATCTCCCGCCAGTGGTTTGACCGCCAGAGGTCACCTCGTGACCTAATATGACCTGAGGTCACGAAAGGTCAAAAAGTGACCTTGCCGTACATCAAATGAAAGCCAGTGACAAGACAAACACGATGGTGTTTGTTTCACCGCTCTAGCTCAATTAGGTCAAAAGTTATTGTCCAAATACTGTTTTTTACCTCTGGTGACCTTGGATGACCTTGGAAAAGTCAAAGGGCAAATATGACCCCTGGGATCCGTGAAAGGGTGTCCAAAAACGTTGTTCTGAGCAGTCTGAGTATTTGCAATCATTTTTGTGGCTTTTATATCATGAAATAGCTTTTCCCCATGCTTTTCCAATAGGAGAGGTCGCCTCGTGACCTGACCTCAGGGCACGAAATCGAAAAATCCCGGATATACACCTTTTAGACCCTGGAGGGGTCATGAAGTGTAGGAAGTTTCAAATCGATCGACTTTGAAATGTAGCTCTTACAGAGCTCCAAAGGTGAAGTGAGGTGACCTTGGTTGACTTCGTCTGGTGACCTGACCTTGGGTGACCCGGGGTAAAAAATTTCAGGGATGATGGGAAAATGATGCAGTGAGAGGTAGAGCCCTCAACCGTGGTGCTGCGCCTCGTCGTTTTTCTGCTATCCCGGAAAAACCTTAGGGGGGCCATCGATGGCCCCCCGGTGGGGCGAGGGTTAATAAACTGTACTGTGATATGTTGTGCGTTTCAACCCTGATTAAGTCCAAAACAGTAGATATTAAAAGTACAAGTACACAAGGCAAATTTACGGCTATACCACCCTTCGACGGTGACTATCACCGAGAAGATGAGCAAGAACAGAAAAAAATGTTACACATAAGTCAGAGAACCAAACAGTGCTGCACAATAATCCTGGCACCAACACCGAGCCGGTCACCTTCTCCGAGACGCCAAGTCCAAAGCCGAGGGGGAAGCGTCTGTCGGCGGCGATGGAGTCGATGAGGAGTGCCTCGCCGGTGGCGGCGGCGTGCGGCGCCGGGGTGCTCTCCTCGACTGCCGACAGTACCGGGCGTCAGTGGCGGTTCGCTGACCGCTGACTGCCTTCTTACGGCTCACTGGCTCACTTCCCGCAGCCACGCACCAGAACTCTAACCTCAATCTGCTTCCTCCTGGCCGAGCTACCGCCCTGGATAGACACTCGTTTAATGAAATAGCTATTTAAACTATACCAACATATCAGTCGATTTTGTTACAATAGTCAAAATTTACCAGTCAGATAAGAGCACCAACGGTTGTTTAAAAAAGGTAGAGGCACATCACAAACGTAGTTCGCAGCTCTGAGCGCAATCGAACAAAGAGACAGCATGGATAAAAAATATAAACAAGACGCGTCACATAGCTCTAACCACGTAGCCAACTCAGGGCTTACAAAAAACAAAGCCGTTCCCAATTAGGAAGTGTGAACAGGCCAACAACCAGGTCAAACACCCTACTCACCGATCTTCAGGCAGGACTGACTGCGTTTGACGAAGTCGTCCTTGCCCGGGGTGTACTCGTTGAGCTCATTCCGCTCGGCGTCGATCAAGAACAACGTGAAAGCTACGGAACACGGCCACCGGTCACATAACGCACGCCAGTGAACCGTGCCGTGCATCTCTGCACCGGACAGCGGGGAGGGAAACGTACCGCTTTAACCAATGGGGACAGGATTGAACCTTCGAAGAATCCAAACGGCGTTTGTAAGCATTCGTATGGGATAGACCTCCTGTGTAGTGTGATAGATCTGATAAGGGGGCATGACGACCGTCAGCAAAGACCAGGTAGTCAAGACCCAACGATTCTCTCTCTCTCTCTCTCTCTCTCTCTCTCTCTCTCTCTCTCTCTCGTCGTGACCTCACCGTCGGCGTGCACGGCGGCGGCTGCCACGCGGGCCAGCTCGTGCACCATGCGCGGCACGTGTTCGGCGTCGGAGGCGTCGTCCAACAGTCGGACCCGCAGATCCGAGGCGTGCGGCTCGATGTAGGGGCCGCTGTGCAGTGTGTCGTGGGAGCGCACCGCGCCCGAAGTCTTGGCCGACAGCCAATCCTGCCGAAGTCGCAGCAGTCGTGGTCGAGACTAGGACCCGGACTGTCAGTCACACCGACACTTAAGTCGCCTAGCGACACTTGCTCAGCCGAGCTGAGATCCGGTCAGGCGGTCTGAACCTAGTCGAACGGACACTCGCACAGGTGCTTGATAAATGGTGCATTTCAACGGGGGTTTGGCGAAGTGTGTAAATCGGTGATGTTCACTGTGACTACCTGGTATGATAGAAGAAAGCCAATTTTTACTTGAAGACTAACAGAGCAATTTTTGCAATACAGTGCTATCAGACCGCCTTAACATACATAAAATAACAGAATGAGTTCATTCACATCAGGCCGTAATTCCGTCAACATTCGAAAGAAACGAGGATTTACCTTGAGGGTAGGGGCATCCACATAATCTTCGACATAGTGGTTCAGGACATCCGGGTTTGCATCCAGAAATCGGATCACGTCGGCCTTACAGATTGCACTGAAGCGAACTGAAAACAATTGCTCGCTCTCAAAGGAGGGAAAATGTATCATGACCGTTATAATATAAATTGAGAAGATACCTTCAGATAACAAAAAAATATCCGTTCACAAACAGACCATTCTGCTTCAGCAACACAAAAAATACAAATAAGCAATCTAAAACCATATATGTTTAAAACTCTGACAATATGCATCCATAATTTCGACGCAGGTCAGGCGAGGGAGGAGTTGCCGGGTGGGGTGGTTGTACCTGCGCTGGCCAGAGGTCCCAGACTGGTGCTGGGCAGCAGGCCGGAGGTGGCGGGCGGCGGCGCCTGCGTGGCCCGCCGCCTCAGCGAGTTGGAGAGCCGCCGCACCGCGCCCAGTGCAGAGTCGGCCGACGAGTGGGTGGCGGGTTGTTGCTGTTGCTGTGGCTGCGGCTGCGGCTGCGTCTGCGTCTGCGGCGCCGGCGCGAACTCGGCCTGTAGGCGGGCCCGGACCTCCAGCTGGCGGTGCCACTCCGTGTCGCGCCGCTGCCGCAGCAGGGTCTGCTCCGACTGCTGCAGAAAGTTACTGCCGCGCCGCTGGCGAGAGTACATCACCCGGCGCCGCGCGCTGGCTCAAGTACAGCCTCCGCCGGCCCGTCTGCTGAACAACACCCAACCCAGACTCGTCTACAGGGCGTCCCGTTTGAAAAGCTTACCGTTCGAACTCAGCATACTTTATCCAAATGCTTTGATTGATACTAAAAGATTTCTCTTAAATAAGCCAAGACAGACCCACCTGTCAAATTATCATATGTTAGCAACACAGCAAGTGTAACAAAAATAGCATGCAAATTGTGTGAGTGACATCATTTGGAATACAAGATAAGATAAGATCGTCTGTGGAGCAATTCTAACCTGATCTCTTTCCAAGACACATGAATTGGAATTAACAAATAATATACTGTAAGAACAATATATCCATCGGTATAGATTATATGTTATTCTATACACTGTGTGTGGCAGAAAAGTTCCAGGACCAACGTCACGAAATATTTATTTCAAATCCCAACTAAAAGTTTTTCCCTTTAGAGCTCTGAAGCGGAATACTTGTTTTTTTATTTTTATTAGGTACTCATCATCTTATCTCCGTACACTTTTATAATACGTAATAATCCTGCTGTCGACCCCACTTTCACATTCTTCTCTGTCATGCTTGCATAGAAACCTAGAATGGTTATTCCGGGACCCTCCCGAGTCCCCAGCTCCATCGTCGCGGCCTTTTTTTATGTCATTCATGTCTTCAAAACAGGTCCTTTGATGACCTAGACTGCCTTGCTTTCTTCGGGCTTGATGACGCAGGACGCTTCCATGGAAGGAAATGAGCACACTTGCATGCACAAGCGAATGGGCACCTGACAAACCTGCATGCACCGATCCACCTGACCGTCGTGCAGCTGTCCGGCACCATCTTTGCCCAGACTTCCCGCGTGTTTAAATGTTGTGATGATCCTCAAGAACCTGACCCGGTCCAGTTCCAGCTCATTTGCAATCAACCGAACTGTCAGCCGACGATCGCGACGTCGAATCTGTCAGTCAGCCGAACAGGCCTACCACTCCTAAGGGTCATCTTCCACGCTCTCGCGTCCCACTTTGAAACATCGTGCACCACTAAAAAAACGTGAGCGTGACCTCGTCTCATCTCCGTACGCTTCTTTGCAGTGATGAAAGTGCTTCTGACGGAGTTTTCCCTGACCGAACCAGAGACTTTAAAAAAGCGCCGTCGTTTTTGGTGCCTCTATAAAAATCCGAGGGGTTCCAAACACCTCCCCACACACACACCGGGGCGGGGGTCAATATGACCCATGCAGGTTATTTGGTGGAGCAATCATTCCCTATCTTTTAAAAGTACAGAATGTTTAACTTGAAGACTCAGTAAAAATGCCCAAAATGCTGCTTCTTCTTAACTATCTTCTTGACCTGTGAGATTCTTTGTTCTGCCCTTTGTTGCCACAATCTACCAGCGTTTCTCATTATTTGTTTCTGCACCTGGAATTCTGTAATAGCCTCATAAATCATGTCAAACTTCTTGACGATTTACACGGATCCAAGAGAACTCTGAAATTAGTAACAGAAATAGATTTCTTGGACGAGCACGAACTATAAGATTCGTACTATCTAGGTTTATGACTCTACTAACCCTTATGTCTTCCGTTGTCTCTAAGTCGATGTTCAACATGCTTCTCCATTTGTCGCTTTTTTCCTCTGTTTCTATTGCCATTTACGACCACTTTGAGCTGTGCAGGATAACAGTCATTTAGGAATTAAATATAACCACTTAAGAGGAACATATACCGTCGCTGTTTACCACAAAGGGACCCCAAATTGATGTACCCAATCAAGCAAACCTCAACGAAGCTTATTACAAATTCAACTGATGCGAGCATATTGGCAAGAGAGCCCGCGACCAAGCTATGCCCATTGCTCATGGTCGATTTGGCCACCAACCTGACCTTACTGACTGTCCGGAGGAGCCCGCCTTTATGCGGTGGACGGTGTTGGAGGTCTCACCTCTGCCTGGGCGTGGAGAGCGCCCGGGAAACCAAACGGGCTCCGCCTCGCCCCCCCCCACCCCCCAAGGGCGGGACGCCGCTGGTCGACGCGACACCCGCCGTCGTCCCAGCAGCTGCTACTACCGGCGCCCCTTCTTGGCCTCCTTCCAGCGGAGCCCTCAACCGCTGGAAGGAGGCCAAGAAGCGTGCGGCGGAGGCAGAGGACTCGGCACGACAGCGGTCCTTCAGAGACTTTGTTAGCACGGAACTAAACAAGGCAACTTCAATTGGTCGAGTGACCAAGGTCCTTCGCAAGATGGAGGGAGCGGTACAGGACGCGTGCCCCGGCCAGGCAATAAACGGGACCAGCGGGCCGATGCTCGCGGAGGACCGAGCCAAAGCGGAGGCCTTCGTCCGTACCTACGCGGAAGTCAGCAAGAATGTCCGCTCCAAGAAGCTCGACCGGTCCGTGAAACAGGAATTCCGAACCCTGAGTTCACAACCATGCCGCTGCGGCGGCGAAAACACCGGGCCATGCCAACCCTTAACTATGCAGGAACTGGAGGACCAGTTCCGAGACTTCAAGCCGAGGAAGGCGCCAGTACCGGACCAGCTGTGCTCTGAACACATCAAGCACCTGGGGCCCTCGGCACGGCGCGTACTCCTACTCGCCATCAACAGGTCCTGGACGTCAGCCGACGTCCCCTCCGCATCGCGCAGGGCAACCATCATCCCCATTCCCAAGGCCGGGAATGACCCGAAGGTAGTCAGCAGCTACCGCCCTATCGCGCTGACCAGCCATGTCGCTAAACTGGCAGAACGAATGATAGCGGCACGCCTGACATACCTAACCGAACGTGATGACCTGATCCCCGCCGAGCAGGTGGGTTTCCGTCGGGGTCGCTCCGATGAGGAACACTTGGCCCGACTGGTCCAGCGAGTGCAGGACGGCTGGAACCGGCCAAAACCAAGAGGCCGACCTTCAGATCGAACGACCGCAGACAAGTTCGTCCTCCTGGACTTCGACTTCTCCAGAGCGTACGACACCATCGATCACCGAATGCTAAAGCTCAAGCTCCTGAGGAAGTTACCGAGGCGTATGGTGTTCTGGATACACCACTTCCTCAGAGACCGTCACCCTCACACGTCGAGCTGATTGACAGAGAGCTCCGCGCCGCAGCCAGGGTGGTAACCGGGTGCCACAGTCGACCCCTGTGGCACCACCCATGGTAGAAACGGGCCTACCTCCAGCTCACTCCCGTCGCCGCGTCCTGGCTGCCCGTATGGTTTGCCGAGCGAGGTCGTTCCCAGCGGACGACCCACTCCGAGCAGCGGTCGAGTCGACAGCCCCAAGACACCTCGACCCGACAACGGGCTGGCGAGAGCTGGGACTAGAGGTCCTCAACAAGGCCGGCCTAGCGGACATCGCGGTGGAGGAACGGTTGGCGGTCACCGCCCCACCATGGCTGACTCGGGGTCCTGTCCACTCGACTTGGACGTGGGACTGGGGGCCACCGCTCAGCCCCTGACCCAGTCAGACGGACCACTGCCGAACGACACCTGGCAAACCTACCGACCCGGGCCACCTGGATCTGGACCGATGGGTCCACCGCCGCAGGCACGTCGCTCGGCGGTGGAGGCGCCCACATCGCCCTTCCATCCGGGCAGCTTAGAGAGGTGCGGGCACCGGCTGGTGCGCTGTGCTCCAGCACCCGAGCGGAGTTGGTGGCACTGCGAGCGGCGCTTCTCGACTTCAGACGCCTGGATGGTGAACCGGCAACGGCCCCGGTCGTAGTCTGTACGGACTCCCAAGCCGCCCTCACCATGCTCGCGGGCAGCGCCGCGGCCCAGACGTCACCACTACTGGGAGCGGCCATATGGGAGATTATCACCGGAATAGCGAACCGCCCGCAGGCTGTCCACCTGCAGTGGGTCCCGGCTCACTGCGGCCTGCCGGGTAACGAGAGGGCGGACGCCTTGGCCAGGCAGGCCTCTGGCCTGCCGCAGAGCTCCGTCCTAGTGGATGCCAGGACCCTAACAAGGGCCGTCGCACGCGCGGTCAGCGAGGAGTGGAGGAAAGGCTGGCCGGACGGCCTCTTCAAAAGAATCATGGGGGTCGACTGCCGCCCCCCATAACCGGCGAGGACCGCAACGCAGCCGTGGATGTGCACCAGCTGAGAGCTGGTCACTGGAGCAGATCCATCCAGTACATGCACCGGATCGGCAAGCACCGCTCGCCGGGCTGTGCGCAGTGCCCCGACAAGCGGTGCCCGGCGACGCTCTGCGCCGTCTGCAGGGAGGAGGCGGACACGCCTGAGCACGTGCTCCTCCGATGCCCGTCTCTCGCCGGCACCCGCCTGCGCCTGGGAAGCAACATCAACATCGGACCTGAGCAGCTGCGGGACGACGGCCTGGTGGCCGCCTTGTCCAGGGAGCCTCTGGGCTATGGTCCTCCTTGAGGACCCAGGGGGGAAAACACAACACAACACAACACAACCTAACCTTACTGGCACCTAAATGTATCCTAACCTAAATCGTTATAGATAAGCTGCTTCAAAAACTGATCAACCTCATCTTCCATATCTGATACACCTCTCCCCTTATCTTCTCGGAATCTTCCCCTACTGCACCACTTCAACGGAGTCACCGTAAGTCCTTTGTTTTGTCTGACCACGCTCTGCACTGTCTGCCACCTGGCGACGGGTACTGGCAGCAGCCTATAATCCTGACACAGCTCTGTGGCAGCTGAGAATACTTGGCAGGTGAAACCAGGCAGGCCTGACCATTAGAACTTTGAGCAGCTGACTGGCCAATCTCGGAAGTCTGGCAAAACCCGCATGAGAGCTGGTCGCTGTTGCCGGTGGGTGCGATGATGTTGCTGAAGGTGATGCTGGCGCTGCTCCTGCTGCTGGTGTACGCAGCGCCCCTCGTTCATCGGTTGTAGATGGACGCTGGGCTCCGCTGGACTCCACAGCTGCTTTCCTGTGTGACAATGGCTGTGTGCTTTTACATGGCAGCCAGGCTCTGCATGGGGGCACCACCGCGTTTACAGCTGACAGCTGAGAGCATCATTGCTGCCTTCAGACTTGGTCATCCAGGACATAGTATGAGCCAAGCAGCGACTGGCAGTGGCTGACCTGCACTCAAAGAAACATTTTCTCTTGGACCACTGGGCAGCCAGCACCTCCATCGTCAGCTGGTTGGACTGCTCAGTGTCTGGTACCTACTGGTCAGCATCATGTGGTGGTCCCGCTGTCTCCTCACATCGTTCTTGAGGTAGAGTTCATTCTAGGGTAGACTTACAGTCATCATCTGTCTCCTGCTGTCCTCAGTCTATGACCATGCCAGGTGTCAGCTTCTGCATGGACCAGGCCACAAGGTGTACACTGTGCTGTGACTGCAGCTTCTAGCGCTAGTTGCGGGCACAACACTGCTTTACTATCACAACTGCCTCGGTCCCTCCTCCAGTGTGCAAAGTATGGCATTTTCGACGAGATCTCGATGGTGTGAGTGCCCTTGGAGACAGAATTGAGTAGTGCGAATTTTATCAACCTGGTGCGAATTTGTGAGACTGGTGCAAGGAAGGTGACACTGAAAACGAAACAAATAATGGCTAAATGGTTATAAAGACACAGGAGGGGGCCTTATAAAAAGTTCTCAACTAACTAACTAATAACAGAGGTAGCACTGCATCATGTCGGTAGGGATTTGTGTTTTTCTCCCTGGTATATGGCAGATTGGTGCAAATTTTTGGTGGCTAGCGGTGCAAGAATTTTAGATGGCTGGTGTGACTCGTCTGGCCTGCTGCCATACTTTGCAGACTGGTCCCTCCTCAATCATCGTCCTGGTTGGATTGGTTAGAAGCCACATGGTGCTTCCTGAAGCAACTCTCACAACTGAACAACAGTGTTACAGCCTTGCTACCTCCTCTGGGAATTGCAGCCAGCACTGTGATTCCTGAATAATCCCAATATATCTGTATATCACTTGTCCATCATACACACATAGATAGAGCTTGCCAGCTAGCTATGCTTTAACTTGGCTCTGTGCAGTGCCTACTTGGCAGCTTCCATAATGCAAGAACCTTAGACATGGTAACAGCAGTAATGTAGCGACCATACTCAACTATACAAATGATTCTAGTGTCACTGCCTGGGTGGGTGTTTGTGGTTATGCTATGGATATTTGAATGAGAGCTCACACTTTTCACTTTGTCAGGACAAATACCTTAAAAGACATGTACATTGGGATTAAAGTCATGCAGATAACAAGTAGATCATCAAATGTGCAAAGTTTGGCATTTTTTATGAGATCTTGTGGGTGTGAGTGCCCTTAGAGACAGGAGCAAGTGGTGCGAATTTTATCAACCTGGTGTGAATTTGCGAGACTGGTGTGAGGAAGGCGACACTGAAAACCAAAAAAATAATGACTGAATGGTTATAAAGACACAGGAGGGGGCCTTATAAGTACTTTGCAGACTGGCAGATCATTGGATAAAATAATTGTTTCCTTACTGTTATTCACATCACACATGTATGTAGCTTCCAGTGTACAAAGTATGGCATTTTCGACGAGATCTCGTCGGTGCGAGTGCCCTTGGAGACAGGACCAAGTGGTGCGAATTTTATCAACCTGGTGCGAATTTGCGAGATTAGTGACACTTAAACTAAACAAATAATGACTGAATGGCTATTAACACACACATTGACGGGGGTCTGAGCCACCTTCGGATTGACGGCGGGGCGGGTACCCGCCCCTAAGATCTCGAGAACCACGGTAGGTAGCAAAAAACAGTAAACGGCGTTGGGTAGCCCATCCGCTTCTCCATCGAAGGTATTTGAACCATTTTTTTGTCAGGTCACATTTAAGGTCACCAGAGGTCAAAAAACATGCCGTCACATGCCGTCATAGGGATAACATGTAAATTAAGTTTTTCGGTCATTACATCTGAACAAGTAAAGATAGAGCCAAACGACTTCAACTGTATGAATCCTCGCAGCAAGCCGAATCGAATGATATATGATTTGACCTTGCTAAGTCAAATCAAAGATTTGACCTGACCTGAGAGGTCAGGTCAGGGTCAAACTATATAAAATGCATATCATTAGAACTGCAAAGCCAAGGCGAGTCTAATGAAGCTAACATAAACGCTCTATCACCATCTGTTACTGAGTTATTCAGTAAAAACCATATTTCCCATGTATTACCAATGGAGAGGTCATGCTTCGTACCTGACCTTAGGTCATCAATATCAAAAATACCAGAACATATTTTAGAGAACTCGGTAAGCCCATTATGTGATACGAGTTTCAATTGGATAAGTTCACCCTGCTCCGACTTATGCTATCTTAAACTTTTTTTGAGGTCGGGTCACTTGACCTGTACTGGTGACCTGACCTGAGATGACCTATCCTTAAAATTTTCACAGAAGTTGCAAAAATGATGAGGGAAAAGGTATAGCAAGTACGGCGGCACGTAGCGCCACCGTTTTTCTGCTGTCTCCGAAAAACCCAAGGGGGCGGGTACCCCCCCCCGTCAATGCGCATGTTAAGACACAGAAGAGGGCCTTATAAAAAGTGTTTATAACTAACTGACTAATGATTGAGGTAGCATTGCATTGTAGGGGTAGGAATGGGTGCATTTTTTCCCTGGTATGCTGCAGATTGGTGTGAATTTTTGGAGGCTGGTGGTGCGAGAATTTTAGATGGCTGGTGCGACTCGTCTGGCCTGCTGCCATAATTTGCAGACTGGTGTAGCTTGAAGTTATTTCCTAATATTGTGGTATAATTGCTCTCCCAGCATCAGCACAGATAGATCAGATAAGAAAAGATGAGTGGATTGTATAATTAGGACTTCACGTGAAAATAATTTTCACATGAAGATATTTTGCTCCACTCATTACACTAATATTTTGACAAGTAGTTGTACACAAATTATTTAAAATTAGTTATTATATCTGAATAGCTATGATAACACTAAATATGCAAACTTAGTTTAATTTCCCAAAAGGAATTCTGGCCATCTACTCGACTCCTGGATGTAAAACACACCTAGACTAAAGACTAGACTAAAGAACCATTTAGAATTTAAGGGCACCTGTCACCAGCGGTGTACCACAAGGTTCCGTGCTGGGCCCCACACTGTTTGTGTTGTTTGTTAACGACTTGCCCAGGGACTGACTTGCAGCGTGCGTCTCTTTGCTGATGATGCAAAGCTGTTCAGTGATGTGGGTAGCCAAGATGGATGGAGAAGCTTGCAAGACGATCTCCACCGCCTTGAAGCCTGGTCTGACCGGTGGCTTCTACCTTTCAACATCTCCAAGTGTAGTGTTCTCCACCTCGGGCGTGTTAACCAACACCTGGTTTACAGCATGGAGGGTCGAGATCTTGCTGCATCGGCCATTGAAAAGGATTTGGGTGTGTTTGTGGATGAGGACCTCAAGTTTAGACGGCATGCAGCCGCTGCTGTCTCTAAGGCCAGCCAAATCCTAGGTGCCATCAAGAGGTCCTTCGTCCACATCGATCAGCATGTTCTTCCACTTCTTTACAAGGCCCTTGTGCGTCCACACCTGGAGTACGCCAATATCGTGTGGGGACCCTTCAATAAGTCAGACCAGCTCCTGGTGGAGCGAGTCCAACGCCGCGCAACTAGACTTGTGCCCTCCCTGCGTTCTCTCGACTATGAGCAGAGACTCCGCAGTCTGAAGCTACCATCCCTCTGGTACAGACGCAAGAGAGGTGACATGGTCTTCATGTACAAGCTCATGCAGGGCCACCTGGGGGTATCAAGGGATGAGTTCTTCCTAGATCCACCAGTAGGCACCACCCGTGGCCACAGGTTCAAGGTGGGGAAGCCTCGTGCCATCTCAAGAACCAGGAGGAACCATTTTGGAGTTCGCGCTGTCTCGGATTGGAACAGCCTTCCAGCATGGGTAGTGGAGTCTACATCAACTAACTCCTTCAAGAATAACATAGACAAGTTCTGGTCAGGGTATATATATTGTGCACCGACTTAGTTTTCCGCTACACATCATGACACGAGCTCGATGAGTGCGGGCAAGACAGGCACCTCCGTGCCTTATAAAGTCCCGATCATCTAAGGTATCTAAGGTAAGGTAGAATCGAAATTTATTTTACATCCAGGATGCGAGGAAAAGACCAGCATAAAAATTGTTAACTTATAATCATACTGTTCGCCTCAGCACTCCGAAACCTATCAACGTTAGTTAAATTTAGTTTTAATGGGTCCAATTTCAATGATCTAGTGTTTATATACTATGCAAATTATGTATCAGATTATTGATGATATTTACCACAAGCTGATCACCATCGCAACACTTTTTGCGCTAGAGTTGAATTATCCGCGCCACAGTGCTGCCAGGTGTGTAATACTAAAACTCTTCAGATTTTAAATTTGACCCCTTATTCTGCCTTCAATTCCACAACAATACCTCCATTTTGAACTCTACAAATTGAAGCATACCACGGCTGGGTCACGCAGATATATCTCCCTTCATAACATGATCCGGAAGACTATTCCAGATATCAAAACGAATTTTGCAAGTATCCATGCATACAGGTGTGTTGAATTTGTTTTAGAGCGGTACCGATGACGCTTCAGGGGATACTGACACTGGCGTAGGAACTGGGGAGGGGGCAGAGCCACGGTGACCCCCTTAAATCAGTCATTTTAACACTAACCCTATGGCATTTGACTGGAAAGAAATGTGTTGAAAAGTCCATGGTGCCCTTTTAAATTCGAACGTTCCGCCGTCACTGGCTGCTAGGGCTGGCTTACGAGATGCACATGCCCCTGGTACAGCCTACGCACACTGGATCCGTCAGTTCCTTGGGAATGTCCCGGTCAAAGGTGAATCTAGGGGTGTGAGCCTATAACAATCGAAAAATCTGCGCCAGAAACGGGCCCAGGATTTCCGATGGGGAGTGCGGCATATGGTCAGAAGCACCATCCGGACTAGGGGCGCCACTTTTGGCCGGAAAACCTGTTAGCTGTGGGCGCCACATTTTATCGCGGGGTATCGATACTATCATACCGGGAGAGGAGCAACTCAGGTGGACGCCAACTCTTTTTCAGGACGGGGCCATGACCATTTCGGGGCCGCCCATAGCCCCCTCTCCTCTTGCTCCCTGGATCTGCCCAAACTCTACGTCTTGTGAAACAACAGATAATCCCAACCGCTCTTGCGACGCGGCTTCCCACCTCCCCCTCCGGGCGCCACCAAACCGACCACACAGTTCAGAAATGGTTCGCCCTTGATCCAAAAAAATCCCCACTCCGTCCTACATCTCCCTACCTTGATCGAAGTACCCCGGTATGCCCATGCTCAGGGCAAGCTAGCGAGTTTCCACCGCCCCTTGAAATATCCTTCCTCCCGGACATTGGCGGACGTAGATGAGGAGGCAAGGGGCCATAGCCCCCAAAACGGTGAAATTTTTGCAGATTTTCTTTAAAAAACTATTATCACTGGTAGAGGAACTTGGGGAGGGGAGGAGGGAGGCACCAGGGCACGGTAGCCCATTAGCACGCGCCCCGCTGAGGAGGGGGGCGAAATTCGCCCCCCTCCTGGTTTTCCCCAGATAAGGCAAAAACGAAGAGACGAAGAACAACAATACTTACAGTACCTTATCCCTGATTAATTTTACACATCGGGCCACATTTTTGAGGTAAGGTCATGTCAGGTCATGGAGCTATTCAAGGTCCAGTGACCCGACCTCAAAACCTAAAATCACGAGTTTGAAGCGACGCCTAGAGAACATCAGAGAACCGATCAGTTTGAAACTTTCACAATATGATGAGATCATAAGGGCCTGCAAACCTGCTATCTCGAAATTTTGATATTGTTGACCTAAGGTGGGCCAATTTTTTGGCCACCCAATTAAAAGTCTATGGGGAAAAATAGAAAGGGTTCGTTTTCGGTAAATACGGGATAGATAAAGCTGAAAATGCTCGAACGATGTATTCTTACCACGATCTTGACCATAAAATTGAGTTTTTGACCATCTGACCTCTCAAAGGTCATGTCAGGTCAAAGGAGCATACAGTGATTGTTTTGCCAATATCTAATCACTGAATTGAGCTCCTATTTTGCTTGCATTGTGCTTATATTGTCACGGGGAATCGATTGATATGCAACATGACCATACCAGGTTACTCTGTGACCCTGACATAGCTCGAGGTCAGGTGATTTTCATTATTTGACCTAGCAAGGTCATATTATACATCAATCGATTCGCCGCGATGAGAGGAATCCAATAACGCATAAATATTTGTTCTAGCTCCCTTGAGTACATATCTAGAGAGAAGCCTATACTGCTCTGTTGTAAGCCTATGGAATCTTCTTTGCCCTATGCTGACCTCAATATTGAGCTGACATAAAAATTATTCGTATAAAATTTATTTGTCTTGCCAAGAGCTTTCGAACGTCGCCCGTATTTTTCTTTAGCTTTCGTGGGAAATGAGATACAGAGGGGGGACAAAGTACTCAGTTTCACCACTCAACAAACACCCAATTAACAAACGTTCAGAAATTATTTACAAATACAAACAACACTCCCCTTGCTACCTGCGACCAAACCCGCGTATCCAGCACCAACAACAGTAAATCATATTCTAAACCCCGAGGTACAAAGGAAAAGTTTCTGAAACCCCTTAGCTCATCCTCCAAACTAGTAGATCTCCTAAACAGTAAAAAGCGGTACGTCATCAGGAGGACTATATTAAACGTGCCCGAGTAAAGACCCGGTGACAAACGCCCCCAAGAAGGGCGTCGTGCCAGGGCCCCAGCCGGGCGCGTGTTAACTCAGTAGTTTTAAAATTAACCATTTCGCATTGACTGGAGGTAAAAGGGTTGATAAGTTCATGGTACCCCCTTCAATTTGGACGTTCCACCGTCGCTGGGTTTTAGATTTTTCCCGAGTTGCCCTCCCCCAAACGGCGCTCCTGCGTCCGCCCTGATTCAGGATGCTTTAAGTTCAGGCACCTGCGATGCGCTCACATCACCAACATCAACATACAATAGATGCAATCTGAGTGCAATAGCTGTCCACGATACCCTTACTTTTAGACAGCCCCCGTACATGTAATTGCCAAACGCCACAACTTGGTCTTCGTGGTGTACAAACTGAGAATTTAAATGTTTTGAATCTTTAACTAAACGAACCCAAACCTCCACTTATCACGTCAGCAGCGTCTACGAACAGTTGCGCCGTACTCGTATTCAATGATCAAAAAACGCAAAAAGGGCTTTTTTAGGTTTTTAAAGGACGTTTTAGTCTTTCACCTTTTCATTTCGCGTAGTGTAGCTTGTCCAATACATTTCAATGGCGCGAACTTGTTTTCGGCGACGGAAAAAAATTGTTAAAAAGAAAACAAAACGAAAAACTAGTTAAAAAGTGCGCAATGGAGAATGTACTAAGCAGTCAAGTGTAATGGAAATAACAAACACAATGTCGTTCCAAGGAATGAATTTGCGTACGAGATTAGGGCTGTGTGTCGAATGTGACCTCAAAGCCCGAAACTTTTATTTTGGGCCAAAAGACACTTAGCTGCGCCATTTAAGGTTGATAACAGATTAAATTCAAAAGAGCTGACAAACCGTGTGCTTTCGAGACCTACTAGATGACATGAGTCATGCTTGTCCTCTGCTGCCCTAGTTTGATCAGTGGCTGGTCCCGGCACTGCATCGGCCTTTTAGCCACAGCCCCGGTCTGAATGTCGCCGGTACCAGGTTGGGTCCTCCGTCCCCGAAGCCTCGGGGCGCGCCAATGCAGCCTCGAGCTTCTCGTGCATTCCGCTATAAAGAGTTCCTCACATCACACTGACACTGCGGCATACCATTTAACATTAAAAAAAACATTTACAAAATGGCATGTTTATGACGATGCAAGTGCGACAAATGAGCTCGTATGACATAATTACAGGGCACAAGTTGCAAATATACAAATCAACGGCCGACGTAACAAACATCACAATAACTTCTGGCAGCTGAGCATCTGCAATAAGCAATCGTCGAAAGCAGAGACCTGACGCTAGCGAGTTCGGTAAAGCGTGCGCCACTTTGACATAATTACCAGGTACCCACCAACAGCGCGGTAGCATTAAAAACTGGAATCATGATTTTCCACAACTCTTAAAAACATACCCGCATACAGTCGAAACGTTTTACAACGTATCAGCAAGTCAATTAAAAGATCAACATGGCATGTCCTGGTTGGGTGACGGCTCCTACTATGACAACCTACTTGTGAGATAGTGATCCCAACAATGACTTTTTCTCCTTCAGCTGGAGGTAGTTCTTTCTGTTCATGCTTGAGCGGAATTCCAGGATGTAATCAAACTTCCGGACAATTCCATTGGCGGTACCTAAATCTGCCTCCAGATCATGGTGTTTGTAACCGCCCTCCGAAGGCAGAAGGTACACAAGACGGATTACCGCGCGACCTGTCGACACAACAAGAAAACAAGGGGTTTAATTTAGGAAAGATAAAGTATTTACCTTGAGCTTGGCAAGATATTTTATCAGTGTGATTCTTTTAAATTTAGGTAAATTACTATTTTTCCATCACAAAGATTCCAAAATAAATTCACCCGATGTCTGAAATTGCGATGTCGTACTACGCATCTCCCTCCCATTTCCAGCAACATGATCTGTGGATGAAAAGGCAAACCTCCCCACGCTCTTCTAAGCACTAGTCAAAGTGAGACCCACAGAAAGCCAAGCCAAAGTACTATTCGCTCGAGCGCGGAGTAAGCCAAAATAGGTAACGCAGGCCCACGACAGGTATAATTAATCTTACACTTATCTAATCAAAAACGATTCAGTCACCCTGAAATAGTGTCTTACTTTTATAATGGGTTTCGAACAAAGATAGCAATTTTGTTGAGAGTGCGGAGAAACCATTATTAGCACAATCCATTTCACGAAAAGCTGTCTTTATTAAATTTTCAAACGCTTAAAATTTCGAAATATACGGTCCTATGGTCCTATAGAACCTGATTCAAACTGTGTCAGGGGAAAATAAAAGTTAATTTGCGCCGAGAAAACACGGCGTAAAATTTGGGAGCTCCGGCCATATGCCTAAGCTTTCCACTCGAAGTCCTCTACGTTTCCCCAAGACTTTTGTGTATAAAGTAAGCAAAAATCCGTAACCTAAGATGGGACTACTTTGAAACCGTGGGTAACTTCAAACAGTGTTAAGAATTACTAAAAACGTCATTTGATTCGGGGATGGTTCCGTGGAAAGTGTTACAGCATTGTCAAGGAAAATAAAATATATAAGCAAAGTGTATTTACTTGATATTTACGAAAATGCGTAAAAATTCCACATATTTCTTATGCTGCGTAAATTTTCTAGTATGGCGCACGGTGGAAAATCGATAATTGTCTGAAAGCCCACTGCGTAAGAATTTGTGCCTTACCCAAGTATTATTTTCCCATGAACTGTGTCGGTATCACTCAAAATCTGGTAGAGCAAGTCACGCGACACATGTCACGCAACAATTGGCATGGCTTTCCCAACGTTACACGCCGCGAGCAGAGAGCTCAGCTTAGCTTCGTTATTGGACACTCTGCTTAGGCCATCCCGTAGTAACGAAAAAAGAGGCGATATCTTTGTTAATACCGATTAAAGATGGAAATAAATTGTGGTTTCCCAATGGCCGGGCTGAATTTTTCCATAGCGTATTTTAAAACTTAAAGTGGTCCATTCCCCTTAAATGAGCAAGTGAAGAAACCCAAAAGATAGCAGCAGCGGATTTCTCACCGCCATACTTGACGTCCAGCAGGCGACACTCCATGATGGCGTCCATGGGGTAGGTGACGGCACGGGGCTTGCTGAGGAATTTGGCCACGCTGAGCGAGGACCGGACCTGAACAGGGTCGATCTCCACGCGGTCGCCGGAGACGCCTGCAGCGGAAAGACATCGACCCCTCTCTGACTCGGCCCATCTACACTGACAATGGACACTTGCTTGCAAGTGTTTGCTAGCGGCGAGATGCAGACGGAGATACCGTAGCTGGGCGAAGCTGGATGATCCAGCATTCAACAATTCGAAAACGAGTTTTCGTTCTCCCTTTTACCATGGCTATGACAGTGAGCTCAGGGCGGACAAACTCTGCTTTCAGTATTCAAGAAAAATGGGCCGACCTTGTGTCCAATCACATATAAATGCACATCGCAGGATTTTCAGTAAGCTGAAGAAGCGTCCGACGTAAACACTTTACATGCACAGACTACCGCCGAAATCCTCACCTAGCTGTATGGGCGCCTTGATAACTAAGCTGGACAGCATGTTGACCTTGAAGGACTGGTAGGCGGTGGCTTCCATCGCTGACATTTGGCCGCTGAAGTTGGGCTCCTCTACGACCGCCGCATCCTTGTGCTTCCGGCTAGTCGCTGCATGCATAAAACATTCGTATGAGGAGGTGGAAAGGAATCATCCAAATCGAGAACAGCCAGATGAGATCGCAGAAGAGACGGAGGGCGCGGGTGCACCAGGAACCTGTTCAAACTACGCTCGGTCACGCCTCTCGCCTTTTTAAACAGCCCGAGGCTTGTTTTAAAAAGGCAAGGTCACATACACGTCGATACGGACCAATCATAGCTTTTAGATTGGCATGTAGACGACGCGAAAACCGAACCATGTCCGTCCGGGCCGAAACTAAACTCCGAAAGTAACAGCTTTCCTCCAAACATTTCCCAATAAGTGAAAAAAAATCAGGCAGCCGACACGCAAGTCCTGCTATATGTACTGGAGAGTGCTGCAAACACGCTGTAGTGAGCATAGCGGGTTAAGCTGAAATTTTGGACATGAAACAATTTTCAGCGAATCACCTCCTACTTCTACATATTTCAATATATTAATTGTTGGGGCTTATCGACGCACCAACTGCCAGGGTCATATGGCGTCGCCAACTCTTTCCCTGTTGGAATGGTTTCTCGGGAGCCAGCTTGCTCCTTGAACGAGCCTTGAACCCGGGAAGGCTGAATGGAAGCCAGCTGCGCTGACCACTCCACTACCGCGCCCCTACATATTTTAACACTATCAAGCATAAAAGTAGGGCGGGAATGGAGTTCCTCACCGCACAAAAAACCATACAGTCAGCCGTCAGTCATCTTTACATACACTCATCATCTTCCTCTTTCACAGAGTTTCATACGAGATATAAAAATAATAATTTTCCAGACGTTTCAAAGATAATACTTAAATCTACAACGGATATTATACAGAAAACAACAACCAATAGCGTTCAACTATAGTGACGCGGACGTTGGGACGACACGCCGGGCGGCGGCGCGCACCTGTGCGGACCAGGTTGAAGTGCTGGCAGGTTAACTGCGAGAGCCGCGTGTCGGCACTGAGCGGGGAGGCACTGATGTCAGCCCGCTCCAGCGACAGCTCCACCCCTGCGCACGGTAACAACGGTGACGTCACGTCACGGTTGACAAAGGGCAACAGGCCTATAGGGGGTTGGTAGAACGGCACTAGTCTTAAAGTACATGGGAGAAAAACAGAATCATGCAGTTCTATCCGAAGGTCCACAGCCGGTTCAACCCGTGTAAATACCCACCCCGAAACACAAGAAACTAGCCAAGATCGTAAGTTAGAGCTTTTGTCTAAACAAACTATAGCTTCAATACAAATTGAAAATGTACCGACATCCTTCCCATGTAAGAACAGTTCCAAACCCTCTCGGTAGGCCTCAGCTTCGGCCCCACCTGGCTGGTGGGCGACGTCGGGCCGCTGTGCGATCACCGTGTTCAGGATCTCGGCCACGGTGGCGTTGCGCTTCTTCAGGGAGAGTGTGACGTGATCTCGGCCCGACGAGCCATTCAGGCGGCTGCCAAACAGTCCAGCACGTTCAGCGGTCGAGGTCAAATGGGCGGAAGGTCAATGTTTGAGGCAGATCAAACCCGCAGTATCGGAGAAAGTGCACTTTTTTACAGGAATACGAAACAAATGTTCAAGTGAACCACATGGTACACATGCCAGGAAGCAGATGCAGTAGCCCGCTCCTGCCGGGAACTTACACAGTGACCTCGGTCTGTTCAGTCTCCACCAAAGCGAGCACGTTGAAGCCGAACTTGGCCACCGTCTCGCGGTCGTCGAGCGGCGGGAAGTCCCAGTCGACCTCACCGTCGTCCTCCGCGATGTGAAGACTGTAGGAGTCCGGGCAGGCTCTGCCCGAGGATAAGACGGGTCTCAGATATCTTCTCATCACAGATTAAACGTGAAAGGGTGTCAGAAACGGAACACACTGGAGAAACCGGACATATCTCTACAAATTTTAAAAAAAACAAATGATAACCAACAGAAGAAACGAAAACACACAATTGCATACAGCTAGGCCAATCTCCCAAGAGTTTGCAATGATACATTTCAGTGTTAGGAAGGGATCACGTCTCGCATTTATTCCGCATACGTCACCGGAAACACCTTCTTTTTTTTCCCCCCCCCTTTTTTCTCCTCCGGGGGGCCTTTTTTTTTTTTTTTTTTTTTCCAAACCCCCCCCCCAAGGGGGGGGTTTGGGGGGGCCTTTTACCTTTGGGTTTTGGTTGTTTTTAAACCCACACAATTTTTTTTTAAAACCTTCTCTATACCGAAAGCCCCCGCAACTCACCAACAAGCAACTGACCGGAGTGGAGGTTCTCGGTCTTCGTTGGTGTACTGCCAACAAATAAGGCCAATGAGATCAGAGATACGCGCGCTGGCTACCACGGTCACCGACATGGGGAAGGCCACCTCCTCCGGCGGCGCCATCGTCAGGAAGATACTGATCCGACGCGTGGAGACGCCCACGTGAGCCTGACGGTCAGGCGCGGAGGTCAGGATAGTACCACAGCGACGCACGTGGTTCTGTCTGGGCCTATGCGACGATCTATAAAATAAGACATTACATTTGAAGGGAACAAAGAACACGATTTCGTTTCAGATTGAACAGAGATGAAGAAAATAACTATTTTCGTAGAATGAATGTAGTCCATCCCACCTGATATTGCATTCGTATAATATAAACAGCTTTGTTGAGCAGCGGTTTCGAATTCGACCTCTTCTGTCGGTGCGCCGTCGGCCCCCTGCGACGTCGGACCTCACCCTGCCGTCGAACTTGGCGAACTCGGTGAAGGGGTTGTCGCTGAGACTGAGCGAGTTCAGCTGCTCCGTCAGCAGCGATCGTTTCGGCTCGGCGCGCACGATCGGCTTCTTCTCAAACAGAAAGTCCCGGTCCGAGTCTGGTCGCAAACCGATCCCAGAGACGTCACTGACAGCAGCGCCTCCATTAGACCCAAGCCTCTGATGGTCCAACTCAGCAAGTATTTTCACAAAATGTAATTTCAGGTCCGCTAACATGCACAAAACCTTAGAAATACAAAAAGTGTTTTTTAATGGCATTCAACTGCAAAGATGACAAAAACTTAACTCGTGACAAGCCGCCCACGGGTCGAAGTCTCCAGTGCAGTTTCCTATCGGTGTCAAACAAGCGCCCTTTCAGTGTACGGATTTTACTACGTAGACCGTAAGTATTTCGCTTGTGCCTTGTTTGATGACGGTTTTAAGACTGCGTTCCAATATGTCAAAGAACACAATATTTTAGGAGAACTTGGTAGTAATTTCTGTAGCGTATTGATGTCAACGAAGGAGCCGTGCGGTCTACCTTATCGCTTTTTCCCGCCGTCCTGCTACTGCTATCGTACAAGAGAATGAAGCCGGGCCTGCTGTTTTTGGACGTGATGGCACCGTGGTCAACACAGGTCACAGAAGCGGTGTCAGCACGAGAAACGAGCTGGCCCTTGGCAGGCCGCTACAAGAACCTGCCCGCGGCCTTCACACGAACAAACGGACACTCAGACAACTGTTGGAGGACACGAAAGGCGGGTTTTCAGGTTCGTTTTCGTTCAAAATACCATTTGGAAAGGAAACAGCAGGATTTGGTAGCGACGCCTTTGACCCAGTTTAGCCATTCCCAGGCTAAGAGCTCGAATTCTTGAAACTTCCGCATATCTAATGAGCAAAGATCAGCATTACATGTTAAGGATTTGTCACGCACTTCAGAACCGAACGGTGGATGCATTAATAAAGATTCTAACGGCAGAGCCTGGAGCCCTACATCAAGCTCGATGGGTAACGCAGGCGAACAGGACGCTACGCTTGTATAAGTCCACTGGAATACCTTCATACGATCTTAGGCGGGTGGTTTACTTCATACTGAACCAGTACGCACCCAGCTGGTTCAGATACAAGCTCTGTCCCTGGCTACCAGATCGCCCCCTAAAAGAGACTTCATCTTAGCGTAGTTGTCACGAGTGCGGAACGGCTTCTTGGCTCACAGAGAAAATGCTCTGGTAAGAATTCTTGCAGATGGAAATCGAAGCAGGCGGCAGAAGGCAATTTATGCAATTTTCTGGACCGTGAGGTCAGCAGAGGATGGTCAGTTTGTGGTAAAGTGCGTTAGTTTGTTGTACCGAAAATCAACTTCACAGTAGCAGACTAAAACAAGATGGTCCATTGGGATGAATGGACAAAAACAGTGCCTCCACTAATGATAACGCTCAGGGAAGAACAGCTCTTTAAAGATCAAGCTACACTGCTCATTTTACTCTTTTTCCAATTTTCAAGGACGTTTTCTCGTTTTTAACTTCTTTTTGTTTTTCGATTTTTCGTTTTAATTGTTTACTTTCTCATCTCGTGTCTTTCCATGTTTGACAAAAATAAATTCCAAATGAAGTTGTTTATTGAGGAATAGTGCTCTATGAAGAACAAAAGCAGCGTGGTAGAAGGATAAGCCCATGGACCATGGGTGGATTTCAGGGGAGTGCCACAGGGGCAGGTGCATCCTCTTTAACCCACTTTCCTGCAAACTAGCCTGGTGCCCAACCAAACTACGCACCCCCCCCCGAACATGGGCGGATCCGGGATTTCCAATTTAAGGGGGAGGCAACCGTTCAGGTGGCGCCATTCGGACCAATGGGCGTAATTATGCACGATGCAATTTATCAAGGGCGCCAATCTTATAACCGGGAGGCCAATATTCGCATCCTGGGGAGAGCCTTTCAGAGGGGTGCCAGCCACCTTTCAGGGGGGTGCCGTAACCATTCATGGATGCAGAAGTTCAGGGACCTGCGATGTAATCACATCTCTAACATGATCATATTATAGATGACATCTGAGTGCACTATCACCTCATGTCACCGTTGCTATTAGACAGCTCCCATACGTGTACTTGCTTCCCATGCCATTTCCATGGCGTGGAAGATGGGTTTCAAGGGGCGACGATAGCATCCTCTACCAAGGTCAGACGGAACCGACGACGTGCCTTCATCCTGGCTAGGTCGCAGTCCCAAAAGAAACTGCCAAATCCGGCAACGACGCGAAGCTTCCGCCTTACATTTCGTGAAATGAGCGAGTTATGACAACATTGAATTATATAAAAGTGAAATTTCAATATCTAGACTAGAAAAATAAAAACAGTTTTAAATTGGATCCCAGGCTCTGGAAAAACAATGCCGTCCCGGTTCCGTCAGCACACTGCCTGCGTGATGTTGAATACTATTTGCAGCAGAACTTCGGGAAGGAATGATAAGGTCAACAACTTCTTTGCACACATCAATACGCTACGCAAAATACTAGCACGTTCTTCGTTAATATTTGTTGTTCCGCATTGTCGAAACTCTGTGAAATTGTCATCGAACAATCCGCAATTGAAATACTTACATTCTACGAAGCAATATACCCTGCACCTAAAACGCGCCCGTATAACACCGATAAAAAACTGTAATGGAGACTTCAAGACATAAGCTGGCTTATCATCCACTATTACTCCGATTCGTGGCAGATCTAAACTCATTTTAATTGAACATTTTTAGTCATTCCTTGTTGAGCAGTTCCCAGCGGACCTCTTTCTGCCTGTTTAGAAAGAATTTGGTTTGGCATCCCAGTGGTGGGTACAAAGCGCAGGTACCGAACAGAGGTGGAAATAAACTGCCTGGTGGGAGATCATAAGACGCATTACAAATAGGACAGTACAGAACAAGTAGGCAGGGTGCTTTAAATACTGTCGTCTCAACTAATCAATCTCCACAGGTCTTCATTAT
This sequence comes from Lepas anatifera, assembly GCA_034440635.1. Taxonomy (NCBI): domain Eukaryota; kingdom Metazoa; phylum Arthropoda; class Thecostraca; family Lepadidae; genus Lepas; species Lepas anatifera. The sequence continues at coordinate 329,772 of JAOTON010000481.1, read as the reverse complement.
TCCTCGCATTGAATATGTTGTTCGTATTACGAGCTTAAATAGAAGGAATCATCTACGAGACAATAAAACTTACTTTATTTTGGCGCACTCGATTAATTTCTTCATTATTTCGAGTCCATTACCTTCATTTCATACGACTAAATGATCAGCATTGTTCATGAACCTCAGCAAGCTTCCGATACAACTGTTACGAGCACTGTGTCCAACACAAAACGACTTGAAAGAAAGACGAGGAGAAGAATAAAAGGATGAAGAATTATCACCCGCACATTTGGGTCCAACGAAGGCGATTTCTCTATAAAAGAAGTAGAAAAACCGTTGCGTTTGGTAACCAGACGGCCAATAAAGATAGTAGGTGGGACCCGTCACCAGCGACGGACCTGCCATGCCCTCAGGCAGAGAGTGCACGGCCGGAGTACACGTTTACCAGGGAGCGGCTCCGGGTTGGGCTGCCAGACGACGTGCTTGACCCGGGCGGCGTTCTTCCGCTCCTTCTTCAGCTGATCCAGCCGCTGAGCGGTATTGGAGCGCCGTCGATGCCCGCCGATGTCCATGTCCATGACAATCTCCGGCGAGTGCGGCTCAAAGTAGGTGTCACGCTCCACGGCGTCGCCGACGGCCAGCGCCGAGGCCGACTCGACGGTCATCACCATTTCGCAGACGCCTGGAGCAGAACAGCAACCTCAGACGCACATTCGGACAAAGGGTAGCATCTTGAGAAGCTATTTATTGCACCACTGGCAAACGACACGAGGCTCGGCACGTGGAATTTTCTCAATGTCAGGTAACTGTAACCCCAGACTAATTTGATATTCGATTTATTGCTGTAACTAAATGACGTCGGCAGACGAATCATCTCGGTCAGACGAGGGGGGAGGGGGCTGTGAATCTCCGCACTCACGCTGACAGAAAACTAGGCCACCTTAAATCAACAGTTTTTGTAGCTCGAGCTCATTGTTAGGTACCTTTGGATTAAACTGTCAACAGAGTATTACAACTCGTCCTCAACTGAACGAAAACTTGGGAATTCCTACTTGTTCCTACTTCCTTCCTTCCTACTACTTCCTTCCTACTTGTACCTCCAAACTTGTTGATAACTCAATTTTTTTAGTCGATTCAACTCTGACTCACAGCTTAAAGGCTGATTCTGATTCTGACTGGACTCGCTGTATTGAAAATGGTGAGCCGACTCGACTCAACTCAAATCCAGAAGTGAGTCGACTCAACTCTGACTCAAATAAACATTGAATCAGAGTCGACTCCGACTCAGAATGGTGGACAAGTATGTACATAAAAATGCACATTTCCTTTCATAGTACACACATTCCAGTGCGTTTAATCATGGAATGAACTATTAATTACTGCACATTTCTCTCCATAAAATGTCAATTACAATGCATTACTTCATGGCATAAATTATGTCTGCATACGAATGAAGAAAGGTGCTAAATGCGAACATGTGAGCGAATTGAAGGGTCTGGGTAATGCAAAGACAAAGACTTTATTCAGAGTCTTCCACGGTCATCCATGGCTACTACGACCCCACGTCAGTTGGAATGGTAAGAAGGAGACACACACACGACATTAACATCAATGTAAACAGGGTTATATAAAAACATCGTTAAAAAGACAAAGCATACGACACAAACACCACTCGCTCAGCACACCTGATCCCGCTCTGCTATTATATACTTTTTGAGGGCACGACAAAAAAGCGGAACCGGTAAAACACTCAGCTCCTCAGGCAGTTCATTATAAAGGGAGGCCCCCAGGAGCTAAACCTACGTTGGCCCATTCCAGTACGAGAGCGTGGCACAACGATATTCGCGTCCTGTCTGGTGGTACGCTCCCGTATAGAGCCGACACGCACGAATCCCCGGGCCAGCTCCTCTGGCTCCCCGAAACACACTGTCTTGTGTACAAGTGCAAGCGTGTGGTACCTCACCAGCTCTCCCGCCGACAGCCAGTCAAGTTCCTCTAATAAACCAGAGACATGGTCAAATTTTCTGCGGCCGAAAATTACCTTTGCTGCATAATTAATTATCTTTTGGAGTCGAATATTGTTTATATGAGTTCCGTTGCCAAAAACACTGATGCAATATCGGACACGGGAAATAACGAGTGAACTGACTATCGGCGAGATGACTCTGGGAGGCAAGCAGTGCCTCAGATGTGACAAACCACTCAGAATTCCAAAGCATTGACGAAAGAGAAGAGAAATGTGAGAATCCCAGCTGAGGGCGCGGTCGAAGGTCAGTCCGAGATTTTTGACAGTCATAGATTGAACCAGATTAACATCGCGAAATTTGACAGTAAAATCACCAAATTGCCGAACGTTTGGAGCACTTCCTAGCAGTATGAGTTGGGTTTTACCAGCGTTAACTTTGAGTCCGTTGCCCCTAAACCAAATGTCTAACGAAGCCAATGTCTTTTCCATCCGTTGAATGAGTGACTGAAAGTGAGATTTTTGCCGCTGACAAGGATCTGGGTATCATCTGCGTACTGGACGACGACCGCGTCCCCAGCATACAGGCTGAGGTCGTTTGCAAAGATGCTGTAGAGCAGAGGGCCGAGACAAGAACCTTGGAAAATGCCCATTTTGTTTGGGAGACAAGTAGAGACTTTAGGAGACACCCAGATTGTCAGCTGGGAGGCTGACGCTCTGGGTGTGGCGCCGAAAGTATGCTGAAAACCCTGAAGTATCAATTTCATGAGCCTGCAATTTTTTAATCAAACGAGAGTGGTTAATCACATCGAAGCACTTGCTCAAGTCGAGGAGACAGAGGAGCGACACCTCTCCACGATCATTGGCGGACAAGATACTATCAGTGATGGATACCAGCGCGCTTTCGCACGAGTGACGAGGGCGAAATCCGTGCTGGGTGGAGGATAGGAGGTGGTTGTCGGATAGGTAAGCATAGAGCTGCTGATGAACGGCACGCTCAAGGATTTTAGTGATGGATGGGATAATACTGATAGGGCGGAAACTGGAGGGATCGGAGGAATCACCGGACTTAAATATGGGATGAACTAGGGAATGTTTCCAGGCATCTGGGATTTCAATGGTGAGGATGGAGCTGTTGATCAAGTGGAGAAGTGCCAGACCCTGGGATTCGAAAATGAGGCGGACGATGTGCATACTTATGCCATCGCTAGCACATGAGGTGGAGGAGCCTTTGCTGAACACAAAGGCTTGCAACTCATCTAGGGTGATAACACGCAAAGTGAGAGCGCAAGCACCCACGCGCGGTAATCGACATGCCACTGACGGGACAGCTCCCATAGCAGCAACTTCAGCCGCCACCCGTGGGCCGACACCGACAAAAAACTGGTTTAAATCATCAGCTGTTGCGTCTGGCGTCACCCTACCCCCACATCTCTTGCTACCAGTCACCCTATCAATACACCTCCATATACCTCTACGACCCTCCTCCTGTAACCGCCTTTGCACATCGTCGCTTTCCAAGTGCCGCAATTTTTTCGTGATAATGCCTCGCGTTGTGTTTCTTTAGACTTAAATCCCTTAACTGCTATAGTTTCAGGAATAGTTAATATTTAAATACTTTATACTTAAATACTTTAATGTCACTTCATTCAAACTCGAGTTCTTTCACATGACTCTTTATTTCTTCAATTTCAGCACATACATTTTCCATCCCTCGTGCCTCCAAAACGAGATCAAAATAGTTTTGTGCCTCCTCAACAAGCATAAATTGATAAATGAGGCATTCCAGGACAAAACGACCAAAAATATTTCAATTTGACACCACCATGTCTAGAAAAAATCTGAAACTCTGTCTCCGGGGTAGTTTTGGGCCAGGAACACACCTGTGAGAATCTTAGCCCCGTCCGACCACAGTGTCCCAAAACCTGGGGTGCTGGGTGCAGAACGACACCCAGTCAAGCAGAATTTTCCACTCACTTTTATATATTTTTTGCTGAATTTTCCCCTCACTTCCAACAATACTTACTACTATTTAATTTTACTCAGCGATACTTACTACAAAGTCCAGTTCCATTATCTCCTCTACCAACGTCCACTGGAAAAAGAGAGCAGCAGAATCGACAAAGAGATCGCCAAATTAACTCGGCTCTCATGCGCTTCTCTGGCTTTTCTGCAAGAAAATCTGGCGATTTATATTTTTCTAGTCAATTATAACTGGCATCCTTATATCCACCGATTTCAGTGGAACAACTGAATCGAAATTCTGGCGCGGGCAAGACGCTCAGTGCCCCCCGCCCCACCGGAGAAAGTTCCAATGGGTGAACACCGCCACTAAATTCCACCACTCACAAAACTGGTGAGTGGAAAATTAGACACCCTAGCCTTGTGTTGCCAAAAAAATGAGCTGACCGCTTTGAAAGATACATTTCTGGAAAGCAGTTTATCTGTGCACATGACTTCTAGGCTTACGTCCTTGAAAAGTTGTTTTTGTATTTTTGGTACCGAGAATAGTGAAACACCATTTTTGGTCATCTTGTTGTTAAAAGCAATTATCTTGAAATTTGTATGCTAAGCAGCATATTTTGTTGACATTGTATGGTAGAAAATTGACCATTCATTTCAAAGAAAATAATTTTTATCCATATCAGCCCTTCATTGCTGCGTCCACGCCCTGTGACACCCAAATCCACTCACGACACCCTACGACACCCTAGGCATAAATACGCTGCTATTTAAGTTCAACTGAAAGTGTCCGGTACTTGAATACATTGAAACTCTACATTTTCATGAAATGATTATTTTTGGGCAACAAGAATGCATCCAGTTACCCTTCAAACATCTGCACTTTTTTGTATGGCTGGTCTACGGCGTGGACTTACCAAATCGCCGTCTTTACATCTAGTAAATAAAAGCGGCATCTTTAGGCTTTTTGAAAGCCCGGTTTCATATTCGTTATTGACAAAACATTGTTAGTCTTCCTCTTGGTGTGCTTTTAGTTGTATAATTTTCTAGTCTATAAGGATTTAGAAAATTAATTTAGAGCAATTTTTGAAATGCAAATTATGTTGCTCATGCGACCGGCAAGCGGAAAGCGATCAGAAATTGAAATTAGTAGTTGCTCTGACGCTGTCGCAACCCGCCGCGCATGGCTGATTGTAGACGAAAGGAAGAAACAACACACACAGAAAAAAGGAGGCTGACTGTAGCTTCGATTAGATATTGATAGAAAGCAGCATATTCATATGAAGGTGAGTATATATGTGAAAAGAAGCAGGGGAATTGACAGGTAAAGAAAAGAAACTTTTAGCAAGAGTCTGGAAGAGTTTATTGCCGTGATAGAAAGTTTGTAGTTTCGTTTGGGTTAGTTAGGTGTAAACCTCTACTGGGCTCTACTGGGCCCCAGCATAGGTGTATGCGAGGTGCAGTGATTGAGGTCAGGAGTGGCCTCCAAAATTCCGATAACTATACGTATAGGTATAGGAGGGGCGTTGTCCCGGACAGAAAAACTATACAGTGTATGCTTAGATGATTAATTTTGGCACTAGGTATTGCATGAAAAAATCCCTTTTCATTTTTTACCACCTGCCGATCTCGGAGGCCCCCTCTGCAGAGTTGGTCTAAGGGGGCCCTGATATTTCGTCTCAGGGGCCCTTTAGAGCTGGTTGTGTGGGAGAGGAGAGGAGGGGCACAAGAGTTGGTCTAGGGAAGCCCCCCAAGAGTTGATCTTCCTCCCACAAATGTTAGTCTTGGTGGCTCCCAGAGTTCTTTCCCCCAAAGGTTGGTCTCAGAAGCCCCCCAAAAAGCTTTTTATTTGTGGAAATTCACCAATTCCTAAAAAAAATTGAAGACTGCATCAGGGGGTTTCAGTTGGTACAGATTTACCTGCTTAACCAAAATTTTTCACATGGTAATGGTCAAACAATGCTGTTTGGGGACGATTTTAAAATATTTACTTTGAGAAAATTAAAGGAAATATCCATCCCTCAGTTCAAACAAGGGCTCTGAGAGTTTACCACCTGAGTACCCAAATTGGAAATTTTTTACTCCGCCATACATTTTGGGGGGAATTTTCCACTCACTCGCCATACATTCCGAGCTGAATTTTCCACTCGACACCCTAGCACAAAACCTATTTTGGGTCACTGTCCGACCAACGGTGACCGAGATATAACCCGATATAGATATAGATATAGCCCGAGGCGTTTTCGGGAGGTCACCTTGTAGACTCATCTTTGATGCTTCATAACTCCAAAACGCATTGCCTGATTAACAAGTTTTGTACATCATTGAACTTGTCTTGAACTATACATCATTTTGAAAAAATAAAATTTCAAAATTTTAAAAATGTTATGATATAATTTGTTTGACTTTTTTACCTAGCTTGACCTTTTCGCAGTTTAAATTGCCCTTTTTGACACCTTAAAAATTTTGCTTCATAAAATATATTTCGATAAAAATGAAAAAATGAGTTCTTGCTATAAATTCAAAATTTTTGCACCTGAGGTAGGTATGCAGACGGTTTTTGACCACTGCGGTAGTACAGCCTTATGTTTAACACCGCGAACAAAGCCATTGCTTTTGTAATCGGTTGCTTGAAATCATATTGCATTGTCTTTACGAAATTTTTATTGTGCAAATGTCAGAATTTATGTGAATTAACACGCGCCCACACGAGGGGGCGGGCAACCGGCCTCCTCAGGTTTCTACAGGTAGTAAAAAAAAACACCTGCACGAAACGCCACCGCACTTCATCTATGTCTTACTCTGCATTTTTCAACTTCTGGAAAGATAGTTTAGGACAACTGGCAGATGGTAGGTACCGTAAATACCGTAGGTCAACTGGTAACTGACTGGTGAGGGGGTGACCTGAGGTAGATGGCCGTCGTTGTGCCTTGTGGGACGTTCAACTTTGGTTCCTTAATCAACCCTTCATCGTGGGAGTTGCTCGTTTGGGTGGTGGGGTTGGGGTCTCCGTTAAAAGTCCCTTGATGATTCTAGAGAGACACCGACTCCTAAAACTGAATTGGCAACAACTTGGACAAGATTTGTAAAAATAAAAATAGCAGCCATTTGAAGTGATGAAATGGATCCATTGTTTGAGGGGACGATGGCAAAGGAACCTATTAGTAATGGGCCTTGCAGCCTTAAACGAAAATTTACAAAGATGTCGCGACTTTATCAATAATTGAAACAAGTATAACCTATCCTATAAGCACCACTAACTCACACAATGACATCGTTCCCGGAGATGGAAAAATAGTATCAATACAAGGTGACCCAGTGAAGCACAGCATACGTTTCAGAGGATTCATACAATATAAAAAACCTCTGAAAGGCTTTCATTCCCAGGAAGTAATTTCAATCTATCCATATATGCGAAAAATGTCCTGAAATCATAACGCATTCGCCTTGGTCACCTGACAGGTTGCCTCACACGATATTTTTAACAAGTGATAATTTCATAGCTGACACAGATCCCAGTTCAAACGCCACTTCAAAATGCTTTGGATTGGTGTTTTCATAATGATTAGGGCTGGGAAAATTTGAAGCAATATCGAGAGCCACTACTGAAAATAAATAGCAAAATGTATCATGTGTTTAACCCTTTCACAGGCCGGTTTAACTACATTGCACCAATAAGTAGTATTTGAAATGAAAAAGAGAACATTTAAAGGATGTTTTACTACTTTTACCACTGTTCCCACGGTTCATTGGATGTGATCGGGCAACCACAAATAGATATAATTTCACACTCCTGGTGCATTGTAAAATCATTGAAGAATAAGGGAATAAATTGAGATGACTTCAACACTGACACTGACTTTGTCCTGTACAGGCGCATTCATTCACCTGCAATGATGGCCGTCAGATCACTCATTGCGTAAGCCAAATAATCTATAACAGTATGTTTAATATTCCCTTTGCATTGGACATTTGCCATGACTAAATTTGCAACCATTCACGCAGCACCCATAAACGAAAGTCTATTTTCACAGCACGACACTGTTTGGTTGGAACATAGGTATATGGATCCCGAACCTCTCTTCCTTTGTTTGTAGAGATTTCATGAGCAGTCTTATTTACCGCTGGTATTCTTTGAAACTAGTATTCATTTTTCCATAATCGCATCGGCGAACAGACTTTGGAGCTGCCTCGCAACACTGGCTATGCTCGATTGTGGAATGTACAAGAACTTAATCGTGCTGAAAAATGTATGCGTAAGAAAAGCACGCGTACCTTTGGCATCATGTATTTGATATTTCACTAGGCTTTTTAAACCATTGTGATAGGTTGCCGGTTTCGCAGTGCTCTCGATATAGTCACAGGTGCCCTTGCTGTGAGACGTTGTGAAAACACTTCATTTACATAATTGAATTTTGTTCCAATATAACTTTTGCACTGGAGTTAAACCTTTGCATTGCTTTGAAATCACCGAGCACAATAGATTAAATTTGATCTTACTGATGCAACTCCCAAGATGTTCGAGGTTAGGTCTCTCGACCTGGGTTGGCGGTCTGACCAGACATGACCCAGACCTAAAATTTTGAAATACAGTGGCGCTGCGCGAAGTTGTTGTTTTTTTACTACCTGTGGAAACCCGAGGAGGCCGGTTGCCCGCCCTCACGTGTGAGCGCCTGTTAATTTTCATAAATTCTGACACTTGCACGATGAAAATTTCGTAAAGACAATGCAATATGATTGCAAGCAAGCGATTACAAAAGCAATCGCTTTTTTGCGGTGTAAAACATAAGGCTGTACTACCGCAGTGGTCAAAAATCGTCTGCACACCTACCTTAGGTGCTAAAATTTGGAATTTATAGCAAGAACGCATTTCTTATCGAAATATATTTTATGAAGCAAAATTTTTAAGGTGTCAAAAAGGGGCAATTTCAACTGCAAAAAGGTCAAGCGAGGTCAAAAAGAAAAGGTCAAACAAATTAAGTCAAAATTTTTTACTTTAAAATTTTCTTTTTTCAAAATAATGTATAGTTTAAGACGATACAATAATATACAAAACTTGTTAATCAGGCAATGCGTTTTGGAGTTATGAAGCATCAAAGATGAGTCTACAAGGTGACCTCCCGAAAATGTCTCGGGTTATACCTCGGTCACCGTTGGTCGGAGGGGGCTAAGATCCTCACAGGCGTGTTCCTGGCCCAAAACTACCCCGGAGACAAAGTTTCAGATTTTTTGCTAGAAATGGTGGTGTCAAGCCTTGGTCGATCTGTCCTGGAATCCCTCAAATGTCATTTTGGGTTATAATAATCATCATATTTAGCTAAAACATCACATTTGTATCTGTCTTCAATAGAAGCACAATATAATGAAGTTCAAACTGGCAAAAAGTACCTACTTATAGATAATGAATGCATGCAGACATGGTGGCTTTTGATCTTTAGCAAAGGAAAATAAGATAATCCGATATATTGAACTTTTTGGTCATTTCTTTCAGCAGAAAGAGGTGTGTCTATGCTAAAAGAAACTTGAGTCAGTGCTTCTTATATATGGTCATTCTTCATTGAACTGAATACAGACAAAAAGAAGAAGATATTTGTTATTCATTTGTGATGACAATCATATGCCATATCCTATGCACGGATGTTTAAGTTTACATGATTGTATGCATCTCAAACATTTAAGTCATTCCAACTTTCTAAACCAGGTAAACATTCAGCACACCCATGGGCCATTACCTGTATCATCAGATGTGATGAAAGAGTTGATTATATGAGATTGAAGCCACTCATCATCATCAAAGAAGGCCATTGTTGCAACACTTGTTTCAGCTTCAAGTTTGAGTGGTCAACAAACTATGTAAAAATACATATCTTTGTAAAAAGCAGGAATCATTTTTCTGAAAAAGAAACACATATCTCAATGTTTTAAATGTCCATTACCACATTCTGTTTAACTGAACAACAGTCACAACAAACTGGTTTCCCAACATCTCACCTTATTCACTCACCTTATGAGGTTCCCTGCTTGGCTAGGGTTGTCAGAAAGGCTTTCAGGATCAGAGAGGAAACCCGGATAACATAAGACGCTCCACGTCATGAGCAACATGCTCTGACTGGAATTTTGCGCCGTCACATTGACAGACAACAGATTGACAGGTAGGGCTGGTACACACGCTTTGTGTCTCTCGGATGTGTAGCATCCTTATCATGGAGGGAAGTTATACAGTGACTCGCCTAGTGCAGACGCCAGCTTTGCCTCGAAAGACTCTTGATCGTTTTCGGATAATACATGACCCGGAAGGCTATTCCATACAGTTACTGTATGGAATAGTAACTGGGAGTTAAATGTTAATTGGGAGTTATGTGTGTGTCATTTAATATGCAAATACATGCAGCAATGCGCTCACAGACACCACATGCGGAGAAGCCTACCAAATGAAACAAGCCAAACAGGGTGTTACACAAGCAACAATATGCACAATAGGTATCTAGCAGAACAAGCACCTTAGAAATGCAGCACTCAATTACAGGCAAATATTTTCAGGGCAGACAAGGGACAACATGTACATGCAAGACAAGGATAAAGCTGGGATCATGCATGGAAAGCCAATTGTGCCAGTACTAATCAAAAAGGTTTGCATGCAAGCAAGTACAGATGATGCAGGCAAGCAGCAGCCCCATGCAGTATATCCTGCATGCACCTCTCCTTCTTCTTCCCTCGATGCTTCGTTTGTTGGGATCGGCAGCTTCTTCTTTACACTAAAATCACTTTCGGATCGCCCGCCATTCTCGGTCGCGCAAACACGAGGAGTAAAAGGTCTAGTTTGCAAAATGCTGGAAGTTACTAAACAATGTTGTAATCCTATTTTTATTTTCATTCATAGTGATGGCAAATAATTCAGAAGGAGAGATAAATAAGGGCTGGAAACAAGTAAGCTGGGAAAAGGCAAGAAATCAGAGGAACTTTATCAGAAGTGATGGAGCATACAAAAATAAAAATTGAACATGGATTATGTACTAAGACAGATAAATTGCTTTGTCAATAGAACAAACCAGATAATTAAAGAAGGAAACAAAAAGTAAAAAACATGAGCAAAATTAAATTCAATTCTGAAAATAAAAAACATTCATTTTTGGATCACTTGTTGCAAAGTAATTATTAATATTAAGTTCAAAAGTCTATCATAGACATGCCAGATATCTTTTCCTAGATTGTTAATGATATCACACAATCACTAATATTAAAACATTAGAGTCATTCAAGCATCAAGAGGTTCAAAAATTATTGTACAGATGAAATATCTGCCGTGGGAAGGCAAAAGGCCGTAACTCGAAAATTGTCGATTTTCGGTTTTTGGTATCATTGGAAAGCACAAGTTAGGCTGCATCTGATGATGTGAATATCATATTAAAATTCAAATTATAGATAGGTTATTTTATAGGTTTAAAATTACCGTGATGCCGTAAGTCTAATTTGGTGGAGTGAATTATCAGGCAAAAGACCGTAACACACAATTCACCCACTTCGGCTTTTTGCCTGCTACGATCCACTAGAAGAACCGCCCTCGCAGTCACCCGAATCGCCGTAACTTCCACTCACGGTTTTTCTCCTGCTACAAAATGGTTTAAAACTCCACATCTTGGGATGTTCACAGTGTGCTATAACTCTCGCCCCAGTGGGGGGTGTTTGAACACCCCCTCGGGTTTTCCGTCCGCACGAAAAACGGCTGCGCGAAGCGCCGCCGTACTTCGTACACCTCCTTGATCAATTCCGTAACTTCCCTAAAAATGTTAAGGTTTGGTCATCTCAGGTCAGGTCACCAGTGCAGGTCAAGTGACCTCACCTCCAAAAAGGTGGCCTAAGTAAGAAATGGCTACATCTATCAGACTGAAACTTATTGCACATAATGGCCCCACTGAGTGCTACAAATATATTCCGGGAGTTTTCATATCGATGACCTAGGGCCAGGCACGGACCTCTTCATGGGAAATACATGGGGAAAACAGGAATTAGGCTGTATTTGTGCACATACAGCTAAAAATACCTTCGGTTTCTCCAAATCGATTCGAGAAATGGAAGGCGCGCTGGCCACACTCCATAATTGGTTCACTCAAAATTCGATGAAGCTAAATTCAGCAAAAACCCAACTTTTGGTCTTAGGAACTCGGCAAGTTCTTCGCGATCTTCCCCCAGTAACTCTGTCCGTGAACGGTGCAACAGTAACCGAAAGTCAAAGAGTAAAGAATTTAGGCCTATTTGTGGACAAAACTCTTTCATTCGAAAACCACATTGACCAGATGGTTGGTAAGTGCACCGGCCTGCTCATCGGACTACACCATGCCCGGCACCGTCTACCCACTGGTACTATCAAACCACTCGTCAGCAGTCTGATTTTGTCCGTGCTGCGGTACTGCATAAGCGTGTACGGTAGCTGTACTGCTCAGCGTTTGCATAGAGTGCAGAAAGTTATAAACTTTGGCGCTCGTGTGGTTACCGGACGTAGAAAACGAGAACACATCAGCGACGCCGTGCGAGATCTGGGATGGCTGCCTGCACGTGAGCTCGGCACATACCACTCTCTGTGTCTGCTCAAGCGAGTGATGGTAACGGGCGAGCCAGCTTACCTGAAGCGTCAGCTCGTGACTAGGCGTGAATTCAGAAACCGCACTACTCGCCAAGACGTAGATTTATGCCTCCCACGCCTAAGAACTGAAACTGGGAGGAGAGCTTTTATGCACCGTGCTGCAGCAGCATTCAACGGACTGCCACCGGCGATCCGGGATGGCTCCCTCTCCAGCTTCAAACGACGCCTAAAAAAGTATCTGCTCGGTTGATGAGTGTACCCGATTTTGACTCGACTTTTCTTGACTTGACTTGTACCCAATTTTGACTGTCGCGTGTCTGTCCCATCCACCCCCATTTTTGACCTGGGCTCATTAATAGCCATTGATATGGATGAGCACCGTGATGTTGAAATAAATAAATAAATAAATAAATAAATCGTAGTATCCTGGGTCCCTTTACAGGCTCATGCTGCAATGTTTTACCTATGACCTCTGTTAGGTCATCTGGGGATACTTAAGCAGTTTTCACACTTGGGTCTCGCTGTGCAAGATATGATTATATAGCTTGCATTTTGAAACCATTACATTTAGATTGCCATTACGAGTCAATTGATATGCATATTGACTGTGCTAGGTCGGAAAGTGACATTGACCTGACCTGAGGTCACATCACTTTTGTGTTTTGACCTAACATAGTCACATTATACATCATTCGAATCGCCGTGACGAGAGGAAGCGAATGGTGCCTAAAATGATTCTAACTCAACTCTATCAGACGATAGAGCCCAAAAACACTTCCCTAACATGCAGCCTTCTTTGACCTGTCATGACCTCAATATTGACCTGAGCCAAAAGTGACCGATGTAGCTTCATCATGAATTTGTATGAGCTATCCACCAGTCTTCACGTTTTCCGCTATCCCGCATAGGAGCCGAGTTCGAGGGGTGTTTAAACACCCTCCTCCCCCCACCAAGGCGAAGGTGGTTCGGAGCCCCACCGGGGCGCGGGTAACAGCAAAATCCGTGAGCAGTCCGTTACCATCAATGTTAGGCAGCCACTAGACCAGCCTGTTACCAGGCCAAAATAAATACTTTCGTTCAAAAGGCACCCATGAATGGGTCACTTGGCGTCCTCTGTTGTGCGTGCACGAGGAATCGCCGCAACCAACGCCAGCACTTCTATTAGCCCTTGCCCCAGACGAAGGTACCGCTTTGGCTGTGTGAAGCCACCCTTCTTGACAACGATGGGATACGCCGCCAACTCCATAACTGCCCCTCAGGACAAACGAGGTCGATATGTGTCAGCTAACAAGCTATGCAGAGAGGTTATCGGGCGCCACATAACGGCATACAAACCGGTGGCATCCCATGATGTGTACTTGCATGCCCCCAACCGCAGGTACTTGCCGGCTGACTTGACAGCCATATATGAACACTTCGCAGAGGCAGAGGAAAGTATCTGCCCATAAAGTAGCTTCTGCATGGTGGTTCAGGACCTCAACATAGGTTTCACGCGTCAGAATGGTGAGAAACGTTCCACGCACAAGGGTCACAACGAACATTTGTGCGTCTTCACAGCGGGGTGTTGCACTTGTGCTGAGTACGCCCAGCACAGAGATCAGGCACAACAGGCATACCCTCATGGTTTGGAGCGAAAGTGGTGCCCCAGGCAAATGATCCTCACAGCGGATATGGTAGGGTGTTTTTGTCCCATCCATTCCACACAAAATGTTCAGTTCTTGTCCCGACTCGTGATGTACAACCAGACTTTCGCACCAGTTGGTCTGTCAACAAAATCAGGTGCGAGGCCCACTTTCGTAATGTGGCACGAGGGCCCGGCGGGAACAGACGCATTTATTTTCGGATTGTGGCACGAGGGCCCGGCGGGAAGAGACGCATTCAATGTGGCATCCTGTTTTTCTTTTTTTAGATTGGTGGTGGTGGTGGTGTAGTCCCCCGTGCTGGCCGTAGCCGATACGTTCTCGGTGTCAGGTAGTCTCGAGCCAAGGCCGCCACGCCTGCCCCCCCCCGCCCCGAAGCTGTCCCGGGCCTGGATGAAAGCTTCCGAAAAGGCGGAGCCACACTCCCGCCAGACATGGACGCCAGAGCAGAACGTGCTCGGGTGTGTCCCGGCATTTGCGGCAGACGAGGCAGCGTGCCGCAAGCCACGCCAGGTCCGCTCACTGCTGGCAGGGGCGGGACGAAAGACGGCTGATGCGGTGGCGGTACTTCCTAGAAAGTCCCCAGTGCCCCGTCCGTAGTTGGTGGACGTTGACAATGTCTTTCCGGCTCTGGGTGAGGACCGGTGTCGGCATCCGGTCCCCCATGATACATCTGAATAGGCTGTCAGACCAGCAGCAACGCCAGACCGCGGAGGCGACGCAGTCGACGGCTCGGACGAGACTGCAGACGTCCGCAGATGCGTTTTCCTGTGGGAGGCTGGAGGCCCCCTAAGCCATCGCGTCCGCTCTTTCATTTCCAGGAAGCCCACAGTGAGCCGGAACAAGTCTCCAAAAGTACGAGATTTCATGGGATAGAGATTGATCGCAGTGAAGTTATAATGCGTTCATCCTAACGTCCTCTGAGCGCGTTTTGTTTTCTTGGTGGTCACAATTGAAATTTCATGGGATTTGACGATTAAATGCACATTTTATGCGAAGCTGTGCTATATCTACCTCAGCCAGACTAGATACCGAGAGAGAATATTGGTCCCGGAATGCCCACTGATCATTATTAAACAAAAGTTATGCAGAAGCTGACCTGCATCGGTCATTTGGGTTTTCAGGATGCTCAGTGACCTTAGCGTGACTAAAGGTTGGTACAGAAAACACGGAGTCTGATCCCTTAGCGAGGAAAAGTTTCAATCTCCCATACTAAATGCTGCTTAGACTGACTAAACTGGGCATGAAATGAATGAATCCAATTGATACGGTCTTCTGTCTGGTATTGGAATGAATGAAACTGTGGATTTACGGTCTTTTGCCTGCTTTTACGCCTTTTTGCCTGATTTCGTATTGACGTTTGTGACCAAAAGATGGAAGGCAAAACACGTTTGTAGAATTTGCTTAAGATTTAGTTTGTTTTGCATGAAACGACCTACATCAAAAGATGCAGCTCATTTCAACGATTCCGGCGATATCAAACTTAAACAAAAAAACTAACTAGGTCCAGAGTTATGAAGAAAAACAGTTTTTTGCTTCTCCTGAAAAGTTAAGAAAATCGAGTTACGGTCTTTTGCCTTCCCACGGCAGATATATTGTCAAATCTTTAATGGTATAATATGCTCATCAAAGCAAAACATTCAAATGCCATTAGATTATCATTTGGTTAAAAGATTTATTGTACACATGCAAAATATATATTTTCAGATTGTTTACAGTATCATACGATCATCAAAACTTAATAATTGAGAGGCATTTGGGAATCATTAGGTTTAAGTGTATTTTACACATTTAAAATATATATTTTAGATCGTTTAAGGTATCATGTTCTCAGTAAAGCTGTATGATTGAGTAAACCAACTTAACAGAAACTTCTCCGCTCGGATGTCAGCCCACTGTCTCATCTAGGTAAAACAAGATGACATGCCTGCCCCAAAGAACTTAAGGGTAAATGCACCTTCAAAAGGTAAGTGTACAAGATCAAATCTTAACTGTCAAAATTTGCGTAATGATGTGTTTGGCTGTATCTACCGCAGTCCCAGCAGTGTCCTCCAGAATAACCTTGCACTATGCAACATGTTCAAAATCGTTACATCTGCAAGACCTCAAAAGTTGGTAATCATGGGCGATTTCAACTTCCCAAATATTGACTGGGAGATGGGAATGTCTACAGATCCGGCAAACCATATATCTCATTTCTTTTTGGAAGCAACAAGGGACTGCTTTCTTATCCAGAACATTACTAGGCCAACAAGATATCGTATTAGAGAAACCCCGCACATACTAGACTTGGTCTTCTCTCTTGATGATGATACAATTCGTGATGTAAGCTACATGCCAGGGTTGGGCTGCAGCGATCACTTGTGCCTCAAGATGAAGATAGCATGTTGGAAGAAGTCTAGGCCGACTGCAAACCGTCCCCACCTAGCTTTTTCCAGAGGTGACTATCCCAAACTGAGGAGCCTGGCACAGGAGGTTGATTGGCAGGCAGTCTGCTCTCTTGACATGGAACATGAGTATGCCTTCTTTCTGAATAAAGTCAGGGGTATGATTCAGGATTGTGTACCTCACGTTTCATCCCGGCAAAAGAATAATAGGGAATATGTTAACAGATCAGCTCTACAGATGATTAAGCAAAAGAAAAACTCTGGCACAACATCAAGACCACTCCAGCTGGGATCCAACGAGATGCACTTTGGGAAGTCTATAGGACCAAGAGAAATGACCTTAGAAGGTTGTCCCGGCGCCTCCGTAAGGGCCATCAGCAGCAAATAGCCAGCCAAGTCAAGGAAAATCCTAAGGCCTTCTGGGGTTATGCCCGCTCACAAACTAAGATAAAGGACAAGGCACAAGACCTAAAAAGAGAAGACGGGACTGTTGCTTCTAGTGACTCAGAGAGGGCAGAAATATTGTCTGCTTTCTTACGCAGCGTATTCACGGTTGAGCACGCTGGTGATGGACTACCTGACACTCCCCCTCAAGAGAATGGACCGATCTTGGAAGACATCAACATCACTCCCCTATGGTAGAGTCAAAGCTGCGAGGGTTGAAGCAGTTCTCATCACCTGGACCTGACGGTTTGCCGCCCCGAGTGCTGAAGGAGGCAGCCGCACCATTGAGCCTTCCTCTCTGCTCCATATTCAGGAAGTCTCTCTCGAGTGGTGACCTACCAAGCGATTGGAAAGTTGCTGAGGTAGTTCCAATCTATAAAAAGGGAGGCAGAAACAATCCATCTAATTATCGACCTGTCAGCCTTACTTCGGTCCCATCAAAAGTTATGGAGTCCTTGGTCAGGGATGCACTGCTTGCCCACATGCTGGAGACTGGACAGTTGAATGATGCTCAGCACGGATTTATTCCGAAAAGGTCCTGTACCACCCAGCTGCTTAGCTCTTTAGAGCACTGGACCCAAGTGCTTGAAGACGGCCTCCCATTAGATATTGCCTATTTGGACTTCTCTAAGGCTTTCGATTCTGTGCCCCACAAGCGATTAATCCTGAAACTGAGAAGCGTAGGCATAGGAGGAAGAGTTCTCTGCTGGATCAAGTCTTTCCTGACGGGTAGGAGCCAGAGGGTCAGGGTTAATGGAGCACTATCAGACTGGGCCCCGGTGACCAGCGGTATACCACAGGGATCGGTCCTGGGCCCGACACTATTTGTCTTGTTCGTGAACGACTTGCCCCACGGACTGCAAAGTAGTGTCCGACTATTTGCCGATGATGCGAAAGTATTTGGTGAAGTAGGTAGTCGAGAGGGTGCATGTGCCTTGCAAGAGGACCTTCACAGACTAGAATCATGGTCTGACAGATGGCTCCTGCCCTTCAATGTTTCGAAAATGCGGCATGCTCCACATTGGACACAACAATAGTCATCGGCACTACGAAATGAGCGGTCAACCCCTGACTGAGCTGACCATCGAAAAAGACCTGGGTGTGTTCATGGACGACCAGCTCAAGTTCCGTCGCCAAGCTGCTTCTGCCGTATCTAAGGCCAGCCAGATACTGGGGGCCATCAAGAGGACTTTTGTCCACATGGACAAGCATGTGATGACCCTTCTCTTCAAGGCCCTTGTCAGATCGCACCTCGAATATGCCAATGTGGTGTGGGGCCCCTTCAACAAGGCTGACCAAATTTTGGTGGAACGGGTCCAGCGTCGTGCTACGAAACTAGTTCCCTCTGTGCGGCCTTTGGACTATGAGCAGCGGCTTAGGCTCCTCAAGCTTCCGTCCCTCTGGTACAGGCGCAAGAGGGGGACATGATCTTCGTCTTCAAGTTGATGCACGGCCAGCTGGGAGTTAGCAAGGAAGAGTTATCATCATCATCATCATATTTTTATTGATTTTCTCAAGATAAAGACAAGAAACGAGGGAAAAAAGAGCAGGCATAAGAACACAAACTTCATCAAAGAGGAATAATGGCAGTTGATAGCAAATAAAAGCAAAAAAACAACAACAAAAACAAAACCAAGCGCAGCAAACATAAGAGATAACACACAATACAATGCAAATAATGTGATACA
The DNA here is from genome assembly GCA_034440635.1 of Lepas anatifera. Lineage (NCBI taxonomy): Eukaryota > Metazoa > Arthropoda > Thecostraca > Lepadidae > Lepas > Lepas anatifera. The sequence goes on along the minus strand of JAOTON010000481.1, from coordinate 311,125 downwards.
AAACAAAAAGAAAGAATAGTGCATACTGCTTGAAACAAGTAATACAGCTAGATGATCATAATAATGCAAGTACATGCACGAGGCAAAAATAATAGAAATAACAAATCCAATTTAGAACAAAACAAGCTCTGCAGAGCCAGAACTTTCCTAGAAGGCAAAAACAGACAAACAAAGTAAGGCAAAAACAAAAGCAGGTTTAGAAAACAAAACAAAACATGCACAGATTGCCAAAACTCAGATTGCCACAGAGCGAGAACCTAACAAGAGGCAAATAGACAAAACAAAAATATGATCAAATAAAAGTAATGAAAGAGACATGAGAGTGGTTGCTGAGAAAATATCCTAGTTGAGAGTCTGTGTCTTAAGTTTATGTTTTAAAATTTAAGGCCCACATATGCGGCAAAACAAAGACAACAAAAAGTATACCGAAATCATAGACAAAAACGTTATATGAAGCAAACAATGAGACAAATGTTCGAGAATTAAATCCGGGCCGATTGAAGAGGTGACATGGCAGACTGAGACACCGCCAAGGACGGATTCTCTGAAGTAGCTACACAGCCAGCAGAGGGCCCACCTCCCACCAGTGATCAGTGAGCAGGCGCACCGTCACCAGCGGCTCCAGTCCGAGTCTGGGGCCTCCGACCTCGGGCACACGCCAGCCGCCGTGTAGATACACGTAGCAGACCACCAGCCAGTTGCCATCCTCCACGCCGAAGAAGCGCAGGTCCCTCTCCCGGTCCAGTTCAATCTCCCAGTCCGGCCTCTCCGGACTGACGTAGCTAAGGATGAGCTTCTTGATGTTTCCCCGGTACAGTCTGTTGACCAGCACCTTCAACTTGGAGGTGCGCATGGTCAGTGGCAGCTTGATCTTCATGCTAGTTAGCTAGTTCTTCATGGATCCACCTGTCGGTGTTACGCGCCAGTGTACAAAGTATGGCATTTTCGACGAGATCTCGTCGGGTGCGAGTGCCCTTGGAGACAGGACCGAGTGGTGCGAATTTTATCAACCTGGTGCGAATTTGCGAGGTTAGTGACACTTAAAATAAACAAATAATGGCTGAATGGCTATTAAGACACAGGAGGGGCCTTATAAAAAGCCCTTAATTAACTGACTAATAATTGAGGTAGCATTGCATTGGAGGGATAGGAATGGGTGCATTTTTTCCCTGGTATGTGGCATATTGGTGCGAATTTTTGGAGGATGGTGGTGCGAGAATTTTAGACGGCTGGTGTGACTCGTCTGGCCTGCTGCTATACTTTGCAGACTGGGTTACGCGTGGTCACAGCTTCAAGGTTGGGAAGCCACGTGCAGTAACGAGGGCAAGAAGGAACCATTTTGGAGTACATACTGTGTCCGACTGGAACAGCCTCCCGACTGGGTCGTCGACTCGCCATCTGTTGATTCATTCAAGAATAACATCGACAGACACTAGGCCGAGCACATTTATACATTCCCGACGTAGTCAAGCACTATACCTGTAATGAGCTCGATGAGAGCGGGCAAAACAGGCACCTAGAGTGCCTCATAAAGACCCATACACCTAAGGTAAGGTAACCTAAGGTAAGGTGTTCTTTAGAGGTTAGAGCTCATGCCCAATTGGAGTAAATTTAAACTTGCACTTTTTGTATGCCAGACTCAGAAAAGACACCTTTTGGTCTTCACATCTATACTCACTATTAAGTACTGACAACATTACACTCAATTTTTTGTGCTTTAGTCACCCCAAACAAGTTCACACCATTGAAATGCATTGGGCAAGCCAAGATACACCGCGCAAAACGAGAGAACGATTATAAAAAATGTCATGAAAAAACGAAATTGCTTGATACCTGGATATTATGATGATGGCACTCAGAAATCCTCTCTTACTGGTGAATAAAAAAACAAGAGAGACACTCAACGCCGCCATACACACCCCTGAGAGAGACCACTGCTTGCTGCTCGTAAACAATCATAATAAATAGTCAACACCACGGTTCCTATAGATACGGTTCGGACATGACAGCCAGCTGACTGCCTGATTTGGCAGCACGTTGAGGATATGGCAGTATTTTGAAGGGTTTTGTTCAAGATAACTTTAATTTTGCTAGCATAAGGTAGAATGCAGCGTTTTGATTAGGTAATTGAAACGTCGGAAACAGAATTCTGAAGGAATTAGCATGAAGTTCATCGTGGATTTTTTTGTTATAAAAGCGCTTTAGAGACTAAAAGCTGCACCCAGAAGATAGCCCGATCAATTTTACATGCCAAAAATAAAAAATATACCATTAAGCACCACTTAAATTTTCCCACTGGCCCGTGCCCCAAACCCCTGCAAACAGTCCCATTGGAATTACATGTTAAATTTTGCTGCCAAAAAACTGTTAGAACCAGAAGTGGAACCTTCAAAACCCCCAGAATTCTAGAGAAGTATCTCATGTCCGCCCCCTGGTCAACACAGAAGCCCCTTGCCGGAAGCTGCGCAAGTTTTAACAGCAAATGCTGCCAGATTAAAGAAAGTGGAAAAGGAAAACCTCTAGTTCTCTGAGCCACTCGGAATCTTGGGATAGGAACCGGAATATGTTACGAATCAAAATGTCAATAACGAGTATGATACAAATAACAGGCAGTTCACCTTCAGTAGGTACACCCAGAATTTTTAACACGCGCATTGACGGGGGGGGGTACCCGCCCCCCTAAGATCTTGAGAACCACGGTAGGTAGCGAAAAACGGTAAACGGCGTTGGGTTGCCCATCCACTTCTCCATCGAAAACATTTGTGCCATTTTTTTCAGGTCACATTTAAGGTCACGAGAGGTCAAAACATGCCGTCATAGGGATAACATGTAAATTCAGTTTTTCGGCCATTACATCTAAACAAGTAAAGATAGAGCAAAACGACTTGAACTATATGAATCCTCTCAGCAAGCCGAATCGAATGATATATAATTTGACCTTGCTAGGTCAAATCAAGGATTTGGCCTGACCTGAGGTCAGGTCAGGGTCACATTATATAAAATGCATATCATTAGAACCGCAAAGCCCAGGCGAGTCTAATGCAGCTAAAATAAATGCTCTATCACCATCCGTTACTGAGTTATTCCGTAAAAACAATTTTTCCCATGTATTTCTAATGGAGAGGTCATGCCTGATACCTGACCTTAGGTCATCGATATCAAAAATACCGGAAAATATTTTAGAGAACTCTGTGGGGCAATTATGTGGTATGAATTTCAATCGAATAAGTTCACCCTGCTCCGACTTATGCTATCTTAAACTTTTTTTGAGGTCGGGTCACTTGACCTGTACTGGTGACCTGACCTTGGATGACCTAACCTTAAAATTTTCACAGAAGTTGTAAAAATGATGAGGGAAAGGTATACCAAGTACGGCGGTGCTACGCGCCGCCGTTTTTCTGCTATCTCCGAAAAACCCGAGGGGGGGCGGGTACCCGCCTCCCGTCAATGCGCGTGTTAATTTCGACAGGTGCAGATCTGGAGGGTACAGATGTGCGCGCCCATCCCTGGGCCAGCGGATGCAGACAAAGTTAGGTTGTAAGGCTCCAACTGGTGCAGTTCGGAAGCACGACTCCAACCAGTGCAGTTTGGAATCATGGCTGTAACCATTGGCGGACGCAGGGGAGGTGTTCCGGCCATGCCCCCCCAAAGCGCTGGAGGGAGGGCCAAACTATCTCTTAGCCCCCCAAACGCCGGAAATTTTTTTCAAAAAAAGTTGTTTAAACTAGGTCTACAGAGCAAAAAAATATTCGCTCCCACCCCCCCCCGAGAGCGGTCATGTACTTGGAGAGGTAGCTTATACTAGGTCTGTCGAGCACTGAAAAAAGGTGTTTACACTAGGTCTGTAGAGCAAAAAGATCTTCGCTCCCAACCCCCCCCCCAGGAGGAGAGGCAGACATGGGTTTGCTCCCCAAAACTCGGGTCTGCGTCCGCCCCTGGTTGTAACAGGTACACTTCGGAAGCATAGCTCCAACAGATGCTGTTCGGAAGCATGGCTCAAAAGAGTACACAGGTGTGGAAAAAACACCAACTCGCCAATCGGGGATTGCAAACAGACCTTGGCGACTGAAAATATTCAGGGTGACATAAAATGTCTATCCGTCGGAATTCCGGTAGCTGCGGAGAAAACAACAACGCTCCCAGGGAGCCATTGTTGGGCATAGAAGGGGGGGGGCATTCCGACCATTGCACCCCCTCCCAAGCACTGGAAGGGGGCCAAAATTTCTCTTTGCCACCCCCAAAGGCCGGAGAAATCTTTAAAAAAGGTGTTAACATTAAGTTTGTCAAGCAATTACCCAAGCCCCGGTGGACATCTGAGCCACCTTCGCCCTGGTTAGGGGTGTTTGAACACCTCCTCGAGCTCGGCCCCTACGCGATCTAGCGAAAAACTCGGGGGTTAATGGATAGCTCATACAAATTAATGAAGAAACTATACTAGTCACGTTTTGGCTCAGATCAATGTTAAGGTCATGACAGGTCAAGGAAAGTGGCATTTCGAGTAGGTAGTTTTTTTGCTCTAACATCGGACAGAGTTGAGTTAGAATCATTTATTAGGCACAATTCACTTGCTCTCGTCACGGCGAATCTAATAATGTATAATATGACCATACTAGGTCAAAACATAAATATGACCTGACCTCAGGTCAGGTCAATGCCACTTGTTAACCTAAAATAGTTAATATGCATGTCACTGGACTCGTAATAGCAATCCAAACGCAATGGTATCAAAATAAAAGCTGTATCATCATTTCATTTAAAGTTATTAACCTAAGTCTGAAAACTACTTAAGCAGCCCCAGATGACTTCTCAGAGGTCACAGGTTTAAAATTACAACATGGATCTGGAAAGGGGCCAAGGATACTACGACTTGGAGCATATGGGAAGGTATTCTCAGCTGTATCTACACAAATACAGCCCAATGTATGTGTTGTTTTCCCATGCATTTCCAATGGAGAGGTCATTGTCCGTACTTGACTTTAGGTAATTGATATACAAATCCCAGAACATATGTTCTAACATGGTGGGCCTATGAGGTAGTATAAGTTTCAATCCTATAGATTCAGTCATTTCTTACTTATGCCACCTTAACATGCACATTGACGGGGGCGAGTACCCGCCCCCCTCGGGTTTTTCGGGAATAGTAGAAAAACGGCGGCGCGTAGCGCCGCTGTACTTGGTATACCTTTTCCTCATCATTTTTACAACTTCTGAGAAAAATTTTAAGGCTAGGTCATCTCAGGTCATGTCACCAGTACAGGTCAAGTGACCCGACCTCAAAAAAAGTTTAAGATAGCATAAGTCGAAGCAGGGTGAGCTTATCCGATTGAAACTCACATCACATAGTGGCCCTACCGAGTTCTCTAAAATATGTTCCGGTATTTTTTATATCGATGACCTAAGGTAGAGGTACGAGGCATGACCTCTCCATTGGAAATACATGGGAAAAATTGTTTTTACGGAATAACTCAGTAACGGATGGTGATAGAGCATTTATTTTAGCTGCATTAGACTCGCCTGGGCTTTGCAGTTCTAATGATATGTATTTTAAATAATTTGACCCTGACCTGACCTCAGGTCAGGTCAAATCCTTGATTTGACATAGCAAGGTCAAATTATATATCATTCGATTCGGCTTGCTAAGAGGATTCATACGGTTCAAGTCGTTTTGCTCTATCTTTACTTGTTCAGATGTAATGGCCGAAAAACTGAATTTACATATTATCCCTATGACGGGCATGTTTTGACCTCTGGTGACCTTAAATGTGAACTGACAAAAAAATGGTACAGATGTTTTCGATGGAGAAGTGGATGGGCAGCCCAACGCCGTTCACTGTTTTTCGCTACCTACCGTGGTTCTCGAGATCTTAGGGAGGGGGCGGGTACCCGCCCCCCGTCAATGCGAAGGTGGCTCAGACCTCCGTCAATGCGCGTGTTAAATATTTTTTAAGGTGAGGTCACTTGATCTGCACTGCTGACCTGACCTGAGATGACCCAACCTAAACACGCGCATTGACGGGGGTCTGAGTCACCTTCGCTTTGACGGGGCGGGTACCCGCCCCCTAAGATCTCGAGAACTACGGTAGGTAGCGAAAAACGGTAAACGGCGTTGGGCTGCCCATCCACTTCTCCATCGAAAACATTCGAACCATTTTTTCTCAGGTCACATTTAAGGTCACGAGAGGTCAAAACATGCCGTAGGAGGGATAACATGTAAATTAAGTTTTTCGGCTAAGTCATCTGAACAAGTAAAGATGGAGAAAAACGACTAGAACCATATGAATCCTCTCAGCAAGCCGAATCGAATGATATATAATTTGACCTTGCTAGGTCAAATCAAGGATTTGACCTGACCTGAGGTCAGGTCAGGGTCAAATTATATAAAATACATATCACTAGAACCGCAAAGTCCAGGCGAGTCTAATGCAGCTAAAATAAATGCTCTATCACCATTCGTTACTAAGTTATTCCGTAAAAACAATTTTTCCAATGTATTTCCAATGGAGAGGTCATGCCTCGTACCTGACCTTAGGTCATTGATATAAAAAATACCGGGACATATTTTAGAGAACTTGATAAGGGCCATTATGTGATATGAGTTTCAATCGGATAAGTTCACCCTGCTCCGACTTATGCTATCTTAAACGTTTTTTGAGGTCGGGTCACTTGACCTGTGCTGGTGACCTGACCTGAGATGACCTAACCTTAAAATTTTCACAGAAGTTTTAGAAATGAAGGGGAAAAAGGTATACCCAGTACGGCGGCGCTTACGCGCCGCCGTTTTTCTGCTATCTCCGAAAAACCCGAGGCGGGGCGGGTACCCGCCCCCGTCAATGCACGTGTTAAGATCTTGAGGGAGGTTGCGGAATTGATCAAAGATAAAGTGTGCCAAGTACCTACGGTGGCGCTTTGCGCCGCCGTTTTTTCGTGCCACCGGAAAAAAATCCGAAGGGGTTTTCAAACACCCCCACCTGGACGAGGGTTAAATCTTCGCTCCCACCCCTTCCCCTCCTCAGGAGAGCAATCATGTACTTGGAGTAGTAGCTTATACTAGGTCTGCCGAGCACCCAAATCACACGTCCCACCCCCCCCCCGAGGAGTAGCAGACATGGGTTTGGCCCCTCGCCCCGGAATCTCGGGACTGCGTCCACCCCTGCAGAGAGCTGGGAGTTGACGCAGCCCAAAGCCTCGATACATAGGCGAATCCAGGAGACAAGGGGGCACTTGACCCCCACCCCCATCAACCCTCACCTCCATCTGAAATGGTCACGGCCCCCTGAAAGGTCAATGGTGACACCTAAAGCATGACACCAACGAAAGCATGGCTCCATTGGACAGTTTCTTAGGGACAGAATACAAACGGCGGCGCGTAATACCACCGTACTTGGTATGTCTTTTCTTTGACCATTTTTACAACTTCAAAATAAAATTTTAACACACGCATTAACGGAGGGCGGTACCCGTTCCCGGTTTTTTTAAGATAGCAGAAAAACAGCGGTACGTAGCGCCGCCGTACTTGGCATACCTTTTCCCCGATCACTTTTACAGCTTTTTATAAAATTTTAAGGCTAGGTCATCTCAGGTCAGTTAACCAGTACAGGTCAAGTAAACTTACCTAAAAAAGTTTAAAATAGCATTAGACAGAACAAAGGAGGCCGCTTTTAAACGCAAGAAGCATAACAGAACACCAGACGCAGAGAGGGATTTCCGGGAGAAACGTAGATATTTTAAAGATGTTTCGTGCAGAAAGTATTTTAGCTATATCAAAGGTATGATTGGGGACTTCAAGTCGAATCCTAAACGTTTTTGGTCTTTTTTAAAACGTACCAAGGGCACGAAAAGCCAACTCTCTGTACTTTTAGATGGCGACAGAGTGTTGAATGGTGATGTCGAGCGGGCGAATCTGCTAAATAGGACATTCGCAAGTAGGTTTACTGATCCCACCGCACAGGATTATCCTGAAGCACCCATTTACGACCTGAGCTCACTCAATCACTTTGTGATTACTGAACCATGTGTTCACAACTCCTTGAATACTCTCCAAGTACATAAGGCCTGTGGGCCTGATAACATTAGTGCACGAATTATAAAGGAGTGCAGTGACCAGCTGTCGGTCCCGTTGACTGTACTTTTTAGGATGTCAGTGTCTCAAGGTGTCTTTCCGAGCAGATGAGCGGAGGCTAACATCGTGCCCATTCACAAAAAGGGGTCTAGAAAATTACCTTCAAATTATCGTTCCGTCTCACTCACCTCGCTATTTGGCAAACTTCTCGAACGGCGCGTATGTGACGTACTTCTTTCTCACGTGCAGCCAGTCCTGACTCCAAAACAACATGGTTTTGTCCCACGCCGATCATGTGACTCAAATTTAGCTTGCCTTTTAAAAACGGCGTGGGAGTCTATATCATTAGGCCATCAAACTGACGTTATCTATACGGACTATTCAGCGGCGTTCCAGAGCGTCAATCACAAACTTCTTATTCACAAATTGAAAAACTCTTACCAAATCTCAGGTGCGGCCCTGGAATGGCTTTCATCATGTTTAGGAAATCGTAAGCAACGCGTTATTGTGAACGGAAAATGTTCTGATTGGGTCCATGTACGCTCTGGAACTCCGGAAGGTGGAATTATCTCGCCTCTCCTCTTCGCCCTGTACATAAACGATCTTCCAGACAAAATTAAGACTAATTGTCTCTTATTTGCTGACGATGTAAAATTATACAACAAAATTACTTCGCAACACGACATTGAGCTCCTTCAGGACGATCTAACATCTTTAGCTGCATGGTCTGCACTTTGGAAGCTTCAACTCAATCCAGCCAAATGTAAATCGTTCACTGTGTCATTGAAACGAAAGCCTATTCCAACCACATACAAAATCCAAAACTCTACTCTAGAGAAAGTCTCTGCAATCCGGGACCTTGGAGTGTGGTTGGATTCTAAATTGACGTTTGTAGAACACCTGAATCACATTGTTAGTAAGGCTAACAGGGCACTAGGTCTGATGATTCGGTCTCTTCAGGTTGGCCATTCAGAGGGGAGAGCGAGACGGAAGTTGAAACCCGAACCAATCATGGCGGCTTATTTTGGCAACATTCGATCTATTATGGAGTTTGGCTGCGTAATTTGGGGTGGGGCTGCCAAGACTCATCTTGATAGACTAGACAAAATTCAGCATAAATTCTTGATTTGGCTCGCGTCAAGCTCAACGAAAAGCTCACCATCATTTGTGTACCATGATCTTTTGGCTACGTTCAAAATAAACACTCTGGCTAATCGACGACTACAATATATCCTTTTCGCACACAAAATTATCTCCGGAAAAATAGACTCCGCCTTTCTGCTCGGTAATTTCCCTTTTCATGTCCCAGGAAGGAACACAAGGGCAATGTTCGGTAGTATGCTGCATGTTCCATTGGGAAGGGTAGAAACTGTGAGGCGTGGATTGTTTTGTCGCTCGACCACTAATTTTAACTCGTATCTGACGGCATGTCCACTTTCCGACCCTTTTATATTTTCATTTGGTCAGTTTAGAGCACAGGTTCGTTTATATATTAAGTCGTTGCCTGCGAGTTGAACAAAGTAAACTTTTTAACTCTTTGATATTCTTATGTTTACTGTTTTAAGTGCATATTTTAGTCAGCTCGCAATGTGATCGTTGTTTGTAGTTTGTTGGCTCCTCATTTTTACCTGTAGTTGTATGTAACCTGTTTACCGTGACCATGTTTTATGATTCCTGACTTGAGCTCTTATTGGGGTATGACCCAGTTGCTCATATAGCACTAATAATAAATAAACAAGGTGAACTTCTCCGATTGAACCTCATATCACATAATGAGCCCACCGAGTTCTCTAAAAATAATCCCGTATTTTTTACATCGATGATCTAAGGTCGGATACGAACCATGGCCTCTCCATCGGAAATAAATGAGGAAAAATGGTTTTAACTGAATAACTTAGTAATGGATGGCGATAGAGCATTCATTTTAATGATAGTATATGTTTCCCAGTCTTTGCAGTTCTAATGTTATGCATTCTTCCTAATTGAACCTTGAACTGGCCTCAGGTCATGTCAAACTCCCTATTTGACATGATATGACCTAACAAGGTCATACTATATAATCATAATTCGATTCGGCTTGCCGGGAGGATTCCAATGGTGTAAATTGCTTTTTTCTATCTGTACTTGTTCACCAAAAACATACATTCACATGTTATCTCTATGGTGGCATGTCTTGACCCCTTGTGACCTTATATGTGACCTGACAAAAAATGTTTTAAATATTTTGGATAGAGAAGTGGATGGGCTGCCCAGCACCGGTTAACGTTTTTCGCTATCTAGCGTGGTTCTCGAGATCATAGCGGGGGAGGCGGGTACCCGCTCCCCCTTCAAAGCGAAGGTGGTTCAGACCTTAAGTAAAGGTATCTTGGTTCAGACCCCCGTCAATGCGCGTGTTAATTTTCAGTTCTCGTCATGTGGCTCCCTGTTCTGGAATCTGCGGGCCAAGTGCAGCACTGTACCCCTGGATCTTTTTTTGTTTATGGGGCTGCTCTGAGGCGTGCACTTCGTGAGCCCCTGTGCAGGCGTGTTGCGACGTGGTGCGTCGTTACACACTAGGCTGGGTACCTGCTTTTCCCCTGCGACCGCGAACTGCTGAACTGTCTTTGTCGGCCTGGAGCTGCCCCGGTGAAATAAGTGATTAAATATGATTTAAAAATGAATATAAATATAAATATATTAATATATAATATATATTAATATACATATATATATATATATATAATATATATATATATATATATATATATATACTACATATATATATATATATATATATATATATAATATATAAATATATTAATATAAAAATTAATACCAATTAAGGCTAAAAATACTATCGTTCTAGCTACGACTGGATATCGCTAGAAAAACTTATTGGTTTTGTTTGCAATGGGCTACCTCTCTATATCATTGTCCTAGATACATGCCAGGGCATCGACTGCTGCTCGCGCGTGCCGCCGGCGTCTCCGTGTCGCGGCCGGGGCCTATGGTGACGGGTGCTGCGGCCTTTGTGTGTCGGTTCTCTGCACCTGTACGGTGGCGCTTCGTGCCTCCGTTTTGTCGTGCCCCCGGAAAAAACCCGAGGGTGGGTATTAACCCCCCACCGGGGCGAGGGTTAAAGAAGGCCGGTATCCTAATGATTAACCCTATTTCCATCAGGCTCCCGGCTACCCCTATTTCCGGCAAGGGGGGCAATATCGGCCCCCCTAAGATCTCGTGATCTATCCGGCCGATTTTGAAAATTTAAAGTGCTATAGATTTCCCTGACGCTAAAATTTATTTTGAAAAAAGAAAATTTCAAAATTTTGATTTTTAAGGGGAAGTTCGTGCAAAATATACAATTTTTGAGTATTTTTTAGATTTTCCATAACCCTTGTCTCTGTTGTACGATTTTCACAAAACTAGTCCAGATTTACAAATAATTGACTCAAAATTGTCATATACTCGAGTTACGCAAAAATTCCAAATTCAATGGCAGTTCCAGGACCAGGACTATGAGGGGAAATATATACAACCTAAAAAGTTTTTGTTACGCGGATTAGAAGCCGTCATATACTGCTTGGCATCTTTGACACATAAATAAATGAAAAAACGAAAAACTCATCAGGGGCGGATGCCGTAAGGTAAAATAGTGGGGTAAAATACATACCAACAATATGCAAGTGGTATGCATGAGTATCTTAGTCCCTCGACTAGTTGAAATTTATTTCTGATAATTTTTACCCTCCCATGGCAGCTCTGGGAAAGGGGGTGACATAGGCGGATCAAGGACTCTTGTCGTGGGGGGGGTGGGGGTGAGTGGAAACACATTTTCAATATACGACGATATTGAGTCGCGGCGGTGATACTGGCTGGGAATATATATTTTGAAAATGTAATGTTACCCCCTCAAATATTGACACTTTTCCGCCATTGGTAACACGTTCCGTATGCTGTTGTCTCTGTAATCTGCCTATGGGCGAAATATTTCCTTAGTCGTTCCTGAAACTGAATACATACAGAGCATGCTAGTCTCGCACAAAGCTCTAAGTGAACAAACATATGCTTTTATATTTGTGATTTACTCTACATTATAGTGACTGGACACACCTCTGGTAATCGAAAATTGGGTTATAACTATTTTGAATTTTCATATACCCAATTGTATTCGCCCTGGCACGGCTGTAAGCCGTCTTTCAGCTTACTAACGTTTAGTCCTTCTTGATAACATTCTCCCCATTTTGAACTGCTGTAACCGCCCCTGATGAATACTAATAGTGACAATTGTGAATGCACTATCATCTCACATAACAAATGATATAATAAAACCATATAACTGGTATCAGGATCAGCAGAGACGGCTTCCTTTTACAAAGAACCCACCGCATACGATAATACTTGGTTTGTGGATAGAAACTCCCCAAAAACCCAGCCATAGCTCCGCCCCTGGTGAATATATAATCTTGACAGTTTCAGAAAACCTGCCTGTACTAGTTTTAGGAAAAGTCAGGAAGTTTCAAAGTTCTATCGCAAGCCGTTTTGGAGATATTCTTGAAAAACCTGAAGGGGGCAATATTAGCCCCCTGCCGGAAATAAGGTTAAAATATGTTATTTTATGCGTAGACACTCAAAACTGGATTCCCATTAGAGCCTGAAACGTGAAATTGTGTATTTATTTCCAGATGCATGAACGAACCCTGTAGTAATAAATTATCTATTAACGGTAAAATGCTTGTAAAGATCGATAGCCCGTATGGCTTTCCATAACTAGGTGTTTAACCCTTGCCCCGGTGGCGGGTACGAGCCACCTTCGCCCTGGTGGGGGGCTAAAAAAGACCCCTCACGATCTCAAAAACTAAGAGAGCTAGAAAAAAGCGCAAAACGGCAATCGAAAGCTCTTTGAAAATGATATCGAAAATATTTCAGTCATTTTTCTTGTCAGGTCAATATCAAAGTCACCAGAGGTCAAAACAGGTCAAAATCGCTAATATGAGGTGTACTAAGAAAACCTCATATATCTCAGAAACTATGATAGCTAGAAACATTTTTCTAACCCCATTCGAAAGCTCTTGAGATGCGCTTTCATTACAGTGGCATTCATTTTCGTGTCAGGTCAAAGCCTAGGGAGCTACAGGTCACTAAATATTGGGCATATTCTTGGGAATGTCCATAGCCACCCATGCATAAGGGCGTTTACTTTTTGCTAATAGCTTCCAAACCAAACAAGATACAGCCATAGTTTATGCACCATTGCAATCCTCTCGTCAGTGCAAATCGAATGATATATGATATTGCTATGCCAGGTCAAATTTAAAAATTTGACCTGACCCAGGTCAACGGTCTGACCCAACTTGACCTGGTATAGTCATGATGTATATCATTTGACTTCCAGTGACTATACAAACATTTTGGTGACAAAACAAAAGCTCTATCTTAGTTTATTCAAAATGTTTAGAGAAAAACACCAAAAAATGCTTCTTTGACCTAAGGTGACCTTTTAAAGGTCACAAGTCAAAAATTTTGACATCAGCTTCAGAAATTGGCTAAGAGCAAGTCGCAAACGATGTTTGAAGTTGATTCCATCCATGCTTACTGAGAAAAGCTCATTTCGTGATTTTCCCCATGTATTGACAATGGAGAGGTCATGCTCTGCACATGACCTTAGGTCACCAATATCAAAAATCCCGGAACAAATGTTGTAGCTCCTGGTGGGCCCAATATGTGATATGAGTTTCAACTTGATCGATTAACCCTTCTTTTAGTTATGCGGTCCTAAGTATTTTTTGAGGTGAGGTCACTTCACCTGGCCTGGTGACCTGACCTGATATGACCTTGAGCCAAAATTTTAAGGAAAGATGTAAAAATGATGAAGAAACAGCTAGACCAAGGTTTGGCAGCTGCGCGCCGCCGTTTATTGGTTACTTCGGAAAAACCCGAGGGGGTCTAAAAAGACCCCCACCCGGGCGAAGGTTAAAGGGATTGTGGCACCTTCATAACGTGATTTTAGCTGAGATAGCCAAGTCGTAAAGGAAGTCGGAAAACCCGGTGCTCAATATATCATTTGTCTTGGAACTCGAGATTTTCGTAGAAAAAAGCTAAAACCTACTTGCAATGTACCCCTCATGTATCCTTAGCAGCAGGCCACAGTTGTCATGGCTGTTGGTGTGACGACATATGCTGGCGTCACGATGAGCATCAGCTAATCAAAGCCCTTGAAGCGTTCCGAGTATGGTAGTGGTTGCCAGATCATGACATCATTCACAGGCAGATATTTATGTCTTTCCCTAGAGGAGCATCTTAAAAATAAAAATATTGAGCTTATTGTACATTTTTCAGAGAAATCATGAGTGGTTTCATTATTTGTGGCTAAAAGTACGCCTAATTACACTAAATTCCAGGACTCGACCAAGGTGCCACATTCCCTTTAACTGGTTTAGTTCGGAAGCATGGCTCCAACGGGGCAGTGCGGAAGCATGGCTCCAACGAGTGCAGTTTGGAAACACGGCTTTAACGGGTGTAGTTCAGAAGCATGGCTCCAACGGGTGCAATTCGGAAGCACAGCTCCCAACGGCGCGGCTCTGATATACTCTTCGGGCGCTTCCTGTAGTAAACCAGAGCGCAGGGTCTAAGAAAGCGTTCAGTGTGTCACCATTGAAAATGTCAAAACCATAAATGTGTCACCAGCCCAGGCTGCCAAATGTGGCACGTTTTGTGGTCGTAGGATACCAATTGATACTCCTGGACCATTCTAGTTGTTGAAAAACACTGCGAGTTTAAATTACAGGTGACAATTCCGACGATGTTCCGTTATTGGTCTGGAGAAGACATTTCGGCTAATTCTTGTCACCTGGCCCACTTTAGGCAGTTCCCATTTAGAATGTCAAAACGGTAGGTTTTTATCCCTGCCAGGGTGGTATGGGAAGTAGGGCTGAGTGAGAAACTTGTGGAAATAAGAAAATTTGTATTTTCGTCTTATGACACATATTTTCCTATGTGAAATCCAAATTACGACGGTTTTACTCTTGCCAATTTTCGTATTTGAGCACTCCTTCCTTTGCAAAATTCGGGTTGTCTAAAATCTATCATAAATGCCAACGCTGTTTACAAATTGTGAAGAACATCAGGGACGTATGCGCTTTATAGACCAACTTATTTTCCGGAATACATTTTTTCAATGAATTTAGAAGAGACACACAACACCAGCTCACATCCAAGTTACCTTTCCCTACCCCAAGGGATGCGCCCGGTGGGAGCCAGCCAATACACTGTAGGTTGCTAGGCTGAGCACTGAACAGTTATATACTGGCTTAGCAAAACCGCCACAAATTACATCCAGGACTCGAGCCGGGCGTTGCAAGAGCACGGATTTGTCAGGTTACTCTTACGGTTGTTTGCTATGGTGACCCATGGGTCCTCTACTAGGGCTGAATAGGTGCCCTGAAGCCTCCTGGGCTGCCTGGCCTGACACATAGGTCAGCACCATGTGACGTCACGAATGAACATGTGGGTGCACGCCAGCAAGATCAATGCAACCATACCAACAGAAGAAATTGATGCACTTTATGATCAGTCTAATGTTGTCCACATCATCCAAGTTCTTGATAGTCTGCTTCATCTAGGCCTCCATCGAACACTCACGATTACGGGAGCGCGAGATGACATCATCACGCTCACCGCCCAGACTAAGCGCTCGGAGCCGCCGTCACTGCCCATGGCTCACACCGCAGAACCCAGCCTGCTGTGCTAGCAGCGGCCTCTGCAAGGGCAGAGCCACCGACCTGACGCATTACAGGGATGATCCTCACGGCCCTCCCCCAAAGCTGACAATCACTAAACATACAGTTCAAGCCTGTCAGTGCTACCCCGCAGTTAAGATCCCGTCGTTCATGTTGGTTTTGGAACCGCCCCGGCCCGTTGCTGGCGGAGTGGCGAATTGTAACATCTAGAGGTCACCGCAGTCGACCATCGACCAGAACACCGGAGTCGTCGTCGCTCCCGCTCATGGTGCGCCACCATCCATGCCTCGCTGGAGCATTGAGACATGGAATGTTACTAGGACTTGCTTCTTGGTGGTGAACTCTGGCATCTTCTCCCTGTGGTGCAGCCTTGTGCTGATGTAGCAATCCATGGTTGGGCGTCTACACACGGTAGCCACCGCCTCTTGCAACAGCTTCACAAACCTTTCTGTCGACCGGGTGTGGCACAAAAACCTTGGAGGAACAAAGGCGCATCCAGGAAGCTCTTATCAGTCGTGGAGATGGAACAGATGAAGCTGGGCTCCTGCACCTCCCGAGGCTTCCAGCTGATAAGGTTGATCAAGGCGGTGGCCGAAAGGTTCAATTTGGGAGTATCGTCGGCCTCAGGCTGTTGTTCCCATACTCAGCTCTTCCCCGCAGCTCCAGAATCTGGCTGATGGAAACTGCCAGTCCTCGGATCGGAACTGGCTAGCAGGGAGAGTAAGAGGCACTCAGGATGGGAATACCATGACCCCGTCTTCACGTAGAAGGTGCTGGTGTCCTTCACATTCTTTAGCTGAGTTTTTAGAAGCCTGAGGATGGTCAGGATATGATAGAGTGCATCTACAATGTAGTGTTTGACCTTCATTTTTAGCATCTTAAATTAGTACTCGAGACAGAACCTCAACAGGATCTCCAGCGTCCTCAGGAGCTGGCCAGTTGGACCGTGCTGCCCAGTCCACACGAAGACCAGCCTCTTCTCAGTGGTCAACCACCTGGCATGGCATAGTGAGCCGTAGTGCATCTTCTGCAGCGCAGGATAGAGGCCGCCATCCTTTACTGCTTGGACCAGCTTGTAAGAAGTAATTCTGTCTGTACTCATGGTATTATCTACCCTATCCGGTACGCAGATGTCCTCACCTCCTGACAGCTATGTCATTGACCTCTGAGAGGAAGGAGGACACCGGGCCTGGGAAGCCCATGGCTGAGCTAGTTTGGTCAACAATGGCAGCAATTAAGCGCCTTAGAGGCAGCTCATCCGTTTGGATACAGCATATGGCCCAGAAGAGCCTCCTCCCTAAAAGTTTTTTTCAGAAAAGCGTGACTGCCTTCCCTCCAGCCAGTGTGCGTGTTAGTGGAGTCACCAATGAGGATCTGAAGGGATCAGTGGACTTGTGCTGATCCAGGATGTCGTGCAGGGCTTGGACAGCCTTCAAAGCACACTTTCCACGATGGACTTAAGTCTTATACACAAAGTGCGTCAAATATCTACCACTTGGCTCATCTGACAATGCATAGTGTTCCTCAGTAATTATCCCCATCTTCAGCTTACCAAAGACATCCGGCTTTATAACTCTGGTGTGCTTCTCTCGTCTCCCATCATCAAGGAAATTGTCACGGAGACCCTGACCCCACCACCCGAGCAACTCTCACAATGAAGGGCTTGATTAAGATGCCAAAGTTTAACGTCCCTCAAAGCACAGGGACGGCGGCCCCACTCAGGTCACCCTATCACCAGTCAGTTTCCAGCCGACATACGTCAAGTAAATATTTAGCGCCGGAGCGTCTCAGGGGAACTGATCCGAAGCCTGCACATGCACTGCCAGTGCATGTTCCTGAGCAGCGGGCCGGAGCCCAACGCTCTACCAACGGAGCTACCGAGGCTGCAATATTATCCCCTGTCAACTATCACAGTTATTATCCCTGCCATTTTCCTTTGACCCTGCCATGACGCTCTTTCTCACCCTGACTTGCTGGGATCCCATGCTAGATGGACTGTATCAAGGGAAAGGTAACCAGGAAGTCGGTTGTTTTTGGGGTACATTTTTCGTGGTCCATAACCACAAAATTCCAATTTCTCGCCACAATGACCCGAAAATAAGGAAAATTGGATCATTCATGTTCAGTTTTGCAAAGGAAGGAGTGCCCAGATAAAAAATGCAGAAGGGTAAACCGACAATAGAATTCACTTTTACATCAGAAAACATGTGTCCTGGACAAAAATATTGAATTGTATTTTCTCACTGAGCCCTAATGGGAAGCTTAGTGTAATGCCGAAAGAAATTTCCAGCATCGGCTGGTTCTACATACTGTTCTTAGCAACGAAATAATTAACCGTGCTTTTGTGCTGATCACTTGCTTTTATTCGTCTTCAAATGGGCATCACATAGCTGGAAATTATACCTGAACCGCTTGAAGGACGAGTGAATGTGCTTGTGGTGTTTCATCACTTGCGGTGTTTACTGCTCAGTTGGTCGGTCTCGTCTGATGTTAATGTTTAGAAGAAGCATACGCTTGAAGCTACACCATAGGCGGCGGGACTATGGGGAGGGCACCGGAGCACCGTGCCGCCCCTAAACTGGGAAATTTCAGCACTAAACCTATGGCGCTGACTGGATAGAAATGGGTTAGAAAGTCCATGGTGCCCTTCTCCCTTAAATTCGAACCATCCGTCGCTACTGAGCTACACCAGGGTTACATTAACTGCAGGGGATTTTGAAGGCAATAACAGAGGTACAAAAAGTGAGAGCTGTCACGCCACTATCATTTAACGGCATAGTGGCATAGAACACATCCGCGCTGTTAATTTCTCCTCAAATCAAGCACTGACGAGAGGGGAGGAGCCTTAGCGTGTTGAGCGGCTATTTTCAGATCTGTTGAGAACTCGCGGAGTCCAGCCCCCTCTGGCGGACTGTCGGTGGCACAAAGCAGTAGGCTCATGAGCGGTGGGTGTGGTGGTACTCTGAGCTTGACATTATAGCTACGGCTCTGTCAATATCGCGTTTGGAGTCATGCCGGTCATGGAAGTACCACGGAAGGGTAAGAAGGAATAGGCGTCATTTTATTTGTCGTTAGTTTTTTATAAATACGATGAAGAGCATTTTACACACAATCTGGGCTCGATTTTTAGTACCATGACCAGCCCATCACATTGGTGCCCAGCCTTATGATCTTCCCCAGTGCCCTTTACCCGCGCCCCGTTGGGCCTCCGAGCCATCTTCGCCCTGGTGGGGGGTGTTTGAACACCAGCCTCGAACTCGATCCCTATGCGGCCCAGCAAAAAAACAAAACAAAACGCGAGCCCTGGTGGATAGCTCATACAAATTAATGAAGAAACTATATCAGTAAATTTTATGTGCAGGTATATATCGAGGTCATGACAGGTCAAAGAAGGTGACATTTTGAGTAGATTTTTTGGGCTCTAGCATCTGAGAGAGTTGAGTTAAAATTATTTTGTGGGCATGATTCGCTTCCTTTCATCACGGCAAATCGAATGATGCATAATATGGCCACACTAGGTCAAAACACAAAAAGACCTGACCTCAGGTCAGGTCGAGGTGACTTTTTAATCTAGCATAGTCAATATGTATATCAATTCACTTGCAATACCAATCCAAACGCAATGATGCCAAAATAAAAACTGTATCATCATGTCATGCAAAGTTATTTGAAGTCTGAAACTTGCTTAAGTAGCCCCAGATGATCTGTCAAAGGTCACAAGTCAAACATTGCAACATGAAACTGGAAAAGGGCCCAGGATACTACAATTTGGAGAATATGAAGGTATTCTCATCTGTATGTACACAAATACAGCCCAATTTCTGCTTTTCCCATGCATTTCCAATGGAGAGGTCATGGTCCGTACTTGACCTTAGGTCATCGATAGGAATAATCCCGGTATATATCCATTATGTGGTATAAGTTTCAATCCGATAGACTCACCCATTTCTTACTTTGATTTTGACGGATTTTGACGGAGTTCGCGGAATCGATTAAGATAAGGTGTGCCAAGTACGGCGGCGCTTCGCGCAGTCGTTTTTTCGTACCGCTGGAAAACCCGAGAGGGGGTGTTCAAACATCCCCACCGGGGCGAGTGTTAAGTACGGAACAACTGCAGAACACTGCGGAACAACTGCAGAAACCCAATCCAAAACCAACAAAAAGAACTTAACAAACTCATTGATGCAGCAAATCCTGAGAACGGTGGGGTCAAGTTTCAAAAGATCAGCGGTGAATATAGCCCCGGATATTCCTACGGAAATATAAAGACGCATAAGCCTGGCAACCCTATCCCTCCGATTATTTCCCAAATACCAACCCCTTCAGATGAACTTGCAAAATATTGATAAGTTTTGAAGTGCTGCGGCGAGGAGCATGATGATGAGTTGCTAAGATGTTCCCTGGCCTCTCCCCTCGAATCCGGAAATGTAAAAAACACTGAAGATTATATATTCGGGCACAGCCCTTCATCAGAATCGTGGAGTAAATATCAATAATTCTCAGTCCTAGTATAGCCAGACCTCGAATTCGAGGTCTGGCTATACTAGGACTGAGAATTATTGATATTTACTCCACGATTCTGATGAAGGGCTGTGCCTGAATATATAATCTTCAGTGTTCTTTACATTTCCGGATTCGAGGGGAGAGGCCAGGGAACATTTTAGCAACTTGCAAAATACTTGAACTCCCTACTGTCTCCGTACGTTTTAACCCTCGCCCCACCGGGGGCCATCGATGGCCCCCCTAAGGTTTTTCCGGGATAGCAGACAAACGACGAGGCGCAGCACCGCGGTTGAGGGCTCTACCTCTCACTGCATCATTTTCCCATCATCCCTGAAATTTTTTACCCCGGGTCACCCAAGGTCAGGTCACCAGACGAGGTCAACCAAGGTCACCTCACTTCACCTTTAGAGCTCTGTAAGAGCTACATTTCAAAGTCGATCGATTTGAAACTTCCTACACTTCATGACCCCTCCAGGGTCTACAAGGTGTATATCCGGGATTTTTTCGATTTCGTGCCCTGAGGTCAGGTCACGAGGCGACGTCTCCCATTGGAAAAGCATGGGGAAAAGCTATTTCATGATATAAAAGCCACAAAAATGATTGCAAATACTCAGACTGTTTAGAACAATGTTTTTGGACACCTTTTCACGGATCCCAGGGGTCATATTTGCCCTTTGACTTTTCCAAGGTCATCCAAGGTCACCAGAGGTCAAAAACAGTATTTTGACAATAACTTTTGACCTAATTGAGCTAGAGCGGTGAAACAAACACCATCGTGTTTGTCTTGTCACTGGCTTTCATTTGATATACGGCAAGGTCACTTTTTGACCTTTCGTGACCTCAGGTCATATTAGGTCACGAGGTGACCTCTGGCGGTGAAACCACTGGCGGGAGGTCTTTACGTTCCACATAGCGAAAGAAGTACTGGCGATTTGCTATCAAATTTACTTTACGAGGCCTCAGTAGCTCTAATGACATAAGAGTTATGCCCAGTTTGCTTAATCATTGCATATTTGAGTGAAAATAGCCGATCTTGACCTAATTTGACCTCTGGAGGTCAAACTATTGACCTGAGCACTAAGACATGCGAAGTAATTTCTTACTGAATTCACGCGAGCTTTCTATTGCACTTTGCAGATTTGCGCTAACGCCTATATTTTCGGAGTTAGAGGGGGGGCCATCGATGGCCCCCGGTGGGGCGAAGGTGGCGCCGGACCCCCGGTGGGGCGCGGGTTAAGACATACTCATTAAAGTGATCCGATGAATTCGTTCAGATACTGAGGCTAAAGGTAAGACAAGGTCACCTGTTTTCACTAGATGCATGTTCGCTATTTGAAAACGTACCTGTTGACACTACTATAGAGATAATCTCAAACAACGTTTATGAGCATGAATCCATTCCACAGTTAGGTACGTGTTCCTAGGAACTTCCTTAAAGGGAATGTGGCACCTTCACAACGTGATTTTAACTGAGATAGCGAAGTTGTAAAGCAGGTCGGAAAACCCGGTACTCCATATTTAATTTGTCTTGGAACTCGATATTTCCGTAGAAAGAAGGCTAAAACCTACCTGACACCAGCCCCCCTCAGCCCCCCGTCCCTGGCGGCCATTGTTGTGAGCTACTGTTGTGACGACATATGCTGACGTCACGATGAGCATCAGCCAATCGAAGCCCTTGAAGCGTTTCAAGTATGGTAGTGGTTGCCAGATCGTGACATCATCCACAGGCTGATACTTATTTCTTTTTCTAGAGGAGTATTTTTAAAAACCAAATATTGAGCTTATTGTACATTTTTCAGAGAAATCATGAGTGGTTTCATTATTTTTTACTAAAAGTATGCCTAATTACACTAAATTCCAGGATTCGACCAAGGTGCCACATTCCCTTTAAGAGAATGCTTGAGATATGCACTAA
This sequence comes from Lepas anatifera, assembly GCA_034440635.1. Classification (NCBI taxonomy): domain Eukaryota; kingdom Metazoa; phylum Arthropoda; class Thecostraca; family Lepadidae; genus Lepas; species Lepas anatifera. The sequence continues at coordinate 288,933 of JAOTON010000481.1, read as the reverse complement.
AGTCACGCCCTTTCGTTGCCCACTGGGGAACCTTTACCGACAGATTGACGGAGTCGCAATGGGCTCGACTCTTCCTCCTGGCCTTTACTACATCAGGAACTAGAACGGGTCAGACCGATCCTAGTTAACAGCAACTAACAAAAAAATTGATGAATAGATTCGTATTCAGCTCCACAAACACTTCGTGGCCACCAACTCTAAAACACCACAGACAGAGCCTAGCAAAAACATCACTTTATACTATCAGGGAACCATGTCGATGGAGCACAAGCGCGACGAAAGAGTACTGCGCAACATTGTCGGGAGAAACTGCACCCCGACAGACCCAGAACACCAAATTAAGCTCATAACCTACTACAGAAATCCTTCCAATGCCAGTCTGGTCATATCAAACAACCTTAACCCTCGCCCCACCGGGGCCATCTATGGCCCCCCTAAGGTTTTTCCAAGATAGCAGAAAAAGGACGAGGAGCAGCACTGCGGTTGAGAGCTCTATCTCTCACCCTATCAATTTCCCACCATCCCTAAAATTTTTAACCCCGGGTCACCCAAGGTCAGGTCACCAGGCGAGGTCAACCAAGGTCACCTCACTTCCATTTTTGAACTCTATAAGAGCTACATTTCGAAGTCGATCGATTTGAAAGTTCCTACACTTCATGACCCTTCCAGGGTCTACAAGGTGTTCCGGGATTTTTGATTTCGTGAACTGAGGTCAGGTCACGAGGTGACCTCTCCCATTGAAAAAGCATGGGGAAAAGCTGTCTTATGATCTAAAAGTCACAAAAACGATTGCAAATGCTCGAATTGCTCAGAAAACCTTCTTAGACACCATTTCACGGATTTCAGGTGCCATATTTGTCCTTTGACCTCTCCGAGGTTATCCAAGGTCACCAGGAGGTCAAAAACAGTATTTTGACAATAACTTTTGACCTAATAAAGCTAGAGCGCTGAATCAAACATCATCGTGTATGTATTGTCACTGGCGTTCGTATAATATACGCCAAGGTCACTTTCTGACCTTTCGTGACCTCAGGTCATATTGGGTCACGAGGTGACCTCTGCAGGTCAAACCACCAGCGGGAGGTCAATACGTTCCACATAGCGGAAAAAGGCCTGACATTTTCCTATCCAATGTACTTTACCAGATCTCAATAGCTCTAATGGCATAAGAGTTTGCTTAAGTTTGCTTAAGCACTGCATATTTGAGTGATTATAGCCGATCTTGACCTAACTTGACCTCTGGAGGTCAAACCATTGACCTGAGCGCTGAAACATGTGAAGTAGTTTCTTACTGAATTCACGCGAGCTTTCTAATGCACTTTGCAAATTTGCGCTAACCCACATATTTTTGGGAGTTAGAGGGGGCCATCGATGGGCCCCCGTGGGGCGAAGGTGGCGCCGGACCCCCGGTGGGGCGCAGGTTAATAAGAACACCACCTCCTTGAAGGAAACTAATGTCGTATACGAGTTCCGTTGTCCCATCGGCGACTGCGCGCGCCGAACTAACTCCACCTGTATTGGCCACACAACCACAACCCTTTCCCGCCGCATTACGATGCACATTCAAACAGGCGTCCCCTGGCAAATATGTGTCTACCCATGGAAAACCCTCACCCGAGCTATGATGGCCGATAACACTATCATCATAGCCAGGTGCACCAACAAGAAAGAATTGTCCGTACTCGAAGCTGTCCTAATAAGAGACAGGGACCCAGCAATGAATCGTCAAATGAACATGCGAGGCACGCTGTCACTCTATGACAGGCGCCTCTCCACCACGGTTCATTGTAGTTGAAGTACATAGAACCGGTACAGGTGTAACCGAATTTGACCTATATGGCCTCGTTTTACCTTGAATATATTGACCTAGGTCTATGAAAATCGGGTTTAAGGTAGAATACCCTAGCCTCCAGAAACAACTAAACGTTAATTTTCCTAGGACCGAGGTTAATAAGAACACCACCTCCTTGGGTTTTGCACTGTCAATTTCACTGATGCCAAGAAGGCTTGCACAAAGACGACACACAGACATACTGGATCTCAAAATTGGGATCTGATACGGAATTTTTGCTGCCAGATTCGTGTTCAGCGCCACAAATTTCCCTAGAAACGGACTATTTTATATTGTATCCACGACAAAAGCTAAATTTTGTTGACCAATGAATTATTTGGCCGCTTCTCTCCAGACAGCAGCACCCCAGTCACACAATTTTTTTCGCTATTTTGGGGTAAATTTTGAAACACGCACCTACTAAAAAAGTGAAAGACTAGGTCAGGATGGCACGCCTCGGAGTACAAAAAAATGTACACAGTGGTATATGCCCCTTCAGGCTTCGCATTCCTAACTGAATTTCCAGATCGGTCACTGTGCGATAATGAAGAGCTTATCAGCACAGACATACCTATGGTGACTTCTGTGAAAAATAAAGTTGTTACGACTGGCGACGGTGGAAATGCAAATATTGTAGCCCCTGAGAACTTTATCTTATCTCCACACAGACGTGTCGCCGTATGCTGGCTTTATCTCGGACCACTCTTGGTCGCCTGAATACTGAATTGATACTGAAAGAAGCGTATTTGCAGGATGATGGGTCTTTAAAAATACCAGTTGGTGTGATCGAGAGACATTCTGATCCGGCAGGATCGCGGATGTTGCCAACCTGTTGCTGAGTCTGGCTATGTTCCAATTGGTGCACCATGATCCCAGGCTGGCCGCGGCCCAAACCACACCTGCGTAGAGCTAGGCCTGCCGACAAAGAGGTGTAGAGTCAGACTACGCCAGCGCATTTTGAAATTTGTCTTATGCGCGCACTTACGTAAGAGTGCGGGTTCTGTGGTTCAATATTGGCTGATAAATTTGTTGATGTCCATTTTTCAACTGAATGCTGAAGTGGGTACTTTATCACATCGAATTTTCCGATTACTGTGCAACCAATTGTTTTCATTTGTTTTCAATTCAATTGAACAATTGTTTTCATTGTTGGTGCAAGCTCTACACGAGTCGGAATAGGGAGGAGACAGGGGGCTTGGTCCCTAGTTTTCATAATAAAATTTCCCGATTTAGGCAGAATTAGGAATATATAGGAAACAAATTGTAACCAGCAGATTTGTAAGGCAACAGTGAGCCCAGTCAGATGACTTTATATCAATCAATGGCTTTTTATTAGGCGTTCTGTGCATAGCACCTTTGCCCGCCTCTAAAGGAGTGTGTGGGAGAATTTTAGAATTTTGTGTGAGGGCAAGCTACGTTAGTCTGTTAAAGCAATGGGAGTTATTTCAAGTAATGGGTTGCAAGATGTTTTAGCTTGCAAATGGACGGTCGTGGCAATGGGATAGCCATGCCAAGGGAGGTCTTTTAATAAGTTTAGACCCGCAGAGTGCGAAGGTTATTTCTGTGGTTGAAGACCTTAAATTTAGAATTTGAAATTTAGAATTTGGAATTTAGAATTTGGAATTTAGAATTTAGAATTTTGTGTGTCAGCTATTGATGTCCGCTTGTATACGTTACTCGAATACCTCCGTTAACTCAATAATTTCGTATTTTAGAAAGTGCGCTAAACACCTGGCCAGGGTGCCGCGAATTTACCCTGCAACCCGGAGGTGAAGTTGCAGCTCCCCTCTCCGGCTGGGCAGCCGCCGCGCAGAGAAAGAAGTGTGAGAGGATAGTTAGATTGTTAGTAAGAGTATAGGTGTGGTTAGTATAGACCCGCAGTGAAAGGTATCACTGCGGTGAAGAAATCTAACCTATCTAACCTAACCTGATTTCAAAGTTAGCCTAACATAACCTGTCCTTAGCCTACAATGAACCATTTAAAGGTTACAAAACTATTGCTTAAATTTCGCAGTGGATCATCTATGATTAGAAAATAGGCAAGTCCTACTTTGGGGGTGCACCATGCACCCTCATCATATATACTGGGAGGGGTGATTTATAGAAACTTCTCTAGCCCAGAGTCCTTTAGAAATGTAAAGACTTTTTCGAGTAGCTCAGGATGGTCGTTTCCGAGCAGAGTTTTTAGGTCTACAGGGATGTTTTGGATTCGGCAGTAATCTAGCATGGGTTGCCGATGGGTATTGTGTTGGGGACAATCGATGAGAATGTGATGGGGATTCTCCATTGCGTCGCAGGTACCACAGGTACCCGCGTTCCAATAGGCATTTAATTTTGTGTGTCCATTTCTGAGTCTGGTTAGAATAACCTCGCGCCGGCGACTCTTTTGGTTTGAACTGGGCCAGTAGCCGATGTTAGGCTTGATATAGAATAGGTGGGCGCTGTGGTTTGTAGTCCAGTTATTTTGAGTTTGCTTCCGGATGGTGTCCTGGAGGAGAGCTTTGCTATCGTCTCCAGACCACGTTAAGGGTGCAATCTCTCTAAGTTCTAGGGACTTTTTTGCCTGCTCATCGGCCTTCTCATTTCCTTGAATTTTGCAGTGGCCCGGGATCCAAAGAAAAGAGACATCAGGGGTATCATCGATACCTTTCTGAATATCTGCTATAACGTGGTGGCTGGGGTTGACTACGTTACTGACGGCCTGCAGGACAGATTTAGAGTCTGAACAGATGACGGCTGAGTTGATATTTTGGGTTCTGATTATGGCTAATGCATTTAGGATGGCAACAGCCTCGGCGGTGAAGATGGAGCAGTTGTCCGGAAGTCTTTTCTGAAGGCAAATGTTTTGCCCCCAGATGCCGAGGCCTACTTTTTCACCTATTTTGGAGCCGTCTGTAAATATAAAGGTCTTGTCCGCGTTACAAGATCGGAACTCTAGGAATTTTTGGGAGACTTCTTCCTCTGAGAAGTCCGTTTTACGGGAAGTGAAAAGAAATTCCACTTTGTGCTCTTTTCGAGTCCAGAAGCGGGAGAGTGGGGGTTTGCCTATTGTCGCTGGCAGTGCAAGATTTAGGCTTTCCAGGGTTTTCGCTACTCTGTGCTTAAATGGGGGCCACTTCTGTAGAGTGGCTTTATTTGCTCGTCTGGGATGGGCAAAACATTGTTTTGCCGGGTGATTTTCGGTGGATTGAACCTTGATGTAGTAAGAAATAAGCTGGGCGTCGCGTCTTGTCTGTAGTGGGCACAGCCCGCTATCAGTTAGCAGGCTGGTGATGGGGGATTCTGCGAGCGCGCCTGTGGCTGCCCGGATACTGGCGTTTTGGACTCGCTCTAGCTTTAATTTATTGGTCTTGTTCGTCGAGTCAAAAACGAACGAATTATATTCGAGAATGGACCGAATCAGGGACTTGTAGAGCATAAGCAGGGTCTTTCGATCCCCGCCATACTCTGTGCCGCCGAGCATGCGGAGAATGTTGACTCGCTTTTGACAGCTAGAGACGACTTTGGTGATGTGCTCATTGAAACTCAATCGGGAATCTAGGGTGACGCTCAAGAATTTGAAGCTATTGGTGCATTCAATAGGTTTACCCGAGATTTGGAGCCGTGGAGGGTCGTGTCTGGAATGCGCTCTGGCAAAGACAACGACTGATGATTTTTCCGCCGAGAGAGATAGACCCATTAAACTACACCAATTATTGATGTCGTTTAGGCTATCCTGCAACTGCGTAGTTGCGTGTTGGAACAAACTTTCAGGTCAAGAGATGACTTTATATTTTTAGAGGACAAATTTATCCTCACTAATAGTTTGAAGATTCACTGCTCGCCACTTTTTCCAGTGGTCACACTTATGGTAAGCTTGGCTTTGCTTTGAGAATGATGTCATACAGATGTCTTTAAGGAGCTTGGGGGCCAAAAAGTGTTCAGTGTGTCAACATTGAAAATATCAAACCATACATGTGTCACCAGCCCAGGCTACAAAATGTGGCACGTTTTGCGTTATTATGATACCAACAGATACTCCTGGACCATCCTAGTCGTTGAAAAACATAGCGAGTTCAAATCACATGTGTCAATTTCGACAATTTGCGCCGATATTGATCTGGAGGAAACATGTTGGCTATTTTTGTCTCCTTGCCGACCTTGGGCTGTCACCATTTTAAATGCCAAATGGTAGGGTTTTCGACCCCTGTAGGAGCTTGTCTCAAAGACCCCGACCCCACCATTTGAGTGAGGAATTCCTGCAATGACGTGCCCATTCTAAGACTGACGTTGGACGCCCCAAACTGCATCGCTTCACCCTACTCTGGTCATGCCGCTTACAAGCCGACCAACGTAGGCTAAATATTGAAAACTGGAGCATGTCTGGGGAATCGATCCCAAGCATTCTCCCCCGGGTGCGCTGCTACTATTCCCGATGAGCTGACCGGAGCCCAACGCTCAACGTTACGAAGGGAGCAACCGAGGTGGCACCTTCTGATGTTTTGCCACAGCTGGTTTTATTTTTAAGCTTCATGCATCTCTTCCAGTGGCGGATAAAAGGCGAGGGCTAGGGAGGGGCTCAAGCCCCCTGAAATGCCAGACTGATTATTGTTAATGCATAGCCAGAAGCTGTTCAGATCCAATGGCGAAGGAGGCCCGAGTCCCCTAGCCTGAAAATGAAATCCTGTATCCGCCGCTGGTTTAATCTATCCCTTTGCAACACGCATAGCCTAGTCATCATGCATTTCGTTTACCTCCGCCGTATACCTCCGAGCTGGACTTGAAGGTATACTGTACCGCCGTGCAACTCCTGCGCAGTTCCATGCAAGCTGTGCCGCAAAGCACAGACTATGTATAGACTGTGCCGCAGTCCACGTGCCATTCAGCGGGCGTGAACGTCACGCCGTGGCTTAGCTCTTAGATATCAAAAACGTGTGCGCTCGGTCCCATGAAATTTCTATTAGTTTTTTCTCAATTTTTTTTTTACAAATTTCACTCAATGTAGAAGAGATGGGAGCAATAGATCAGACCACTCGTAGGCAGAAGTGAGAATTAGCGTCTCCATCAGTGAAAACAATCTGCTGAGCAGAAGATTGCTGCTGCCAGCTCAGGGAAAACGTTTTCCTTGTAAAACCAAAAGCTTATCGGATTTGGGCTCGTTGCTGCCTTCCATACAGGCTGGTTACAATATTTCCCGGTTTATTTCCAATGTGACTGGAATCGGGGCATTTTGCATTAACCTTCGTCCGGGTGGGGATCTTTTTACCCCCTCATGTTTTTGCTATTCCTTAATTATTTTTACGTCTTTCCAAAAAATTTTAGCTCAAGGTCATATCAGGTCAGGTGACCAGGCCAGGTGTAGTGACCTTACCTAAAATAAATTCTTAGGACTGCATAACTAAAATTAGGATCAATAGATCAAGTTGAAACTCATTCCACAAATGCTCCGGGATTTTCGATATTGGTGATCTAAGGTCATGTATAGAGCATGACCCCCTATTCCATTTTTTTAAAATAAATTTTGTTCAAGTTGTTCCTAGTAAGGCTGCTGGAGTCGGAGTCTCACTAAAGTCATCAAGGGACTTGTCATGGAGACCCCGACCCCACCACCCGAACGAGCAACTCCCTCAATGGAGGGTTAATTTAGAAGCCAAAGTTTAACGTCCCACAAAGCACAGGGACAGCCGCCCCGCTCAGGTCACCCTCTCACCAGTCAGTTGCCAGCCGACCTGTACGTCGGGTAAACTATTGAGCGCCGGAGCGTCTCAGGGGAACCGATCCCAAGCCTGGACATGCACTGCCACTGCATGCTTCTGAGCAGCGGGCCAGAGCCCAACGCTCTACCAACTGAGCTACCGGGGCGGCAAATGCATGGGGAAATCACGAAATGAGCGTTTCTCATTAAGCGTGGATGAAATCAACTTGAAATATCAGTTAGGATTTGCTCTTAGCCCATTTCTGAAGTTAATACAAAAAATTCCTATGGCCTTTGAAAGGTCACCTAAGGAAATTTTTTTTGATTTCTTACTCTATAAATTTTGAATAAACAAAGAAAAAAGTTTCATTTTCTCACTGAAGTGTTTGTATGGTCACTGCAAGTCAAATAATATGCGTCATGACTATACCAGGTCAAGTTTGGTCAAATTGTTGACCTGGGTCAGGTACAATTTTGAATTGGACCTGGCATAGCAATAGTTTATATATAATTCGATTCGTATTGACGCCAGAATTGCAATGGTGCATCAACTATGACTGTATCTTACTTGGTTTGGGAGTTATCAACGAAAAAGAAACGCCCTTATGCATGGGTGACTATGGACATTTCCAAGAACATTCTCAATGTTCAGTGACCTGCAGCTCCCTAGGCTTTGACCTGATTCGAAAATCATTGCCACTATAATGAAAGAGCAACTCAAGAGCTTTCGAATGGTGTTCAAAAATGTTTCTAGCTATCTTAGTTTCTGATATAAACGAGGTTTTCTTAGTATACCTCATACTAACATGACCTATTTTGACCTCTGGTGACCTTGATATTGACCCGACGAGAAAAATGACCAAAGCATTTTCGATATCATTTTTGAAGAGCCTTTGATTGCTCTTTTGCGCTTTTTTACAAATTTTGACCTATTTTGACCTCTGGTGACCTTGATATTGACCCGACGAGAAAAATGACCAAAGCATTTTCGATATCATTTTTGAAGAGCCTTTGATTGCTCTTTTGCCCTTTTTCTAGCCCTCTTAGTTTTTGAGATCGTGTGGGGTCTTTTTTATCCACACCAGGGCGAAGGTGGCTCGTACCCGTCATCGGGGCAAGGGTTAAAAGTAGGGTGTATGTCCCCTTCCACCCACCCAGGTTTTCCGATGCGCGTATGTTATTGTATATATGAGAGTGTACGCACTGCCCTGTCTGGTTCATTAGCTTGCATATGAACATGTCTCGATGTTTAGGTGACCGCTCGTGAGCCCAGAACTTATCAGTGGCAGATCCAGAGGGGGAAGGGCGGGGGGCTAGGGTGCTCAAGCCCCTCGAAATGTCCGAGCCCCTATAGTTGATAAAATAGGCGAGGGACTGTCTATGTATATTTAAATACAGCAAAAGCTGGTCTGTTTATCACCAGCCCCGGTGGACCTCCGAACCACCTTTGCCCTGGTGGGGGGGTGTTCAAATACTCCTCTCGTACTCGGCTCCTGTGCGGGATAGCGAAAAAACGCCGATGCTGGTGGATAGCCCATAAAAATTCATGAAGAAACTATATCAGTCACTTTTTGGCTCAGGTCAATATTGAGGTCATGACAGGTAAAAAAGTTGAATGTTAAAGTAGAGTTTTTGGGCTCTAGCGTTTGACAGAGTTGAGTTAGTATAATGTTTAGGCACAATTTGCTCCCTCTCATCACGGCGAATCGAATGATGCATAACATTACTATACTAGGTCAAAACACAAAAATGACCTGACTTGTGGTCAGGTCAAGGCTGGTCTAGGTTATCAAGTCACCTAGCATAGTCAATATGCACAGCAACCAACTCGCAATTACAATATAAAGGTAATGGTATCAAAATAAAAGGTTTATCGTCATTTCCTGCAAAGTTATTGACCCAAGTCTAAAAACCTGCTTGTAGCCCATATGACCTCTCAGAGGTCACAGGTAGAAAAATGCAACATAAACCTGGAAACTGGCCCAGATTACTACGATTTCGAGAATATGAAGGTATTCTGTTCTGTATCGAAACAAATGCAGCCTAATTCCTGTTTTCCCCATGCGTTTCCAACGGAGAGGTCATGATCTGTATCTGACCCTAGGTCATGGATATGAAAAATCCCTAAATATATGTTGTAGTACTTGGTGGGCTCTGCCGTTTGACAGAGATGGATTATAATAATTTCTGGGCACAATTCACTTCCTCTCGTTACGGCGAATCGAATGATGTATAATATGACTATACTGGGTAAAAATACAAAAATGACCTGACTTGAGGTCAAGTCAAGGTTGGTCAAGGTTTTCAAGGTTGTCAAGTTATCTAGCGTAGTCAATATGCACAGAAACTAACTTGTAATTACAATATAAACGTAATGGTATTAAAATAAAAGCTTTATTGTCATTTCCTGAAAATTTATTCACTTAAGTCAGAAAACCTGCTTAAGTAGCCCATATGGTCTCTCATAGGTCACAGGTCAAAAATTGCAACAAACCTAAACCTGAAAGGCGGCCCGCTCAGGTTACTAAGATTTCGAGAATATGAAGGTATTAGATCCATACACCTATATTTCGGAATACACACGGGTTAAAACAAAAAAACGAAGACATGATGAGGCAAAAAAGATAAAAGCGTCCATGATGTATAAGAAAGAAACGCGATATCAATGCCACACGGTCCAGAGGGCTAGGGGCCGCGTACAGGCGCCGGCGGGCCAGCGCGAAGCGAGCGGCAGACGATACCCCGACCAAACGCAGCACAGTATCCAAAAAAGGTGACCGCGGGACAGCGTCAGTGCACCGGGAATCCACGATGAGGCCAGGCGCAAACACAATACAGTGCACGATGTAGTGTAGAAAAAAATAAAATGTTAGAAAGAATAAAAAATTAAATAACGTAAAATAAAGTCAATTTTCCACAGATCGTATACACGCTACACAGCAGAAACACCTAGCTGTCGAGAAAGAATGCGCACCAGTTATTCAAGTACATCTCCTCTGCCCAAGGAGATCCGCCAGCCGGACATGGTCCCCGAAGCCACTGCAGGCTCATGGAGGACAGCCATCACCCAAGTGACACCACAGACGCCACCCGCACAGACACAGGGCAACTCTAGAACTATTCTGTTCTATATCGAAACAAATGCAGCCCAATTCCTGTTTTCCCCATGCTTTTCCAATGGAGAGGTCATGATCTGCATCTGACCCCAGGCCATGGATGTGAAAAATTCCTAAATATATGTTGTAGTGCTCGGTATGCTCATTATGTGGTATAAGTTTGAATTCGATAGATTCGCCCTTTTCTTACTTATGGCACCTTAAACATTTTTGGAGTTGAGGTCACCTGGCCTGCACTGGTGACCTGACCTGAAATGATCCAATCTTAAAATTTTGGGAAAAGTTTCGAAATTGATTAAGAATAATGTGTGCCTAGTACGGTGGCGCTTTGCATCACCGTTTTTTCGCGCCACTGGAAAAACCCGAGGGGTTGTTCATACACCCCTGACCGGGGCGAGGGTTATCATACCGGACCAAAAAGTAAATATTAAAGTTCGGCAGTTAATTTGTGACAAGGCGCTTGCTATGGAGAATGGAATAGACATAAGAGAGGGTGTCTGCAAAATAGTATATAAAGAATAGCGTGCAATGACTTGGGCAAAATTATAAACACAATTTAACCGCGGGGCATCAGCTAAACAATGAACGGCTGCAGGATTCATAGTACATAAGTATACATTTTCAAACGTATCTATGATCGTCATTTCTTCGATGTCCTGCGTGTTAGATACTTCCATGATGTAAATACTGTGACCAGAGCGTATTAAAGGGAGATACGCGAAAATTACTATTGTGGTTTCTTGCTATTTGAAAAATCCTGGTTACGAAACTGTCAATTATTTTATATCGTCGGCAAAATTTTGGGAGGCCACTCACTTATTATCGAAATAGGTTAACAGTTCCGATAAAATGCTGAAACCTTCACCCATCACTTACTTTTCGAAAACTATTTAAAGTTTAAAAGTAATGTTTTTTGTGTAATAAAAATATATGTTCTCCTCTATTTGTATTTGAATTAATTCTGCAAGGCCTTTCAAAACTACAAAATGAATAAGCTTGCCCTAGAAACGGAAAAAAACATAATTACTCAAGTCTTCAGCCGTTCCGTACCTCGGGTCTTGAGTCGTTTTCTGCTTCAGCCCCAGGATGAAGAAACTTTTGCGTCAGATAGCTCACGTGACCCCGGTATGAGAACCCCTAGGCTTCTGATTGGTTAATTGTGATTTCTTTTAAGCCCTATATTTCTGTTTCAAAAGAGTTTTGGAATGTTTTTTCTTAAGTAACTTTTTTCTGTAGTAGTCCAAAGTTTTACATCACTGTTTAGGATAGATATGACCTAATTCTTAGAGAAATTGATAGCCTTAGCCGTGGGTACGTTATATAAATCGAAAAGAGGTGTACCGGTTAAGTCGTCTAGAAATGTTGACGTTGAGAGCAATTTTAAGGCAATTGCAGGCCGAATTCGCAAAAATGAGGATAGGACTTCTGAAACAACTTTTTGTGACCTTTTGATCTAGCCAACAAATTTTTTTTCGCGTATCTCCCTTCAAGTGTGACGGGGTGATCCGTAAGATCGATGGAGTGACCACATGCTCCCCAATCATCGGTGTCTTCTGGCCTTGCAAGGCATAGGCAGATCAAGGATTTCCGATGCGGCCACATGGTCGAAGGGGGTGCTGTCCGAACCAGAGAGGTGAAAGTACCCAAATTTCCCCTGTATCCGCCTATGTTGCAAGGTCATTCCTATGAAAAACTTGTACTGTTGTATCTATTGAATACAGTGAAGAGTGAGGAATGCCCATTGCCCAAAGCTTCCAATTGGCAATATCATTCATGTTACCTTTGTGTTTGAATAAAAACGAACGCTATCGCATTTACCCTCAGAGACCTTAAGCTACCCCAGAGTCTTTGTGAGCCGCACACACTTTCAACCTGTCTCAACTATTGGTCATAAACGGTTCTAAGTCGCTGATATTATGGTTGGAACACCTGGAATGAGTATTGGTATTGCGTCGGTAACTCCAGAGAGAAGCATTACACAAAATCATGTCAGCACTAGTAGTGGAGATGGGTTGATTTTTGGAGCGGGAAAGCAGTCAGAGGGGTGGCATTTAAGGTTGAGCTACCACAAAATGTTTGAGGCATATAAAGCTAGTAGGGAGGAGTGTATGGAGCCAGCTAGCAGCCTGGGGCAGCATGTGGAACAAGGCAGAAGTTACACGGAACCTTCTTTGTCCTCTGGTAACTTCAATATTGAGCTAATCTGAAAAATGTTCCTATAGACTCGTGTATTTATTGTTAAAACCATCGAATGCCAACCAAATTTTTGGGCCCGCAGTGTTAGGAAATGGGACTGCCAGGAAGAGATATGCCCCCCAGCAAGGCCCGTCCCACCAGAAACCCGCCCGTTTCGGAAGCTCGCCCTCCACAGATCAAAATCTTCGTATGGAGCTTTATTTAACACGCACATTGACGGGGGCGGGTACCCGCCACCCCCTCGGGTTTTTCGGAGACAGTAGAAAAACGGCGGCGCGTAGCGCCGCTGTACTTGGTATACCCTTTCCCTCATCATTTTTACAACTTTTGTGAAAATTTTAAGGTTAGGTCATCTCAGGTCAGGTCACCAGTACAGGTCAAGTGACCCGACCTCAAAAAAAGTTTAAGATAGCATAAGTCGGAGCAGGGTGAACTTATCCGATTGAAACTCATATCACATAATGGCCCTACCGAGTTATCTAACATATGTTCCGGTATTTTTTATATCGATGACCTAAGGTCAGGTACGAGGCATGACCTCTCCACTGGAAATACATAGGAAAAATGTTTTTTACGGAATAACTAAGTAACGGATGGTGATAGAGCATTTATTTTAGCTGCATTAGACTCACCTGGGCTTTGCGGTTCTAATGATATGCATTTTATATAATTTGGCCCTGACCTGACCTCAGGTCAGGTCAAATCCTTGATTTGAGCTAGCAAGGTCAAATTATATATCATTCGATTCGGCTTGCTAAAAGGATTCATACAGTTTAAATCGTTTTGCTCTATCTTTACTTGTTCAGATGTAATGCCCGAAAAACTGAATTTTACATGTTATTTCTATGACGGGTATGTTTTGACCTCTCGTGACCTTAAATGTGATCTGACAAAAAAATGGTTCAAATGTTTTCGATGGAGAAGTGGATGGGCAGCCCAACGCCGTTTACCGTTTTTCGCTACCTAGCGTGGTTCTCGAGATCTTAGGGGGCGGGTACCCGCCCCCGTCAATGCGAAGGTGGCCCAGACCCCCGTCAATGCGCGTGTTAAAAACAATACTGCCCATACTTAGGCAATTTGAGGAGACCAGGGCGAATCGAACATAATTTGTGTTGCAACATATCTCAGTGATGGGCCCAGGTACCGGTTTTATTTTTTTATTGCGTGAAAACCTATTCCTTGACTTCAGTTAGTGTTTGCATTAATTGATTGCTTAATAACTCATGTAAAAGTCAGATGACTCAATTCAACCCATGGTGGGGCAAGTTGAGCCGGTCTGTGACATTGTGTTTTCAGAGTAGTATTTTCAGAACCATCGTGCATCATAGAAGGCGATAAAAGGAACAGAAAAAATATGATATGAATTTAAGCCCGAAGTTCTAGCTGTTTGGCCTCCGAAATAATGAAAGCTCAAAATCAGCTCAGGGACGCCTTTATTGTATTTATTTATCTATTCATATATATGATAAGCAGGCTGTGTCCACTGATCGGTGAAGTCTAGCAGCTGAAACACATGGTTATTTACAATGAGCAAGCATAATCCAGTAAGAATGCAAACATCGGAGCTCTTATTGTTTTCTCATTGTTTATCACTACCGCTCCATCCTTGATATGTTTTCATGCTGAAACAGGCAGCATGCCTCTGCAGTTTTGGGTAAAGAAGGAAAACTCAGCATAAGAAAATAAGTGACGAATGTTTACACGTTCAAATTGGCGCGTAGTCTTGGGTGTGTACAGTACAGCCACATGGTGTTTGTATAGAGTGTCACGAGTACAGCATGGGTCATCGCGCTCAAATACATTTGTTGCTCAATTTACGCTACGAGTTCTCATTACCACTTCTAAGCCGGATGCCACAAGCAATGAACGTTCAGTTCTCATGGTTTCTGTCCCAAATAAGACACAAACTTCCTCGATTGTTTCACTCGGAAGAGTAAGGTAGTAATGGAGGTGATTATGGAGCTATTGCAAAATAATTTACTAAAATAGAGTTTTATTGTGGTAAAAAAACGTTTTTCATGTGTTTCAAAATCACTAAAACTCTGAAAACACAGCAGCCCTTGGTGAAATAAAGACATTTCAATGTGCACTGGCAGTTGTAATTACAGCTACACATCAGCAAACGGAAGGATTATCGCCAGTGTGTCAATTCAGCCTTGGCTGCAACTATAGCCCTGGTTCCCCCAACAAACTTTATAAAATGTACAACCAATAATGACAACTTGAACATTTGAAACCACGTACAAGAAGTGGAAGATTAGATTCATGCAAAGACCTCGGGCTAGTAAATAAGGCGTGAAAAGACCAATTTATTAGTCCTCCAGAAACAGCTAAGTCCACTATGAGCAGGCATCAGTCAAATCCTGCGAAAAGAGGGTTTGAATCAAAATGCACAATCTCTGACCAAAATGGATATAAATCCAATCCAATCCGTAATCCTCCTTTGTGAAAAGATGTTAAATCCAATCTACAGCCCTCCGTATAGGTATGCGGATATTTTGAATTTCTGTATTTGAAGTACCTATCCTAAAACTGATGAAGGGTGGATCTTCTGCACTGCGCTCTGTACGCGGACGGGGCTGTGAAAATTTTTACCACATGGCCCACATTTTGCCCACATGGGGCCCATAGGCGGATCCAGGATTGCCGATCGGAGGGGGCACCTTCTCGGGGGGCGCCGTCCGGACCAGGGGGGCGCCACTTATGACCGGCAAAACCTATCAGGTAGGCGCCAAATCCTATCGGTGGGCGCCGACTTTCGTATCCTGGGGGGGAGGGGGTGGGAAGCGACATTTCAGGGGGGCGCCATCGACCTTTCAGGGGGCGCCGAGGGTCGATCGGGGGGAACGTGCCCCCCTTGCCCCCCTGGATCCGCCTATGATGGGGCCTCATCGGTCAGTCAGGACTTCATGAGATATGGTTGTCTCTAGGCACCAGCGCTGGTACCATTACGGGCACTTTACATCCATTAGCCTGATGCTAATGTTAGTGTTCTTATCAACAAAAGCGTGTCAAACAGTTTCTATTCAGAGCAACGGCTGCATCTTGATTGTTTGTGTGATTGGTAGGCCTATTAGACTCTTAACACCCGCCCCGGTGGGCCTCCGAACCACCTTTGCCCTAGTGGAGGGTGTTCAAACATCCCCTGCGATCTCGACTCCTATGCGAGACGACGCAAAAACGCGAACATTGGTGGATAGCTGATAACAATTGATAAAGAAACTACACCAGTCACTTTTTGGCCCAGGTCAATATTGAGGTCATGACAGGTCAAGTAAAGTGATAGGTAAGAGAAGAGTTTCTGGGCTCTAGCGTCTAACAGAGTTTTGTCAGAATCAATTTTTAGGCATAATTTGCTTCCTCTCCTTGCGGCAAATCGTATGATGTATAACATGACCATACTAGGTAAAAAACTAGAATGACCTGACCTAAGGTCAGGTCAAGGTCACCATCGGGACTAGCATAGCCACTATGCACATCAATCGACTTGCAATAAGAATCCAAACGTAATGGTATCAAAATAAACTGGAAAGAGGCCTGGGATCCTACAATTTGGAGAATATGAAGGTATTCTAAGCCGTCTCTATGGAAATAGAGCTATTTTTGCCCACTTCCCGTTCTCCCCATGCATTTGCAATGTAGAGGTCATGGTCTGCATCTGACCCCAGGTCATCGATATGAAAAATCCCGGAAAAAATTTTGCAGTACTCGGTGGGCCCATCACGTGTGATATAATTTTTAATTGGATAGATCCAGCCTCTTCGTACCTATGCTATCTTTTTTAGATTACGTCATTTGACGTGCACTGATGACCTGACCTAAGATGACTTAACCCTAAAACTCGCTAAAAGTTGCAAAATTGATCAAGGATAAAGTAGGCCAAGTACGGCGGCCCTAAGTACCGCCATTTTTATGCCGCCGGAGAAACCCAAGGAGGGGGTGGATGGTTTTCAAACACTCCTCACCGGGGCGAGGGTTAACTGAACAGATTTTAAACCATAGCATGCCTCACTGCGACTCACGCCGTTCACAGTGGTTCTTGGCGATATATTTGATGTCCAACTCGAGGCTAGTTATCATCAGATGACCTGTGCCGGATTTTGTACCTATCTATTTTTATTTTCTATTTTACTAGGGTCACTGCCGACGGGCACACTTACCCAATTACCGGAAGCATTAGCGTGATTCTCTCCACCTGGTCAGATCGGACATAGAAGGCGGTTTCTCGCTCACCAAAGGGAATGAACCCCCGTTATGATCTGCACTGGTGACGTCTGACCCACGTCTGACCCACGTCTGATCTGTAAACGGGTAATAAAGCCACTAGGCCACCCGGCCCTGATACCAGTTGTATTATATACCCGTTGATACCAATGGTATTTACCTATGTTCAAGACTCTGAAGAGCGACTGGGTGCGAATATATGCCTACTCTTTGTTTATTTACTTACTAGACGTGATGAGCTCTTTCCATAACCATATGCTGTGCGGACATTTCTTACATCGAGTCAAACAATTAAACGGTGTGAAATGAAGAATAAGAGCCTTCAAGTTCAGCACTCGCACAAGTTCAGCCAATAATTCACTTAATCTCTAAGGACCGAGACCGTCTTTAGCGCCCAATTTCGATCAGAACTGTGCAGTAGAGTGCGTGAGGTTCACAGAGCACTCGTACCAAGTTTTGATTGTACTCTTGGAGGGGGAATAGACTGTTTACAGGACAGCCGGGAGGAATAAAAACTATTCATGCCATACTTCCAACCCCATATTATATGAGATGCCAGGACATAAGCATGCGCAGGTTTTGTAATTAAGAATGTTTCACATATGTGCAAGCGTATTTTATTATACTAGGTGCGGTGAACGTGGCAAGTATTTTGGGTATGGATTTGGTTCCAAGACCATATAAGCGGAAATTTATGCCCAGAATTAGACATATCAGAGATGAAATCATCAAAAATCCCGCCCCCTGGGTTTGGTATGGGCCGATTAAGGTTGGCAAAATGAAAAGTATCAATAGCTCGGGAGCATATGGACATGCGTTTTAGACATTGACAATATGCATCATACTCCACTATTCTGCTCTCCTACATCTGCCTCTGATGATTTTTTGCATATACCGTTTTATCTCAATGTTAGAGATGTCGCTCAGTATCTAAAATTTGATGATCTATGCAACAAAACCTGGTAGAATGTATATATTTCACCATATAGTTAGTTCTGACCCTAGCACGACATTTGAATTCGGAATTTTTACATATCTAAGAGATACGACAATTTTGCCTCAATTGGCTGTCAAGAAGCATAGGTTTTTGTAAAAATAAAGCCTCAAGACCATGGCTGATTCAGACTATAGAAACAAAAATTATATGTATATTTTGTACCCTCTCAACAAATTTCCATATTTTGATTTTGTTCTTCAAAATAGAGTTCAGCGAGAGACAAAGCGATTCCAATTTAGATTTTCAAAATTGTATAAGCATGTCTTAAGATCTGAGAGGGCCGAATCCACCCTACCGACAGGAATAGGGGCGAATGTATTCTGGGCTGCGTTCGTCTATCGCTATATTCCTTGTGCTCAAGGTTTTGTCTGCAAGATTCCATGAGACAGATCAGATCACATATTAGCATCCTACAAGCGCTACGTCTACATACTAATCAGTTTTTAAATGGAAATGAAAGCTGAGATTATGCAATCGTTCGATAGAGAATGGGAGAAATCCAAACTCACATATTTTGTTTTACGAACCATTACAGATTGCTGAATTGTGCGGAATTGACAAGCAACCACGGCCTTCTCGCGCCACCCTCTTGTTTCTCCGACGGCGACAACGCACGCATACTCGATCCAAAGTCTGGCTTAAAAACAAAGTTTTCTATTGAGGTGTCTGGAAGAAAAAATACAAACTACCGAAAAAGCGAAAGGTATCTGTGATACGGACGGCCGAATATTAAGGCATTGGCGATGTGTTAGGCGGGGCAGGGGCGGACGCAGACCCGAGTTTTTTTGGGGGCAAACCCATGTCTGCATCTCTTCCTGGGGGGGGGGTGGGAGCGAATATTTTTTTGCTCTACAGACCTAGTGTAAACACCTTTTTTCAGTACTCGACAGCCCTAGTATAAGCTACCTCTCCAAGTACATAGTCGCTCTCCGGGGGGGGTGGGAGCGAATATTTGTTTGCTCTACAGACCTAGTGTAAACACCTTTTTTCGAAAAAAATTTTCCGGCGTTTGGGGGGCAAAAGATAGTTTGGCCCTCCCTTCCAGCGCTTTGGGGGCCATGGCCGGAATGGCCCCTCTGCGTCCGCCAATGAGGCGGGGTTGGCAAAACAGCGGATAAACAGTGATTATGTCAGTCAATGCACGAAGTGGTAAATACCGGTATATTCCATGGAAAAGTGACAAAAACTGGTAAACAATGACAACAACGGCAGGAACGGTAATATACGGCATGAACCCTTTGGATAGCTCACGAAATCTTCCACCAGTTTCACACCACGTTCTGTTGGATCGTTCACCACATTAAGTTCTGGAATGCCTTGAAACAGGAGAATCTATAGCAGTCACCAACTTCTTAACGGAGCCATTTCTGGTCAGAATATTTCAGATTCAGGCAATCAAATACCAGCCAGATGTCAGGAGTGACAAGCTGACTGAGGATTAGTACTGAGCATTCACCGAGCTCTTCATAGCCTCTATCGGAATCTTAAGCTTGCTCTAGTCAAATTTGAATTGTTTGCTGTTTTGGCCAATTGTTGTGCGACTGGCTCCTTACCTCCAAGATGGTGGTTCTCACCAGCGGGACAGAATATAACTTTCTGTGCAAAGATACCACAGCTGATGGCAAACTGACTTCAGCACATTCATGGCGATTTCTATATCAACTTAATGAAAGCACTACACTGCATTTTATGGATAGATCTGAAGCTCATAGAAGGCTCTAAAGCAGACTATCCGCGACGGAGGAAACCAAATACATGGTTTAGAACCACTTACAAGGAAAGCCGCAACTGTTTCGGGGTCTGAGTGGCTCAGTCGGTTAGCGCTTGCGCTCGGCTCGGCCAATGGCATTCTGTATGTGCTGGGTGTTGTGGGTTCGAGCCCACCCAGAGGCAGAATCTGGCGCCCTGCTCTAGCCCAAGCTAATTCTTTCCCTCTCGCCTCTGATGCCATATGACCTGAGCAGTTGATGTATTGTTAAACTTCAAAAATTATAATACTCAGTCTTTAAGCATCTTCTGGAATGATGAACGGAATCTGACTCAGTAATAGCACGCACTTTGTGCCATAAATGTCCTATATTCCATGAAAATGGATCGCTGGTGGGCTCCGGGTCTTCTAAACAGCTATTTGTTGCAGGCAACCTCTCCTGACAGCCACACGTAAACCAGCTTGCGCAATTCGTGATTATCTTCTCTAGGAAAAACAGAGCTGGCATGTCTTCCAGAACCAAAGCACTGGCCGGCTGATGATCCAGGAACGTTCCCTGATAGGTCTTCCAATAAAAATACTCCGGTATTGTGTAGAGGCGGTGAAGTCAATGTGCAAACGCAATTGTTACTTATGACCAGAAAGTTATAGTCTGCCTCGCAAAAAAAGAATCACAATGCTGGAGGTAAAAAGGCAGTGACACAGTACCTGGCCTAAACAGCAAAACCATCGACCTTTCAGTTGGTAGGCTAAAGTTTCCGACAGAGGCTATGAAGAGCTCGGCTCGGTACCAAGCCTCTGCCGATTTGTGATTCCTGAAAGCTGGCTGGTATTCGAGCGCCTGAATCTGAAACATTCTGACATGAAATGGCTCCGTTGAGAAGCTGGTGACTGGTAAAGCTTCTATCCTGTTTCAGGGTATTCCAGAACTTACTGTCTTGTACGGTCCCACACAACGTGGTGTAAAGCTGCTGGAAGATTTCATGAGCCATCCAAAGGTTAAAAAATATGCAGCAGGGTCTTTTTCTAGCAGTATCAGAGCTCTTAAATAGTTCGCAGGAGAATAGGGAGAAGCACCTGCCCCACCGACGTTCTCCAACGAATGTTGCCAGAGAAAGGTTCGCCTCCGGAAGGCATTCCTGTTCTGTCGGGATTTAGAGTACTAGGGTGCTGAACAATTTAATTTCAGGTCTTTTGTGGAATAAGATGTATTTGTATTGCGCTGCAAATACATCTGACAAGTAAATGCCTGCATGTTAGATCCCATCTTCCGCTCTTATACGCACGCACATGCCACGCTGTGTTTACTGGTAGGTTATGCACCCCTTTCATGCCAATTTAATAAAGGGAGACTGCAAAGCCGGGTGGCCAATCGCGCCGGAAACATGAAATCTTTAACCGTTTTGAGGCGATATTTCCCGTTGTCGCAGATGCTTGGAATGTAACTCATTGAAATCAGAATTGAATATATTATAGGCAAAAAGTGGGTTCGAGTCTGAAAAGTAAAAGAAACTTTTTTTGAACGACCCTACTGTAACATGCAAGAACGGTAATATACGGTATGACGCTTTAAGGTCACAGTAAGGCCACAATGTGACCTTGACATATGTCTAGTCAAATGATGACTTTTCAAGGTCATGTACCATATCATTCGGATCATTGGGTCATGCCCGTTCCTATGATACCAAATTTAAGACTACATCTTGTTTCGTTCAAAAGTTATAGATACAAAAAAATCGAAGACTGTGACCTTTGGTGACCACTGGTGGCTTCGGTATTGACCTGACCTAAAAATGGACAGCAGCGTACAGATTTTTCGTTTCAAGAGCTTTCAAGTGATGTTTAGAAACTTGATCCATCTCTTCTAGGAGCCGAGTTACACCCTTGTTTTGTCAGTCTCATTTTAGAAGAGCAATATCGACTTACATGGGTTTAATAATTACGTCATAATTCATTGACCTGACCTGACCTGATCTCAAGTTTCGGTCATAAGTTGTCAAATTTATCGCCCTATAGGCCTACACAGAGACGAGCGTCTCATCTTAATCCACTCCAAATCATTTGCGAAAAACCAAGGGAGGGGTCCGATCAGAAGCCCCAGGCGGTGAAGGGTTAACTTTTAAAGTGTAAACTTGTTTCGGGGGTATACGAGTAACAAACAATTTATTGTGCAGGTAGATTTCTGCCATTAACGCGGGCAGTGGAGGTAAACTGCTCACTCCCACTTATTTTTCCGAGTTGGTCGGAGAACCGCTCGCAGTCGGAAAACGCTGCTTGGCTAGATTCGAGATAATTCCTGAGCGCGCTAATTGGTTAAATAATTTTGAAAATCGGTCAGTATTTTTTCACTTATAGGCTTTCAAAGGCAGACTTATATTTTAAGACCGCTGCAATCGCACGGTCGCACCAGTTCTCGGCATTTTAGACCGAGTGGTGACGTAATAACATCATAAAATCAACCATACAATGATTATATGTCAAGGTCACCCGAAAATGAAGAAGAAGGTGAAGGTCGAAGGTCATAGGTCAAAGTCATTGATCCCGCTGTTTCGGTAGGTAGATGACATTATTCAGTATGCCGTATGTTACACTATGAATTCATAGTGAAGGCTACTCAATGTCAAGGTAAAAGTAACAGGTCAAGGTCAAATGTCTGTGTTTAAGGGCAAACCCAGGCTCTCGCACAAAGGGTGTTATAGTGCCGATTATATTGAAAATTATTGGCGATTGTCATACTTTTTGCCATAGGTCAGTGACCTTAAATGACCTTTACCCCAACTTTTCAAAGGACATTGCGTGAGAGCTTCCCTCCATGACTTTGGTCCGCTTCCAGTGCTCCCCTTTTTCCGCATTATCACAGCATTTGCCAATAGGTCTCTGGCACGGCCCAGATTTTATATTTACGGCTTCGTTTGACCTTGAAGAGATTGACTTAGTTCAATACAACTTGGAGATAATGTAGCAAGCCGTTCGCCTCCACACACCTCAAACGCGCATTTTTCTACCCCTCTTGGCTTTTTAGACCTAAGGGAGGCACTTTAGGATCACCCTCTTTAGCGCACGTTGACGCCAGACCCCTCTCCACTCCGCGTGTTAAGTTCGGTAAAAACACGTGGCATTGTTCTGCCAACTTTAGGTATACATTGCAAGTAGGATTAAAATGCGCCTATTGCATATACATTATTCGGTACGAGTCACATGCCATGGTTGGCCCTTCATGGGGGCTTTCATTTAAGTGCAACACTTGAATCTTTTCTTGCAATGGTGCTGGGTGCCATTGCCTCCAAGCTTCATCAATTTGATGATCGTTTGCCGGCTAGTCAATTTAAGCCATTGTCAGAACTGATCAAAATTTAAATTAATGCTGTATCATCGGACTCGTATGTTTTAAATGGTTGGTGCCAATTCCTATATTTTATGCTGCAAGGGGCGTATGTGACTGAATGTAGAAGACAAGAACAGATTGGGAAATGCATAAATGAAGTCCAAATTCTGCTAAATTACACTGGTGAACAGGCAAAATGGATCCGGCACGTGAACACCTGTTTCTGCCCATTTCGATGCCGCTGATTTCAAATTTAGTAACCGTTTTTTTGCCAACGGACCTGGTTTCTTCTCCAGAACATACCTGTTGTATAGCCCCAACACTTTCCACACACTGTCATCAGCCTAGCCATTTGTGGAAAAATGTAGATCAAGGATGTCGAGAATCCAGATTATCTGCACCCAGACAATGCAGCTTATCAATATACATGTGAATTTATTGCAACGAAAAACTACCTCGCATTCAAGCGCATGAACATTGTACATTGAACAAGGTTTGCGCTCGGTCGCACAAGCTCGCCGGTATTGTAGACCGAGAGGTGACGTCGCAACATTAAATGATGAGGATTTTATGTCAGAGTCACCTCCCTTGAAAGTCGAGTCTAAGTAAAAAGTCACAGGTCAAGGTCATACCACAATTTCAAGGTCATTGACCCTAGTGCCTTTGGTCGGATGATGCCGCCTAATATGACGTATATCATGCTATGACGTCATACGCTAGGTCACTCAATCTTGAGCTCAAAGTCGCAGGCTCAAGACAAAGGTGATGGGTCAAGGCCAAACCTTATTTTCCGCCCGACGGTTGCCATAGTGCTAGTTGCAGTACACGTTATAGGCAAAATGTAATATTTTGACGTCAAAGGTTAATGGCCTTGATCGACCGTCGCCTAAAAGTTTCAGACAACATTGCCTCAGACCTTTCCTCTGTTACTTCAGGCCACTTTCTCTCCATATCCGGCTTCTCATCGCATAATCACGGCATTTCCCAATGGCTACCCTGCACATACAGAATTTGACCTATATGGCCTGGTTTTACCTTGAATATATTGACCTAGGTCTATGAAAATCGGGCTTAAGGTAGAATACCCTAGCCTCCACAACCACCCAAACGTTCATTTTTCTAGACCTCTTGGGTTTTCCACTGTCAATGTCACTGAGGTCAAGAAGGCTTGCACAAAGAGGACACACAGACATACTGGATCTCAAAATTCTGATGTGATACGGTATTTCTGCTGCAAGATTCGTGTTCAGCACCAAAAATTACCCTAGAAACGGACTATTTTATATTGGATCCACGACAAAAGTTAAATTTTGTTGACCAGTGTTATTACATTAACCATTCATTCATTAATTGACCCAACGTTTCATTTTATAGCTTCATCAGGAGCTCAAAAATGGAAAAATATAGTTAGTTTAAAATACGGAATTAAAGGGCAACTCAGAAACACAAAAGAGACACTAGATCGTCACCACAGATGTTACCTTGGCGTGGTTGGCAGTGGCTGGCAAGAACAGGGGGTGTCTACTACCCATGGAGTAGCGCGGTCACTAACATCATTGTGGTCGGCATGAAGCTCACACAGTTCACCCTGGCTCACTGGAATCAAGACGAGAGGTACACAGCGATCACACTGTGCCGTTCGAACGTCAGAAAATGATTTTAAAAGGCGACCCAAGCACAGATGTTCAGTGTCTATTTGTTACACCCTCCCATCAGCAGGGACGTTGGCCGTTATTAACACAACAAAACCCGTGTGCGTTCACCGTTGTGAAAAATTGAGAGCGGAGTCTAGCAGTCGAAATCAGGAACGCAGGTGGGTGCGAAAAACCAGTGTTCGTCTTCAATCAGCCCTTGATAAGTTTTTACCAAGAGCCTATATTTGGCTATCATGTAACAGAAAATTTATTGACTACTTCATATAAGTTTTACCAAGAGCCTATATTTGGCTATCATGTAACGAAAATTTATTGACTACTTCACTTTAATTGCTAAATGACGCGATAATTAATGGTCCTCTAGTATGCATATTCATTTCTCGTCCCCTCCCATTATAAGTGCCGTCGCACTCAGACAAAACTCTGCCAGTTACTGCGTAGTAGCCTGTCGGTTCATGACCACGGGTCCATCGTACGATGCACCCCAGCCAACGCCCTATGACGTATCAAACGCTCATTGGCTCACGAGATCTGACGGTGGTGTCACGCCACTGTCTGGCCTTGATGCATCAGCATTTGGAGGAACTTGAGTAACGTAAGCAAAACGGTCATTCGATAACAAGGAAAAAAATTAAAAAATCCTACCTGTGCCCCAGGCTCGGCATCTCTGCCGTAGCAATCCCCTTCCCTCGCTAGTGTTGCTACACTTCGCCCCATTCCTTGAAATAAGATTCGTCCCTTTGTTCTGCGACATTAAAGTAAACACCCCTCCCGAAAAAGTCTCCCCCACACTTTAGAGGCGGGCAAAGGTGCCTTGCACAGAACGCCTTATAAAAGCCCTTAACTAACTAACTAAGCATCCCTCAGAGTTGCAGTGTTGCACCACAGTACTAGGCAGTACTATGCCGAGTCAGCCCAGACAGCTGAGACAGTTCAGTGGACAGATTAGACTAGAACAGTGAGATACCAGTGTGTGTGCAAGGACAGCCACAGATCAGCAGATGTAGTACGGACTGATGAGCTCAGCTCATAGTAAGGCAGACGCCCATAGTGCTGCAGAAGATAGTATGTCAGTAGAGTGAGGGAGGACTCGTAAGGTCAAGTACAGACAAGAGAGTGTTGGAACTTAAGCTAAGTTGCATCACCTGTTCACAACGCCAGGTGCAAATAAATCGACAATTAAGGAAACAACGTATCTTCGTCGAAATACGATCAGAGGTCCTACCAACTATGAAAACCATCATTCACAGCCATACCTAAGAGTTCTCTGAAGTCGATTTATATATCCACATTTGTTTGTGATCCAAAGCCGGGGTTTTCATTTTCACACGTCGGATGAACTCTTTGGTCCACGCTAACTGTGCCCTCTGACCGGCAGGCTGCTGCCGACCGCCTGTGAGGCTGCTGGTGCTGATCCTCACCACCGCTGCCTTCATGGTGCAGATGGGTCTCCGGGTCTCCCTCTCCGTGGCCATCGTGGCTATGGTCAACCACACAGCCATTCCACACGCGAAGACACCAGCCTCCGTTAAATGTCGCCACCACTCGCCTAGCACCCTCATCGGAAGCAATGCGTCATCAACCCGAGCCATCGGTCACGGAAACTATTCGGCTGTCGGCCTAGCATCATTGGCGAGAGGGCAGGGCCTGCAGTCGGAGGGAGAATTCGACTGGGACGAGGTCACACAGGGCAGCCTCCTCTCATCATTCTACTGGGGCTGCTTCATCACGCAGATACCTGGAGGATTTATGGCTGAGAGGTTCGGGAGCAAGCGAGTGCTGGGCATTTCGCTGACACTGAGCGGTGCACTCATGCTCATCCTGCCCACGACCGCCGGGTGGGGCGTTGGGTGCGTTATGGCGGTTCGAGTTCTCCAAGGACTAGCAAGTGGACCTGTGTACCCGTGTCTATTCCCTCTCATTGCGCGCTGGTTTCCGCTGGACGAGCATCAGCAGGCATTCGGAATCATTAATGCCTTTACTTCGTTCAGCGTGATGGTAATGTCATCACTGGCAGGACTAGTGTCCGCTTCCCTCGGATGGAGAGCCTTCTTTTACCTTGCTGGCGGAGGTGCTCTCTTGTGGGGAGCTGCATGGTTCCTCTTCATGGCGGATACACCCTCCGAGCACCCCCTGGTGACGGAACAAGAACGTGAGCGCATTGCAGCAGGCAATGTGACAAAAAACCGCACTCGAAAGCGTCCTCCCTTCCTGGACATGCTGAAGTCACCCCCAGTGCTTGCCATTGTAGTCGCCGAGATCGCCAACTCGTGGGGCCTCGTGTACTTTCTCACGACGCTTCCAACATACATGAAACACATGCTCGACTTTGATCTGAAGGCGAACGGAGTGCTCAGCGGACTGCCGCTGCTTGGGCGCGGGTTGACTTTCGTTCTGGCCGGCTTCGCCGGTGACCTGGCTCTTCGCCGGGGTTGGCTCCCGGTCAGTTCGATCCGGCGGTCGGCAGCCGCCATCGTGGGAGGCGGCGGGGCCCTACTCCTCCTCATGGTCACCTTCGTCGGCTGCCAGCCCGCTGTTGCCACCCTGCTGCTCTGTCTGGCCGGAGTGTTGAACGGTTTCGTTGGTACAGGACACTTGGTCAACCCGCTCGACATTGCACCCAACTACTCAGGCAGCGTGTTCGGCATCGTCAGCACTGCAGGAATGGCCTGCTCCATTCTGAATCCTATTATAACGGGGCTGCTGATTCAGGGCGAGCAGACTGCGGAGACATGGAATCGTGTGTTTTACCTTGGCGCAGCCGTGTTTTTCGTCAGTCTGATCATGTACCAGCCCATGATGTCTACGGAGAGGCAGTGGTGGGATAAACAGGAGGATGATGCTGAGAAGGAAGATAGTGAAAAAGAATCGCGCAGCATGGAAAACAAAATGAATGTATGACGATTGTCTTTGTAAACAGTGTCAAAACTGAAGCTTAACGAGCAATAATAATGACGGTTCTAACATAATTTCAATAAGCTGACCCTCTGTGCGTAGTATTACGCCGACCAATGTTGATGTTAGTCATGTATCTGTATGAACATTGATAATATTTACGCGTCGAAGTGCATTTTAAAATATATAGACATAGGCATGTCACCTCACCGTGCGGTAAAAAAACACCCCGAGGGAGACAACCTTAGGGAATGGAAATTTGTTCGAAATCATACTAAAAGCCAGTATAGCCAGTATGTGTGTTTGCATTTGCCTTGAAGCTATACGGACTGAGGGCGGACTGCTGAGGTCATATGGCTTCGCCAACTCTCGTCCCGTTGGAAGGGTACCTACTGTGGATATCAGAAATACTTGTGCAGAGCGCAGGCCCGGGATTCGAGCCCGGGTCAGCAGCTTGAAACGCAAACACGCTTACCACATGCCATTCCATCCCCAAATCCAACCAGTTTCATTCGGTGCTGTCACTTCACACTTCTACTCAGGCATAACAATTTCTGACCCCACAACTTGCAAAAATGAGCACGTTTTGATGAGACGATTGAAATACGCGGAAAGACAATCTACTAAACAGGCGAAAATCCCATAGCCACCCACCATTGCATCTAAGATCTAGACATCCGTAGTCACCTATAGCCAATTGTTCAGTCTCCCTACTTTCAGCCAGCGCTTTTCTTCATCGACTAACCAACAGTATCGCAATGCGGGAGCCTAGCTCCCGAGACCACTGAGGCTCATATAATTCAACTCGCAGAACGGCCTGCCCTCAGTCACATGGTAGCAGAGCAGGGGGCGAGTCGATCTCTGCTACACGACCGCGTAGCAGGGGGCGAGTCGATCCCTGCTACACTACCGTGTAGTAGGGGGCGAGTCGATCCCTGCTACACTACCGGGTAGTAGGGGGCGAGTCGATCCCTGCTACACTACCGTGTAGTAGGGGGCGAGTCGATCCC
Organism: Lepas anatifera; assembly: GCA_034440635.1. Classification (NCBI taxonomy): domain Eukaryota; kingdom Metazoa; phylum Arthropoda; class Thecostraca; family Lepadidae; genus Lepas; species Lepas anatifera. The sequence goes on along the minus strand of JAOTON010000481.1, from coordinate 260,302 downwards.
CTGCTACACTACCGGGTAGTAGGGGGCGAGTCGATCCCTGCTACACTACCGGGTAGTAGGGGGCGAGTCGATCCTTGCTACACTACCGTGTAGTAGGGGGCGAGTCGATCCCTGCTACAGTAATGGGCCCTTTCTTTTTAGAAGAGCCCACACAACAAACAAATATTTATTTTGAGAGCAGAGGCTGTCCCGGCGATGTTAAGTACAGCTTGCTCTCTATGAGGCGGGTCAATTCGAGTCATCATATAGGTGAGTGAGTCATGCCTCCGCGCGGGTGGCTAAATTATTTCGCTTTCATCCCTCTCTGCAATGTCAGCTTTTCTCTTAATTTTTCGGCCGGCTATAGTGCGTTCTAAGCATTTGAGCAGTCTTTCTCGTGAAAAAACCAATTGGTCCTTAAAGCTACCCTCGTCACTTGAGTCATAAAAACAGAACAGTCAAAAATTATTTACAAAAAAGGCACATGTCCCCCTTGGAAGCTACTAGAAAGAAACACGAGACCATCCCGTTTTTACTAGCCCTCCCTCCAATGTTGCTCAACTGACTAGAAAACACTGCATACCGGTAAGTCCAAAAAATAACGCACAAAATTACAATCACCACCACCCCCCCCTGTTTAGGCCAGACAATTTAAAAAAGATAGTGGGGGATACGAGCGCCCACCACTAACCAGCCAATTTTGCCCCCTCCCCTCCAATAAGCGCAATGTATCATGCGCGACTGAGATCGTTGGTTGGGTTCTAAGTTGTCGACATACTCAGCAAGGGTGGTCATTGAGCTCGATTGGTTCCTTTCGTCAAGTGCCCTGGCCCCTCCTGCGTCCCACGCCTTATGGAGTCTGGGCCAACTATTCAATCGCCTCCTAGCGCACATTTCACCCAACCTCGGGTTCTATTCTGGGCGCCGCCTCCGGACTTATCCCAATAGTTAACTACTCAGGGCACTTGTTTCCGGAATCAGATACCTGTGCTGAGCAGGGGCGTCCCGGAACTCGACCTACGTCTCGGCTGACTGAGAGGCAAGCATCCAATGCGGGAAAGACGCCGTTCGGCATCTTCCCAAAATGACCCATTACACCATTGTCCACAGACATGCTGTACACAGGTGTACGGCTCACAGAACGTCTTCCTCATCAGCTTCTTCGATGTGTATATGTCCAGACTCGACATTTCCAGCATGCGATATAATTGTCCCCTATACGCTGAGGCCATGAGGCCCAGTATTACGGTAGCCCCTTCAGGATTTTAATCCCTCCCTCGCTGTAATTAGCGCAGCTGGACGGCTGGAGGGGTGCAGCGTTACCGGACCCCGCCGACCGCGGTCTCGGTGATTGGTGATACCAAAGCTGCGTCCGCCCAGCCCAGTGCCAAAGCATACCTACTGAAGCGGAATAACGAAGTCTGTTTTTTTGGTGATTCAATATTATATCCTATTGAATTCAACATCTTATGAGCATGTTCGCCAGATGTTCCGGAATACGCCAATTCCAGTTGAGATTGTTATTCGTTTTCAACACAATTATCCTGCGCCGATGGTTTTTCAAAGAGCGGGATACAGTCAATTCCTCGATTTATTACCAAAAAGAACACGAGTTTCCGCCAAATTACGCCACAAAAAAGTAAAAGTGTTCTTGAACAGTATACGAACATAGCCAGGCGACACGTCAGGGGTCGAAAAACTACCATTTTGGCATTCTAAATGGTGACTGCCCAAGGTGGGCAGGTTGACAAAAGTTAACCGACATGTTTCCTCTAGACCAATAACGGAACAAATCGCCAAAATTGCCACCTCTAATTTGAGTTCGCAAAGTTTTTCAACAACGGGGATGGTCTAGGAGTATCCATTGGTATCCTTCTAACGCAAAACGTGCCACACTTTGCAACCTGGGCTAGTGACACATTTATGGTTTGAAATTTTCCGCATTATCACAGCATTTGCCAATAGGTCTCTGGCACGGCCCAGATTTGATATTTACGGCTTCGTTTGACCTTGAAGAGATTGACTTAGGTCAATACAATTTCTTGTCCTCTTTTTTCTGCTTTTTTTGCCTAGAGCGCTTCTGATAACGACAATAATTGTCTCCGTCACGAAAGCACATGCAACAAGGAGTCTCTCGAGGGAGCCTGCCAGCCCCTCAAGTCTCTGCGTGCATGACATGTGCGAGTCGTGACCTTGACTGTCGCAAAATGCCCGCTTTCGGCTGCGAGCCCCCAAGCCATAGGGAGTGTCCTGAATGGTTCCAGCCCCAGCAGGTCTCTACGTACGTGGACATGGCGTCACTCGCAGCCTAAGCTTAGGTGTCCGGCTCCGATAAGAAAATGGACTTGAAATTTAGAAAATAGGTTTAATCGCAAAACTATATTTATCCTCATTTCAAACAAACATTCTAACATAAAAATTTGTGTCTGCTTACTAAAACCCATTGAAGAATGGTTTGCAACGGAATATAATTTCACACTGAAACATTACTACGAAAAAATTGTTTCCTGGCATAAATGTACTTGTAACTCCGACAATAGACAATCAAATCAAACCTCACATTTTTTAAATCATAATACAGGCAAAATCCACGTTCTCATCGGGTTCGGCGTTCTGCGCCAGCCTGTGGGCTTATCTTCACCTTTCTGTGGCAATATCTTTGTCATATATTGTTTTTGCTTTGTTTCGAAATAAAGCTTATCACTATTTTCAAACTATCTACCTGCATGAACAGACAGAACCACGCAACCCCAATTAACATTGTTCAGGTGGCGGGTACGAGCAACCTTCACCCTGGTGGGGGGGGGGTAAAAAGACACCCATTTCACGAAAACTAAGAGCACTAGGAAGAAGCAGAAAAACAATCGAAAGCCCGTCGTAAGGGCACTCGAGGTTACTTCGGTCATTTTTCATCAGGTCAACATTGAGGTTTCTACAGGGTGTTTCAGAAAGAATGATATTTTTAAAATGTTCAGTAAAGTACTAAGAATCCTTCAAATCCGTCCACAAAACGCTCATTTTGATGGTCAATTGTAGGACATTTTTCTATAAACATGTTTCATCTGCATCAAATATTTTCCCCGGTCTTAAATGTACTCGTAAAATGATGCAAGAAACATAATATATGCCCGCTTATATTTGAGAAAATGAAGCTGGCAGCGCTCTAAAAAGGCTTTAGCACACAAAAATGGCACGTGAGCATGCACATCAAAGGCACAAGTTTCAGTAATGTTACAAGTTTAAAGCTTTTGGTTCAAGCTCCGTATGGCTCATTGGATTACCTTCCAATGAGCCATATGGAGCGCAAAATACCTCGCTGCTCACCGCAGAACAAGGGACATGGACCAACCAATTGCGGATTGCTTGCTCGGACCCGAGCTTTCCTAAGCTTGAGAGGTGAGTTTATTTTACAATTAATATCCAGAGGAAATGTGCGTGTGGACTGTGATGTACCGTAGTTGCGATATGTTTGCAGTGTCATTGGCGTGATACGCGCGTGATTTCTACGAACATTTTCGATGAAGGCAAAATAGACAGTATTTTTCAACTCATTTTTTAGAGTACTTTGAACTGGCAAAAAGATCAAAACAACTTTCAAAATACGAATAATCGTAAACGTCCCAAAATTTGTTTTCGATTGATATGTAAATCATACCACAACAACCCATCTGCAACCTCATTATGACCAATTCAAAAATATCATTCTTTATGAAAGACCCTGTAGAGGTATGCTCAAAACTACTGAAATAAAAGGTATTACAAAACTTCGATTATCTCAGGAACTCAGACAGCTAAAAATGTTTTCTTAACGCCATTGGAAAGGGCTTCAATAGCTCTTTATTGCAGTGCCATCTAGTTTACTGTCAAGTTAAAGGATAATGCGCAGCAGGTCACTGAACTTTGCGAATTTTAGTACATACCCATTGGCCAAAATGTGAAGCACGCTCACTTTAGACGCGGGATTTCCTATCCAACATGCAATGTAGGACAGTGCTTCCGCAGTCATTTAAAAGCTATCGTAAGCACGTATCGATAGTAGCTACCAAGTTTAGGTCAATCCTGGAGAGCGGTCATTGAGGTAGAGGAAGACCCACAGCCAACAAAAATGATACAGCCGTGATTCAGGACCATTGTAATCTTCTCGCTAATACAAGTCGAATGATTTAAAAGTTGACAATGCTAGGTGAAATCCATATTTTGACCTGACCTTAAGTCAACAAATTGACCCGGAGCGACCTAAATACGACGTGACAATGACAATGACATAGGTCATTGAACTCGCAGTGACGAAACAAACACAATGATGGAAAAATAAAACTACATCATTGTTTACACAAAAGTAATAAGGTAGCTTATTCAAAATTACCTATTTAACCCTGGATGACCTCGAGAAGGTTACGGGTGAAATTTTTCAACATCAACATTAGAAGTGTGCAAAGAACACATGATCCTGCAGTTTTCGAGTTGATCTGAGCTATGCAGTCTGAAATACAGGCCTTTATAAATTTTACAGTGGGTATACAATGGGAAGTTCATGACCCGTACGTGACCCTAGGTCACCGATATCGAAAAACCCGTCCCTACATATTGTTGTTATCGGTGACCACATCATGTGCTATGCACCTCAGATTAATTGATTAAACATACTTTCAATGGTGCCACTTTGAATATTTTTGAATGTATAGTCACTTGACCTAATATGGTGACCTGACCTAACATCACATATACGTAAAATTTTCAAACGTGCAAAATAAACAACATTAAATAGCTATGCAAAGTAGGGCGACGCTGCGCGCCACCGGTATCCCGTTATCCAGGAAAAATCCTAGGGGATAAAAAAGACTCCCACCAGGGCGAAGTTGAAGATGCAATCACGAATTACCTAGTCCAGTTTCGGTAGATAGCATGGCGTAGCCACAGAACATATCAAAAGCTTGAATCTCCAGCATTGATGTAACTGTAGGACAGGCCACAGTTCTAGAGACATCAAACGGAGCTCAGGCAAGAAATCGACCGAGGCCGGCCACTGCCCTGGAGTACACTGGCCTACACTTATGGACATTAGCCTGTGTCATCGAGGGGGTAATTTTTTCAGATCATGGGGAGACAGTGATTTTTTGTGGCGCATAGACCTTTTAAGACAATTGGTGCAAAAAAATTATAAAATAATCACTTTCCATTAAGCTAAACGACCAAGTATACTCCGATGCTGGTTCTGGGTATTCGACACTAGCGCCACCTACACTATGACATCAGCGACATCTATAAACAGTTACTAGGGACGCAGCAGCAGCCTGTCAAACCTGCATCAGACCTGCATCAGGACTCGTTTGCAGAGCAGATTGTAGAAATGTATATATCCAGCGAAAAAAACTTGTGTTTTGGTTTTTAATGTCCAGTACAGGAATGGTGAGACATTTTTTAGGTGCCGGTTTTTTAAAGGTTCCTGGGTGATGTTTGTTTTTATCAGCTGAATGTCCTATATCTGCAAATAAACACCGCGTACCTATTTATGAACTCATGGGTATTGAAACTCGCGAAGACCCCTTGCTCATGAACTGAGGCCTAGATATGCCGAAAACACGTTCAAAGACAGCTCATTACATTGTTGGCCACCCATCGCCGCTCCCTCCATCAAAACTACCTACCAGAGGTGATGCCATAAACTACATCAGATTTTTAGAAAAAGAAAGAGATATCTACCGAAGCGCCCCTGGAACGGCTACCTTCCATAAGGTAGCTTCCGAGATAAGTGATATCTGGACGAAGGAGGGAATCCCTATCCACCATCCTAAGTACGTTGTGAAACGGCTTAGAGTCGAGTACGACCTAATGAAGAAAGCCAACAAGATACCGTCAACAGCGAGAGCCAGCAATGACAATCTCCACTTCAGCCAGCTCTTCGACGTCGCGATCTGCAAGTGCGCATCGCAGGAGATCTGCTGTTGCCCGAGAGACTCTAAGATCCCTGACGAGGAGTGGTCGTTCGTATATGACCAGCGGCACGACCGCCAACTGACTCTTGGTGCCTGGGATCGGGCCACGACGGACCTACGAAATGCCCGCGCCCAGCGGCGGGAAGCGCGTCATCGACAGCCAGTGACGGATCTAGGATTTCGTTAAGGGGGGGGCCCAGGCTCGGAGGGCGCCGAACCTGGGGGCGCCGAACCTGAGGGGCGCCAATTTCAGTGGCGGATCTAGCCGGTCGGTTTAGGAGGGGCAAACTAAAGTCGAAAAGCAAAAAAAAAAAAAAAACGTCACGCAGTAAAAAGCTGCGCTACCAATATCACTTGCCCGTAGAATTTTGGGTATTTGAGGCAAAAAGCCAAAAAAAAAACTTCACGGGGTGAAAAGTATGGGCTCGAGATACTTCTTCCTATCCAAGGCTGGCTATACTATGCCTTGCTATACTATGGAGGTCTGGCTATACTATAACTGAGAATTATTTATATTTACTCCATGATTCTGATGAAGGGCTGTGCCCGAATATATAATCTTCAGTGTTTTTTACATTTCCGGATTCGAGGGGACAGGTCAGGGAACATCTTATCAACTTATGTTCTGTTTGAAGTTGAGAGTTGGAACACCAAAATCTTGCTTATAAACTAAGAAGGAGTAGGGGAAAAAAGGAGGTTGATCGCTTTGGGGGCGAAAACGCAGATTTGCCCCGAGCTTTTTCGTTTGGGGAATGCCTTTTTAATCCCTCCCCCCTTGGATCCGCCACTGGCCAATTTACCACCAAAAAGGCGGCCAGTGTCAATGAAGAACGCGTTTAAAAAAGGATTTGTAAATGCTTATTTTCATGAAAGCTTCCTCTTAGTGAGGACATGTTCACGTTTACCATCAAGCATATTTCGGGCCAGCTAAGGACTGGTACCGTGGTAGAAAATGCTGTAAGCACCCACTGACACTAACTGGAGCGCGATGAGCAAATAATATAGTTATATTCGGTCATGGTAAAAACTGAGGTGTCGTATCCACAACCTCCACTTATCACAGTTGTCCTGGCTAACGGCTCAATACTGAAATACCCGATTGACGCTAACCTGAGCCTCATAGGCCGCAGAACCTCTGCGGGCCTGGGCCCCTGAGTTTTCGGTGACTTCGATGAGTTTATATCGAGTCCCCTCAGCTGATCTGGGACCGCTTTAGTTAACCAGACTCTCACACTGAACTTGAAACCTATATGTCGCCGCTGAAGCCTATTAAGCTTTTTGGGGCCCTTTTATTGATATAGGGCCCCCTCAACCGGTCCTGGGCCCTCTGAGCTAAAAGCTGGAGCTCTGAGCCTGAGCCCCAAGCTGGATAAGTGTCCCTTAAGCTGGTCAGGGTCCCCTGGGTTGGTATTGTTTTCGTTTAACTGATATAGATCCCTTCAGCTTGTTTGGGGCCCGTTGTGCGTATCTGGGCACTAGTTCGTCGAGGCACCCAGCTAGTCTGGCCCTATTAGTTTTATGGGCCTTCTGAGCTTCTGCAGGTTCCCCTCAGAGTGTCTGGGCCCCATGAGTTGAAAATTGGACCCCTGGGTTAGTTTTGGGTCCCTGAGCTTATTTAGAAACCGTTTAAATAGGTAGGCACCCCACGCTGGTCTTGAGAATCCTGTGTTGGCGCTGAGGTCAAATGGGCTCGTCGGGGGCCCTTATCTGGGGCCCCCTTAACTGGCACGGGCCCCTCAGCTGATTCTGGAGACCCAAAATCCCTCCTACCGGATTCCACCCACGCCAGATTTCCTGACTCCCTGAGGGCCCCTGGGGGCCATTGGGGATTTTTCCCGCGATCAGCGCTGGGGTCCCCTCCCCGAGACAAAGTTTACAACATGTCTCTGTCTCTATACTCTAGCGTCTGCCAGAGTTGAGCTAGAATAATTTTAGGCACAATTCGCTTCCTCTCGTTACGGCGAATCATCAAATAATGTATAATATGACTACAATAGGTTAAAACATAAAAACTACCTGACCTAAGGTTAGATCAAGGCCACCATCTAGCCTAGCATAGTCAGTATGCATATCAATCAACTCACAATAACAATAAAAATTGTATCAAAATACGGGTTTTATCAATATTTCCTGCAAAGCAATTGACCCAAGTCTTAAAACCTGCTTAGGAAGCCCCAGATGAACTCTCAGAGGTAACATGTCTAAACTTGCAACATGAACCGATAAAGAGGCCTAGGATACCATGATTTGGGGAATCTGAAGGTATTCCAAGCGGCGTCTGCAGACATAGAGCAATTTTTCGGCAAATTTCCGTTTTACCCCATGCATTTTGAATGGAGAGGTCATGATTCGTACCTGTCCCTAGGTCATCGATGGGAAAAATCCCGCAATAAATGTATTAGTACTTTTTGGGCCCATTATATGGTACAAGTTTGAATTCGATAGATTCACCCTTTTCTTACTTACGCCAACTTAAACATTTTTTGGGGTGAGGTCACTTGACCTGCACTGGTGACCTGACCTGAGATGACGCAACCTTAAATTTTGAGGGAAAGTTGCGGAATTGATCAATGATAAGGTGTGACAAGTACTGTGTCGCTTCGCGCCGACGTTTATTCGTGCCACTGGGAGACCTCGAGGGGGTGTTCAAGCACCCCCCCCAACGGGCCGGAACGGGGAGCGAATACTCTAGAACAGGGCTGAGGCCAAAAGGGAAGGCTCTAAACAATGTCTGCAATTTTTTGGGGTCAAGGTCCTTCAAGGTCATTGACCTATTACGGCACAACCCAACATATTATGCCTAATTTACGCTATAACTAGCGCTGTGACCAAGCTTACCAATGACTTTTGATCAAGCCTTGATCATCAAGGCCAGTGACCTTTAAAATTGACCTGTAACCTTGATCTAAACACTGAATAACCTTTACTTTGATATAATAGCATACGTCATAATAGGAATCGTAACATTATGCAACGTCATTTAGGGGCTGTCCAGGAGTACCTGTGCTCATCAGGGACACCTATGCTCTCTGGGGGGGCCTTTGCTTCGATGAGGCACCTGTGCCACCCAGGGGCGCCTTCGCTCCCCAATGGACGCAACCTAGCTATCCAGGGGCATCTTTGCTGTTCCGGGGGTGCCTTTGATACCCAGTGCCCAAGGGGAGCTTTTTCTTATCCAGGTTCACCTTGGTATTGAGGGGCGTATTTTTATTCAAGGTAACCTATACTACCCAGTGGCGCCTACCCTATGCAAGGGGCGCTTAGGCTATCCAGGGGGCGGCACTTTGCTATGCATAGGGCGCCCTTATGCTCTCCATGGGCACCTCATTCAGAGGGTGCCTCTGATATTCAGGAGCGCTTTTCCTATCAACAGGGTACCTGTGCCATCTTGGGGCTATTCTTATCAAGGTACGCTGCTGTTATTCAGGAATACCTACACCACTGTCGAGGGTCGCCTTTGCTACCCAGAGGCGCCTTTACTTCTTAGGAAATTTGGCGCCCCTGCTTTAAGGAGTGCTTCGGCATCGATTGATTGCTCTATTATTGGGCTTAGGTGCACGTGAACCTTGAGCTCATGTAGCGCCCATATTGTTGCTAAGGAACGCTTATGCTATCAAAGGTCGCCTTTACTATCCAGGGCCGCTGTTTTATTCAAGGCAGTCTGTTCTATCCACGGGCATCTGATATTTCGGGGGCGGTGCCTAGATTATTCATGAGGCGGTTTTTTCTCTACAGGGGCGCACTATTGCTTTCCAGGGGCGCCGTTACTGCCCAGGGGTGTGTTTCTATCCAGGGGCGCATATGCTGTTTAGGTGTATTTTTCAATCACAGACATGATTGAAATACATGCCCCTACGTTATCCTGGGGTGCTTTTTGTCTCCGGTGAGGCGCTATTTTTCTCTTCCGGGCACCAGTTTATCCAAGGGCACCTATGCTGTCCAGAGAACCTTTGCTATCTAGGGCTGCCTTCGCTGTTAAGGGGCACCTTTGCTACCCAAAGGGAGAATTTTACTTTCCTGAAGTGCCTATTTCCATCAAAGGGGAACATATGCTATCTTGGAGTGCCTTTGCAAACATGGGGCGCACTTTTCTATCCAGGTGCGCCTTTGCACTTGAGGGGGCGCCTCTGCAATCCAGGAGGAGCCCAAAATAGATGGAGAATAAAAATTCTGAAATAAGGCGCTCGAACACTGAAATAAAGTGCCTAGTTATCAGAAAGAGGCGCTCATCTGCTGAGCGGGGAGGACTGCTGGTTGGTGAGGGCAGCGTTCTCGGAAACGGGGCGCACATACTGAAAAAAGGCACCCGGTTGCAGCGATGGAGCACTAAGCCTTCAGTTATGGGTTAATGAAATGTGGTTAATAAAGGCAGTTCATGCATAAATTGAGCGCTCGAGCCCTATAACAGAGCGCGCAACTGTCGGACAGGTGTGCCAAACCATAGACAGAAGGGCAGCTGAAGATGGAGAGGGACACCTATGATATCCTGGGGGCGCCTGTACTCTCAAGTGAGGCGCTTGTTTTCTTTCTCAGGCGCCTAGTTTATCCATGGCCGCCTATGCTGTCCAGATCATCTATTTCAAGAAGGGTTAACTTTGCTGTCCAGGGGCGCCTTAGCTATCCAAGGGCGCCTATGATATCTGTAGGGCGCTTTATGCAGAGGGCGCCTAGGCTGTCCAAGGGTGCCGTCCTAACCAAAGGCCGCCTTTCGCTTCCCTGAAGTGCCTATTTCTATGTAAGGAGTGCATATATTATCTAGGAGTGCCCTTGATATACGGAGACGCCTTTTTGTCCAGCGGCGCCTTTGCTCTTGAGGGGCGCTGCTCCAATCCAGGGTAGCTGAACATGGATAAGGGACATCTATGTTATACAGGGGGAGCCTGTACTTTCCAATGGGGCGCTCATTTTCCTTCTCAGGCACCTAGTTTATCTAGGGAGCGCATAGGCTATCCAAAGGCGCCTTTGCTTTCGAAGGGGTGCCTTCCTAGGGGCGCCTTTGCTATCCAGGGGCGCCTTTGCTGTCCAAAGCTCTTATGTTATCCAGGGTTGTCTTTGTTGTCCAGTGGCGCTTTTGCTATCTAAAAGTGCATATGATATCCATCGGCGCTTTATCCAGTGGGCGCCTGGACTATCAAAGGGCACTTTTTCTATCCAAGGGTTGCATTTATTTTCCTGAAGTGCCTATTTCTATCTAAGGGGCTCCTATTCTGTCCAGGGCACCTATGTTTCCCAGATTTTCCTTTGCTGTCCAGGGACGCCTTTGCTGTCCAAGGGCACCTTTCTTAACCAAGGGGTGCATTTTGCTTTCCTGGAGCGCCTATTCCTATCTAAAGGGCGCATATGTTATCTAGGAGCGCCTTTGATACCAAGAGGCGTCTTTTTGTCCAGGGGCGCCTTTGGTCTTGGGGGGCGCTGCTCCAATGCAGGGCAGCTGAAGGTGGATAAGGGACATCTATGTTATACAGAGGGCGCCTGTACTTCCCAGTGGGGCGCTCGTTTTCCTTCTCGGGCTCCTAGTTTATCCAGGGGGCGTCTAGGCTATCCAAAGGCGGCTTTTTCTATCGAAGGGGTGCCTTCCTAGGGGCGCCTTTGCTACCCAGGGGCGCCTTTGCTGTCCACGGCACTTGTGTTATCCAGGGTTGTATTTGCTGTCCAGGGGCGCCTTTGCTATCCAAGGGTGCATATGACATCCGTAGGCGCTTTTTCCAGTGGGCGCCTAGGCTATAAAAGGGCGCCTTTTCTACCCAAGGTGAGCATTTTATTTTCCTAAAGCGCCTATTTCTATCTAAGGGGCGCTTATGCTGCCCAGGGCACCTATGTTACCAAGATTTGCCTTTACTGCCCAGGGGCGCCTTTCCTAGCCAAGGGCGCACATTATATCCGTAGGGCGCTTCATCCAGTGGGCGCCTAGGCTATCCAAAGGCGGATTTTCTATCGAAGGGGTGCCTTCCTAGGGGCGCCTTTGCTACCCAGGGGTGCCTTTGCTATCCACAGCACTTGTGTTATCTAGGGTTTTCTTTGCTATCCAGGGGCGCCTTTGCTATACAAGGGTGCATATGGCATCCGTAGGGCGCTTTTCCAGTAGGCGCCTAGGCTATCAAAGGGCGCCTTTTTCTACCCAAGGTGAGCGTTTTATTTTCCTAAAGCGTCTATTTCTATCTAAGGGGCGCTTATGCTGTCCAGGGCACCTATGTTACCAATATTTGCTTTTTCTGCCCAGGGGCGCCTTTCCTAGCCAAGGGCGCATATAGTATCCGTAGGGCGCTTCATCCAGGGGGCGCCTAGGCTATCTAAAGGCGGTTTTTCTATCGAAGGGGTGCCTTCCTAGGGGCGCCTTTGCTACCCAGGGGCGCCTTTGCTGTCCACAGCACTTAGGGTTGTCTTTGCTGTCCAGGGGCGCCTTTGCTATCCAAGAGTGCATATGAAATCCATAGGGCGCTTTTTCCAGTGGGCGCCTAGGCTATCAAAGGGCGCCTTTTTCTACCCAAGGTGAGCATTGTATTTTCTAAAGCGCCTTTTTCTATCTAAGGGGCGCTTATGCTGTCCTGGGCACCTATGTTACCAAGATTTGCCTTTGCAGCCCAGGGGCGCCTTTCCTAGCCAAGGGCGCATATGATATCCGTAGGGCGCTTCATCCAGGGGGCGCCTAGGCTATACAAAGGCGGCTTTTCTATCGAAGGGGTGCCTTCCTAGGGGCGCCTTTGCTACCCAGGGGCGCCTTTGCTGTCCAGGGGCGCCTTTGATATCCAAGGGTGCATATGACAAATGGCATCCGTAGGGCGCTTTTTCCAGTGGGCGCCTAGGCTATCAAAGGGCGCCTTTTTCTACCCAAGGTGAGCATTTTACTTTCCTAAAGCGCCTATTTCTATCTAAGGGGCGCTTATGCTGTCCAGTTCACCTATGTTACCAAGATTTGCCTTTGCTGCCCAGGGGCGCCTTTCCTAGCCAAGGGCGCATATGGTATCCGTAGGGCGCTTCATCCAGGGGGCGCCTAGGCTACTCAGGGGTGCATTAGTTCCCCATGGCGCAATCTTGCTATCTAGCGGCGCCTTTTCTTTGCCGGGGCGCTTTTGTTATCTTTCTAAATTTCATCTTCAACATTTTACTGGGGTGCAAAAGACCAGTAAAGGCGTCTAGTGTTTGGGCAGGGGCGCTTTGCCATGGTTTTAAGGAGTATGTGTTCATTCAAGTGGAATAAGTGGTATCTACCACCTTGGCGCACGAAATGGGTACAGGCGCGCCGCTCATATCGGGCGCCTTCGGCGCCCGATATGAGCTGAGCTTTACTGGGGCGCTTCGGAGCTAAGGGGGGACCCGGGCCCCCTGGGCCCCCCTTGGATCCGTCACTGTCGACAGCATCACGGCGAAACTACAGATACTGGTGGTAAAGATGATGGAGCTGAGGGTATCAGCAGCAGCAGCATCATAACCAGCAGCGTGACTGAGGAAGGTAGCGGGAGTGCCAGCGGCGACCAAACAATGTACCCTGGAAACAATCGCGCTGGAAACTCTGCAAGTAGTTGTGAAACGCAGGATTGCGCAAACCTTGCGGGAGGGTCTTCAGAGACCATTCAGAACCCCTGGTCCTCTGCCGATGAAGATGGCGATGGATTATCTGATCCAGATTTTGTCGGTACGTTCACAGAAGTGGAGGAACGAAATTTCACGAGTCTACGTGAAACAGCACTGGCCGCAGATCGATACCACGTGTCTAACCGGGCCGCAGCGGCCATCATTAACGCATACCTCAACGACATCGGACAAAAAGAAAGGTCCAACATCGTCGATGCAAAGAAAATCTGGCGAGCACGCAAGTCCGTCCGCTTAGAGGCAAGTCATGACAACGCAGATGAAATCCACGCGGCCGGTCTCACGAGCCTGTACTTTGACGGCCGTAAAGACGCAACGTGCGTCGAATACACAGCTCCGACTAAAGTGGAAGAGCACGTCGTCGTCATCGCCGAACCAGAAGAGAGATATGTCACCCACTTCACGCCGCTGTCAGGGAAAGCATGGGACCAAGTCATGGAGCTATACCCCATCGCGGTGGAGTACGGTGGCAACATCAAGGTGCTGGGCTGTGATGGCACTGCCGTCAACACGGGAACAAGTGCTGGAATATGTCGTCTCTTCGAAATGATAACCCAGACACCCGTGCACTGGTTTATATGCCAGTTACACGGAAACGAACTCAACCTTCGCCAGCTGTTCCATCATCTGGATGGGACTACAACGGGGCCCAAGTCATTTTCGGGACCAGTAGGAAAGGCGTGCGCGACGGATGTGTAGGAACGGGACCTAGTCCCCTTTGAAGCAGTGCCAGGAAACGTGCAAGACATCCCTGATGAGGTGGTGCGGGACCTTAGCAGGGATCAGCGCCATATGTACCACATGGCGAGAGCAGTTCAAGACGGACACGTGCCAGCCCAGACGGCTAGCAGACGGATCGGCGCGCTGCACCATGCCAGGTAAGATGATGAGAAAAACATGGGAGATATGCGTTTTGACCCAGAGAAATTCATTCAAGCAGTCCATATAATTTGTTAATCCTCCGTATGAACTTATATTTTCAACTTGAAGTCCTTTTCATCAACACGTTGAAAACATGTTTAAAAAGTCATATATCTGTCTATTTTGTCGCTACGCCGCAGTTAAATGAATCGAAAATGTTACCATTGCCAAAAACGGTACAACACCGATAGTTTCAGTGAACCAGTGAAAATGTTTAAGTGTTCTCTAATTTTTTTTTTGGGGGGGGATTTTAGGGAACATGGACAGCGGCCCCAGCCACATTGTCGCCCGTGTAGAATGTAGTTTTATGTTTATTCTCAATGCCAATATATAATTTTCTTGCTATTACAGGTGGCTGACGCTGGCTACCAGGGCTCTACGTCTGTTCGTGAGCACCCCGTCACCTACCATCGCGCTGAGGCACCTGGTGGAATTCATCGTTGTCCACTATGTCCCTATGTGGTTTACGATCAAGATGAACAGTGCTTGCCAAAGTGGAGCCAAAAACCTGCACCGCGCCGTCGAACTCCTGCGTGAACTGCCAGAGGATCTCCAGCAGGCGGTCCAGCCAGTCCTGGCGAGAAACGCATACTGGGCTCACCCAGAACAGGTCCTCCTGGCGATGGCTGCGGACTCTGACAGAGACACTCGAGAGAGGGCCGTGAGTCTTATCCGCTCAGCACGCCAGCAAGAGACACGCCAGATTCGTCCGTTCCAGCTGCCAAAACTGCAATTTGACGCGGTCAGCTTCCCAGAACTCATCGACTGGGAGCGGGAGACGGTGACGGAGCCTCCGCTGATGCGGGACCTTCAGGATGAGGAGCTGGAACGCTTAAAGGAGGCACCGCTCATCGTTCCAGCGTACCCAGTACACACCCAGGCTGTGGAGAGAGCGGTGCGCACTGTCAGCAGCGCGTGCACGACAGTGCGAGGTGAAGAGGCCAGACACGGCCTCATCACAGCCCAGCGAAAACACCGCCGCATCCTGCCCGTGTTCAACTCCAAACAAGATGCTCTATAGGCAAGACAATAAATACGTCTACGTACAAACTAAAACCAATCGTCCAATTCCTATAATCCAATTCATAGATAACATGAAACAGTAGTTATGTTATATGTGTCCAATTGAATACGCCTCTCCCAGTATACCTAACATTCCGTCAAACTTTCTTGTCAAAATGTCAACGGTTTAAATCTAGGCACTGTCTGAACACGTTTTTTCGGTGCGTAATTTTCTTCTAACTAATGTTTCCTATGCTGCCCTCTTTACAGGTGCGCAGTTCCATCCTTGGCGGCTGGCTTCCTGCTGCTGGTTGAGGGGATCGCTTTCCCCCTACACGTGTAGCTTTCATGAATTTGTGTTGCCCTTTGCCGGTCGTACTGGTATTATCAAGGCGATTACTTCAGTGCTTTCGATTGATGGCTTGTCTCAATACGACATACAAATATATTATGCGATATTCAAGGTGACCCAAGGTACAGTCAAGGTCATGTGTCAAGTTCAAAGTAAAAGCATGTACCAGTGTCCAAATCATGTGTTATGGAACAAGTATTTTCCGCCCAACAGTTGCTGGCTATAATTAGTGTGTACATTACCAGAAAAGTCTCATATTATGAAGTCATGGGTCAATGACCTGGTATGACCTTGACCCAAAATCAAGAAACATGGTATGGGACCTTCCTAAAATGATCTTAGTTCATTATAACACATTTCTGGCTTTATCCTGCATTACCGCGGTAGTTTCCAATAGTTACCGCGATAGTTTTCAATATGTCCCCAGCACGGCCCATATCTGACCTCTATGACCTCGTTTGACCTTGAAGATATTGACCAAGGTCAATGAAATTCAACTTTAGTGTAGATTATGTTAAACCCCACAAACTGGCAAAGGGGCGTTTTTCTAGCCTTCTTAGAATCTTAGATTTTGACGAGACACCTTAGAATGGCCGTCTCCGAGGCTTGTTAACGCTGTATTAACGCACCTATGTCCGTGTTGAGCATACATTAGGCTCGCGCTTAATGGAAAACGATTTTTGGACCAAAATTTTTGATGAATCGTCATCAAACATCTCAGCGCCACATAAAACCGCTGTCTCCCCTTGTTCCTAGAGTGACGACACAGTCTAATGGACATCATACGTGTCCTGTCTCAGGCGGCTTGCTTGTGACAGGTTGCGATTTTGTTGGTGGATAGCGCACCGGGGAGAATTAACAGAAAAAGGTCCAAATTTTTCATTTTAGCATAATCAACGTATGTAATGGTCTGGTCAGCAACCCAGTTTTGGCCCCTAGAGCTGGGCAGCTTGCAAACAAATACTCTTCTTCTAAATCACACTTGGGAGGAAGTAAAAAAACTTATGCATGGTTATGATCCCATCGAATGCCACGTATTCCCGGCCTGCAAATGCACACAAAAAAGCGAGCCGGTGAGTCTACACCACCACGTATTGTTTTGGACGTTTATTTGATAAAATAATTAACAAATGCCCCGGATTTTCCAACAAATAGAAAATTTAGACTTCTCAGCTGAAAGGAACGAACAGAAAACAACCACCACCAGCCTCACACTTACACACCTTGGCATGCTGCACCCACTCGCTAGCACAACCAGCCACCTCTCAGGGCGCTACCACCCGAAACACACCGCAACTCCTTGAGAAACAACACCATGCGAAGCACTGACGGTCCCTAGTAAAGTGATTTGTGCGCAGTGTGACCCCCGGCGCACTAAAACGAAAACGGTCACAGCACTAGGCTCGCGGATTCCACATCGGCGCCTCACCTCATCGGAAGAGCTTACTTTAGACCTCGCTGAATCGCCACACGAGCCTCGCGCCAAGAAACCGGTCACAGTGCAGAGTGTACCTCACTCGCCGTCTCCCAAAAATGCTCCGCCGCCTTTTATTACAGATGCCGCACGGTGAATACGCATCAACACACTACGGTGCTCAAGTTAACGATATCCGTGCTGCGATACTGCTTGGTCCATCGGGGTTGTTCTGTCAGCTGAGCTTCGCCTCCCAAACTCGTCCCATCGCTACTCACCAGCTTCCTGGGTTGTTAGCAAACACACTGGCAACACCTTCGTCCAACTTCCAGCCTCCACTCCGCGCCCAGATTCTTCTTTGCTCAAGCCAAGAGGCACGTCTAGAGATTTCAAGTTCTGACTCCTTTCACCATTCCATTGAACGATTCAGATCGCCGTCGTTAGCAAGGCTCCGCGCAGCAGAACATCATCCGGTTCGTTGGCATACCTCGAGTCTTTACCTGGCCTCTCGCTAAGCAGCCACCAGTCGTCTCCTCTCTGGTCTCGGTAACTCACCGCCAGACACAATAACCACCAACACCTAAAACAGCGCCGCACCTTCGCCCTCAGGCACTCCGAGCTCCATCCTGCAACAGCAGCGGCGTCGCTCAGTCTTCCATTTCCGAGTCCTCGAGTTCGTCGTCGGTGGCGAACTCGTCCACGTCGCTCTCGTCCTCGGCGTTCTCCTCGTCCTCGCTGATGTCCCACTGCGGGTGCTCCACCGGGATCTCGTAAGCCTGCTTCACGTCCAACTGTCGGCGAGCAAACACACCCAGTGCACTGGACTGTCTAATCTTTATCCAGCACTGCCTTGACGCAGTGCAATCACTGCTAGTAATTTCCTGGACCAGGGCGTAGCTGTGTATATATTTGATTATCCTGGTGCATCCCCAGCCGCCCGTTGACGCCCGACCGTCCACGGACCACCCGCGGGCCCCCCAAACGTCTCCAGTCCCCCCCTGGAACAAAGCCGCCGCTTTCCTTCCGCCCAGGGATCCAGCTAGAGGTACCTCAAGTATGCGATCCCGGCTTTTTGATCCACCAAAATTTGGTCCACCACAAGGCTGGCATTCCCAATACCAATTAGAAAGTTACCTACCTACACTCTTGAACTGCCAGTGCTTCCTTCCCCTCCCTGATGGACAAGTCGTCAGCGACTCTCCCCAGATGTGGAGTGGGTGCGATTGGTTCAACAAGAACGACCATGCACTTGAAACATTGAACAAAGTCAAACATCTTTCCAAGTCTAGATAAAGGGATTTCATGTATTTTATATCACTGAACGCGATTTTTTAAAACAAATTCAGAAGTATTGCTTCCACGTCCGGAAAGGAAAAAATATGTGCCCGGAGAATAAATTTCCTTTTTCATTTCTTTGGGCAAAGACTGACGTATTTGCACACCCTGTTTAGCCCGGAATAGAATATCTTACTCTCGTTGAGAATGACAAAAAAGATTACATCAACATTGACGTCCAAACAGGAGGAATCGGTTCAATAGGTGTCTCGATAATTTGAAAAGTTGAACATCAAAACCGTCCAATAGCACATAGATCACAGTGTGGTCACACAGCCACTCCATTCATCCCCGCAGCTCCAATACACATGCATCCGCAGCCCACAGAACTAACCCCAGCTAGTGAACCCACCTTGATGTCCTTGGCCTGGTCGAAACCCAGGTACGAGTCAGAGCGTAGCACCACGGTGAACGTGTACAGACCAGGCTTGCGCGGCGCCGTGAACTTGAGTTCGACCTCGGCGTCAGTGACCAGGTCCGTCACCTGGAACGGCGCCGTCACCAGTCCCTTGTTCTTGCGGTCGCACACGTACACCCACCAGTATTCCTGCTTCTCGTCCGGGAACCACGGCGAGTGCACCGGGTGCGAGACGCGCGACTTGGTCTCCAGTACCTTGCCCCGCTTGTTGATGCGCGCCTGGAAGCGCTCCCACTCCTCGTCGTCCGACTCGCGCTCGTCGCCGGTGCGGCCGGGCCGGGAGCTGGTGTTGCCGCCGGCCGTCTCCGACTCGGAGTCGGAGTGGTCAGAGCCCTCCGACTCGGAGCGCTCCTCACTAGCCGTCGCCTCCTCAGAACGCTGCACGCAACACGGCGAGCCACAGGTTAGCGCGCGGCAGGAGACTGCCTCTCTGGAGGCGAGTGTTCTTCTGTGTTCACAGAGATTGGAGGACTGGCATCCGAGAAATCGAGCTTCACGACACGACGGACGCTTTCCTGTTCGCTTAGTTTCGAAATAATGCAAAATCATGGAAACGGGCGGGGAAAGGAAGACGGCGTAAAACATTAAACGCAACAGAGATTCCCCCACCGGTGACAAGACCCATAATTTCTAAAAACCAATTTCTCCAACAGGAGTTTAGACCTTTGCAGAGTTTAACCCTAAACAAGCGCACGTTCCATCGCAGAGTCGTTGATGCGTGAAAAAATGCATGAAAGGTCATATTTCAGAAACAACCATGTTGTCCCGAAACGTTCCGAGCTCCAATCTTATATACATTGAACTGCATGCTCATTGACTGAACCAAACAACGTTCATGTATGTTTACAGCACTGCAATCAAACGTAGGACCGACGGGAATGATAACTCACTTCACTGGAAGGCTTAGGCGAGTCCTCTGGCTTCGAAGAAGACTTGACTTTTGCGTGTTTTTTGGAGCTTCCTTTCTTTCCAGATTTGCTCTTCTTTTTGTTCTTCATCCACACAGGGTTCTTGTCCTTACCCTGGAACAGACAATCACTTAAAATCGAAACCTGACAGGATGAGCAGATAAAAATAACCCCAAACTCGCCTCAACACCCAGCAATACTAATTTCCAAAATATTTGAAGCCATCGCACGTTTATTGGACACACACCACACTCGAATTACGAATACAAATACATTAAACATTGTTATAAAAGGGGGTAGTCCTCAGACCCCCAATGGCCCCCAAGAATGACGGGCCACCCCACAGGCGAGTGCCACTAGGCCTCCGTGGTCCGTGAACAACGACTTTCAGAAGACTATGGGCTGAGTTGTACCTTTTGAAACATCAAAGCCACTATCCGATTCGTATATTAACTGAACCACAATAAAACCTGAAGTGTGACCGGAAACCAAGGCCTGTCTACGTATGCAAAAACACCTCAGCGTCATAAGCGATCCCAACCATGATAGACAAATCATTAACTCTCAAGAATTCGACTTAGACACTTGTTCGTACGTATTTAAAGACAGTGACAATCCTGACAGCTCTCGTACGGATTCACCAGATGGCAGCACCAAGTTTCTGACACTTCTCCGGTCCCGCGGCGCGGCATCCTGCCCTCCCCCTGCACACCGGCCCTCATCACGCCTCCTACCTGTTCGCCGTTGTCGCCGCCTGCGGGAGCCTCCTCGGAGGGCGGCTGTTCGGCGGCGACCTCCGGCTCCGGCGCCTCCGGCTGGTTCGCCTCCGAGAGGTTCCGCCGCTCCAGCTTCACCGTCACCGTGGTGATGGCGCCGGCGGTGAACTCGCCAGAGTTCTCATCGTCCAGAACTGCGGCACAGGTCAGAGGTGGTGTTCAGAACTGAGGCAGAGGCCAGAGGTAATGTTCGGAACACTGAGGCAGAGGTCAGAGGTTGTGTTCGGAATTGAGGCAGAGGTCAGTGGTGGTGTTCAGAACTACGGAAGAGGTCAGAGGTGGTGTTCAGAACTGAGGCAGAGGTCAGAGGTGGTGTTCAGAAATGAGGCAGATTTTAGAGGTGGTGTTCAGATCTGAGGCAGAGGTCAGAGGTGGTGTTCAGAACTGAGGCAGAGGTCAGAGGTGGTGTTCAGCACTGAGGCAGAGGTCAGAGGTGATGTTCAGAACTGAGGCAGAGGCCAGAAAATCACCAGAAACGTCACTCAATAACTGCGGAAGAGGTCACACGGGCCAGCAGTGAAGCCTAGTCCCATGCAGAGGCTATGGGTGCAGTCCAGGTGAGTTATCAGAGGGGTCAATGGTGTAGTTCAGAACTATGACAGAGGTCAGCGCTGTCACCAACAGCTCTAGCGCAGGTCAGCCAGGGGTCAGCAGAATCACCCACAACTCTAACACGCGTCTGCAGTGTTGCGTGTCCAGAGGGACTGCTCAGAGCTGGGACAGAGCACGGGTATTGACTCAGACGGGGTGGTAAACCAAAAATAAGGACGGCCCAAAGGAACACACTCAAAATATACGATTCCGGAAGGCACCGGAAGAGCTGGCACACCAATTCGAGATCAACTACCACAGAGCGTGTCGAAGACTGGAATACCGGTCGGGGTAACGCGTGAGCATGGTTCCATTCCAGCTACAAACTATGCGTTTCCATGTCCCATCCGGCCTAGCGGGGCCCTTCGAGAAGGGCGGCTAAATTCAATACGTCACCTATAATCGGGTTGGAACACCTTGGGGCTCAACGACGCACCGACTGCTGCGGTCACATGGCGCCGCCAACTCTCACCCTATAGGGATCGGGGACTTATACAGAATACCCGCCCGGGAATTTGAACCCGGGTCAGCGCCATGCGAGTAGCGTGTTCTTCCCCTCTAACCACTGCATTCCCTAGCCTGTCGTAAAGTAAACTAATATGTAAATCAATAAACTATTTCTATTGTTTGGGTGGGGGGGGTTGGCAAGAAAGTATAGGTACCAGCTGAAATGCACACCCATTGAAAAGCAGCAGGGTGGAGAAAAGCATCCAATATATCAGACTATAATTTAGCCCTTGTTAGGGGGACTTCCCCCATTTTTAGTAAGACAAAGAACGGTTACTGACTCAGACGGGCCGGTCACACCTCGCCCCAAAGCTAAATTTGACTGGTCCTACGTTTAATTAATGGGACAGCACCGCGCGTGCCACGTAAAAACAGCGAGCACAACGGAACGACCCCTGACCTATTCCCCTCCTCGAACACGCACCAATCCGTCACAATAAGTCCCAGGCACCTGGCCCAATTGGTTTGAGCTGCACGAGTTTGCAAAACAGTGACATATATAGGCACATGGATACATATCGATAGTTGTAGATAAGTGGCTAGCAGACTCGACAAAACTTAAGCTTTAAAAACGTTTCAAGGAACTAGGAGGCGCCGCGCGGGTAGGGATCGCAGGAGCTTTAGACCACAAACTTAAGCCCAGTACTTGCCAAACTACGCCACATGTAGGACGCCCACAAATTACTTAAGCCTCGATGTAATCCCGGTATCTGACTGCCACTTGAAGTGAAATTTCACATATACCGAGCAAATAAATGAAAATTATCTAGCTAGAGAAGTGCCGATAGGAATAGTGTTAGGACCCCCCCCCCAAAAAAAAAACACGAACAAGGAAACATTCTTTCCACGAATGGGGACAACCGCCAGGAATGCTGCCAGTCCATATAATGACTCTGGTGTTATATATATAATATATATATATATATATATATATATATATATATATATGTGTGTGTGTGTGTGTGTGTGTCTGTGTGTGGGTATGGGTCGGAGCCTGCACCACCGGCTGTCGCCTCATCGAAAGCCGTTGGTACCGAGGGCGAGCTGGCACTGAGCCAACTGGCGGAGGCGCTTCAAGGAAATGCAAGGCCTGTCACGACTGAATGTCAGATGCTAGCACCGCATGCACGGCTAGGAAAGTCTGCCCGCAGCCGACGTCAGCCTTGCAACAGACGCCACACAACGGTGCAGGCGCGGAGGACCGTACTCACACATCTGCACGCGATCTACCACGTTCGCTAAAAGAACGTTAGTGCAGAAATCGGAATGAACGTGATGCGCTGTTGTTGCATTACACATTCCCATCCAATTTCTGAAATGGACAACACGGCCACAGCCGTCGATCGTACATGCGAATCAAAGCTTAACAATGACGTCCAATACAAAATTTCCAGAAGACGTTTTCTCGCACGGAAAATCCAATGCATATTTATTGCGAGCCGTGCCATTCCAATCTCCATGCATTTCGATACTGCTTAAATGGGATTCAAGGGAATGTGGCACTTTGGTCGAATCCCGAAATTTAGCGTAATTAAGGACATTTTTAGCAGAAAATCATGAAAATGTTAATGATTTTTCGGATAAATGTAAAATAAGCTCAATATTTTGACACTGAAAATGCTCCTCTATGATAAGCCTCTGCCTGTGCATGACGTCATGATCTGGCAACCACTACCATATCCAATACGCTTCAATAGGCTGGCTACTCACCGTGATGTCAACATGTCGTCACACCAACAGCTGACAACTGTGGCCGGCTCGTTGGGTACATTTTGGGTACATTTCAGGCAGCTTTTTAGTTTTTTTCAACGGAAATTTGGAGTTCCGAGACAAATAATATGTTGAGTACCGGGTTTTTCCGCATGCTTCACAACTTGGCAATCTCAGTTAAAAGCACGTTATAAAGGTGTCACATTCCCTTTAAGAACGGCGTGCAATGCACGCGAGCGGACCTGACCGACGGAAATTAGCGTCGAAACACCGTGATGGGGCCGTGCCAGAGGAAGCGGCGGCGGCCCGGAGACCCACCCTCGGAGGTGACGTGCATGATGACATGCGGCAGCCGCGCCAGCACCGTCTCCACGTTCTGCGTCTCCTGGTCGGAGAGGTTCCGCAGCACGTGGCGCCGGTCCAGCGGGTCCAGCTCCGCGAACTGCTGCAGCGTCTTCACGTTTATCTTGCGCTGAAACGCAGACACCAGTTAACGGCGGGGGGCCGCGCTGGGCCGTCAACAGTGCAGCTGAGACTAAATTGGAGCGATGAATCACCGATTTACGGACAACACACAAAACCAGCCAAACTTGTGCAAAACAGCCAATTACACTACAATTTCAGGAAAAAACCGATCAGTATTTCACTAGAATTATCAGAAAGCCGTGGAACTTCCCATAAATACCGTTATAAATCTATAGCTTTCCCAACTTATGTAAGCGCACACAGTCTCTTCCCGAGGTACCTTTTTGTCGACGAAGCAGCGCAGCATGCTCTCTTCGATGTGCGGCAGCTGCAGCAGCGGCGACTTGACGTCCCACAGCGCCTGCACAATCATCGGGCACACCTTCATGGTGTTGTCGATCGTCTCCAGACTGGGCAGCCGCGAGATGCGGCCGGCGTGGGCCAACATCACCAGCTGGCTGATGCACGTCACCATCTCCTGGATCAGGTACGGACACTTGCGCACCACGTACTGCCTGTGGGGTGGAGGCGGCATGGTGCTACTCGTTGCCTGGGAGGGACGAATCGGGCAACTGCTGTGGTTCTGATTATGCTTCAGAAATACGGCGCGCTCATATCACAGCCAACAAGAGTTAAAAGTCGCATTTGGCTGCGCAGGCCAGTGTCCACTGGCAGAAGTAACGAATACGACGCGGTGAACTGCTGGGGGTTTCTATAATGCGTCCGATTCATTGCTTGACCGGAAGATGTAACCCAGTACGGCACAGTCGCCTGCTTAAAACGCAAATCTGAGTTCTGGGCCGGTTTTACCGCCTTATTTACATAGGCGATACGTCACGCCACCGTGCCGTTGACCCACGCTCGATCGTGCAAGATCCGCGAGCATGCAGGCTGAATTACGGAATTCGCATGGAGTGGATTGTTCCACAGTGCACCCGCGAGCCGTCCTTGCTGGAAGCTCGGACGGAAAATACCGGCTTGAGTCCAATGCGGATCCACAAGCCGCGGCTTTAACATGCCGAATACTCACTCCACGCGCGCTCCCAGGCTCGCGAGAAGACCGAACAATTCGGATTAGAGTTGAAATAGCAGCCTAATCGAAGTGGGCGACATATCTACCACGGGTGTAGAGTAATAGGAAGTAAAAATACAGTGCATTATCATACGCGAGAGGATATTTCTAGAGAAATGTCCCCCGTCACGGTCCCCACGCCGGTGTTTTGGCAGTTTTTGCAATATCAACCCCTACAGGTAGCTGATTGTGCTCGGTCAATTCCCACTACCTATGCCAAATGCAGAGCACGGTCACACCTCAGTGATCGGCGGCTGATCTGATAGGCAGCGTAAATGTCACGCAGAACTGGCGACACGACAACCGTGTCGAAAACAAAATGGGAGACCACGGGAGCAGCGTGGCGCAAAAAGGGGAACGTTAAAACTGGGCGTTGACAAATATAACAGCACCGGTGAGAGTTGTTGTCAAATTTCCTTAGCTCACTTGACTTTTCGCTTTATCTTCTTCTTCTGTTATAGAGCCATTAAGGAAAATATACGTGGTGTTTTGACAATGGAACATATAACAGGAAATGCAAGGTGGTAAGTCCGCCTCCAGCCCCATGGTCAGTCCTGCCCCGCACCGGTTTTCACGGCTCGGGGGACCCACCTCTAGCCCCATGACCACTCCTGCCCCGCGCCGGGCGCGTCACGGCTCGGTGGGCCCACCTCCAGCCCCATCGCCACGCTTGCCCCGCACCGGTTGTCACGGCTCGGGGGACCCACCTCCAGCCCCATCGTCACTCCTGCCCCGCGCCGGGCGTGTCACGGCTCGGGGAACCCACCTGTCGATCTCCAGTGTGGCCGGCGGCAGGGGCAGCCGGGTCAGGTGCGCGTGCAGCAGGCAGCGCGCCTTCACAGAGTACTCGAAACACAGCGGACGCTCCTTGTTGTTCTCGCCCAGGTTCGGTAGCCGCTTGATCAGCAGCGGCACCTCGAAGTTATCGCTGGGTCGCAGCTGCACCTCCGAGTTGTGGCTCTTCTCGAACTCCAGGGAGGCGGACAACACCATCAGCACCCGGCGAAGCATCATCTGTGGCGTCTTGTGGAAGAAGTAGAAGTACAGCTGCGTGGTGTCCAGTAAAACCTGCCGAAGAGCAGCGACATGCTGAAAAAAGCGGACGACGAACAGCACGCTCACTCCTAGAGTATCACAAACTGTGTGTGGTATAATATGGAACATTCACTGGCCTCTACACGCCAGCGTCAAAACCCTGTATCAATAAGCGTTCGAGGACATATACGATGCAATGAGCTGATATGGCATGAGAGGCAGGTCGCCGATTATTTTGTTTCATGTAACAATAGTCAGGGGTGTAATTTTGTGAGAATATTTAAGGGTGCCTACTCCTAGCCGACCCATAAAATTTTACTGGCAGTGTCAGGAGATGAAACACGTTAAAAGGGGATAAAAACCTTACACTTTTCCTTACACCTTACACCATTGTTCTGCGACATTAAAGTAAGTACCCCTCCCGCAAAATTATCCCACACACTCTAGAGGTGGGCAAAGGTGCTTTGCACAGAACACCTTATAAAAAGCCTTTAACTAACTAGCTAACGCTTTTGTCGAAACATTTCTAATGCTTTTCTCTTGCTTTATTTGAACTCCACACTCTTTCCCCTAGGATCAAAAATATTTTGGCCCCCTGGTTTGAGCTTTTGGGGGGAGTATGGCCCTGATGCCCTCCCCCTGGATCCGCCAGTGACTAAACATACTTTAAAACAACCGCCCCCCCAAAAAAAAACGTGGTAGCCATGGGCGTAGCCACCACTAGGGACACTAGGGACAGTGTCCCTACAAGTTTAGAGACCCCGAAAACTTGTAGGAAATGTCCCTACAAGTTTTGAAGACCGGGAAAGATGTGACAACCGAAATATGTTAATTTTCCAATACATCTTACAACTGTACTTACCTACTTCTCACGTATACAAATCCGGACAGCGCCATTCGTACCAAAGATATTAAAAATAATGATTTTATAACTTTTGATTTTACGTTTCTCAATTTCCCAAATCTGTCCATTTCTGTACCCTTTAAAAATAGGAGCGATGTTAACCCGCGCTCCACCGGGGGTCCGGCGCCACCTATGCCCCACGTGGGACATCGATGGCCCCCTCTAACTCCAAAAATATGGGGGCTAGCGCAAATCTGCAAAATACATTGGAAAGCTCTTGAGAATTCAACAAGGTTTTAACTTATATGTGTTTAAGCGATCAGGTCAACATTTTTACCTCCAGAGATCACGTTGGGTTACGATAGGCTATTTCTACTAACATATGCAATGCTTAAGAAAACTGGGCTCAGGTTTTGTGCCATTAAAGCTATTGAGCTCTGGTAACTACATTTTATAGGAAAATGCCAGGGCTTTCTGCGCCGTGTGGAACAGAATGCCCTGCCGACAGTGGTTTGACCTCCAGAGGGCACCTATTGACCTGACACTACCTGAGGTCACGAAAGGTCAGAAAGTGACCTTGTCGAATACCAAATGAAAGCCAGTGACGAAACATACATGATGACGTCTAATTCAGTGCTCTAGCTTAACACGCGCATTGACGGGGGCGGGTACCCGCCCCCTCGGGTTTTTCGGAGATAGAAAAACGGCGGCGCGTAGCGCCGCCGTACTGATATACTTTTTCCCTCATCATTTTTACAACTTCTGTGAAAATTTTAAGGTTAGGTCATCTCAGGTCAGGTCACCAGTACAGGTCAAGTGACCCGACCTCAAAAAAGTTTAAGATAGCATAAGTCGGAGCAGGGTGAACTTATCCGATTGAAACTCATATCACATAATGGCCCCACCGAGTTCTCTAAAATATGTTCCGGTATTTTTGATATCGATGACCTAAGGTCAGGTACGACGCATGACCTCTCCATTGGAAATACATGGGAAAAATGGTTTTTACGGAATAACTCAATAACGGATGGTGATAGAGCATTTATTTTAGCTGCATTAGACTCGCCTGGGCTTTGCGGTTCTAATGATATGCATTTTATATAATTTGACCCTGACCTGACCTCAGGTCAGGTCAAATCCTTGATTTGACCTAGCAAGGTCAAATTATATATCATTCGATTCGGCTTGCTAAGAGGATTCATATAGTTCAAGTCCTTTTGCTCTATCTTTACTTGTTCAGATGTAATGCCCGAAAAACTGAATTTTACATGTTATCCTTATGACGGGGATGTTTTGACCTCTCGTGACCTTAAATGTGACCTGACAAAAAAATGGTTCAAATGTTTTCGATGGAGAAGTGGATGGGCAGCCCAACGCCGTTTACCGTTTTCGCTACCTACCGTGGTTCTCGAGATCTTACGGGGGCGGGTACCGCCCCCCCCGTCAATGCGAAGGTGGCTCAGACCCCCGTCAATGCGCGTGTTAATTAGCTCAACAGTATGCTAAAAAACTGCTTTTGATGCCTGGTGACCTGAGATGACCTCAGATATGTCAAAGGGAAAATATCACCCCTGGAATCCGTGAAAGGGTTGCTAAAAATACTTTTCTGAGAAATTTGATGATTTGCAACCATTTTTGTGACTTTTGGACCAAAAGACGGCTTTTCCCATGTCTTTTTATGGGAGAGGCCACCTCGTGGCCTGACCCAAAGTCACCAAATAAAAAATCCCGGATATAATTTTTTTTAGATCCTGGAGGGGCCATCAAGTGAATAAAATGCCAAATCAATTGGTCAAGAAATGTAGCTATGCTAGAGCTCAAAAGTTGAAGTGAGGTGAACTTATTTGACCTCGCATGGTGATCTGACCTAGTGTGGCCTGGGGTAAACAATTTCCAGGATAGTGGAAAATGATCGGGTGAAAAAACCTTAGGGGGCCAAAAACCGAGTTCCGGCCCCAGTGGATAGATAACTGTATATCAACACAGGGCTTCATATGCAGAACAAATAAGCCCGATTGCAGTGATATAGCCACGCAATGCTCTCGCAACATTACGTTGAACTTATTTCCTTTTCTGAACATTTTTCTTTTTAGCTTTTCCCTACTTTGGGAAGTCACTGTCTACTGTCTACTGTCAGCCCACCGATGTTCACACGTAGGTGGCTGGGCTCCGAGCCCAAATGCTTGCCTACTTCCACCGTCACCGCTTGTGGGGGAGGGGGGGCAAAACACTCATGTGGGCCATCCAACACCTATACCAAAGAATGCAAGACCCACTAAAAATTCTCGCACTTACGAGAACGTTTCAACACGCACAATTCTTACAATTGTTAACTCTTGACAATTGTCGTACAGGGGAATGAAATGGCAGATAAAAGGGAGCAAGAGGGGCTCAAGACTCACCCCTGAAATATCATAGTACCTATAGTAAAGCATAGCAGTGGACTGTCCGAGGTAGGGGAAGACACGAGTCTCCCAGCCCTCCCCCACCCCACAAATGACTGGTTGTACAAATGTTGCTGATACTGTTGTATTTTTTCTCCTTTTCCATTGCCGTGTTTTGAAGGTGTCATTTCACGTAGTTAAGCGAGCTTCGTCATTAATGAGGCGCCATTATTTTTGCACAACCCTAAGAACTAATGGTTACACTGACACAGAATAACGAATGTATTTGAGCAATATTTTCAGTGGCATATGCTAAAATGTATTAGAAGCATCAAATAACTTTCCACGTACAGGATACCAAAACGCATAAGAACTAAATTCAATTTAGTCATAGCCTAGCGCTCATTTCGCTCTAGTTATAGTTGGGATACAACGTGGGTGTTATATGGGCGCAAAAGGACCACACTGTGAGCCCCTAGAACCCAAATAGCTACGGATGGAACAATAATTTGATTCATTGACTCATGATCCGAACTTAATCAGAGCGGGACTAATCAATACGATAATATACAGCTCTTAGAAATTTCAGAAGCGAATAGCCTTGGTAAGCTGAAGGCATATCGAAACACTCTCCTGCTCACTGCACATTGAAATATATGGTGATTAGATTTCGTTTGAAGCTTTAGCAGCCACTTACTCTGAGTGTACATTTCCTCTTAAATAATTGAACAAAATGCCTCTTCAGGTTACGTCTTCAACAAGTCAAATGATAAAAATAAATATCAACAATGTCAATGAATGTTCAGACGCGCATTGACGGGGGCGGGTACCCAGACCCCTCGGTTTATTTGGAAATAGCATACAAACGGCGACGCTTAGCGTCGGCGTACTTGTCACACCTTTTCTCTGATCATTTTTACAATTTTTTTCCAAATTCTTAGGTGAGGTTAACTTAGGTCAGGTTACCAGTACAGGGCAGGTGACCTGACGTCAAAAGAAGTTTACGATAGCAGAAGTCAGAACAGGGTGAACTAATCCGGTTGAGACTCATATATCATATAATGGGCACACCGAATTCTTTAATATGTGTCCCGGTATTTTTTATATAGATGGCCTAAGGTCAGATAAGAGCCAATGCCTATCTATTGGAAATACATGGGAAAATAGTTTTAACTTAACCTAGTAATGTATAGTGATAAGGCGTTTATTTTAACCGAACTAGATTTTTCTTTATTTGCGGTTCTAACGATGTGTATTTTGACCTAATTAGTCCTTGACCTGACCTCCGGTCAGGTCAAATCACATATTTGACCTGAGTAATGAATCTGAACTAATCACTAATTATAACGACATTTAAGAAATCTGGTCATCTCCATGGCACTATGGCCTCCTCGCCAATAGTATTGGAGATTTAGGGCAACTCTTGAAATTGATTAACTTATACTTGCCAGGATGGAAGCAGGGAGTAATACTTGACAATAGTTCATTACCAACGCTCCCAACATCATCAAAATCATCCCTAACCTTATCTCCAAAATTATTATCCGCATTATTAGATATAAAAGAATTAAAATCAGGATGTGCACAACGATCCGTGCTCGGCTCATTATTCACAATAAAATACCTACCTTGACGGTATGTTTACTAAATCCCCAAATCCCCTCTCTCAAAGCGCCTCACATGCTTGATGACATAATGACGATTCAGCATTGATAGTGCAAGGACATGGTGGACATCTTTGGATAAGGCCAGGTTTTAAGAAACCTTTACAGAAATGGCGTTAATCCTGGTGCAAAAACCGCAGTGACCTTAAGTCTTGGCGGTGTTCTCACGATAATTTTAATAAACCCATGTATTCGTTCATGCACGTTCAAAGGAAACAAATCAACTAACCAAACATCTAAAGCATGCGTTCAATATAAAATAGTTTAGGACCATCCGATTTCATGGCGCTCCTCCGATGACGACAACCATGGGCAGAAGCCTGCCGGACGCACCCACCAACAGGCCGGCAAACGCGACCGTGCCAGCCGGCGTAATGTTAGCGCTCCGCAAATCTCAAGATAATCTTCTTGTTTTGCTAAGAAGGTTATGGAGGACTTTTGAGTACTGCTGTGCGTGTGAGCCGGTGAGATATGCTTCATGAGTGGGCGAGAATGTTAATTGACATTTTACTTTTATGGTCGATGTCTCAGTACTGCGATCTGATAATAGTCAAGGCTTAGACCAGGGGTGGAAAAACCCATCAACTCGCCAACCAGGGCTTGCGACAGAATTTGGATAGTGAAAATATTCAGTGCGACAGATAAAGTCTACCAAATCGGAACTCCAGCAACCACCGAGAAAAAAAAACTCCCAGGGAGCCGGTCTTTACGCTGCTAAAAATCTCGATACACAGGCAGATCCAGGAGGCAATAGCACTTGACACCCCCCCCACACACACACACACACACACGCGCACGCAAGCACACGCACACACGCCCATAAGCCCTCGCCTTCATCTGAAATGACACCTAAAATGCCCCTCCCACTCCCACCCCTTCAGTATGCAAGTATCGCGCCCCCACAATAAGTTTCTTTACGTACAAAAAGGCATCCTCATGGCCCCGATGGCGCCCCAGGTTATACGCCCCCTTTTCCACTCCACCGGAAATCCTGGAGCCGCCTATGTTACGTTAGACGACTGAATAGATAAGACTTTCTGGCGAATAAAACAAGTGCATTACAATTGTCTAATTAGTAGTCACGTTCCTTTGCTGTTTTTCTGCGGCAGCGCTGCGGCTAGCAATGACCTCGGACAGTGAATGCGACAGTGATATCGGCGACAGCCAGACTTGCAGGATATACAGGGCCCGGCCAGCCCCGACGGCAAATCTGAACATTGAAGTCACTGGTCACTTGCTCACTATCGAAAACATTGGGCATGGGAATGTTCCTCTCCCGAAAACCCGAGAGCTCTTGATGCCAGGTGCTTTGTCAACAATTACCCAAGGCAAATGACGCAATGGATTGAAACACAGGAGTCATAATTATAACCAAGCATAGGACAATAATAGCGCATTTGTTACATATTCTAACGTCTTTATCTTGGGTATTTTTCAAAGCCAGTTGGTATTTCCTAAAAAATGCCTGGCAACAAATGCTCTCGGATTTTCGCAACAGTGCCTGAAACGTCCCCAAACTTTCGTTGCCTTATCATGTCGATATCGATATAATGGCGTTTGTAAATGCCTATAACTTGATTCATCGAGTCGGCCGGCGTGTGAAAATTGTTTTAGCGTAATGACCCTAATAGCAGAAGACTGGAAAGTACCGCTTTGGGTCCCAGTGTTGGGACGGAACTTGCTAAAAGTGCTCAAAATAGAATGCGGCATATTTGAATGCCAGCAGTAAACTTTTTTCTGTCTGGAAGACATGATCAACAAAACGACGAGTGCACTCGATGGTACTGATTCTGAGACAGCGGCGACGCGCTGATAGCATTTTGGAAAACGCGCTCCTTCGGCTTTGGTTGCAAGTGGCAGCTACCTTATTTCCATAGTTACTCCCGTGGCCCCCCGTCTAAATATGACCTCTTGCGATTAGGTGAAATCTCCAGATCACTTAAGTAATATTTTAAGCTCGAAATGATGAATAGTCCCAAGAGAGCTAGGAATCTCTAATACTTATTATTTAATTGCTACATAATCCTGGCATTAGGTCCTATTAGAATGTCGCAGGATAGCTTTAGGGGTGCTTTTGGAAGTTTAGGAGTTTTTTCAAAGTTTTAGGGGTGCTCGCGCACCCCTAAAAGTATACAAAGTTACACTCCTATCAATAATCCCATCCAACTACCCAATTCCTTTCACCGTCTATCAACGCCTTCATCAGAAAAATCACTAACGAAGCCATACAGTTGCAATGTTCAATATGATCCACTCTAAATAACCCAATAGTTGGCGCATCTATAAGCCGATCAACACTAGCTGTCCAACAAACAAACTAAGCATGGAAATACACCTAACTATAGCATCCTCATCGCACACCAATAGGCGGGCGCACCTGGTCGCCGGAGAACTTGATGCTGTTGTACCACCAGACACCGACCACGGTCGGCAGCGCGATCATGAACACCAGCGTGTAGACGCCCAGCACCCAGATGGAGTTCTCCTCGTGCACGATCCAGGAGGGCAGCGCGATGCCGAAGTTCATGACGCCCGGGCCGTCAGGGTTGCCGTACAGTTCCCAGTTGCGTCGAGCCACGTCGTCAGTCAGAGCCTGGTAAGCTGGGCGGAGGATGCCGGTGGTTATGGCGGCCACAATAGCGGATATTACCAGAGTTCACACAACCTGTCTCCATAAAAAAACGAAACGCCCGGTACAATGGATCCTCATGTCACACGCGTGTTTAGATGATACAGCCAGCGAATTTATCCTGGCGTCTTTCCCGATATTCTGTCGATTAACCAAGATGCCCAATTAACCAAAACAGCTACCATTAGTATTCACCCATGTCTTGTGAGCGAAGATTTCGCGAGCAGATCAGCAAAAGGCAGCGTAGAAATGATTTTCCGAGCTACAGCCTTATTCCACTCATCCTTGATGCTCACTGTCAAGATTACTCATACATTGAATGAAATTGGCTGAATATAATAGCTAAATCACCAGCAGATGGTTTGGGATTTCGTGCCAGACGGGTACCATGCACCCAAACCTAGAGCTGCGTCGCGGTTTTATGTTCATATTTTTTTCCTAACATGAACATTTCATACCTCACGGAATAATTATCAGATTTGGATACTTTAGCGTCATAATTTAATATGCTGAGAGGCACCGGTGCCTCCTGACAACAATCGAAGCCGTGCACTCCTAGCGAAAATAATCAGGCTATTCTCCAGTTGACTTACCGATCTCGATGAGCATCTACTCTCTTATGCATCGATTCGAACGTCAGCTAATCGTAAAGCCTATCGACACTGCATCGACCGCGCGCCTGAACAGATTAGCACTACCCAACATTCATCACTCCCACAGCGGACATTCAAGCTTTAGACTGACATCCCAAAAGCGGGGAAATGGTCACAAAAGAGAAAAGAAGTAAATAATAAAATAGTAAATAGCAGTAAATAGTAAAATAGTACATTAAGTAAATAGTAAATCCGAATTTTAGAGGCAAGTTCCGCGACGATACCTTTGTTGATCCTGACGAACTGCTTCTCATCTCCACCCTTATCGGGATGCTCAGTGAGGGAGAGCTTCTTGTAGGCTTTCTTTATGTCCGCCTTACGTGATCCCTGGCAAAACAACACAGAAATATCGCTTACCTAATGTTGCAAACATTCCAATATCCGGATGAAAACACGTTTTAATGTTCAAGTGTATAGATGGATGAAAACAGCTGAAAAGTCAAAGGCATATAGAAGAAGGTAGGATCCACCTTAAGCTACGGTTGTGATGCTGCGGAGGCAATTTGTTACCGTTTAGGGTTTTTGGGGCATCCAGAAATTTTATTTTCCTAAAGTCACACAGTAGGAAACTTAGAAAAAATTATCCTGGCGAGATATGTTCACTTGCCATTCCTAAGACATGAGAATATGGGACTTGCATATACCCTTCATGAAAAAGATTAAGGCCGAGCTGCCCGATTTCTTGGTCAGAAGAAACAAAGAAGTTGACTAAAAGAAGGCAAACTCAACTTCATTGGATTCAAATTCAAGATTTAACTGATCTTTCTTGGCTTTTAAACCAGTTTGGACATTTCAGGACCCTTTAAGTATTTCTAGTGCTTTCCTATGTCAATGTATGTATGACACTATCCTAGCACTAAATAATGGAGCGAGGTATGCTGGTGCACAAAGTAAGGCCGTTAGTTTAACGAGGAAGTTACAGAAGACATGCAAGCTAGAACCTTATTTTATTCTTCCAAAAATGCATTGTCCTTTCGGACCCCGAAAAAAGCGAATGCCTGCCTTGTTTTGATGCGTGCAGCACTTCCCGGACAGAGTCAGTGACGGGACTACTGGTGATATCAGATTATAAAAAGAGTGATATTCAAATGCTTGTTACTCCTTCTACTCTGGAACTTTTAGTATGCTGAACTATTTGTACAACTGGATCAAAAACAAAGAAGAAAAGGACAAAAGTTGAATACTCTCACAGTTTCCTTCGGCCGAAAGCACAGAAGTACATCCATATCACATGACTACAACACAAAGACACAGATAACACCCCAGCATATGAAAACGCG
This sequence comes from Lepas anatifera, assembly GCA_034440635.1. Classification (NCBI taxonomy): domain Eukaryota; kingdom Metazoa; phylum Arthropoda; class Thecostraca; family Lepadidae; genus Lepas; species Lepas anatifera. The sequence goes on along the minus strand of JAOTON010000481.1, from coordinate 224,837 downwards.
TTTGCATCCGCGTTGCGTCCCACACCCACCAAACAGGAGCTGGCCACAATGTCTGACGCCGAACCCGGCCGATCTAACATACCGGCGACACGCCCAGGATGTCGTAGGGGTCGAAGTTGGCGTACTCGTAGTCGAACTCGCGCACCTTCTGCACCAGCACGGCGACGGCGATCCATCCCAGGATCAGGAGTACCTGACTGTGACGCACAGGCACCCACAGCTCAATCAAGGCTACAAGCTGTACTGCTGCGTGGTACACAGTACATACCGACAGAATTTACGCTTTTCCCATTACGTATCCTTTCAGAGGACCACAAATGTCAGTCAAAAATAGCATAGAAGTGAATTCAAATCATACTCTTAATCTATTACTAAAAAATCACGAAGCAGCTGAATAAACAATTAAATCAATCAAACAAGCCCAAACAAGCATAACAAAGTTTCGCATTTCCGTGATGCTAGTGATGTGGGAAATCCTTAAAAGGTCATAGGTAATCCCTAGAAATTTTGCTGCCAAAATGTTTCCATGCATCTCATTGGCATTTGAACATATATGAATCTGATTAAATCAGTATCCAACACAAACAGGTTTTACTTACGAAGGAAATACAACTACCTCCTTTTTCGCTACTGGAGTGAAAGGCGTGGGCCCTAAGAAACGTACACGCCTTGCAAGGGATCAGAACCTGACATCTCAACACAGTCACAATTGGCTTACACTGCTCGTCGCTTCCATTTTCTGGAAGGTTCTTTAAGTTTAAGCTGGTGTCGTTTTCTCACACAGCCGGCACACTGGCACAATGTCGCATCTTTGGCACCCGCAGAATCCTCTGTAAATACACAAAACCTGCTGTAACGTGAGGTTATTCCAAACAGTCATTGAACATTATAGCCTGAAACATAGATTCAGCGCCCAGTACATTATTGACAACAGCCATTGCCTCTTTATTCTCCATTCATAGGTGCTTCATTCGCTATTCGATTTCCTTTGTATTTGAATCCATACACGTTTATTTCCGGACATTTCGGACATTCAGACATTTACAAGGGCATGCACACAGGTGTGGACGAGTTGCATAATATAGGAAAGAATAGAGTGAGCACCGGGTAGGTCTATAGTGTAGCCAGCAGGGGACGGGAAGACAATCTATGTGTCCGTCTTCGCCCTCAGTTGACAGGTGAAAGTTTTGAATTTGGTGCTGATGTAAATAATGATTACAGCTTTCTTTGGCGGCGAATATACCTTTACTCTTATATGTACTGGGATGAGACATTAGAAGACTGATGCACTTATTTGGATGAGGGACAACATAACCGGAGAGGGAAACAAGTCTACGAACAACTATTGATTTTTAGGGCTTATCTACGAATAACTACGATGGGATACGAGACACACCACATACACACGCACGCACGCACGCACGCACGCACGCACGCACGCACGCACGCACGCACGCACGCACGCACGCACGCACGCACGCACGCACGCACGCACGCACACACACACACACACACACACACACACACACACACACACACACACACACACACACACACACACACACACACACACACACACACACACACACACACACACACACACACACACACACACACACACACACACACACACACACACACACACACACACACACACACACACACACACACACACACACACACACACACACACACACACACACACACACACACACACACACACACACACACACACACACACACACACACACACACACACACACACACACACACACACACACACACACACACACACACACACACACACACACACACACACACACACACACACACACACACACACACACACACACACACAAAAAAAAAAAAAAAAAAAAAAAAACAACAAAACAAAACACCTGAGAGGAAAACAGGTCTGCGAACTATTGATTTTTGGGGCTCATCTACGAAAAACTACAATGGAGTGCGTAACACACAGTCGCACACGCACGCACGGACGCACAGTCACAGTCACTTGGGGAGGACATCCCGTACACAACGTTCGATCGCACCTCACCAGACCTTAAGGGCCTCCAGTGCTCGTGCATTGAAGGGTGAGCCAACGGTAACGGGAGACCGTCGGCTCCGTGTGAAACAAACGAGAAATGGACGTGTAAAACATGTAACGGTGAATAAGGCGTAAAGGAGCACTAAATACAAGCAATATCACTGAGGAATAGAACACGAAAAAATAGAGTAGGAGCCTCAGTAATGATCTATAAATATTTTTTTGACTACTTTCTTAAAGATGAACTTACTACTAGGGACATCTGAGAGATTTCTGATTCTACTGGCAATATTTTCATTCCAAATCCTGGGAGCAGAGATGAATAAGGAAAATGTTCTGTACACCAATGAAGTGAAGGGAACTTCAAAATGCTTGGGCTGTCTGACGACCCTGTTTCTTTCATGATCAGAAAGGGCAAATCTTTCTGCAAGTGGCCTTGGAAGTGAGTAGACCAGAAAGCTATGGAGAACCATTAGTTGGAACAGTATGACTAGGTCGTGAATTTTCAGAATGCAATACTTTTTGAAGATTGGGCTGGATGGAGCTATCCGGTCTGCAGAGTCAATGATACGGACAATTTTCTTTTGGAGAATCTTCAATCGAGTCAGTTTTGAAGGATATGTAACTCCCCAGACTTGTATTCCATAGGATAGATGGGAGAGTACTAGAGAGTTGTAGGGAAGGACGATGTGGTTGGGCTTTAGGAATCTTCGTATTCTTGCTATAAGGCCAATGTTCCGAGAGATGGTGACTTCAATGCTTCTAATATGTGGATCCCACTTCAGGTTTTCATCAATTATTATGCCAAGATACTTTGTCTCAGGTTTGCGACTAAGTTTTTTACCCATTAAGAATATGTTTATGTCAGAATGGTGCGTGTTTTTTTTTAAAAATCTGATAAGTAGTTTTTTTTGCATTTACTGTTAGTCGGTTGCTAATTAACCATTTACTGATCTTTGGTAGGTCATCTTGTACGATTGTTTGAAGTTCAAGATGTTCAAGATTTCTTATTCCCTTTCCATCTCCATCAACTGTGTTCCTCTCTTCCGATTGCTATTTCCTGTACTGCAACTAGGACCAGGTAACTTTCTGTAAAGTCTGATCGCTAGGGGCCTAATGAGTTAGCATTAGCCCTAAGTGTCATGCACATTTAAGCTTAAAGGGGAGGTGACAATATTATAATGACATTAGAACTAAGATAGCTATGAGATCGAGTAGGCCAAGAAACTACTTGATCGATATTTCATTTGTCCCAGAACTTACGTTCACAGGAAAAAAGTAAAAAGTAACCCCCTATCGACCCTGTCCTCCCCGGTAGCCACGTCACATCAGATGACCTTGGGATCGTGACGTGATGCCGCATAATTGCTTGGACCTCCGTTAAAACCTACATGCTAAATGTGACCTTGGTCCTGGCGACTATAAATGCTTTCTTTCATGACTTTTGTGAGATGCGAAATGTGTTTTAATATAGCAAGGGAAATAAAATAAATGAATGCCTCACTTTGGGCCCTAATAATAGTCTTCTTCAGCTAAGAAAAAAACTTAATTCACATTTATACTCATTTATGGCACAAACCAAAGAGGTTGAGTTTGGTACAAAGCATAAACAGATGACAATGAGACACAGATATGGAGACATTTACCACTAGCAAAGCAACTGAATAAATATAAAACATTGGGCTTTTAGTACCTTTTTAGCAGAAAAAGGGCAAATTCGTTATTTTCAATAAGAATTCCCCCAAAACCACTCCAGACGGAAATTGCACCTAGGCAGCCCCCTCCAACAGCAAGCGCAGACCACCGGATGTGACGTCACACCTTGTAGCATATAACATGGGAAAATTGAACTATTAAATTTCCAAAGTTTTGCAAAAAGAGGCCAAGAATCGAAAATAAAATGCTTATTCATTGCATTTGGGATAAACTTGATTACCGCGTATTCTCACAAATTCGTAAGCGGGAAGTATATTTAGCAGCAGTTTAACACACAGCTTAGTGGTGAAGGAATTCCTCCATGCCTCTATGACGGCACTCGGGCGTGGAGGAATCCCTCTTGAATGTACCTTTAAGTAAAGGTATCTTGGCACCTAGGTACCACATTTTCATTAAGATGGATAACATGACAAGTTGGGTTTTCAATGCCTCCAATATCTGCCCAAGACTGGCTGAATGCTCTGGCCAGAATGTAAGCAGTGCTGTTGAGGTGACCCTGTAACAAATGGTGCCAACACAGACCCATTAAACCCAATATTATTACACTTCCTGTATCTAACTGGCAGTGGCTGTAACCACTCCTATCAAAGGGAATGTGGCAACTTGATCGAATCCCGGAATTTAGTGTAATGAGGTGTTACGAAAATCATGGAAACATCCATGATTTCTTTGAAAAAATGTGCAATGAGCTCAATATTTTTATTTGTAACATCCCCCTCTAGGGTGAAAAATAAACCTCTGCCTGTGGCTGATGTCATGATCTGGCACTACTAAGATACTCAATAGGCTTCAAGGGCTTCAATTGGCTGATTACTCACAGTGACAGCAGCACTGCCATCACACCAACAGCTGACAACTGTGACCACCTGACTGGGGTAAATTTGGGGTACATTTGAGGCAGGTTTTTAGCTTTTCTCCACTGAAATTTTGAGTTTCAAGACAAATGATATATTGAGTAGGTACCAGGTTTTCTGGCATGCTTTAAACTTGGCTATCTCAATTAAAATCCCATTATAGAGGTGCCACATTCCCTTTAATTTTTCACAGCAGAGGAAGACAACATGATGAACAATAGGATACATGAGCAAGGCACTGATGAGTTGGCAAGTGTGGAGGCATACCTAGGAACAAGTCCACACATTTTGGTAGGTGTCTTAACAAGTTGAATGGAGCAGCTCAAATTGTGTGTTGTATAATGGGATAGATATTTCATTGAGGGAACATATTAACCCTTGCCCCGGTGGCGGGTACGAGCCACCTTCGCCCTGGTGGGGGGGGGGCTAAACAAGACCCCCCACGATCTCAAAAACTAAGAGAGCTAGAAAAAAGCGCAAAACGGCAATCGAAAGCTCTTCGAAAATGATATCGAAAATACTTCGGTAATTTTTCTTGTCAGGTCAATATCAAGGTCACCAGAGGTCAAAATAGGTCAAAATCGCTAATATGAGGTGTACTAAGAAAACCTCATATATCTCAGAAACTATGATAGCTAGAAACATTTTTCTAACACCATTCGAAAGCTCTTGAGATGTGCTTTCATTACAGTGCCATTCATTTTCGTGTCAGGTCAAAGCCTAGGGAGCTACAGGTCACCAGATATTGGGCATATTCTTGGGAATGTCCATAGCCACCCATGCATAAGGGCGTTTACTTTTTCGCTAATAGCTTCCAAACCAAACAAGATACAGCCATAGTTTATGCACCATTGCAATCCTCTCATCAATACGAATCGAATGATATATGATATTGCTATGCCAGGTCAAATTTAAGAATTTGACCTGACCCAGGTCAACGGTCTGACCCAACTTTACCTAGTATAGTCATGATGTATATCATTTGACTTCCAGTGACTATACAAACGCTTTGGTGACAAAATAAAAGCTCTATCTTATTTTATTCAAAATTTATAGAAAAAAACACCAAAAATGCTTATTTGACCTAAGGTGACCTTTTAAAGGTCACAAGTCAAAAATTTTGGCATCAGCTCCAGAAATGGGCTAAGAGCAAGTCGCAACCGATGTTAGAAGTTGATTCCATCCATACTTACTGAGAAAAGCTCATTTCGTGATTTTCCCCATGTATTGACAATGGGGAGGTCATGTTCTGCACATGACCTTAGGTCACCAATATCAAAAATCCCGGAACAAATGTTGTAGCTCCTGGTGGGCCCAATATGTGGTATGAGTTTCAACTTGATCGATTAACCCTTCTTTTAGTTATGCGGTCCTAAGTATTTTTGAGGTGAGGTCACTTCACCTTGCCTGGTGACCTGACCTGATATGACCTTAAGCCAAAATTTTCAGGAAAGATGTAAAAATGATGAAGGAACAGCTAGACCAAGTTTGGCAGCGTGCGCGCCGCCGTTTTTTGGTCACTTCGGAAAAACCCGAGGGGGGTCTAAAAAGACCCCCCCACCCGGGCGAAGGTTAATATTTCAAATGCATAATGATTCCATCTTTTTGATGCATATGTCAATTACTAGAATTTTTGTACTATCAAACTTCTAAGCAGATTCTTAGCAAAATAACATATCACAATTGAACATATTGTGTAGACTGAACAGGTGGGCACTTTTAAATTGAGGGCCAAAGAGGATGTCAACACATACACACAATTTGAGAGAGGAAAAATGCAAGAGAACATCTCATGAAGCTCAATACTATGTAATGGGCACAAATAGCCAAAGAAGCTGTCGTGCCCTAAAACACCAATCATCATCATCATCAATACTATGAAAGATTGTCATGCCGCCCCAGCAGCTCAGTTGGTAGAGCATTGGGCTCCAGCCCACTGCTCAGAAACATACAGTGGCAGTGCATGTCCAGGCTTGGGATTGGTTCCCTGGGACCCTCTGATGCTCAATAGTTTACCTGACATGGGTTGGCTGGCAACTGACTGGTGAGAGAGTGACCTGAGCTGGGCAGCCGTCCCTGTGCTTTGTGGGAACTTAACACGCGCATTGACAAGGGTCTGAGCCACCTTAGCATTGATGGGGCGGGTACCCGCCCCCTAAGATCTCGAGAACCACGGTAGGTAGCGAAAAACGGTAAACGGTGTTGGGCTGCCCATCCACTTCTCCATCGAAAACATTTGAACCATTTTTTTGTCAGGTCACATTTAAGGTCACGAGAGGTCAAAACATGCCTGTCATAGGGATAACATGTAAAATTCAGTTTTTCGGGCATTACATCTGAACAAGTCAAGATAGAGCAAAACGACTTAAACTGTATGAATCCTCTTAGCAAGCCGAATCGAATGATATATAATTTGACCTTGCTAGGTCAAATCAAGGATTTGACCTGACCTGAGGTCAGGTCAGGGTCAAATTATATAAAATGCATATCATTAGAACCGCAAAGCCCAGGTGAGTCTAATGCAGCTAAAATAAATGCTCTATCACCATCCGTTACTGAGTTATTCCGTAAAAACCATTTTTTCCATGTATTTCCAATGGAGAGGTCATGCGTCGTACCTGACCTTAGGTCATCGATATAAAAAATACCGGAACATATTTTAGAGAACTCGGTGGGGCCATTATGTGATATGAGTTTCAATTGGATAAGTTCACCCTGCTCCGACTTATGATATCTTAAACTTTTTTTGAGGTCGGGTCACTTGACCTGTACTGGTGACCTGACCTGAGATGACCTAACCTTAAAATTTTCACAGAAGTTGTAAAAATGATGAGGGAAAAGGTATACCAAGTACGGCGGTGCTACGCGCCGCCGTTTTTCTACTATCTCCAAAAACCCGAGGGGGCGGGTACCGGCCCCCGTCAATGCGCGTGTTAAACTTTGGCTATTAAATAAACCCTTCATTGTGGGAGTTCTTCATTGGAGAAGTGCATTCTGAGTCTCTGTGACAAGTCCCTTGATGGCATTAGTGAGACTCCACTCCAAAAAACAAATTGGGAGCAGCTTGGACAAAATTCATAAAAATATATACATATCATGCTAATCAACATCAATTGCCAACACAAGCCAGTATAACATACCTTTACAGGGCCACTGCTAGATGAGTGAAAAATTAGTACAAAAGTAGGTACAAATGTACTTTAATGTTTGTTCTCAATAATTATTCAATTTTCCAAATTTTCTGACTATTCCATCACAAGAATGATTTCTGACAGAAATCAACTCATTTAGTAACAAACTTTGCCCCACGGATCTGCTCTGATCTTCCCCCATCTGTGTGTGCTGCCCAAACATTACACAAGCCAACCCACACTGAAGCACATGCTCCTACAAGATTCAGGTCTGTTCCAGCATCTTCCACTCAAAGTTATGAATGTCAAGCTACCAAGTTTTCCTGGTTATAGAGAGCCAATTCAACTCCAGAAAGTCAAAATTGTGAACACTTTAGTTGTTAGTGTAAATAAAAGTATCTGGTAAGCATCAGTATCAGGTATAGTCAGGGAAAGTTAAGTTTTTGGCTTATCAGAGTCCAGGTTAACATGCAAGCACTACACAGAAAACAGCTAAATATCTAACTTGGCTTTTCACAGGCATGAAAGTCTGGCAGTCTAACCTCCACAAAACCTGATGGAGGGTGCTAGAAGAGCTCCAGAGTCAGAATTTGACACATTGGAAACAGGCATATGTTTGGGCACAAAATAGCACAGCCAAAATAACACAATACAATAAAACAGGACAAGAAAACAATGAAATAGACTCACCTTTCTTCTCATCCTTGATAAAATATACATACAACGAAATAGACTCACCTTTCTTCTCATCCTTGATAAAATATACATATGATGCAGGTGCTAACACTAAGCCAAGGAAACATAAAAGAAAATAGTAGAATGTTGAGCCACTCTCATCATACTCAAACTTCTGTCCTGCCATGATCTAGTGGGCAAACCAAATGCAGGGCTACACCACTGGCAAGGTATTGACCTGTTTGGTTGGCAGGTATGGAAGAAGGTATGTAAGAACCTAAATAACTACCTTATCTTGAAAGTGAGATGTGGTCATGAACAATTTCACCCCACATCAACTGTCAATCTGAATCGGCAAAGTTCTGTTGTTTTTCCCAAAACTCTGCGACCTATCTTTGAAAAGCAATCCTCCACGTCATTTCACTATCAGAAGGAGCCACTAGAACGCGGTATATTATTGTCCACGCGATCGTGAGGGGAAATTATTGCGGCATCCGACATAATAATTTAACCACCGTCCCACGAATAATAGTGCGCTTTAGGGAACGGTAAATTTGACTCAATCTTTACACCGTTATTTTATGGCTCCGCTGCGTTGCGATCGCCTACAGACCATCAGGACATAGTCAGCTGACGCATCTCTACGTCATCGGGCCTTATCTATTTATTAACATATAAATATTGAAGGTACCGGAAATATACATTTTATCTATTTATTATTTCCAATTTCTGTTATCTCAGTAAAATTATTTTTTTCTTTGAGAAAAAATCCCAAAATTATTGCTTACAACTCTTAGCGGCAGTAGATGGCAGCCATCGGCAGGTCAGATTGAGGTCCTGATCGAATAGTTTTCCCGAATAATAGGTGGCAGCACCAATAGCAGCCATCAACAGCGGAATGGGGAAAATTTGTTCATTCGAATATGTGCTTACCAGCAAAGGTATAGAAATCTATAGATTATAGACCTATGATGACCTAAATAGTGACCTGACACAAAATACTACCTATGACTTCTCTTCGTCTCGTCATATCTGTTCGTAATTTTTCTTTAGATTGCATGGGAAATGAGATACGGAGGGGGAGGGGAGATACGCCCCCCAGCGGGTCGCGTCATGCCAGGGACTACAGCGGGGCGCGTATCAACCCTCGCCCCGGCGCGGGGGGTTTCAACACCCCCTTGGATTTTTCCAGCGTCACTTTGCACACCTTATCCTTGATAGACTGCAACTTTCCCCAGATTTAAACCCGCGCCCCGGTGGGCCTCAGGGCCACCTTCGCCCTGGTGGGGGTGCGTTTGAACGCCCCTTAGAACTCGGGCCCCTATGCAGGATGGCGAAAAACGAGAAGGCTGGTGGATAGATCATACAAATTCATTATAAAATTATATTTGTCACTTTTTGGCTCAGGACAAAATTGAAGTCATGACAGGTCAAATAATTTGGCATTTTGAGCAAAGCTTTTTGCTCTAGCATCTGACAGAGTCAGGTTAGGATAATTTTGTAGGCACCATTCTCTTCCTCTCGTCACGGCAAATCGAATGATGTATAATAAGACCATAATATGTCTAAACAAAAAATGACCTGACCTCAGGTCAGGCCAAGGTCGCTTTTTAACCTAGCATAGTCAATATGCATATTGATCTACTCGCAGCAGCAATCCAAACGTAATGGTCTAAAAGTAAAAGCTGTGTCATCATTTCAAGTAAAGTTATTGACCTAAGTCTAAAAACTGCTTAAAGCGCTCCAGATGACCTCTCAGAGGTCACAGGTCAAAAATTGCAGCATGAACCTGAAAGGGGCCCAGGGTACTTTGATTTGGAGAATATGAGGGTATCACCAGCTTTGCCTACACAAAAACAGCCCAATTTCTGTTTTTCCCATGTATTTCCAATGGAGAGGTCATGGTCCGTACCTACTTGATCTTAGGTCATCCATATGAAAAATCCCGAAACATGTTTTGTAGAACTCGATCGGGGCCATTATGTGTTGGAAGTTTCAAATAAACAGATTCACTTATTTCTTACTTATGCCACCTGTAATATTTTTTTAGATGAGGTCACTTGACCTGCACTGGTGACCTGACCTGAGGTGACCTAAGATTAAAAATTTTGGGGAAAGCTGCGGAATCGATCAAGGATAAGGTGTGCAAAGTACGGCGGCGCTTCGCGCCGCTGTTTTTTCGTGTCGCCGGAAAAAAACCCCGAGGGGGTGTTCAAACACCCCCACCGGGGTGAGGATTAAGGTTGGGTCATCTCAGGTCAGGTTACCAGTGCAGGTCAATTGACCTTACCTCCAAAAATGTTTAAGGTGGCATAAGTAAAAAATGGGTGAATCTCTCGGATTAAAACTTATACCTTAATATGGGCTCACCAAGTGCTACATAAGTGTTCCGGGATATTTTTATATCGATGACTTAACGTCAAGTACGGACCATGACCTCTCGATTGTAAACACACGAGAAAAACAGAAGTTGGGCTGTATTTGTATAAGTACAGCCGAAAATACCTTCATATTCTCCAAATTGTAGTATCCGGGGCCCTTTTCCAGGTTCTTGTTGCAATTTTTGACTTGTGACCTCTGAGAGGTCATCTGGGGCTACTTAAGCAGGCTTCAGACTTAACGTTGCATAAACATTTGCATTAGACTTGAGATAACTTTGCAATGTAACGATGATTCAACTTTAACTTTGATATCATCGTGTTTGGATTGCTATTGCAAATCGATTTATATGCATATTGACTGTGCTAGGTGAGAAAGTGACCTTAACCGGACTTGCGGTCAGATCATTTTTCTGCTTTGACGTAGCATAGTCATATTACACATTGTTCGATTCACCGGGATGAGAGGAAGCGAATGATGCCTCAAAAATGATTCAAACTCAACTCTCTCAGTTGTTAGAGCCTAAGAACTCTACTCAAAATGTCACCTCTTTGACCTGTCATGACCTCAATATTGAACTGAGAAAAAATATAACTTTTTTGCCATTCTTTTTGCCAAATGCCAATTTTCGGTTTACTCCCATTTTGACAGATCAGGAAAATGTTGGTCAAAAAGTGGGTGGAGGGATGATTGATGATCCCAAAAAATGTTCTCGTTATGTGGATGAAATCATTTGATGGCCCCGCAGGGTTGGAAAAACACCCCTGGCTTCCTTTTAGATGGGTAGTGTACTAAAAATGTTGCGTCAAGTCAATATCAAACTGTCAAAAATTATTTGTTGAAGAGCCATTTGACAGAACGATAAAATTTGACACAACAACAATTATTTTTAACCTTCGCCCGGGTGGGGGGGGTCTTTTAGACCCCCCTCGGGTTTTTCCCAAGTGACCAAAAAAACGGCGGCGCGCAGCGCCGCCAAACTTGGTCTTGCTGTTTCTTCATCATTTTTACATTTTTCCTGAAAAATTTGGCTCAAGGTCCATATCAGGTCAGGTCACCAGGCCATGTGAAGTGACCTCACCTCAAAAAATGCTTAGGACCGCATAACTAAAAGAAGGGTTAATCGATCAACTTGAAACTCATACCACATATTGGGCCCACCAGGAGCTACAACATTTGTTCCGGGATTTTTTTATATTGGTGACCTAAGGTCATGTGCAGAGCATGACCTCCCCATTGTCAATACATGGGGAAAATCACAAAATGAGCTTTTCTCAGTAAGTATGGATGAAATCAACTTCAAACATCGGTTGCGACTTGCTCTTAGCCCATTTCTGAAGCTGATGCCAAAATTTTTGACTTGTGACCTTTAAAAGGTCACCTTAGGTCAAATAAACTTTTTTTGTTTTTCTCTATACATTTTGAATAAACGAAGATAGAGCTTTTATTTTGTCACCGAAGGGTTTCTATAGTCACTGGAAGTCAAATGATATACATCATGACTATACTAGGTAAAGTTGGGTCAGACCGTTGACCTGGGTCAGGTCAAATTCTTAAATTTGACCTGGCATAGCAATATCATATATCATTTGATTTGTATTGACGAGAGGACTGCAATGGTGCATAAACTATGGCTGTATCTTGTTTGGTTTGGAAGCTATTAGCGAAAAAGTAAACGCCCTTATGCATGGGTGGCTATGGACATTCCCAAGAAGATGCCCAATATTTAGTGACCTGTAGCTCCCTAGACTTTGACCTGACACGAAAATGAATGCCACCGTAATGAAAGCGCATCTCAAGAGCTTTCGAATGGTGTTAGAAAATTGATTTCTAGCTATCATAGTTTCTTCCTGAGATATATGAGGTTTTCTTAGTACACCTCATATTAGCGATTTTGACATATTTTGACCTCTGGTGACCTTGATATTACCCTGACAAGAAAAATGACTGAAGTCTTTTCGATATCATTATCGAAGAGCTTTCGATTACCGTTTTGCGCTTTTTTCTAGCTCTCTTAGTTTTTGAGATCGTGGGGGTCTTTTTAGCCCCCCCACCAGGGCGAAGGTGGCTCATACCCGCCACCGGGGTAAGGGTTAAACAGTGACCCCTTTTCTAACTCGGTTCGACCTTTTCCGCTGAAAAAACCTGGCAGCCCTGGGCTGCATCTATAATCTCTGGACTTGGAATGACTAAAAAATTGAGAAAAATTTTTTAACACGCGCATTGACGGGGGCGGGTACCCGCCCCCTCGGGTTTTTCGGAGATAGTAGAAAAACGGCGGCGCCTAGCGCCGCTGTACTTGCTATACCTCTTCCCTCATCATTTTTACAACTTCCGTGAAAATTTTAAGGTTAGGTCATCTCAGGTCAGGTCACCAGTACAGGTCAAGTGACCCGACCTCAAAAAAGTTTAAGATAGAATAAGTCGGAGCAGGGTGAACTTATCCGATTGAAACTCATATCACATAATGACCCCACCGAGTTCTCTAAAATATGTTCCGATATTTTTTATATCGATGACGTAAGGTCAGGTACGAGGCATGACCTCTCCATTGGAAATACATGGGAAAAATGGTTTTTACGGAATAACTCAGTAACGGATGGCGATAGAGCATTTATTTTAGCCGCAGTAGACTCGCCTTGTCTTTGCAGTTCTAATGATATGCATTTTATATAATTTAACCCCGACCTGACCTCAGGTCAGGTCAAATCCTTGATTTGACCTAGCAAGGTCAAATTATATATCATTCGATTCGGCTTGCTAAGAGGATTCATATAGTTCAAGTCGTTTTGCTCTATCTTTACTTGTTCAGATGTAATGGCCGAAAAACTGAATTTACATGTTATCCCTATGACGGGCATGTTTTGACCTCTCGAGACCTTAAATGTGACCTGAAAAAAATGGTTCAATTGTTTTCGATGGAGAAGTGGATGGGCAGCCCAACGCCGTTTACCGTTTTTCGCTACCTACCGTGGTTCTCGAGATCTTAGGGGGGCGGGTACCCGCCCCCTAAAGGCGAAGGTGGCTCAGACCCCCGTCAATGCGCGTGTTAACACTAACGCGTCTAAGTTTTATTAACCCGCGCCCCACTGGGGGTCCGGCGCCACCTTCGCCCCACCGCGGAGCCATCGATGGCCCCCTCTAACTCCGAACATATGGGGGTTAGCGCAAATCTGCAAAGTGCATTAGAAAGCTCCCGTGAATTTAGTAAGAAATTACTTCCCATGTTTAAGCGTTCAGGTCATTGGTTTGACCTCCAGAGGTCAAGTTAGGTCGCGATAGGCTATTTTCAATCAGATATGCAATGCCTAAGAAAACTGGGCATAACTCTTACGCGTTTAGAGCTATTGAGATCTGGTAAAGTAAATTTGATAGGAAATTGCCAGTCCTTTTTTTGCTACGTGGAACGCAAAGACCTCCCGCCAGTGGTTTGACCTCCAGAGGTCACCTCGTGACCTAATATGACCTGAGGTCACGAAAGGTCAGAAAGTGACCTTGCCGTATATTAAATGAAAGCCAGTGATGAGACATACACGATAGTGTTTATTTCAGCGCTCTAGCTTAATTAGGTCAGCAGTCATTGTCAAAATACTGTTTTGACCCCTGGCGACCTTGGATGACCTTGGAAAAGTCAAAAGGCAAATATGATCCCTGGGATCCGTGCAAGGGTGTCCAAAAACGCTTTTTAGAGCGGTTTGAGCATTTTCAATCATTTTTGTGACTTTTAGATCATAAAACAGCTTTTCCCCATGCTTTTCCAATGGGAGAGGTCGCTTCATGACCTGACCTCAGGTCACGAAATCGAAAAATCCCGGATATACACGTTGTAGACCCTGGAGGGGCCATGGAGTGTAGAAAGTTTCAAATCGATCAACTGAGAAATGTAGCTCTTATAGAGCTCAGACTTTGAAGTGAGGTGACCTTGGTTGACCTCGCCTGGTGACCTGACCTTGGGTGACCCAGAGTAAAAATTTTCAGGGATGGTGGGAAAATGATGAGGTGAAAGATAGAGCCCTCAACCGCGGTGCTGCGTCTCGTCGTTTTTCTGCTATCTTGAAAAAAACCTTTGGGGGACCATCGATGGCTCCCAGTGGGGCGAGGGTTAAGCCCCCTCAAAATGGGATCTTGACCCCTTGTAGACACTATAATGGCCAGCACAAGAAATGCTCCCCCCCACTGACTTTTCCTTAAAAATGCCCTGTCGAGCCACCTTTGCCCTGGTGAGGGGGTTTTAAACACCCACCCTCGAACTCGGCTTCTATGCGGGATAGCGAAAAAAACGCGAAAGCTGGTGGATAGCTACTGAAAATTCATCAGCCAATTTTTGGCTTAGGTCAATATTGAGGCCATGATAGGTCAAAGAAAGTGGCATGTTAGAGTAGACTTTTTGGGCTCTAGCGTCTGACAGAAATGAGTTAGAATAATTTTTTAGGCACTATTCGCTTCCTCTCGTTACGGCGCATTGAACGGTGTATAATGTGCCTATACTAGGCCAAAACATCAAAATGACCTGACCTGAGGACAGGTCAAGGTCACTTTCTGATCTAGCATAATATTAATATGGATATCAATCGTCTCGCAATAACAATCCGAACGCAATGGTATCCAAATGAAATATCTATCGACATTTCTATCAACATTTACTGAAAAGTTATTGACCCAAGCCTGAAAACGTGTTTAAAGGGAGATACGCAAAAACAAAATTTTTGGCTAGATCAAAAGGTCACAAAAAGGTGTTTCGGAAGTCCTATTCTCATTTTCGTGAATTTGGTCACCAAATGCTTTAAAACGCTCCCAAAGTGAATATTTCTAGAAGACTTATCGATAATTATCACTATCGATTAAATGACATTGCCTCGGCTATGACCATCAATTTCTCTAAGAACTAAGTCATATGTGTCCTAAACAGTGGCATAGAATCGCCACACGGACAATAGAGCTATTTATCCAAACACGTACTTTATTAAATTTTTTAATACTAGACGTTTCAGAAACAGAGTTCCTTCGTCAGTAGCTCACATCAAAAACACTGTAGACACATACAAAAGCTAAAGTTCGAAACAGATCACAGTGATCTGTTTCGAACTTTAGCTTTTGTATGTGTCTTTACAGTGTTTTTGATGTGAGCTACTGACGAAGGATCTCTGTTTCCGAAACGTCTATTATTAAAAAAGTTAATAAAGTACGTGTTTTGATTAAGAGCTCTATTGTCCGTGTGGCGATTCAAACCGTCAACAGACAACAGTGGCGTAGAACCTCAAACTATCACGGACAAATTACTTGAAAAATAGCATTCCAAAACTCTTTTGGAACAGAGAGATAGGACTTTAAAGAAATCACAATTGACCAATCAGAAGCCCAGGAATTCTCATACCCCGGTCACGTGACCTATCTGACGCAAAAGTTTCGTCAGGCTGGGAATTTTGTAGAAAAAGGGTTAAGACCTAAGGTATGAAACGATTGAGGACTTGAGTAATTATTTTATGCTCCATTTGTGGGGCAAACTGATTCATTTTCTAGTTCTTATAGGCTGTGTAAATTAATTCAAATGCAAACACAAGACAACAGGCAGACATTTTCATTACCAACAAAATTACGTTAAAACCTTAAATAGCTGATGAAAACAGCTTTTACTGGTATTTTCAGTTTTTTTACAGGTATTTTCAGCTAACAGCTTTCCATTTTTTGCTGGTATCGTTAAAATTTATGAATGATAGTTGAGTGTTCTCAAAAAAGTTTGCCGAAAATACAACAATAACTGACAGTTTTGTAATCAATATTTTTCAAATAGCAAGAACCCGAAATAATTTGTTTTGCGTAGCTCCCTTCAAATAGCCAAGATGACCCCTCAGGGGTCACAGGTAAAAATTTCAACATGAACCTAGAAAGAGGTCCAGGATACAACGATTTGGAGAATATAAAGATATTTTGAGCTGTATCTACATAAATACAGCCCAATTCCTATTTTCCCATGCATTTCCAATGGGAAGGTTCTGATCTGTATCTGATCTTAGGTCATCGATATGAAAAATCCCTAAATTTTTAGTAGTTTTAGTAGTACTCAGCAGACCCATTATTTGGTATAAGTTTGTATTTGATAGATTCGCCCTTTTCTTACTTATGGCACCTTCGGGCACGACAGGTACGGCGGCTCTTCGTGCCTCCGTTTTGTCGTGCCCCCAGAAAAACCCAAGGGTGGGTATTACCCCCCTCACCGGGGTGAGGGTTAAAGAAGGCCGGTATCCTAATGATTAAATTATGTTATTTTATGCGTAGATACGAAGAACACTCAAAACTGGATTCCGATTACAGCCTGAAACGTGAAATAGTGCATTTATTTGCAGATGCATGAACGAGCCCTGTAATAATAAATTATATATTAACGGTAAAATGCTTGTAAAGATCGATAGGCCGTATAGCTGTCCATAACTAGGTGTTTAAAGGGAATGTGGCACCTTCATAACGTGATTTTAACTGAGATAGCCAAGTTGTGAAGCAGGTCGGAAAACCCGGTACTCAATATATCATTAGTCTTGGAACTCGAGATTCCCGTAGAAAAAAGCTAAAGCCTACCTGCAATGTACCCATCATGTACCCTTAGCAGCAGGCCACAGCTGTCATGGCTGTTGGTGTGACGGCATATGCTGACGTCACGATAAGCATCAGCCAATCGAAGCCCTTGAAGCGTTTCGAGTATGGTAGTGGCTGCCAGATCATGACATCATCCACAGGCAGATATTTATTTCCTTTCCTAGAGGAATATCTTAAAAATAAAAATATCGAGCTTATTGTAAACTTTTCAGAGAAATCATGAGTGGTTTCATTATTTTCGGCTAAAAGTACGCCTAATTACACTAAATTCCAGGATTCAACCAAGGTGCCACATTCCATTTCATGCTTATTATATTTTGTTGCATTCGCTTGGCTTTGTTTTAGGTTCCCCTACAACGGAGATCACGATATTTTGCGTAACTCGTAAATTTTGCACTCGTAACAATTTTTGGGACACACTCATACTTAAAGATATATTTATAAGAGGTGTTATTTGTGCCAGTAGAGTATGCGGTCGACAGTTCAGTGCACCTCCGGTGTAGCAGATTATTCAGCTCAGCAAAGGAGCCTAGGAGCCTTAAATAAAGTTTCCACAAGTGTAACAATTGACTACCGACATGAATAAAAGTGCACTCTGTTTATAATAAGCATGATTTTGTTGGTGAAAAATACTTAACTCCTCGCTCCGATGGGGGTGTTTGAACACCCCCTCGGGTTTTTACAGAGGCACGAAAAAATGGCGGAGAGAAGCGCCGCCCTACTTGGCACACCTTATCTCTGATCGATTCTGCAACTTTGTGCAAAATTTTAGGATTGGGTCATCAGTTCAGGTCACTAGTGCAGGTCAAGTGATCTCACCTCCAAAAATGTTTAAGGTAGCATAAGTAAGAAATGGGTGAATCTATCGGATTGAAACTTATATCACATAATGGGCCCACCAAGTGCTACAAAATATAATCTGGCATTTTTCATATCAATGACCTAAGGTCAAGTACGGATCATGACCTCTCCATTGAAAATACATGGGAAACACAGAAATTGTGTTTGTGTAGATACAGCTGAGAATACCTTCATATTCTCCAAATCGTAGTATCCTGGGCCTCTTTCCAGGTTCAAGTGCACGCCGTTAATGTTTCATATGCAGCCAGATACTCAGAATTAGCCTCCCACTCCCCCTCGCCCGGGGTCATCGCCAGCCCGCAGCCCGGGGACCGCCCCACACCCAAGTAAAAAATTATGTGGTGACGCCCCTGGGGGAGCGTAGTCTCGGCGGCCATCTTCTAGAAGGACCATTTTTCCTCAAGGCTCCGATTTCTGATTATTTCTTCAAAAGCAAAGATGGTCAAATTAATGTAGAAGAAAATGTTTAGAAGAAAATTGGTCAGCAATCTAATTTAGATGGGGTTATGGCCACTTTGGGCATGGGCCATAGCGGAATGTGGGAAGTGGGAATGGATTAAAAGGGGGCGCCGATATTCGTCATCCTGGCCCAGGAGTGAGGAGCGGAGGAGGAGTGGGTTTCATATACTACAGCTGACAGCATTCATCATGTCTCTGATTGGAAAGAAATTCCTCTTAAGGCTGCCTAGAAATTGCTTTAAAGTTGCTAAACTACTGGAAAATTTTATCGACAAGTAAGTGTGTTTATATTGACATCAGAATGCAAAGAGACGCACGTTCAAAAGCCTAGGCATATGTATTAGATAGCTTCACGCAGTACCTCGTCTGTGCAGCCACCGTTTAAACCTTTGGAAGAGCGAGAGTGATCCACCGTCCTCGCTGCTATCAGAGGAAGAAGATGAAGAAGATGAAGAAGAATATTCACTACTTGAGGTAGAACTGCCGGAGCTGCTGCTGCCTTCATCGGCTCCATTTTGGGAAAGGAGGTACTCCTCCAAATCAGGATCGATGATGACGCCGAAATTAGTCTTCCTGCGACCGTTCTCGCTGTCCGGTAGGACAACTCCGTCATCTGACGAAACTTTTGTTGAGCTGCTTGTCTTCAACTTAGAGAGGCTGGCCATATCGTCAGAGTGAAACGTTTCTAGGGTCCCGCTGTCTGCCTGCAGTTTTGTGTGACGTATGTCATCGTTGGAGTGACGCATTTCGAGTGTGCCACTGAAGCTTACTCGCTTGGTGCGCTTGTCCTTATCGGGAGAAGGTGGTATGTCCAGATTGTCCTGTCGGGCTTCATTCTCAGATACACTCTTGATCGTTGTGCCACTCCCAGATTTGACGTCCAGCATGCCTTCCTGTAGCAGTTCATTCTCTGTTTGACTTGTGATCACCATAATCTCGCTAGGATCCCTTTCCTCCTCATGATCACTGAGTGGCCCAGGCTCGTAAAAGTCACTGCGAAAAATTGGTTTGGTGCCATCAATAAACTCTGGGCTGAATGCCGTCATAGAATCAGAATATTCTATTTCAATATTCCAATCATCTGGCTCTTTTTCATCGTCTTCCATATGATCTTCCGAAAGGGTTTGGTTAACTAAACTACTGATTCCAAATCTGTACTCACAGTATTTTCTTAGCAAGTATACAAACACGTAATTCAATCCCATAAGGGCAAAAATAACTCCCACAAGAGTGACCACGTTCACTTCCTGCACCGATTTCGCAAGTGATCGCATCTCGGCAATTGACATGTTTCCCCTCATGGACACACGGAGCTCTTCTGACTGGTTTCCCTCACGACTCCAAACCAGGTGCGTTTCTCTTACGACTCTTTGCACGATCACGTCGGAGGGCTCCATCCACAACAGTACATCGACATCAGCGTTAATTACACTTAACGACAAAGGCTCTTCAATATGGTCAAGTATACAAAACCCCCTGCTTAAACTATCATTGCTGAATACATACAGTTTCATTGTACAAAGCATCACTTCTCTAAAAACCGTTTCACGTTGCTGGAACGTTAGGTGTGTAGTACTCCCTGACCCAACCAAACTAATACTAACACGTCGCCTCGCCTCTGAAGATCGCACCGTTATCACACAGAACCCAAACAGCGACAGTGTCCCATCCACCAATAACCCATCTTTCAACAAATCCAGCTCCTGTCCCTCTTCTACTTTTCTCCAGCACTCTTCTCTTTCTGTCGATTGCTCTTTTCGATGTTCCTTACAGTCGTTCCCGAAGAAATTGGGCGCACACGTACATGTGCAGTCGCGGTTGACAAAGCCGTCGTTGGCGCAGTCTGGCTGTGGGAGCGGACACTGATCGGAGCAGTCGTACATGGCGTTGAGCGCCTGCTGGTCGAGGTGGGAGAGCCGGACGTGCCGGCGGGAGCGCAGCGCCGCCAGCTGCGCCTGCAGCGACCGCAGAGACATCGACACCAGCGCCGGCTCGCTACTGAGGTCGTCTGGAGAGAGCTGCAGCACTGAGCGAGGGTCGAACCGCCGCCAACGACACCGCTCCGCGGCACAACCGGCGCGCCACCTCCTGCCGGCAGCAGACACTGCCTGTCACAGAACAGAGGCAGAAGCGGACCTGGACAGCTGGTTGGGAGGGGGTAGGGGCAACAGGGTCGAATATAGAAAAAAACAGTGGTTTTGGAGAAAATTGGAGGATCTGGGGACAAATGTCTCTCCCTGGATCTGCCAGTGAACGGTAAGAAGTTTCCTCCGCCCCCAGCTTTAACTTAACAAACAGTGGTACAGTAGCGGTAGGGGCGGAGAAGACCAAGATTGTATCTGTTCGGTACGATCGGACAAAATTGTTATAAAAAATGAGCCTAAGACCTATGAAAAATTCGACTGCGATCACATTAAACAAACACGGAATACAGTGTGCAGAAGCCAAGACACTGCTCGCAAAAAGGGAGGGTTGGGTGGCTGGATCCCGGGAAACCAGTCTCTTCTTGGTCATCAATAGCATACTCACCTTATACCACAAGATAATGACAAACGGTATGCATTGGTAGTAATGAATAATGATTTCGAAATATAAGACACGTGGCTTGGCAAAGGTTGTGGGACGAGTGGAAATATATCTGGAACGCTAAAGAACAGCAGGCTTCGCCCTGGAGTCTCATGGTGCTAAAAGTAAAATTCCATGCGCTATCACAGGTTTGATAAACAACTCGGGGACTAGAACAATTATGAATTAGCTCTGCTATCTGGAAGGATACACAGATGGGTTGAACGTTGTACTAGACAATAGTGGCATTGGTGTTCTCCCACGGTGTTATAATGTTCTGTACGAGAGCATATATCAGGGATGTTTGCTGCCGCACCGAGGCCAGCTTATGAGACCGTCAGATATCCTCGCCAGTTACTGCGTCAGCTGGTTACGAAAGGCCTTCAAAGAAAGACAAAGACATCTTCCTTTAACCTCGCCGGGTGGGGAGTCTTTTAGACCCCCTCGGGTTTTCCGAAGCGACGAAAAACGGCGGCGCGCAGCACCGCCAAACTTGGTCTAGCTGTTCCTTCATCATTTTTACATCTTTCTTGAAAATTTCAGCTCAAGGTCATATCAGGTCAGGTCACCAGGCCAGGTGAAGTGACCTCACCTCAAAAATGCTTAGAACCGCATAACTAAAAGAAGGGTTAATCGATCAAGTTCAAACTCATACCACATATTGGGCTCACCAGGAGCTACAACATTTGTTCCGGGATTTTTTTATATTGGGACCTAAGGTCATGTGCAGAGCATGACCTCCCCATTGTAAATGCATGGGGAAAATCACGAAATGAGCTTTTCTCAGTAAGTATAGATGGAATCAACTTCAAACATCGTTTACGACTGATTTTAGCCCATTTCTGAAGTTGATGCTAAGAATGTGGACTTGTGACCTTTAAAGGGTCACCTTAGGTCAAATAAGTATTTTTGGTGTTTTACTCTATAAATTTTAAATAAAATAAGATGGAACTTTTATTTTGTCACCAAAGTGTTTGTATAGTCACTGCAAGTCAAATGATATACATCATGACTATACCAGGTCAAGTTGGGTCAGACCGCTGACCTGGGTCAGGTCAAATTCTTAAATTTGACCTGGCATAGCAATATCATATATCATTCGATTCGTATTGACGAGAGGATTGCAATGGTGCAAAACTATGGCTGCATCATGTTTGGTTTGGAAGCTATTAGCGAAGAAGTAAACGCCCTTATGCATGGGTGGCTATGGACATTTCCAAGAATATGCCCAATATTGTGACCTGTCGCTCCCTAGGCTTTAGCCGACACAAAAATGGTTGCACTGTAATGAAAGCGCATCTCAAGAGCTTTCGAATGATGTTAGAAAAATGTTTCTAGCTATCATAGTTTCTGAGATATATGAGGTTTTCTTAGTACACCTCATATTAGCGATTTGACCTATTTTGACCTCTGGTGACCTTGATATTGACCTGACAAGAAAAATGACCGAAGTATTTTCGATATCATTTTCGAAGAGCTTTGATTGCCGTGTTGCGCTTTTTCTAGCTCTCTTAGTTTTGAGATCGTGGGGGTCTTTTTAACCCCCACCAGGGCGAAGGTGGCTCGTACCCGCCACCGGCAAGGGTTAACCCTCGCCCCACCGGGGGGCCATCGATGGCCCCCTAAGGTTTTTCCAGGATAGCAGAAAAAGACGAGGCGCAGCACCGCGGTTGAGGGCTCTACGTCTCACTGCATCATTTTCCCATCATCCCTGAAATTTTTACCCCGGGTCACCCAAGGTCAGGTCACCAGACGAGGTCAACCAAGGTCACCTCACTTCACCTTTAGAGCTCTGTAAGAGCTACATTTCAAAGTCGATCGATTTGAAACTTCCTACACTTCATGAACCCTCCAGGGTCTACAAGGTGTATATCCGGCATTTTTCGATTTCGTGCCCTGAGGTCAGGTCACGAGGCGACATCTCCCATTGGAAAAGCATGGGGAAAAGTTGTTTCATGATATAAAAGCCACAAAAATGATTGCAAATACTCAGACTGCTTAGAACAACGTTTTTGGACACCCTTTCACGGATCCCAGGGGTCATATTTGCCCTTTGACTTTTCCAAGGTCATCCAAGGTCACCAGAGGTCAAAAACAGTATTTTGACAATAAATTTGCCCTCATTGAGCTAGAGCGGTGAAACAAACACCATCGTGTTTGTCTTGTCACTGGCTTTCATTTGATATACGGCAAGGTCACTTTTGACCTTTCGTGACCTCAAGTCATATTAGGTCACGAGGTGACCTCTGGCGGTCAAACCACTGGCGGGAGGTCTTTACGTTCCACATAGCGGAAAAAGTACTGGCAATTTGCTATCAAATGTACTTTACCAGGCCTCAATAGCTCTAATGACATAAGAGTTATGCCCAGTTTGCTTAATCATTGCATATTTGAGTGAAAATAGCCGATCTTGACCTAATTTTACCTCTGAGGTCAAACCATTGACCTGAGCACTAAAACATGCGAAGTAATTTCTTACTGAATTCACGCGAGCTTTCTATTGCACTTTGCAGATTTGCGCTAACGCCCATATTTTCGGAGTTAGAGGGGGCATCGATGGCCCCCGGTGGGGCGAAGGTGGCGCCGGACCCCGGTGGGGCGCGGGTTAAACACCTCTAGTGTTAGTGGACCTGGTTCGAATTTTATCACAGTAAGGAATGTATTATTTGCTATAGAGTTCCTAGTTTTGGACATGCCGTGAAAGGCCTCTGTTCTTCAGCAATAATCTTACGCATCCATATGGCTGTCGGATTTGTATTTATGTTTCGCATATCGAGTTGCCACTATTGTAAAGGAACGAAAGCCGTTCATTGTTAAACTGTAACATTATATCGATAACATTCGTTAGATGAATGTAGAATACTTTCTGAAACTGACTCCTGGGTAAGCCGCATCTAGTTTGATCGTACACATGAAATACCAGCACAGTCCTCCCGCCTTAGTGCGACTACCTTTCGACCTTCGGAATCCTTGAAGTCGTTCGTCTACGGCCAGAACCTGAAGCCGCCACTTTCTCTAGCGCCTGCAGCAAATAGCCAGACATGATCCTAGCAGGCACCCAGGCGTCGCCACCATTTGTCTTTGAAATTACCGACAAATGGCTGGGCTGATGCATGTGCTTTTCTCCTTTTCGCTTTGGCTTTTACAAGGATATATAAATGTGGTGTTGTTGCATTAGTAAATCCAAAATGAGTTTTTAAGGATATCTCATACAACCTGTGTCGACTCTGAAGCTACAGCCTTGCCATGCAAAGGCCAAAACGTCCAACAACAGACTAGAAATTTATAGTGCTTATAAAAAATGTATGGAGTCACTAAGAATAATCCATTAACAGCTCCATTCACCACATCGGCCCTGTGCAGTCTTATCACCAAACTTAAGCGTTTATTTTACATAGACACAGTGACTCGAGCTCAGTCTGCACTAATCAACGAAAAATATTTAAACAGTGTCTTCATTCTATAGCAGCTAACTTTTGTTGTTGTCAGTACAATTGTGCCATTCCATGAAACAATTGAATAAAAACTTGCACCGCTATTCCTCAGCTAAGACTCATTCATGCTGGCAGTTTTGCAATTCTGAGTATGTTTCACGAACGAACAGGCTCAGCAATAAACTGTTCCCGGGTGTTCTTTTGCTTTGAGTGCGGTGCAAACCTTGAAAAGCTGACGCGGAAATAGCTATTTACGTGATTGCGCGTTTTCTGCAGCATCTCGTGTGGCATCCCGATCAAGACGCTATCTGCAGAACCTGTCCGCCTCCCAACTTCTAGCCGCCACTTAGCTCTGCGTCTTATCCAGCCGTGATGCGGCGCGTGGGCGGGTTCTTTTCACGTGTGAATACACGCCGGGAGTGCGACAGCGTGACTGGCGTGAACTCTGGTGATCTAGATGTGCCGCCCTTGACGTGCCGTGATTCAGAGATGACGGACGCGACAGACCAGCAAGGTCGGACAACAACCACATGCACCCGCGGAGCGTCACCGAGTCACCGCCTGAGTCACGTGACCGCGCCCGCTGACACATGGCCGGCTGATCGATGTCACCGCTCTGGGTACTTTGTCAGCTGCCCGGCACTTCTAGTTTGGTGATGGGCAGTGGCTTGACGTGCCGCTGTCGGGCGCAATAGAGCGTGTTCAATCAAAAGCTGAATTGGGAAATCCATCATGTAAAGGTGCAGCCGCCTGGCGATTCTGGCTGACAGGAAGTCGGTGCTATTGCAGAGCATGGCCATGGGTATGTTTAAGCTTAACAGAACACATATACTGCTAAAATAATAATAAACTAAAATAAAACAGAGAGTAAATTCTAAGAATAGCTGGACTATGTGGTAGAAGGCACGATTACTGATTATTTACGCCATCAAATGCTTACCAGATTGCAGGTTTTTGCACTGCCAGCAATGCAAGACGTGCAGGAATGGGGAAATTCATTGGCACTATCACGCCTTTTATAACCTTTGCTTCATTTAATGACATCATAGGATGTGTGCAAGCCCATTTTTGAAAATGGATGCAACGTTACTGTGGCATTTCCATGGAATGAACGAGGTGTTAGCTAATTATGGTGCAATAATCTCACCACTTATCTCAGAGTTTTCGCAGAGATTTTATTTTGTGGCGATAGTCATGCTTCTCAGTTTCCCACATGCCTGCTGCTGGGTTCACTTGAACCTTTTTGACACCTGTCAACACATTACGTGGTTGGGCCTTGTGGAAAACTATGGGCTTCCACACCGCTGACCCGCGCTCAAATCCCCGGTGGAAATACTTCATGAGGACTTAGTCTCCCCAATGTCAACACTTAACTACTTCCCTACTCTACCAACAGGATGTGAGTAAGCGACGCCATATGACCTAAGCAGTTGATGAATCGTAAAAAAGCTACAGGGTTTGACCAGATAAAAAACCACACATGATGTTTGAAATTGCCATAGTATAAAAACTTTGAGCGCCAGAACTGACGCCCCGACACCTCGTGCCGGGCGCTCTCTGCGCGGCGTTGCCTGGTGGATCCTGTGAGGTGTTGGTTTTTTCTGTAAAGGAGGGGCTGATGTTTGTAGTGTATGTGCACTGCTCTATTTACTTCGCCGTTTACCTGCACGTTGATGTTTTGACACCAAATTGGTAATGTATCATCGAATCACGCGTTCGTCTTGTCCTACTTTTAGCGATTGTACTGTTCTGGGCGCTATATGGCCTCACCAGGTTGGTGCGCCCACTAAACCCAAATAACTAACTAACTAACTAGTATAAAAACTTGTTTAGTTAAATACTCATTCATGTCTGATTTATATCGGTCCAATTTTGTAAGTAGTGGCTACAAATACCTGAAAAATATCAGTTCGAATAGAAGACCTATGGTAGGACGCAGGATTTTAACAGAGCTGTGGAAGTATATTCCGAAGTGGTGGGTGATAGTGCGAGTAAAGCTTAGTCGCGTACCCGGGGCTCAGCTCCGTCATCCATACCGGACGGTCAGAAATCACCAAGCCATAATAAAATGGCACAGTAAGAGCAAACGAATGACAGTATTCAACCGCTTGACCAGAGCCGGGTGGTCCGCTGCTGAAGTCCGCTATTCCACTACTTCGCTACTTGCCGACACTCCGAATGGTAGCGGAGTAACGGGTAGCGGACTCAAAAGAATTGGAAATCGCTACCGTTACCGAAAGCCTGTTAAGGGGACTACCAACGAAAGACAATTTAGAGATAAGGACTGAGAGAATTTTTTTCATTTCTAAAGTAAATAGAGATCGAAGCAATGGTTTTGTTTTGTGATTTTTTGCATGCTTCAGAAAAAGCTGCTAATTATTATGTGTGTACAGGTCAACAGTAGTTCTCATTGAAATTTACTGAAAAAGAACATAAAAAACATTTGAGGTAGCACTTTATAATAAAAAGCAGCAATAGCGGAACAGCGGAGTAGTGGGTGCTGGTTTAACGATTTTGAAAAAGTAGCACTAGTAGCGGAAGCAGTTTGAGCTTACCAAGCTAGCGGAAATATTGGTAGTAGTTTAAGAATTGGGAGTGGTAACCACCTCTGCACATGGCACAGTATGAGCAATCGAATGACACCGTATTAAATCGAATGACACAGTATTCAATCACATGACAAAGTAAGAGTGACTGAGCCATAGGCTCTGTCGCAAAGAAGTTCCGATGGTCAGTGTATCCTAGACGGGGATTATGGGCCCGGGGCAATGGTGTTTGCATCCGCTCGGCTAAATATACGTAAGTACCTGTGGTCAATTTAAAATTGTCGATCCAAATTTATGGAGAGGGATATTGTCTAAGACCTCTGCTTTATAAAATGGCACCAGGTGGTGGAACAAAGGCTCCCAGAATATAAGAGCAGAGAAGTCTGTTGAGTCGACACTGCTCAATGAGGGAAATCCACTTAAGTAGAAGCAAACTCTCGTATACGTTTATTCAAGGTATGGCTTTTTAGGGGAGTGACATGCAGATTTAAGTAACGCAAAACAGTTTTATGAGAGCACAGATACGCCAGCTTTTTCACAAATGTCACTTATGGGATTAGGTGGAATATACATTGACTGCACCATGCTACCCAAAGATAAAGGCATCAATATAAGAAGATCGCCTTTGTAAGCTATGGCTTTTTGAACAGAAAAGAGTGGCTACGCCAGCTAAGGTGTTTATAAGCAAAATAAAAGAGATAACCCCAATATTTACTCTGTGCGAGTTGAGCATTGAGACTGTGAGTCAGCAACTAAAGTTGTCATTTCATTAAACAACTTTAAT
The DNA here is from genome assembly GCA_034440635.1 of Lepas anatifera. Classification (NCBI taxonomy): domain Eukaryota; kingdom Metazoa; phylum Arthropoda; class Thecostraca; family Lepadidae; genus Lepas; species Lepas anatifera. The sequence goes on along the minus strand of JAOTON010000481.1, from coordinate 196,795 downwards.
TTCTTTTCATAACCGCTTGAAACCTATTGTCATTATTTCTTCAGTTCACGTTCAGCCTAGCTCGTTCTATCAAACCTCGGAAGCCACCTATCTGCATTCGGTACCGCTTTCTATTGTCGACCGTTTTTAAGCGCCATTCACCCCCCCCCTCCCGCCCTAACGAATCCTCGCTGTAAGGGAGGTAGACCGCCTGCGGACATTTGATCGGATGACCTTTACATCGCGACCCCCACGCGACGTAGCACAGCGTGGCTGTGTGAGGAGGGCTTCACAGCTGTTGGGGCTGGTAAGCTAATAGACATTTAGGGATGGAAAGACAGGCTATATAACTTTCCGAGTGAGTTGAGATCATGACACGAAGATTGAGAACCGAACTTCGGTGGAACCGTCATTCATGTGGCAATATGGATAATGAATGTGGCAATTCAGGTTTCTGTCTGCATTTTCCGACCTAGCTTATTTGGAACTTTACCAGACGCACACCTATGCATTAAAAGACCAAATAATCGGAGAAAATTTCGCTATCTTTTACACATACAAGTCTTAATCAAATAGATTATAAATCGTCGAAATCAATCCTAACTTATTGACACGCATTACATATCTTGAAGGGAAAGTGGCACCTTTGTGCATTTCCAGACTGAAGTGGTTTTAGGGAGCAATTTTTATTGAAAATAAAGGGTATAGCGCTATTTATGCTGAAAAATGGCTAATAAGCCCAATTACTTGTTTTATTAATTTTCTATTAGAGGTAAAAATATCCAAATTGCGTGCCGTCAAATAGACTTACTGACTGACTTCAACGTTTTTGCCAAGTTCAGCCACATCGATTTGCGCCACAAGTGAATGCAAATACAAGTGGAGTGTTTTTAGCTAAAAAATACTATTATTAGAACCCAAAGTGGCACTGATCAATTCATGCAATTTTTGGTCATATATTAAAACGTATTTTATGTTTCAAACTTAATTTAAGAAAGTAAATTTATATTGCCTGTACCGAAGGTACGTTTAGCATGTAGGATTTAAGAGGCCTATAAGCAAGAAATATTTGTCCACGCAATGAGCCTGAATATTACGTCACGTCAAGTTCAACTCATACCACGTGACCACCCGAGGACGGAGGGATCAATAGGTGGGAAATTTTTACCTTTTTTCTCCACGAACGGCAAGTTCTGAGGCAAATTTACAATAGATCAAACGATTTCTTGACATTCTGTACAAATGGCTATTTCAGGTCAAATCCTATTATGAAGGTGCCGTATTCCTTTTAATCATCTTACTGTCCGAAAGAAATGTGTGTCAGACAGATATAATAGGAACATATCGTATCTATCGAGGAAAGCATATAGCAGATATACGAGCATATGTAATGAGAATGAAGTCGGCATAAAAATGTGCATGCACATCATACTTTTCTGGGAAAGCATGTAGTGCATAGCAGTGTTCATACATCACTGAAATCTATATTTTCAGCGCGCTTTTTTGGCGCTCGATTACCCTTAATTAGGTACTAGTAGGAGAACCAGGATAGTTTAAGAAATTTTTCACCTTTGCATATATTTTGTAAGAAAATCCATTTCCATCCAGACCAATATGCTGAGATATTTCCAAGTTGCGTAAAAGGCCACAGTAGTGACCATCGACCTGAATTGAGCAATTATCACTCGCTTGCAGGCAAAATCTGTTATTTTAAGATGCAAGATACCAGATTGAATGCAACTGTGCCCCCGGAGGCGCCTGCGGAGACAATGCTCACTCACCAGGCTGGGTTGAATCGAGTCCAGTGCAGCCGCAGGTGGCGGCCGCTGTCCACACAGTTGTGCGGGTGCGGCAGACCCAGCGCGTGTCCAAGCAGGTGTAGCACCCAGAAGCGAGCGTCGCCAGCCTGCAGTGTGACTGGCTGCCAGCCCTGGCTCAGCCCAGCCAGACCCAGGTGCGCCGAGCGTTCTCTGCCGCTCCGGAAACACAGGCCGGGACCGGAGTCGGGGTCGGGGTCACAGCCGTGCGCACGCAGCTGGAACCTCAGGCACGTGACCTCCTCCACGTGACGGAGCACTGAGGCGACGTCCCTCCGCTGGGATGTCGTCAACGATGGGTCAAGTGCGACAGGAATCGGCTGAAACGAGAGCGTTCAATGTTTATTGTATCGCTTGACAGATAACTAGTATATTTTCAACGCAACAACAGGATGTCTTAAAGTGATTATGGACAGGTGATTATTTGATTACTTACACCTAAGCCTGTATTACATTTTTTCTTTTTGGGTCACAGTATTTCCAAAGATGTGTACGCAAACATGTGCTGGACAAGGACACGTGGTGAAATAAGTTCAGTACTGTCAGATGCATTGTGAAACGGATATCAAAGCAGTGACGTGAATTGGTGAAAACTCGGTGCGGTGACACTAGTTTGGAAGCAACTTGTTAATTTGGCCGCCCTTGCGATACAACGCACATGTCGGTTGCGCCACAGCCTACTTTTGTAGTTGAACTCCGGGATCTTGTAAATTGAGTTGGCACAATATAGCTGTGTATCATACTGTTATCTTCGTGGATTAAAAACCAATGAAAATAACCAGCCTGGGGCTGTTCAAATGTGAAGTTGAGCTCTGATTCAGAAAGTGCAAGTAAGTTTGTGAATTCTGCTGTCTTGGCCATGCTGTTCAAAACATCGTTTGGGCAGAAATATAATATTGTACTACTTGACTACCAACCTGCAACTCGACTACCTACCTGCAACTCGACTACCTCTAGAGAGCGAAAGCTGTATTTTTTTACAGGGTTTGTTTAGTTGATGGCTTGCTGGTCGGGCTACCAGACGAGTGCTCCGTAAGTCATGACATTAGAAAAAAGTTTGATTTACAGGCTACTCTACGAATGTAATATAGACCCACTTCGGATCCAGAGCAAAAACTTCAAAATGATCGGTAATGTGACCAGTATGATACCTGGCTACGTGATATTTCATGTTAACCTTAAGCTTCCGAAGAAAATTCCCAAAATAACGCGCCCCAAATATCCTAACCTAGGTTCCACACGAAGTCAGAGGGCTTGGCGTGCTCAGGTCCTCGCGCGAACTAAGGCGCGACATGCGTGGCCCGCCTAACGGTGGAGCTCATGGCGTCGGAGGTGTCACTTGACCATTTCTTGTCATACGGTATAGTGTAGTTTTATGTGGTTTTCCATTGTGCAGGTTTTAGTAGTTTGAGGCGACTGCAGCCCTTAAGCGTACCTTTTCACGATGTTTTTTAGCACATGCTGCCTCCAAGTGTGCGTGCGCGCATGTATGCAGGCGTGTATGTATGAATGTATCTGTGCGCGAGCTGCCGTTTATCTTTAAGCTCTCCTTCAGTGCTTGTTTTTTGCATGTATTCACCCAAATGTTTCTGAGAAATGATAGCTACGCTGTGTATACTTCTCAACGACTGTAAAATGTAAACACAAATACAAAAAGATAGTTACAACTAAACCCAGTGCATCGAGTACAACGTTCTGCAAAAAGAAATAGTTCAGGACATGTCCGTGAATTCATTCGTGGCCACGCTGCTGCAAAACACTATGGCTTATATTGCTGGCTTCCTATGTTCAATATGTAAAGCCTTGTAAAATTTGATCTACTGTGATGTGTAAACTGCAACTACTCGAACTGACGTAATAACCAGAATGAATTATTATGACATATAAATGGTGAATTTGCGCAGTGCGAAATAGTCCCAGGAAAGGATTATTGATTGAATATCGTTCTTCTCAGCATCGACACGAAACCGTAGATAATAAGATGTCTATGAATCACGTCATAAGTGTCGTTTAAAACTACTTACATTTTGAGAGACTGGCCAGAGTTTCACCTCCTCATCATGTTCAGGAAGAATTATATCAAATATTGTATTTTCTGATACTAGATTGCTTTGGCTGTTCCTCCTGTTGTGTAATAAAAGTTTACTTCGTTTACATCCGTATGTATTATTCCATGTAAGATTTCTTGCTTCGGTTTTGTTCTTTAACCACATGGATTCCTCGTTGAATGTTGCAGTCTGGAAGAAGCAGCTCAGTTGGAGAATAAAACCGGCTTGTAACAACAGAGGGGCATAACCCATATGAAACCATCGCTGTGAATTGGGACAGCTAATCCAATGTCAATATTGGTGTTTGAACATCTGCAATGCAAATGCATGAAGCACTTCATTCGTTGCATTTCTACGAACTAAACCAGAGATTCCGCTATCATTTTGAAACAGCAAGCCTTTTTGGAGGCTCTGCACGGGAAATTTAGTGAAGAATCCTCCAAGAGTGGGAAATTCCTTCACTTTTACACGTGATATGCTGTACCTAGGATTTTCAGAATAGTTGGGGATTTAATACAGAGTAAAATACTGACAGATACCTCAGACCCATAGTCACCCAGTTATAGAATATATCACATATATTCTAGCTGGGCAGTTATCAGGAATAATTCATATAAAACAAATATTGATGAACTATTTTGAGTGTACTAGCATTAAAAGTAACGATTTATGTAACCACCTTTAACACACTTTTTGGTGAGTCAAGCTGCCTCAATGTGAATGAGAGTGAACCCTACACCCTGACTCAAATGGTTGAGTGAAAATAAGTGACTCAGTAGCTACATCTATGAGAGCTTGTTGGCCCAATTAGTCCCCCAGTGTCGTTGAGTCAGATTCAATTATTTATCTTCAAGAGAAAAAAGTGTTTGAGAGCTGGTATTTGGGTGTGAAAGTCAACACTTTGATCAACATTGTGCTCACTAGCTCAAAACATTATTCTTTACTTCGTAGAATCATTTCTGGAATCTGATTAAGGGACGCGGCAGGATTTAGTGGGCTAGCTTCTCATGCATATAAAATTATTTATCTTACTTTTTCTCACGCAATTGAACCAATGAATCAGAATTTACTCGAATTCAGATTTAGTCACCTTTAGTTCACCGACAAGTCTGATTTTTAAATATATTGACCTGACCGTACAAATAAAGCATTTCTTATAGCTAAGTGTATAATATTAAAATGAACTGAAGATGCAATAGATGCCAGTAAAAAAAAACTTAAGCAGCTCGAGCTTCAGGTATTTACTGGCTATTGCTACGAAAAAAACACTCGTGATATTCGAAAAACCTGAAAAGTCTAGTCACCTTTGCACGTTTTGAAATTCACCTGTAAAACACGTTTAAATATTCAACACATGTCGACAATATTCCAGCCGCTGAATCAAATACAGAAAATATTCCAAATATTCTGCACTGGGGCGAAAATATCAACCACCACCATAAAACAACCTAAGTGTTAGCTGAGACGATTAATTATCGTAAGATTTCACGGCTATCACCGACTGTCTGGAACCAGGCATGTGGACGCCCAAGGCCAGTCGCACTGTATCACAGTTGCTTCAGTTCAGCTGGCGGTTTGGCGCCGGAGGCGGTTGCGGGGCAGCTGTCGAGTAGTGATGAAACGATGGGGCGGCGGACCTGGCCGACAGGGCCTGTCCCGATGGACCGTCAGATGTAGTACATCACGTCCGCTCCGGCGGTGGTCAGCCGCCGCCGCCGCCGGCAACGCACTCCGACGCAACCGCGCACCACATAGCCTGTGTAAACAGTGTTCAGAGATTGGAGTCATCGCCAAAGTTTATGAAAATATATTTGTTTGTCATATTATACAATACACTTCATTGATGCACTAAGAGAGCAGCTTAGTTTCTAATTATTTCTGTATTGTCAGTTGGTTTCATATAACATTAATACAACAATATATATATATAAAAAAAATATATATATATATATATATATATATATATTATTCAATAGTCGCTGCATCGAAGAAGACATGTTGCCTACATACTCATATTTATATATATAAATATATATATATATATATATATATATATATATATATATATATATAGAGCACAATAAAATACAAAATTACTTTTCTACCAAATTAATTGCAAGATAAGAAACTTTCTTGCTCTATCAGTGATACTATAGAGCCACTACTACTACGTATCCCGCACGCATTGTGCTCTGGTTTCAGGCACAGGACCGCGAAAGGCACAGCAATCGCCGCTGGACGGTCGAACAGCCGACCTTGCCACTCGGCGCCGTGTGGCTCAATTGCCGGCCTCGCCCATTTCGACAACCGAGCTGCCTGGCTGGACACCACCGGGCACCAGTGGGCACCCAGGAGGGGACCGGTGTGAGACAGACGAGGGGGCGTCAAAACCCCGGCGGCCGTGAAAGGACAACCCTCCGCCACTGCGCCGCCGCCGCCGTCGACGCAACTCACTAACAAACCCATCGCCGGGGGCGATGCGAGACTGTGATGGTGGTGTCTGAGATACCTCACCGTTACCCAGCCAAGGCTGCTGTTGATTCTGGTTTAATAGCTATTTCTGATAGCAATGTCGTGTTCCTCGGATTTCATGGCTGCAGCTGGTAGCTGGCATATGCAATCACTGCGCTGGCGCGACGGCGGCGACACTGCGCCGGCGCTTAGATTCGAAACATCAACTGTGTTTTAACGGTACCCGTACAGGACGCTTACGATCTCTATAAAAGTGTTTTGTGTGAAAATCACTCAATAAATTGACAAAATCCTGTTTAAGATTATACCATATGGATCCAATTTTATCCATTTCAGTTTCATCTGCTCGAGTACCAGCTATGCAGTTCAGGCGGTTAAATGTATTGGGCTAAGGCGTGAGAATGTGCGAAACATTTTACCTCTGACACACGCCGATGTTTGACGCCTTTGTCTCTAGAATATATTCCTATGTGTATCCAATGAGAAAAGGAGTTGAATGATGTTAGCGGAAATAAAAAATGTCAGCTGAAACACGAACAAGGTAGCAAAGCGCAATAAGGATGAATGCAATATATTAGGTTTTAATGCAGTTGTCAATAACAAATCAGTTTAAAGGGAATGTGGCACCTTGGTGGAATCCTGGAATTTAGTGTAATTAGGCGTACTCTGAGCTGAAAATATTGAAATCGCTCATGATTTCTCTGAAAAATGTAAAATAAGTTCAATATTTTTATTTTAAAATACTCCTCTAGGAAAATAAATAAATATCTGCCTGTGGATAATGTCATGGTCTGGCAACCACTACCATACTCGAAACGCTTCGAGGGCTTCGATTGGCTGATGCTCATCGTGACGTTAGCATATGTCATCACACCAACAGCCATGACAACTGTGGCCTGCTGCTAAGGGTACATGAGGGGTACATTGCAGGTAGGTTCTAGCTTTTTCTACGGAAATCTCGAGTTCCAAGACAAATGATATATTGAGTACCGGATTTTCCGACTTGCTTTACAACTTGTCTATCTCAGTTAAAATCACGTTATGAAGGTGCCACATTCCCTTTAAAGGATGTTAAAAGAAATATCGGATCAACTTGCTCGACAAAATGTGTACACAGCGATGCCATGGCAAGTTGGTGTCACTTCTGACCTATCCATGACGCAAATGAAGAGCTCCAACCGATCCATGGTGCTGTCGGACAACCCCAGACCGGATGCGGCGCGTTTTAAAGACATCGCTGCTGAGATGGAGGGGAAGGCCAGCTCACGGTGGGTCAGAGGTCACATTCTAACAGCTTCATTAGCAGGCATGACGCAAAACGCCTGCTGGCCGCCAGGCAGGGCCGTTCGATGCCTTCGGCTCGGAGGTGTGGTAACTCGGCTATTACTTATAGCAGTAAAGCCTGCAATAGTGCGTCGTAAAATTGCGTTTGCATTAGTTGCGAGGGCAAAGGGTGGGAAATTGACAGCCGTAGCAGTCTAATTGAGGACGGCATTTATTCTGATATCATTTCATAAGGATAGGTCGGGAGCTGGTACGTTAACTGGGCCAGGTTCGGGGAGTTGGAGTATTGCGTGCTCACTGCTGACCCCCTTACCATTTGTGAAGATAATGACCTGCAGGTGCAATCCTTTTCCTGATCACAGCTTTTGTCAGATGCCCCTTACGCTTGCGATATTGTAAACATTGCGAGGCTAGTCCCTGTACAAATACATACATACATACATGCATACTTATAGACATATATACATACATACTCTTGTTTGCATCATCCAGAAAGGTGTACTCCAGTTTTGAAACAAAGGCAGCGGCAACTGTGCACGTGACAGGAAATAGCTTACCTGGTGCCCACTCCAATTTTATCCGGAATTTTCCGAGACGTGTTCGAAATTACAGGTGTTTTGCAAACGCTGATGTAAGCATATAGTTCAAGGCGTTCAACCATAAACGGTGCTCAGACAGAAACTAAGGTACGATAACCTGCAGCCAACTCAAGCGTATATGATCTTAAGTCCTTGCAGTATTGCTACCAACCACAAACTAAGACGGCGTGCTGATACAGACATCTGAATTTGTGCAACCTCGCTCTATTTCTGCTTTACGAGGTGATTTCATCGTCATAACCACAATTTTTAGCTATTCAACTTTATTATATCGGTTGTTATCTAAAATATCTATATTTACCGTTTTGTTTATTATCAACGTTTATTAACGTACTGAGTGGGTGAGTATCACACCTAAATGACTATTAACCCGACACCGCCTGGGATCGTTTTGTACCCACCACTACCTGGGCAGGGGAGGGACTTGATCAGACCCCCGTCCCACCCGGCCTTTGATCTCGTGACCGGAAGTAAAACGGAAGAATTAAAAGGGAGCTGAAAGCGCCTTACCGCCTTCTTCTTTGGAACCGCATTCGACCCGTATTCATTAACCCGTGATGCTAAAGAGGGCCAAAATGGGTCAAATTTTAGACCTTTTTAGGAAATCCCTTATAACCCGGGAAGTATTAGACCTAGAACAAAATGAACTGAATTAATCAACTACGCTAGAGCCCAACAACACAACGCTAACATGCAGCCTTCTTTGACCTGTCATGACCTCAATATTGACCAGAGCCAAAAATTGACCGATGTAGTTTCTTCATGAATTTTTATGAGCTTTCCACCAGAGCTCGCATTTTTTCGCTACCCCACATAGGAGCCGAGTTTGAGGGGTGTTCAAACACCCCCCACCAAGGTGAAGGTGGCTCCAAGGCCCACAGGGGCGCGGGTTAAGCATAAGTTCGAACACTGCGAATAGATTTTGGAAGAAGATGAGCAACTCACACAAGTTTAATACTTTTTATCTAGCAATTCTTATGATAATATATTCATCGCATCATTAGAGTCCAATTTTTCAATATCCTGGAGAGCCCAGCAGTGGCGGATCTAGCCACTCGGTTTGGGGGGGTGGCAAGCCAAAGCCAAAAAGCAGGAAAAAACGTCACGCAGTGAAATATTTTGCCACTATTTAACTGCACGGTAGATTTTCGGGGTATCTAAACATATTTCGAAAAGCAAAAAAGTAACCGGCTGAAAGATGTGCCAACAATATGTTTGTCTTTGCCATCCAACACCCAATGGTTTCACTGAAGTCGACTGATTCTGCTTCAGGTTGAGAGTTGAAACACCAAAACCCTGCTTCATATGCTAAAAAAGAGGACGGGCAAAAAGGAAGTCGACAGCTTTGGGGGCGCAAATCATAGCTTTGCCCCGGGCTTTTCTGAGTGGAGAGATGCCCTTTTTGTCCCCCCTCCTGGATCCGCCACTGGAGCCTGGTTTTGATTAACCCTCGCCCCACCGGGGGCATCGATGGACCCCTAAGTTTTTTCGGAATAACAGAAAATGACGAGGCACAGTACCGCAATTGAGGGCTTTATCTCTGACCCTATCAGTTTCCCACCATCCCTGAAATTTTTACCCCGGTTCACCCGAGGTCAGGTCCCAGACGAGGTCAATGAAGGTGGCCTCACTTCAACTGTTGAGCTCTATAAAAGCTACATTTCTTAGTCGATCGATTTGAAACTTCCTACATTTCATGACCCCCCAGGGTCTACAAAATTTATCTCCGGGATTTTCTGATTTCATGACCTAAGGTCAGGTCATGAGGGGACTTCTCCCATTGAAAAAGCATGGAGAAAAGCTGTCTTATGATCTAAAAGTCACAAAAACGATTGAAAATGCTCAGATTGCTAAAAAAACGTTCTTGGACGACACTCTGTCACGGATCCCAAGAGCAATATTTCCCCTTTGACCTCTCCGAGGTCATCATCGGTCACCAGATATCAAAAACAGCATTTTGACAATAACTTTTGACCTAATTAAGCTAGAGCACTGAAACAAACGGTATCGTATAAGTTAGGATATTAGGATATTAGTTATTTTTTGTCTTTTTGCCCCCTCGATTGTCCTCAGAATTGAACATGGAACAAAATCATGGTACCTAACACAAGAAATCGGGATTTAAAGTTCTTCGAAATTGAGCAAATATCACTAAGGTGACTGTTTTGCCCTGGTCTCCATATGTCTTGTCGCTGGCTTTCATTTTGAAATACGGCAAGGTCACTTTCTGACCTTTCGTGACCTCAGGTCATATTTGGTCACGAGGTGACCTCTGGAGGTCAAAGCACTGGTGAGAGGTCATTACGTTCCAAATAACGGAAATAGGTGTGGTATTTTCCTATCAAATGCACTTTACCAGATCTCAATAGCTTCAATGGCACAAGAGCTATGACCAGTTTTCTTAAGTATTGCAATATTTTAGTGAAAATAACCTATCGTGACCTAACTTGACCTCTGGAGGTCAAACCATTGACCTGAGTGTTTAAACATGTAAAGTTTTTACTGAATTCACACGAGCTTTCTAATGCACTTTACAGATTTGCGCTAACCCACATATTTTCGGAGTTAGACGGGGGCCATCGATGGTCCCCGGTTGGGGTGAATGTGGCGCCGGACCAACGGTGGGGCGTGGGTTAACACGCGCACTGGAGGGGGGCCTCGGAGGCCCCCCCACCTGTTTTTCCGAGGTGGCCGGAGAACCGCTTGTAGCCGAAAAACGAAACGTGGCCATATTTAGCAGAATTTATTAGCGCGTCGATTGGTGAAGACTTTTTGAAAATCGGCCGAAAATTTTTGGACTTATAGGCTTTCAAAGTCAGATATGCATTTTGAGATCGCCGTAAACGCGCGGTTGGACCAGTTAGCTTGCATTGAAGACCGAGTGGTGACGTCATAACGTCATATAAGAGGGACTATATGTCAAGGTCACTTCACATTGAAGTCAAGGTCAAGGTCAAAGGTCACAGGTCAAGGTCATATCTGCACTTTCAAGGTCACTGACCACTGTGCGTCCGGCCAAATGACGTTACCCCGTCTGACATATATTATGCTATGACGTCATCGGTAGGGTACCCCAATACAAAGTTCAAGGTCAAAGGTCAAGGTCAAATGTCATTGGGAAAGGTCAATCCTCATTTCCCGCCAAACAGTGGCTACAGTGTTAGTCAAAGTGTAAATAATAAGTAGTATACCATATGGTGACCTTAAAGGTCAATGACCTTGAATGACCTTGACCCAAAAAATGTGGAGGAGCTTCTTTGAGACCTCTTCTCTATGAACCTTGTACGTCTTTAGCTTATTTCCGCCATTTTCCTGCATAATCACAGCATTTACCAATCGATCCCAGCATGGCCAATATTTGACCTTTACAACCTCGTTTGACCTTGAAGATATTGACCTAGGTCAATGAAAATTGGTCATCATGTAGATCATTATAGCCCCCACCCATCTACCAAGTGACGTTTTTCTAACTCTCTTAGTTTCCGAGATCTTAGGGGGGCCTACCAGACCCCCTCCAGTGCGCGTTAGTGCCAGACCCCCCTCCAGTGCGGGTGTTAAGCTTCATCAAATTTGTTATTTTTACATTGGTGGAGGGTCTTGATCCACTAAAGATTTTTTGTTTTAGAATTACCCAAAGCTCCAGGGGGAAGTAATGAAGCCATGGGAACCAATTAGAATATGAGCTGAGCACACACACACTAATATCACACCTGAATTTGATCGCATAAAAACCAGGCGCTGGAGGTTTGCATTTGAGTATTATTAGGTGTGATTGAGCGTGAAGGTGCATGTGTAATTAAACTCGTGCAATCTGTCAGAATTGCACACACTTCGACCCAAGCACAGGCCGCAGTAAAATCATTCGAATCCTGTTCTCCTGTTGTAAAATCCTTCAAACTGGTTCAGCCCTGCTCTCATCACACAACCTGTGGCGGCACGTGCCCAGGGGTCACGTAATTGCCGTCAAGGTCACCCGTCAACGTGCCCTCAGGTACACTGGCAGTAACTGGACAGAGAGGGCTGAAGACAGACGGGGAAAATGCCTAGCGAGGCAGCTTACAGTTCAGGAAAATACATCTAAGGAATCTTCTTAGGCCGTCTGAACAATTATTTTCAACATTAACTCTGTGAGAAATATAACAATTATAAAGCTGTGCATATTCCTTCAATTGCATGTTGTTGAAACCCTGCGTGACCAACATGCCCTCATTTTTGCCTTCATGAGTTAAGCCCAAAGGAATGGGTGTTAAATTTCGCTTTCACTGGCCATCAACGTGAATCACTTAAAACTCAAGTTTGTATTCGGCGTATGCACATTTTACGCTCTAAGAATCTCATAGTAATTGACTCGAGGATAAGAAAACGTTTTATGAAGAGTTGAAAGGAGCTTCTGCTAGATGACGCAGAATGTCTCTGCCTGACAGTACAAAAACGCGCATGTTTTAATAGGAATTACGAAAAAGAATAAAAAAGCGTAAAAAGTACCAGCCCATTTGAAAAGCAGGGAAGTTTAAGTCGGTTTGAGTATGCATGAAACTAGCTCACAAATTTTCACCTAGACTCAGATGAGTAAAAACTGTTCTGAATTACATTGTTGCAGCCCGTTTCTATTGATTATTAAGATGATACAAGGTCTGCATCCCTGAGCCCAGGGTGCAGCAGTGACAATTATTCTCGCTGAGCTTTTCATGACTGGGCAACTGTAGTAATGCACACATGAGGCAGGAGGTGAATCGTGTTCGCTATTTCAATTAGACTAAATTTTTCCCGCATTATTTTCAACTCGTGCTCAAAAGACATTTCCAAAAGTTTTGGCCAAACAGCTTTGCACTGGATTCCTTCTGTCATACTGTTATGCAGAGGTCGAAAAGTCTGCCAATTCACCAACGATGGTGGGACAAAAGTTTATAAACTTGGTGACGGAACAGGCAAGAATCTCAGTCCGAGAAGTTGATGCTCAGCCTGCTAATACGCTATCTAAGTTTTAAAAGGACTCAGAGGGCATGACAAATAATCCCCTTTGGTGCAAAAGCTCAATGTTCTTGCCTACACGAGCCTGGTTTGGAATTTCGTTGGTGACACTGAAACACTATTTCCGACCTCTATCAAAGCTTAATATCCGCCTGACGTGGGTATGCAGACAACCACTCTTGGGACTGGTGCACCCAGTGTATCAAGAGTGCTCTCAGACGACCTCGGGGAGTAATTGAGCAAAGACGGAAAAAGCATCGTTAGATCTCTGGTTTACGGAGCCTGCAGCTTCTCACAACCAAGAGCACCGCCGAGTTCCCAGTTCTCACTGCTGAGCCGAGAGTGTTGGGAACTAGGTCTCAACCCTTGCCCTGCCGGAACACGCGTTGTACCGTGCAGTTTTCAGAACTGCAAAAAGCGGTTAAGAAACGAGAAACGTCGCTCTTAATATGAACGTCAGATAAGATCTTGCACCAGAGCGGCAAGGATGGGTTGTGTCAAGGTATGGAGGTATGACGCCATATCAAACACGCGCACAGGCTTTTACTTCCGCATGTGATTTGTGTGTTCTATACCTACCATAATATGTCATATAAAAAACATCTCCGGCGACTTTCCAAACGGAGAAACCAGTGCAAAGTATGCCTGTATAGCTGACTGGATTATTCAACTCTTACAAAGCAAAATATCATGGTATTTTGGAACGCATGCCTCAATCGAACTGGTTTTCTTCATTGAGCATTTCATTTCATTTTTATTTTAGGTGACTTGTTTAGTTTCTTTCACATATAATTCATAGGATAATAATATTTCGATAGTACATTTAGACGTACGTTCATTTCCAACATTCACTGAACGCATTCTTTCCTTGTTTACACCGGGAGAATAAAGGGACAAGCCAAAAACACGCGTGAGAAACTAATTTGTCAGAGGGACTGATCCACTTCTGCCAGTCATTTGAAGCAAAGCTTTGAGCCCGCTTTAAACAATTTCTTCCTCATACTCAAGCCACTCTATTTCTAAGTGTCCAGACTTCCTGCAACCCAGCAATTTGTAACCCAAAATACTACCTAGACTGGCATACATCAGCACGTGTAAGCTATGACTCTCTCGCAGGGTCACGTTGCTGGACGGCCTTCCGATCCTGGCGAGCAGCCATGCAGAAACCAGTGACCGTGCAGCTTACCCACATCCTTGTGCGGCACCTCATGGCTTCAGGGGGTCCTACACACCTACCGAGGCCCCGCATTGTCTTTGGTGGTCGACCGGCCGACATTCGTACAGCCCGTGTCTGGCACGGTGTCCATTCATGCTGAACACGTCCCCACGGCGGACACTGGAATCCACGCAAGGTCACTGCCGCCGGACAATGCTGCTGAGACATGACTGCGCCGCCGACGGCGCCGCTGTCGACACCGACGGGGCAGGGCAGGCCCGGCGGCACGCGCAGCCACCGCCGACGACGCGTCGTCAGCGGCGGCGGCAGGCGCTGGCCTTGCTGGCGGCGCCGGCAGAAGGGAGAGCGACGGCTGGGCAGCGGCGGCGGCACCGCTGCCGTCGTCGTCACGTCACTGCTATATAAGCGGCGCGCGACCTTCAGTGGGCCAGTGGTGCTGCGCCTGTCGACGCGGTCTCACACCAGAAGATCCCCGCTGCCGTGCGCAGCTGACCACACACACCATGAGGGTCCTGGCGTTGGTAAGTCCGCAATTGTGAATCAACAGTGGTCGGGGTTCGAGCGTGATTTGAAAGCGGCAGTTGTGACCTGACCTGAGGTCACCAGCCCGGAGGTCAGCACCAGTGCGCAGCAGGAGTGACCTGTGACGTGACGGCCCGTGACACGTGCA
This sequence comes from Lepas anatifera, assembly GCA_034440635.1. Taxonomy (NCBI): domain Eukaryota; kingdom Metazoa; phylum Arthropoda; class Thecostraca; family Lepadidae; genus Lepas; species Lepas anatifera. The sequence goes on along the minus strand of JAOTON010000481.1, from coordinate 181,778 downwards.
GCAGTGGTGACCGGAGCCGAGACCCTCGTTTTCGTCACGGCCCACTGCGCTTTCGAGATTGGCGAGCGATCGGACGTGCTGGAGAGGCAGTGGCATAACTGGTCTCCCTCCTCGGAACAGGGCACAGCTGTCTAGCAGCGATCATAGCTCTTGTGCAAGTTACTTTCTTTTTGCATCTTGACGTTGATCAGTCATCACTGGAAAGTAACTGGCATCGCCACCATTCCACTATTCTATGCTATCGCTCCAATATTATGTGTCATGAAAGTCATGAACTTGCTACTCTCACTTTTTCTTTTTCTGTGAGAAAATGGCTCTACTTGACGTCATGTTTGTGGTGCCTGAGCATTGGTTAATGGCCATGTCGAAGCAGCATGTTTTCAGCTGGGATCCGGGCTGGCATTTTCCCACAAGGTTGGCAATTGACCAGAAACACGTAATCTGTCAGGTCAGGGTAATCTAAACCGCTATACTGCGGTCATTTTATTGCTTCTGTTTTAATGCATTAAACTCAATCTAGACCGCAACTGGTTTTAGCTGTTCATTGCATATTGTGTTAACGATTTACATTTGTTAGAAAACGTGCACTTGCTAAACATTTCCATCACTGGTATTGGGCTGTTTCTCCGTGATAGCATGGCTTACATTATGCAAGCTTTTACAATAGTATCTTTATAAAAATTAAATTTCGATAATTAGGGGCCTTTCTTACAATGATTATTTTACTAATTAAATGCTGAAATAATTGATAAACGTTTCCAGATTGAGCAAAAGTTGGAACCGTGTAAGAATTAAGGTTTTTCTGCAGAGAATTGTTCAAAATCCTGTTCATATTAACCTGGTCCTTCTAGCTTATCATATTTCTAATAATAATGGTAATATTTCCGTTTCTTTTGCGTAACTGTGTCGAGTCATCATCATCTGCTCGTTTATCTTTCTTTTCTTCTTCTTTTGATGAAATAGAACAGATTCCTAGGTTATAAGTTCTAATCAGTGCAGTATAGCTCTTCATGTATTCTTTGAAACATTTTAGTGACAACAGAATGATTGTTTATTGTTATGGGAGCCTTGCACAGGTACAATTCCATGAGTTTTGGCGCAGACAACTGTGTCGTATTCGTCTGAGTGGACTGATGAGAAAAAGTGGGTATCTGCGATTTTTTGGGATGTTTTTAAGATTTTAATCATAACACAAATTGTGATGGAACGTGTTATCACGAGCCAATAAGGTTTCAAAGATTTTACAATCAGATTTTCAAATAAGTAGAATATACTGTCAGCTAATCTGATCGTTAAATTTCAACGATTCCATCTTTTTATAATGTTATTTCCATGAATGCTTCTGCGGAGCACATCATTGACTCCGGGATTTATTTCCTCCAATAAGACCTCTATATCAAGCAACACACACGGCCCTTTTGTGCCATGCATAAAACGCCGTGCGTTTAACAGTAAAACCGGCCAAGCATCCGTTGCAATCAATTCCTGGTCACCACACGCTCGCGACACCTCCCGGACTGCGGTAAGCGAGACAAGGGTTTGCTGCAATCGATTACCTCAAGTGGATCGGAAAGTCGTTGTTTTCTGACCGTGATGCTCATTAGTGTGTAATGCTGAGTGGGCGGCTGTCGCAACGGCGACCACTTCACCCCCAGGAGCAGCACGTGCGACAGTAACGGGCCGGCTGTGTGAAAGCGTTAGCGCGACACCGAGCGCTGCTCAGCTGACAACCATGCGTCGCCGCACAAAAAGGCAGCGGCGGACGGACGCGCTCGGAGCACTGCTGTCAGTCATTGTTTTCCGCCAATGTTCCGCCTCGTTATCTGTGAACTGGTTTGGAAAAATGGGAACGGAAAATAGATCAAGCTTGGTAAAGCATGGTAGAGACGAACGCGTGCGTGATTAAATTAGATGGATGGATAATGATTTTTCGTAATGTTTCTTAACTTACGATATTGCATTTGGTTTTTTAATCAGTTTATCCCGCTATGCCTAGAAATATTGTTGAAGGTGGAACTTTCCCTGGGGAAATGTTTATAATTTGCTCATTTTTAACCTTTAAAAGCAATTGCGCTCATCGTCCCGTATCATTTTATTTCTCTCTCCCTTTAATTATGCATGGCATATCCCATTCTAGAAGTTTCGCACAAATAACTAACAGAAAACTGAGGAATGGTATTATACACTTCCGGCATCGCTCCGTAGCAGACATTCCTATTGCTACGGAATAGGTTGCATGCGGTCATTAAACTATTGAAAGCTTCTCCTGACTCACCGTCACGAACAATTGCTTCAGTTTGCATGCCAGTATTCAGGAAAATTTTCGTCAGCTTTGCTCGCTCGCGCGGGACTGATTTTAATCTGAGGAGAAAGGGGTAGACTAATAGTCGGCTTACTCATTCTATCGCATTCCATTCCCAAGAGACACTCTAAAAAATGCCGGCAGGTAATCATGTCAGTTATCAGACCGGGATTTGAAGGCCCCTCAAGACTGACGGATGATCCTGGTGGGGATCTGACAGCGTCCTTTGTAATCCTGTCGGCGCCGCTCGTGCCAGCCACCGACCACGCTCACATTGCCGGCGGCTATGCTCAGCTGTACTAGGCGGTGGCCCCATTTTATCACCCCCACCGGTTCGATGAGGACTGGCCGTCGCCAGCGGTGACCAATCCAAGGCCGCGTGCGCCCCCATCCCCGCCGCCGCCGCCCGCCCCGCCACGCCCGGGGAGGCCGGAGGCGGTGGTGGCGACCCGCCGACTGACCCTGCCGGCACTCCGCTGACCTGTGACGTAACTGGAGCCCGCGGCGCCACAGGGGTCGGCCACGTTTCGTCATGCACCCAGGCTATCTATACATCTGGAAGTCATGAACGAAACTCAGCGTGCGCACAGCGCTGCTTGATAATCGTGTTACGCAATTTCGGCAGTAATGTAGTGCAAGCGTGGCGGCGGCGGCGGCGGCGAGCTGTGTATGGTAGTACAGACTGAGAGTCGTGGAGGGAACACAGCACATGTGCTGGGAAAAACTCGGTTGGCACGACCACTACTGGAGGTGGTAATGTTGCGCCATAAACACATTTGGTCAGCAATTATGACACTACGTGGGGCTTGACCGCAGCTCTGTCCCACAGACGACATGAAATAGCAAGAGCTCCTTGACACAGAGCTTAGTAGTAATCTGAAAGCAGACTGTTCCTCAATTGGCAAAAAGTTTGAGCCCTCCAAGTATTTGAGTGTGCTACTTTCCCATTGTATAACCTGGTGTGCAACACAAAAGCTGTGTTTTAATCCAATCAGATGCATATAATTGCAACTTTATGTTAACGGAAACCGGTATATTACTTCGATCAAAAAGTGAGCAAAACTATAGCGGTATACGCCCTTCCTTATACTGTTTGTTTCCGGTCGCCAGGTTCTGGTGGGTGCACTCGTCTGCACGGCGCTGGCACAGGAGGATGCGCCGCGCGGGCGCGTGCGCACACGTCTCATCTCCCGACAGCGGCTGGCCGATGTCATCGACGGGGCCGTCGCCGTCGAGGAGAGCGGCCAGAACGGACGTAAGAGAGTGCTGGTGAGGCGGCCAGGCAGCGCGCGCCGTCGCGTGAAGGTGATCCGACGACCAAGGCCTGGCTCCACCACGGCAGCGCCCAGTACTGCCGCCCCGACTACCGCCGCCCCAGCGCCCACCACCTTCGCGCCGGCGCCGGAGCCCGTCTTCTCCAGCCCGGCACCCACCTTCAGCACAGTGCCGGCGTTCCGGCCGCAGCCGACGGCAGCGCCAGAGCCGCAGCAGTTCGCGCAGCAACAGCTGCTGCAAGAGCCAGAGCCGGCGCCCCGGCAGAGGGGCCGGCGACCAGCCATCCCCGCCCGCGCCGCACCCACCTCAGCACCCCGCCGCCAGCAACCCGCCGAACCCATCGGCGCTGCCGCCCGCAAGCTCAACAGGAAGGAGGAGGTGGTCGGCACCATCACCAACTACTCCTACTACAACGAAGATGGATCGTTCACCTTTGGCTACGAGGCGGAGGACGGTAGCTTTAAGGAGGAGACCCGTGGCACTGATTGCGTGGTGCGTGGCAAGTACGGATACATTGACCCCGATGGCGTGAAGCGTGAATTCACCTACGAATCCGGAAACCCGTGCGATGGCGAGGAAGAAGCCATCGCTTCTGCTCAGTTCGACGAGCAGGGCTTCCCGATCCTTGATGAGGGCGGCCGTCTGGAGGGAGGCGTCGATCCCCTTGATGACCAGCCGATTCGGCGTCCCAACACTCAGTTCATTTCGCAGACAAAGGAGGAGCCCTTAGCCGGCGAAGAGCTGGAGCGCTTCCGTAGTAACAGCAACCGTCGCCGCCGGCCACAGGGTAACAGTCGTCGGCCGACCGCCGCCCCGGAGCCAACCCAACCCGCCACAGAGCCCGCTCCAGTCACCTTCCGTCCGGCCACCTTCCGTCCCCGCCCCGTCACCACCTTCGTCAGCGAGCCCGAGACGCGCCCCACGCCCGCCTTCCGGCCACGGGACCCAGAGCCGACCTTTACCTCGCCCGAGCCTCGTCCCCAGCCTCAGCCGACATTCCGTCCCCAGCCTCCGCGAACACTTCCTCCGCAGCCTCGGCCCCAGTCTACCTTCCGTCCCAAGCCGGTCGTCACTGTTGTTCGTCAGCCTCAGGGCGCCTTCAACTTTGATGAGGAGCTCCGCGGACTTCAGCAGAAGCCTACTCAGACGCCGGCGAAGCGGCCGTCACTGGACGCCAACGATCCGGATCTGTCGCTGAGCCAGCCCTCTGGTCCGGTGGCCGGTGCCTTTGACCACCAGCTGGTGTTCGACCCGACCACTGGCAAACACCGCACAGACCTGGTGCAGCGACTGCCCGAGGGCACCGAGATCCGCATCGGAGAGAATCTCAACTCGTTCTCGTCCGGGCCGCGAACTACCACCGAGAAACCAAAACCGGCATCTGCATTCAGCAACAATTTGTTCCAGTCGATCGGGCCTCAGCCACCGACCCGACCCCAAACCCGGCCCCCGCCGCCGCCTCCACCAACCACGCGCCCGACGCTGCCTCCCCCGCCTCCACCCACCACCCGGCGGCCAGCGCCTCAGAACTTCAACACCTTCCAGCAACCGGCCGCTCGGCCGCCTCCGCAACAGTTCCGGCCCCAGCCCTTCACTGTTTTCAACACCCAGCCGCGACCTCAGGGTCTGCCACCGCGACCTCAGGGTCCGCCACCGCAGCAGCGACCCGTCTTCTCCGTGTTCAACCAGCCCCGGCCACCTCCTCCCCAGTCTCAGCCTCAGCCCCAGCAGTCGACGTCGGCATCTCGCCTGCCGTTCTCCTCCACTTCTGCTGGATCGCGGCCCGTGCAGCAGGTCAGCTTCGGCACCCAAGTTACCAACCCCGTGTTCGCACGCTTCGGCGTCCCGCAACCGTTCCGGCCGTTCGTGGCGCAGCCGCAGTCGGCTCAGCAGGGTCAGTTCCGGCCGCCCCAGCCCATTAACTTCTTCGGCTCCGGCCAGAACTGAGCCTCGTCACGGGTGTCACGGCACCGCTGACGTCATCCGTGCCGTAGAAGCAATGACGTCATCGGTGTCCTAAAGAGGCTGAGAAGGAGGCAGCTCACGCGCGCTGGGTCTGTCACTGGGCGGATGCCAGGTGGCTGTTGTTATTGCATTGCTTGCCTAGGCTAGAGCAGACTAGCTTGTATAGATAATGGTTTCCTTACGTTGTTGTACATTTGTGTCCGACACCTAGTCATTGTCCGATTGAACCTTTGACATGTGTTCACCGGTGTGTATAAACATTATACACAGGAAAAGAACAACTTCCTTGAGTAAGTTTAGTAGTCTTTTGTCTCAAATTTAACATGTAAATGACAATTTCTGGAGATAGAATTTATGTAGCAAGCAGATGTTTATGTATTAGACACATGACACGTACCTAAATTCAGTATGTCTTCTTGTAATTTGGAATACTCACTTTGCAACTGTTCAGTGTATGATTGTCATCGTGTACATTACAAGGAAGCCAAACATGCTTAACGTCGAAAGGACATGCACAAAGCTGCGAGTCTGTCAATGATCGTGTTTGTAAATGCCATGTCTGATGTATTTAATACATGTTTTCACTTCCATATGGCTTCTCTTGGGAGTTTACCGAGTCTGAGGAGCAAAATATTGATTAAAGCCAGACCAATAGAGCATTTGAACACCACAATGCCGTGCTTCTTTCAGACAAAATATTATTCATGTCACAGAGGTCTTGGCACTCCACGAGAATCAGCCTCCAAAGCCGCAAGACAGCAGAGAGGAATTTCCTAGTTTGCAATGTCGTGCGCAACCATTCCCGTGGCACACGCAAGAACTACGATAGCTGTCGATAAGATCAGCGGAATTCGATAAAGCGTAACTAGCCATAACCTTTCGATACAATGCGGGCACCATTTCAAAGCCGGAATGATTCGCCAGTCTGGGTATTTCCGCCGTCCGCTCAGATCTATTGCCCGATCGCTCGGCGGTTGTAGACGGCTCTGACGGGCTGAGGGTGAGTCAGGGCGACGGGCGAGGCCGCCTTGCAGGCGGACACCCACCTAGGCGTGGTCCGTGAACCTGCTCCAAAAGTGAAAGTAGACGCAACAGACGCCAGGAGGCGGCTCCCAGCTGTTGGACGGTCAGTGTCAGTCCCCCAGCCCTCCCACCTCACCGCAGACAGACGGGAGCTAGTGCGCCGACGCAGGACCTAGCCTATAGTTACTGGTAGCGTCAGCGCCCCGTCACACAGCGCACGTGGTTCACCCCCTATTCGCGTTGAAATTTCGAAGGCTCATATGAAAGTTGCATGTCCTTGAAAATACCGATCAGCAGCAAAAGTGAACCTGATCTACGAATAAGAATACCTATGACTCCTGATACTTTCCAATGTAGCATGCTAGCATTGACTTCTCATATCTAAAATACCTGCGTTGTAGCTACAAAGCAGCAATTTTAAGACACTAAAATGTCTAACTCCTGGGAAAAAAGGTTTTGAGCCACCATTTTTCGGAAAATTGAACTAGAGAAGCCATATAAGATACATTGTGTTTCTGAGACTCCTTGCTTTTGAATACCAGCAGGTACCCTGCAGAGCGCACAACCATAGTTACAGATGAGATAAAAATAACAATTGCAATTTCCTAAACAAAGTATCATTAACTTGTGGAAATCGGTGTTTCGCTTCCCGTGTCAAATTATCTATTCAATACCGAATAGGCCATACTTATATTCAATGATACAACATTTGGAGGTTGGCATTGCAGATATTTTCTTATTTTGTATTGTTGATATTCAATCCCGGCCCATCTCCCTAACGACACCAGCGCCGTATACAGGAGCGGCGGTGTCGACCATCCCAGGGCCGGCTGGCATGTATGGCGCCCGGGCTGACTCTTCCCTGCCAAACTGGACGATTGGGCTAGAGCTCGAATAGCTGCTGTTTTATCACCACTGTTCGGGTTTCACCCACGCCTGGCACGGTAGGGGGCTTCTTAAGTCCTCCCCTTCACACTTTTGAGCATGTCTGCTTGGTCTTATTGGTAAAAAAACAATACATTTAGTACCTGTTCAGAAATGATTGCTTCGTACTTTATAGACATCCAGACAAAAGGCGTTCGTCCCATTACGTCACAGTGACGACATAAACTTGAGGCTCTTGAAAAATTGCACTTATTTGTATTTTTGTAAAATTTGGGCAATAGAGTGACATTTCAACAACGTTTTATGTATATTTATATATTGTCTAATGAGTTGCCTCTACATTCAAGCTGCTTTTTACGTCATCAAATACTTGTTGTAAAATGCGTTCTTTTCTTTTTGCTCTTATGAAATAAAATTTTCCCACGAATTACAGTTTGACAGATTTATTGGCATGATAAGGTAATACAAGCCATACGATTAGAATCAGCAGACCAAACTTTTTCTGGAAATGATACACATTGCCATCTTCTTGCCAAGTTGATGAAGCCGAGTGTTAAAAAGTTAACCCACGCCCCACCGGGGGTCCGGCGCCACATTCGCCCCACGGGGCATCGATAGCCCCTTCTAACTCCGAAAGTATGGGGGTTAGCGCAAATCTGCAAAGTGCATTAGAAATCCCGTGTGAATTCAGTTAGAAATTATTGGCTTGTTTAAACGCTCAATTCAATGGCTTGACTTCCAGAGGTCAATTTATGTCAAGATCGGCTATTTTCACTCAAATATGCATTGCTTAAACAAACTGGGCTCTAGCTTAATTAGCCAGCTAATTAGGTCAACAGTTATTGTCAAAATACTGTTTTCGACCCCTGGTGACCTTGGATGACCGTGGAGAGGTCAAAGGGCAATTATTACCCCTGGGATCCGTCAGAGTGTCCAGGAACGCTTTTCTGAGCAAGCCGAGCATTTTCAATCGTTTTGTGACTTTAAGACATAAGACAGCATTTCCCCATGCTTTTTCAATGGTAGAGGTCACCTCGTGACCTGACCTCAGGCCACGAAATATAAAAATCCCAGATATACACCTTGTAGATCCTGGAGGGGTCATGAAGTGTAGGAAGTTTCAAATCGATCCACTTCGAAATGTAGCTATTATAGAGCTCAAAAGTTGAAGTGAGGTAACCTTGGTTGACCTCGCCTGGTGACCTGACCTTGGGTAACCCGGGTTAAAAAATTTCAGGGATGGTGGGCAAATGATGGGGTGAGAGGAAGAGCCCTCAACCTGGGTGCTGCGTCTCGTCGTTTTTCTGCTATTCCGGAAAACCTTAGGGGAGCCATCGATGGCCTCGGTGGAGCGAGGGTTAACACCCCCGTAAAACGTGAAATTACGCAGGCGCGCCCAATCACACGTTTATATTGAACTCCTTTTGGCAATTATGAACGTAAACTGATAACTAATAGAGGCGTCCTGAAACTACTAACAAAAGCAGATAATGAAAATCAAGCAGGATTCACCTGGAAGTAAGTGCAATACCTACCCAGATTCAAGGCTGGTCTTGACTTGTCGTGTCATTTGTACAGAGGTCCTTTAGGTCACCATAATGTATCAAGACCTAGTTTGAAAATAATAGGTATTTTAGGCCTTACTATGTGACTTGATTTTCAAGGTAAACACGTTGACCCATTTTATTAAGAGTATAACCACAAAGGAAAAACTAGAGTGATATCCACCTTTACCGATGACCAGTTCGAAACAGGCAGAATATATGACTACAGGGCACCACTTGTCTAACCTTTTTAGCTAAGCTAGGACACTATACCAGAACTACGACTTCTAAACGTCACAGGCATGTCAAAAAGCTCGCAATATTTTCAATTGCTCAAGGCACTGTCTGGCTGGGCCGGCGTTTGACTGTTTGTTACAGGTATTGCTGCAGTTTCCCTAGCTAGTGTTACTTCTCTGCTGCAGTCAGTGCCCTGGCCGGGTGATGTCGAAAGCAGCTTCTGCTTGTCCAGACCTTGGCCTCGAGTTCTGTCGCACCCTAGTTAAAAACAATGAACTGTGGGAAATTTGTCAGGTGAGGGGTCATTTCATGGCACGAGTTAGTACAACACGCCCCTCTAGGTTCCCGCGACATCAACGCGAATGGTGGCATCACTGCTTAAGGATGAAAACGCTCACCCGCCGCTTAGCTCGCCGCACATAGACGGTTGCAACAGACGGAAGACAGGCTGAAAAATTGCTTTCAAAATACGCTATCTTAACACGCGCATTGACGGGGGTCTGAGCCACCTTTGACGGGGGAAGGCGGATACCCGCCCCCCTAAGATCTCGAGAACCACGGTAGGTAGCGAAAAACGGTAAAGGGTGTTGGGTAGCCCATCCACTTCTCCATCGAAAATATTTGAACCATTTTTGTCAGGTCACATTTAAGGTCACGAGAGTCAAAACATGCCGTCATAGTGATAACATGTAAATTAAGATTTTCGGCCATTACATCTGAACAAGCAAAGATAGAGCAAAACGACTTAAACTGTATGAATCTTCGCAGAAAGTCTAATCGAATGATATATAATTTGACCTTGCTAGGTCAAATCAAGGATTTGACCTGACCTCAGGTCAGGTTAAGGTCAAATTATGTAAAATGCATATCATTAGAACCACAAAGACAGGGCGAGTCTAATGCAGCTAAAATAAACGCCCTATCACCATCTGTTACTGAGTTATTCAGTAAAACCCATTTTCCATGTATTTCCAACGGAGAGGTCATGCCTCGTACCTCACCTTAGGTCATCGATATCAAAAATACCGGAGCATATTTTAGAGAACTCGGTGGGCCCATTATGTGATATGAGTTTAAATCAGATAAGTTCACCCTGTTCCGACTTGTGCAATCTTAAACTTTTTTTGAGGTCAGGTCACTTGACCTGTACTGGTGACCTGATCTGAGATGACCTAACCTTAAAATTTTCACAGAAGTTGTAAAAATGATGAGGAAAAAGGTATGCCAAATACGGTGGTGCTACGCGCCGCCGTTTTTCTGCTTTCACCGAAAAACCCGAGGGGGCGCGTACCCGCTTCCCGCCAATGCGCGTGTTAAAACAGCACAGTTAACTAATACACTAAGCGAAAAACAGTGGCGGATCCAAGGGGGAGAGGGCTAGAGGCTCAAGCCCCCCTCCCCCAATGTCCGAGACCCTATAGTTGATACATTGGCGAGCGGCTGTCCGAGGTACTGGCGGGTGAGGCTCGAGCCCCTAACCTCCCCGAAATGAATTCCTGGATCCAACACTGGCGGACAAGCTAGAAAAATCAGTCATATTGAAGCAGGTATGTGCGTACAGTGTATTATATAAAACTAGCTTTAATATCCCTTAGGTACCCGGCATATGTCTGAACTGTCACGTAACTCGCATAGGTCTGAACTGCAACGTATGTATGCACATACATACCCATTGATGGACGCAGTGGGGTATGCCCCCGGCAATGCCCCCCCCAGCGATGGAAGCGGGGCAAAACATAGTTTTGCCCCCAAAGGCCGGATAAATTTTTTTATAAAAGGGGCTTATTCAAGGTCTGGCAAGCAATTAAATCTTCGCTCTCACCCCCCCCTCCCCCTGGAGTCCGATCATGTATGTACTTGGAGGGGTCGCTTATACTAAGTCTGTCGAGCACCAGAATCGAACGTCCCCCCCCAGGAGGAGAGGCAGACATGGGTTTAGCCCTCACAAAACTCGGGTTTGTGTCCGCTCCTGTACATACCTGGCACAGAAGTTGTTTTGTCCCAATCCTTTTAATCGCTCGCTGTCTCGTCTGCAGCACAAAAAGGAAGACACCGTTTCATACAAAGTCAGTATTTTCATGTGTCTAAGTGACTAAAAACATAGAGCAGCACAACACCTATGAAGACTATGGAGTTATGCCCAAAATCGTGAAAGAGGACTAAAAAAGTATGTTTGAGTCAGGTGCGGAATATCTATTCCCACCTATCTATGCGATCCTTCAGTAACGGCATATATCCAGCATGCATCAACAGCCTAGCAACATACCCAATAATACTTTGCCGGCGGCAGAGCTGGTCCTAAATTAAAGACTTCGCCTCCACTGAGACTGGTTGTGGCATTTTCAACACCGGGGCTGACCAAGGTCACGTAATTGCCACAGCAGCAGGGTGTGAGCACGCGTCGACCTGTTGGGTCTGTTTGTCGAGACTGCAGTGGACGCCGTCGGCAGAGCAGGCAGCCGATGTTTGTCTAGAGGGCGGGGCTGCGCTGCAGGTGTTTGTGAGTTGAAGATAGCTGCTGTTCACGAAAACGACCATTCCTCATGGACACATGGTACATGCATGGTCCTGAAGCACACAGCTCTGAACACAGGTCTATGGAAAGTGGGCGCCAACTATGCTTATTTTGCTTCCTCTTCATTAAGTTTTCTCAGGCTGAATTAGGTATGGCTTCCCTACGACCCCGAGTAAAATTTCTCAAATCAGTGAGCGGGTATTTTACACCCTATATCAGAGCCGAGCCGCCAGAGTGCGGCTATTTATCAGTCTGCATTACTCAGACGGTCCACTCTGAAGAGGGCGGAGTACTTCCTCTGCCGCGAGCGGCCTCGCCCTCTTTGCCCGGCGGGAGACCTGACACAATACACGACCAAGCCATTAGGAACTACGTGCGCTGGTAGAATCGTGACCAACGCCCTCCCCAGGGCTTCACTGTTTGCTACCCACCAGTTGTGAGATTGGCCGCATAGACAGGCTCCAGAAAATTGGAAAAAATCCCTCCAAAATGATACCAGACAAACACTCCTGTATCAGATCAAAGTTATATAGATATATGTCTATCCTCTTGTAAGACAAATTTCCTCGCCTCATTAGATGCAGTTAATGGCAGTGGTAAGCTATAAACCATAGTCCACTATCTACGTCCGTATATGTGTAGGTTGCGTCTGACTTGGCTCTTGCATGAAGTGCGAGTTTAAGTGAGTGAGTGAGAGAGAGAGAGAGAGAGAGAGAAAAAAATAACTAGCCCGTTTAAGCTTACTTTAAGCACTGCAAAGGGCCCCAGAAAAAGAAATGACAATGTGAATGGACCTGAGTGGTGGGTTGATGGATTTGTCAGAAGAGACTCCTGCACTGGTCTAAGGATACTTAAGGATTGGTCTGAATTTTTTTTCTGAATCCTGGGCTGAAAGGTTTGGCGCTAATGTCTGGGAGGCTCTCGAAAATCTGTCAAAGCAGCAAATGTATCCGATGAATACTCGTGATTTAAGCTTGACAAATTATATGTCCCTCTGGAGGATGCAATCAAATTTTGGAAAACACACTCCTATCGGACACATAATGCCTTTTTTTAAAAACGCTGTTTTCACTTTCCTTTCATGAAAATAGCACACTTAATATCGGCTAAAGTGAGATGTAGAGGCAAGAGAAATGCAAATAACGTATAACTATCCATGATCAGTGTTTGTCAATTTCAAGACGTAATATTGATATCATACTGGCCAGTTTTAAATTTTCTTCTAATTGGCCCCAAACTCAGCTGTCATGGCATCTAGGCTGAACTTCTAAATGATATAAGATAATTCTCATTGTTTTGCTTCACCCCATGTCTTCCAAAAAGCTTACAATCATTTGTGTTCTTAAATTCCAGAAATATATATTTAGGCATAAATAACATCCCCAGAACAACATCAAGAGCCAGGAGGATCAGGTGCTCAGTGGATAGCCTCCCTTTCTCCTAATACACAGGTCCCTTGCTCAAGTCCTGGCTGAGCCTCTAAATAAGTTGATCTGATCTCCCAAATTCCCCTCCCACCTCCCCCAACAGGGTGAAAGTTGGTGGCGCCATGTAACCTCGACTGCTGGTGCGTCATTTAATTCAACAATTAATCAGAAGTCAAAGCGCAGTACTTCAATTCTGGACAGAGATATGCAGCATTCATTGCTAGACTAAGTGAGAGAAAGCTCTCCTTTTTAAGTTTCCGTATATTCAGTACACATACGGCGAAATCCGACCTGAGAGACTGCAACGCACTGATACCAGTAGAACCATACTTGAGCTTATGCTCCAAGCGCACGGATTGTTCGCCGGCCACACATTCTGAAGATTGGGTCCTATCAAACTGATAGATTAGGGACCAGAATTTAGAAATACCTTACGCACAATCCCATGTATTTCGCTTGAAACCAAACCTTTGCCTGAAATAGGATCCACATTCGGAATTTTGGTCCGAATTCAGATCCTGAGAACGATAGTTAGTTTGTGAGGCTCTCGGCCAGGTTCACCTGATAACGGAGGCAAGCTCTGATCTTGGTAGAGTGCAGCACGTACCAAATAATCAAGTGGACATGTTATATATAACTCTATCTATGAATGCAGATGGCAACTGTGATTCAAATTCATTCGGCTCCAGATTCGACTTGAGCGAGCAGCTCTGGTTTCTTAAGGGATTGCCCTGCATTGGCTGGGGAAATTGATGGAAATTGATGGTGTGCACCTAATTTTTCTTTACCGTGTCTTACTCTGGGAGCAGGTGCCAGCCGGTGGCTGTTTTTAAGGGAATGTGACACCTTGGTCGAATCCTGGAATTTAGTGTAATTAGGCGTACTTTTAGCTGAAAATAATGAGACCACTCATTATTTCTCCGAAAAAATGTACGAAAAGCTCGATATTTTGATTTTTAAAATACCCTTCTAGGAAAATAAATAAACATCTGCCTGTGGATGATGTCATGATCTGGCAACCACTACCATACTCGAAACGCTTCAAGGGCTTTGATTGGCTGATGCTCATTGTGACGTCAGCAGATGTCGTCACACCAACAGGTATGACAACTGTGGCCTGCTGCTAAGGGTACATGAGGGGTACATTGCAGGTAGGTTTTAGCTTTTTTCTACGAAAATATCGAGTTCCAAGACAAATGATATATTGAGTGCCGGGTTTTCCGACTTGCTTTACAACTTGGCTATCTCAGTTAAAATCACGTTATGAAGGTGCCACATTCCCTTTAAAGCCTTCTAACCGGAAGTAAAGTTACGCCCTTGTGATGAGACTTTAGTCACTAAGTCAACCTGATCCCAAGAATCCTCCCAACGGAGTGAAGTTGACGACGCTGTATAACAGTGGCAGTTGGTGCGTAGTTAAGCCCCAACAACTATTACTTATGAAGTTAGGAAGCGTCTATTCTCTTGGATTTCGGTTCTCTTCTGTAAATTTTGTCATACATGAGACACCAAGCACCTGCAGTTACATCCAAGTTTTCACATTTCATTCTGTAGTATCATACATTCAGGAATTACAAGGCACCACATGGACCAAAACGATTAATAACAATATTTCTGTACATATATACTAGCCCAAAGGAAAAAATGCAGGCCCGGTTCAATTGGGCTTCATTCTACGTTGCTAAGATAACTGTTTATCTATATTGTTAGACTCGTACCAAACTTGAATTCACTTTCACTTCCAACAAAGCAAAAAATTGATAAGAATTAGGTAGATATATTGTGGCTAGCACATCCCGAATTATGCTCAGATACGAACACCAGCATATGCTATCCACAAAGCTTCTGGTAAAGCCTACAGCGCCACCGTGGCCTTTCATGAAATGATGGAAGAATAGAGATTAAGCAAGTGAAATTGAAGATAAGCTTTGCCGCCGTTCATCATCAATTTTCTTGTAATAATTCTGAGTTGTAGGCACAACCAAGTCCATCAGGGTTACACCAGCTTGCTGTTTTATCTCACTGTAAAGTAAAACTGCGTTAACAAGTTTCCAAACATTGCGTTCTCGAGCTCTTCATTTGTGTCTTACAAAAACCTGTCGGGATGCTAACGTTTCTTTCATGGTACGGGTCAGCGTATTCTAGAAAGCTGCATGTGTGCCTAATGATTTCCAAATGTCTGATGTCCATATAAGAAAGATGTCACATTGGCCGGAATTACACAGGGTTTCTCATACACTGTCTAAGCTGGCGAAAATCCCCTAAACCCTGAAATGAAAAGTAACTCTTTTTACCAAAATAAATTGTTACCGACTGATATTAAGCGGCAATGCTCAGAATGGCCGTAATCTAAAAGACTGCTCAATTTCAAATCCGGCCCTGTCTTAAGCAAGCCGGCAAGATATATTAAAACGTCAGTTAAAATGGAGGGCCAATTTTAAGCGGAAACAACTGCCACGAGAGGCCCTTTAAGCCGAGGTGCTGGAACTCAGTGGCAGTCACCTGCTGTCAGATATTTTCACCGGTGCGTTGTCTTCGGCGAGCCCCGTTTGGCAAGCTGTCTCCGGCTGAGTGGCGCCGGGTGAGTGGCGAGCGCTCAGCCAGCCATGCACCTCTGGAATGGACGTCGTGCGCCCAGCTCTTTCCCTTTCCTTTTCGCTTCCTGCACGGAACCCGAATCAGGCAGGTGTGATGAAAACGCCATCGTTTGGATCTGTGCAGAAGCATGCGATCACGAACATTGATCAATGAAGCTGGCCTCGATTGGTCACTAGTTTTCCTCTCCTAGTTACAAGAATAAGCACTCGAAGGTTTCTTAACGCGGCTGTGTGAGGAGCCACAGTTTTAGTGCCACCTATTTGCTAGCATATGTATGTACATACATATAGTAAGCTTTCAATACATTCGCGCACCAGAGGTCAAAGACCAGCAGCAGATTAAGGCCCTGTTACTCTCAGTGATCCTCCGCGGAGTTTTTTTGTATGGAGCAGAAATGAAGCCAAAAGGGGGCGGTCCAATTTCCTACGCGGCTTTGAGTCGGTATCAATACTGCTTAATGCAAAAACTTTAAGCTACTGCTAATTTGGTTTACAAATAGAGACTAAACAGGCTTTAAGGGGACATGACTCCACCTACTTGTGTTTTCACCGCATTCTCATGCTCCACTTATCCTATTGGCAGAGGCAACATATAGGTACACCTGCGTTGACGGAGAGATTGGCGGAAATATGAAAATGCAATACATATGAATGCATTTTTATCGGGGTATCAGCCATAATGAAGATTGACCATAGTGAAAATTGACCATCGAATAGTGCACATACATTGAACAGTAAAAACTGTACAGTGAACAGCGCCCCGTGAACAGTGAACAGCTCCTAGTGAACAGTGAACTCCCGGTGAGCAGCGCCCAGTGAACAGTGACCTCCCATTGAACAGCGCCCAGTGAACAGTGAACAGCCCCTAGTGAACAGTGAACTCCCAGTGAACAGCGCTCAGTGAACAGTGAGAATTAAACAGCGAAAAGCGCCCAGTAAGTAGCTCCAGTGAACAGCGCCCAGCTCCCAGTGAACAGTGAACACTGAGCGGTGCCTAGTTAACAGTGAAAAGCACAAAGAAATGAGCAGTGAACAGTACACAATGAATAAAGAAGTCTGCCAATGAGAAAAGACAGTGAGCGGTGAACAATACATTGAACACTCTAAGAAATCAAGGCCCAGAGGGTTCATCACTTAGGCTTAAGGGTGCGCCAGTCTCTGTGGTCATTTAGTCCCATCAGGGACGAGGAAGACAAGGATGACGGACATTATTTAGGTGGTGTTCTTGACCAGGCTTATCGCGCTGCCAGGATATTTGCAAGTGGCTTCAGATACTAGATGGCGTGATGCAGGCGTGGGAGCCTGGCCCTCAGTCGGGAATGACAGCGATTGAGATGTTTATAGGCTTGTTCGGTAGATTAATTGATCTCTTCATCATTGTTTAATAATGAGGCTAGGCGTGAGCTAGTGAGAGTGGATGCTGGCTGCTAAGCCATTCCTGATACGAATGCTGAAACCACTGAGGCACGTATTATGTGAACAAAGTGAGAAACTAAGGCTAAGTTTGATGATAAGTCGATCTGACTTGACTCTTAAAGGGAATGTGGCGCCCTTATAATTGGATTGCAACTGGGATAGCCATGTGATAAAGTATGCTGGAAATCACTCAATTGATAACTCATTTGTCCCAGAGCTTACCGTTCTCCGAGAAAAAGGTAAATATTTAATCCCTACCGACACCGCCCTCCCCGGGTGTTTACGTGCTATGAAGCGATGTCAAGAATCTGGCACCATGCTCAAGCCCACTGCGCGTGCTTTGCTGACAATTTTGTATTGCTTGAAAATTTTTAACTCGCGTAGTGAAGAGGGGGGCTGACGTCAATGTGCAGTGGAGGGGGGCTAAAGTGCCTTCTCCTAAGATCTCTAAAAGAAGGCGGGCTAGAAAAAAACGCCTGTTTGGCGATGTATGAAGGCAATGATAATCTACAATAAAACAAATTTTCACTGACCTAGGTCGATATCTTTATGGTCAAACGAGGTCGTAAAGGTCAAATATGGTCCGTACTGGAGACCTGACGGGAAATGCCGTGATCGTGTAGATTACCGGAAATACACTTAAGGTGGACTAAAGTCATAGAGGAAAGGCCCTACACAATGTCTTCTAAAAGTTTGAGGTCAGGGTCATTCAAAGTTAGTGATCTATGACAAAAAATCTGATTTTTTCTCAATAATGTACAATATGACTGATCTTATAGAATCCTTTGGGCGGGAAAGAAGGGTTTAGCCTTGAAAAAAATATTTTACCTGGACCTGTGATCTTGACCTTGACAGTGAGTAGCCTTTCCTATAAAGTCATAGATTAATATCCGTCATACTGAGCAATGCCATCTGACCGGAACACTGAGGTCAATGACCTTGTCCTGTGACATTTGACATTGACTGAGACCTCATGCGAGCTGACCTTGACATATAATCCCGATTGTATGCCGTTATTACGTCAGCACTCGGTCTACATTGCAGACAAACCGGTGCGACCGCGCGATTGCGACAATCTCAAAATATAGGTATGATTTTGAAAACTTATAAGTAAAAATAATATTGATCGCTTTCACCTTTCTTTCAACAAGCACGTTTCATCAATTTCTTTCATCAAGCGCGCTCATGAATTCTCCCCAAGGTAGCCAAGTAGCGTTTTCTGGCTGTAAACGGTTTTCCGGCCACCTTCGAAAAAAGGTGGAGAGTCACTTTTGGACCCCCACCCCCCCACTTCGCGAGTTAAAACCCACGTGCTAAACATAGCTTCGGTACTGTCGATTAAAAATGTGCATAGCTTGCTTTGTTGACTAGTTTGAAACATGAAATATGTTTTAATACGTCAAAATTGATAGGTGTCTCTTTGGTTCATAATGTTATCCTCTCTTGGGCAAAAACGCTTCATTGCATTTGGTATTCAATTTTAGAGCAAATCAAACAGGTTCAGACTCATGCAGCTCATACACCTATTTGCCGTCCTGCTAATTTGGATAATTTTATTTCTGACAGAGGGAAATGAAATAAAACAAAATATTACGCTTATCAGACATTTTTTAGCAGAAATGGCTCAATTCATTATTTTCAACTTTGATTGCCCTTAAAACCACCACAGTCGGGAATTGCTCCAAGATAACATCAGCGCCGATATGTATGATTGTGGTAAAGCTTACATAAATGTTTTGTAGTCAGGAAGCAAAACAAAGAAAAGGACAGAAAAATAAAGTTTAGATGCAAAGTGTAAACCCGGCAAAATATTGGACTCGTGTGCGCTGGCTGGATTGTGTCAGCATGTGTGCCAACCAACCAGAGGAGACAACACGTTGGACCTTGTTTTATCTTCCCGATTAGAATTAGATGCGTCAGTGCGCTCAGGTGTTTTTGAATCTGACCACTCTGAAATTGTATGTTTTTTAACCAAGTGAAAAATTCAGCACCCTTGATATCTAGGACAAAGGTTTTTAACTACAAGCAGGCTGACTTTGATGAACTGAGACGCTCACTTAGCTTCAGTGGCGCAGCCAGGGGGGCACAGGGGGCACGTGCCCCCCCATCGGTGCCGGGGTGCCCTTTTGATTGCCAGGTGGTGTACCCTCTTTGGGCCGTGCCGTTCGAAATTTAGTGCTCTACGCCGTTGAACCTAGATGGAACTAGACTGCATTTAGCGATTTAAGCTATTGTTTGACAATTAAGTGCCTTTTTGATCAGCTAGGGCATTCTGTCGCCTTTCCAAGCACCCGGGAAGAGTATAGGCACGTAATCCGTTTCCAGATAATGCCTCAACATCGCCAATAATCGTACGGGCGGAGCTAATCTGGTGCTCCTTGAGCTCATCTCGTGGCCTCTCAGCTGGTATTGGCCCCTTGAGCTGATTACTTGCCTTCTAAGCTGATCTGGTGCCCCTGAGTCAATCGAGTGCCCCACTGATCAAATGATTGTGCCTCCTGAACCTATCTAATGCCCCCTGAGTTAGTCTAATGCCTTTGAGCTCTTGGTGCCCTGATAGCCGATTTAGTGGCCATTGAGCTGATTCGGGTCCTCGATCTGATCTCATGCCTCCCCAAGTTGATTATTTCTCCTCTTCAGCTGATTAGGTGCCCCCTCAGCTAATTATTGATGTCTCCTTAGATGGCCTGGTGCCCCTGAGCTGGTTTGGAGGGCCCTGAGCCCACCATGTGTCCTTGAGCTGTTATGTTGCTCCCTGAGCTGATTTAGGCTCCTGCCATAGTCTGGGGGCTGGGAGCTGACCTGGCCCCCGAGCGGATCGATCTGGTGCCACCTGAGCTGCACTAATGCCCCTGAGTCGATCTGGTGCCTCCTGAGCTCATCTGATGCCCTCTGAGCTAGTCTGGTGCCCCCTGAGCTAATCTGGTGCCCTTTAAGCTGAACTGGGCCTCCTTACGTGTTTTTATGAGCAGCTCTAAAGCCCTGAGCTGAGCTGGGCCCACAGAGGCTGATGAGGGCCCCTGGGATGGTATGGGGCTCCTGAGCTGATTAAGTGCCTCCTGACTTGATCTGGTATTCCCGAGCTGGTCGGGGACCACTGATCTGATTGTTTGCCCCCGAAGCTGATCTGGTGCCCTATGGGCATCTGGTGTCCCCTGAGCAGCTCTGGGGCTTTTGAACTGATTGGGCCCCGAGCTGGTGAGGGATCCCTGAGCTGATTTAGTGCCCCTGACTTGAACTTGCCCCCTGCGGTGATCGATCTGGTGCACCCTGAGCAGATATACTGCTTCCTGAACTAATGCCCACTGTGCCGATCTGGTGCCTGCTGAGTCATCAGTGTGCCTCCTGAGCCCATCTTATTCCCTCTGAGCTAGTCTGGTGCCCCATTGCTAATATGGTGCCCTTTAAGCTGACTCGGGCCTCCTGGGTTGATTACGTGATTTCCTGAGCAGCTCACAGGCCCTGAGCTGAGCTGGGCCCACATGGGCTGGTGAGGGCCCCTGAGATGGCATGGGGCTCCTGGGCTGATTAAGTGCCTCCTGACTTGATCTGGTATTCCCGAGCTGATCTGGACCCCGAGCTGGTCGGGGACCACTGATCTGATTGTTTGTCCCCGAGGCTGATCTGGTGCCCTATGGGCCGATCTGGTGTCCCCTGAGCAGCTCTGGGACTTTTGAACTGATTGGGCCCCGAGCTGGTGAGGGGATTCCTGAGCTGATTTAGTGGCCCTGACTTGATCTTGCCCCCTGACCTGACTTGAGGCCCCTGAACTGATCTGGGGCCCCAAGAGCCGATCTGGGGCCCAAGAGTGGATCTAGGTTCTGAAGGTACCCTGAGCTGGTCTGGGCGCTGAGCTTGTGAGAGCCCCTTAACTTGGCTTGAGGCCCCCTGAGGTGATCTGGCGCCTTAAACTGTTCTGGGGCTTCTTGAACTGGTTTAAGGCCCTATGAGCCCATCTGTGGCCCATTGAGCTAGTCTGATGACCTCATCTCTGGGATCAATGAGCTAGTCTGGTCCCTGGGTGAAGCATGATCAGCTCTGTGGCCCTGATCTAAATCAGGGGCCCCTGAGGTGGTCTTGAATAGACAGATAATAAGAACACAAGGCCAACTCCCGTCATCTCGGTGCGGGGTCACTGAGCTAGTCTAGTCCCTGGAGGCACAACTGGGGGGATGGGGGAAGCTGCTCTGGAGGCCTCTGATCCACACTTGGGGGCGCCAGAGCTGGTCTTGAATAGATGGGGAATAAGAATACAATGGAAATTCCCCTTGTAAAACGGAGCTAACCAGGAATGAGGAATCTCTAAAACGGCTTATGATACCTAGGCACCCCTGGTTATATAAATTGCTTATTATACTGGTGGATTCTGGGAAGAGATGATAAAAGGGCATGTGCCCCTGAGCTCAGAGCACAGTCCCCTAAACCGGGATTCTACTTATTAATTTAAATGAAGGACTAGTTTTCACAATTTTCAGTCCTGTCACACCTTCTCCATCCAAACCACCGGCCTGTTCACCTTTTATTTACTCTTAACTGGGACCGATCCTTGAGAATATGGAACTTAATAAACGCGTTCAAAAGGTATCTCCCAAATTTTTCCGGCAGTAAAAATGTGTTCTTCCAAAGACACTATGCTACTCCTCGTCCCACGGCGATTGTGGGAGGCAAGTAACTTAATCCGCGTTCAGCCAGTGCTCACTCGTCACGACAAAACCAGTGGGCATAACAAAGGAATTTTCGACTCCAATATGCCTTAGCCTGCACATTGTAACATATATAACATGCTCCGCTGATTTCTCTGATGTTAAGTACTTGCATGAGTTGGCTGATTTGTCCTTAAATCTATCCAAAACAGTCGTGTTTTGGCTACTTCCATGACATTTTGATGATATTTTTTCTTTTTTTCGGTTTTCATGGCGTTTTCCTTCTCCGTCAATGATTTATTTCCATTTTCATTGAACCAAAGATGCCCAAAAAAGGATATAAACAAAGATATAGCAAGTTTTTTTAGGTTACGTTAAAAAGTGCCCTTTTTTCCCCGGGGTGCCCCTCAAAGTTGGTGTGCCCCCCCATACCAAAGCTCTGGCTGCGCCCCTGCTTAGCTTGTTACCGTGGTGTGTTTTTGATGGGACGCGTGTAGATGATGCTGTTGACACGTTTTATTGTTTACTTGAGGCCGCTATTGCTTATCATATTCCAATTGTTGAGATTAAGTGTCAATACCCTCCCTGGTTTGATCGAGAACTTTGGCGCATACTCAGGGAAAAGGAAGCTGCGTTTAAACGATTAAAACGAATGAAGGGCGACAACACTGTGGTGGCAGAATTCTGTGAAAAACGCCGTGTGTTCAAGAAGTCGGATGCCAAGTATGGTGAATATTCATCGGGCTCAGCAGACGATTTCAAAACAAATCCGAAGCGGTTTTTGACGTTCCTCAGAGGTCTCAAACAGGGACAGAGGGGACTTCCGATCCTGCATCACAGTGGCATGACAATTTCTGATGATAGGGGAAAGGCGAATGTTTTGAATAATGTGTTCACCTCCAAGTTTACCGAGTCCTCGTGTCTAGCAGCCCCTGCTGCTCCCGTGTATGATTTGCCACGTCTGGCTACTATGGAGTGCAACGAGGGCTATGTCAGAGATTTGTTGGAAAATATTCCGGTTAATAAGGCATGTGGTACGGACGGCATAAGCGCTAGGATCATACGTGAGTGTAGTAACGAGCTCGCCATTCCACTGGCAAAACTGTACTCACTTTCGCTGGAGCAGGGAACCGTTCCAGCACTTTGGAAACGCGCAAACATTGTTCCCAGGAGACACTAAGGATCCTAAAAACTATCGATCTGTGTCCCTTATGCCTCTTTTTGGCAAGGTGCTAGAGAGGATAATCTACACGCAGTTACTGCAGCATGTAAATACATCCAGTATTGACACCCGCACAGCACAGATTCGTCTCTCGGCAATCATGCAGCTCAAACCTGGCAACGCTTCTCCATAGTGCTTGGGAATCCATATCGCAAGGCTCCCAAACCGACTGCATTTACACTGACTACACAGCAGCATTTCAGAGTGTAAATCACTCTCTTTTAATTCATAAACTCGAAAGGTCTTTCAACATTTCTGACGCTGCTCTGAATTGGTTTTCTTCATACTTACACAATAGACTGCAACGTGTTGTAGTAAATGGCAAGTGTTTCAGGTGGTTTCAGGTAACATCTGGGACACCTGAAGGGGGTTGCTCTCACCACTGCTCTACGCCATATTCATAAATGACCTACCGGCTGCAATATTTTCCGAATGCTTAATGTTTGCGGATGATGTAAAAAATTATCGGAAAATCTCTCACGTTTCTGACTCGGCAGCTTTGCAAGCATACCTGCTGAGGCTCTGCCACTGGTCCCGTACCTGGAAGCTCAGCCTGAACCCGACCAAATGCAAAGCGTTTCGGATGACCCTAAAAATTAAGCCAATAGAAACAACATACTTTGTTGAAAATACCGCCCTGGAACATGTCGAAACCATTCGTGACCTAGGAGTTGTCTTGGATACCAAGCTCACATTTGCTGACCACATTGATATGTCTGCCAAAAAAAGCCGGTCTTTGCTAATCCGGTCTTTTCAAGTAGCTGGTCCGAGAGGCCATTTCAGAAGACCAGCAGCGGTCGCATCGTTCTGCGCGAATGTTCGCTCGATACTTGAGTACGGCTGTGTGATCTGGGCAGGAGCTGCAGGGATTCACACTGATAGGCTGGAGCGAACTCAGCATAAACCTTTAATGTGGCTCAACGTGCATTCCCATAATCAATCAGCATCGCTCGCGCACATTGACCTGCTTAACCATTTCAATATGGCATCATTGAAGGCTCGAAGAGTGCAGTATGATTTAACGTTTTTACGCAATGTTTTTAGGGGTAGGATAGACTCATCAGCTTTACTCAACTATTTTAATCTGTATGTATCCGCTCGACTCTCAAGGCAGCGCAGCCTATGCAATGTTCCGTTCGCCAGGGTGAGAACTGTGAAGGAGGGCTTGTTTGTGAGGTTGCCAACGGCTATGAATGTCTTTTTAAGACAATACCAGGGGGTCGATTTGTTTCACGACTCATTCAATGCGTTTCGTTCGTCGGTTCGGGTATATGTGGCATCGCTGTGATTCACTTTTTAGGGCTGTATCAATTTACTTTTTTACTCTTTCATCTTTACATGCATATCAACTTTGATCTTTTTATTGTACTACAATGTAATATTTATCAGTGTTTTTTATTTCTGTAATCCTGATTTTTGTCTTATCATGACGACTGTGTATGCATTTGTATATATTCTTAACAACCTGACTTCATCTGTAATTGGGGACTTCCCCGTTGGTGATCTAGTAAATAAAATGAAAATGAAAATAAACACGGCAAAAGGTAAAATTTTAACTTTATCCCTAAGACGTGCTCCTGTCACTGGCACATACACTAAAGGCAGGGTAGAATTAGAAAGCGTGTCAGTGATGCGTGATCTAGGCGTTTTTCTGGACGAAAAACTAACTTTCGACGAACACGTTAATACCACTGTTTGCAAGGCCAATAGGGCCTTGGACTTACTTATGAGGTCTTTGCAGACCGGCAAAAACGGGCGAGCGTTCAATGAACGGAGCAAAAATCTGTGATAAGTACATACTGTGCCAATGTTTGATCAATTTTGGAATTTTGTAGCGTGGTGTGGGGTGGAGCAGCTGACGTACACATGAAACGGATTGAACGTGTCCAGCATAAATTTTTGATGTGGTTGTGTGCTCGGCGTCGAGTGGTAGGGCTCTCACTCAAGTATGAGGAGTTGATGGATATTTGTGGAATGAGCTCTTCAGCGGCCCGACGAGAGCAGATGGATTTGATGTTGATAGAGATGTCCATCGCCACAAAGTAGACTCTCCATTCTTGCTTTCTAAGCTCCCACTGGCTGGGCCCACCCGGCAGCTCCGCACCAGAGCTACATTTCATGTGATGTACGCCCGGATAAATACCGTCCGGAATGGTTTATTTTGCCGAATACCGAAGGCTTGCAACTCCTTTTTAAATGCAAACTGCGATGTAGATGTGTGGTATCAAAGTGTCACCGAATTCAAGAAACGCGTTGTTTTATACTTACGTGAGAGGAGATAATGACGATCTGCCTGTTTCTGTATTGATATTTATTGTTTTAAACGTTTTGACTTCACCTGTCAGTGGGTGCCCATGCCTGTTGGTGACTCTTGAAATACATACATACATACATACATGCATGAAAATATTCTTTTGCAGGTAAAACCAAGTGAGACTATATAAGGATCTTACAGAGATATTGCATACCAGGAGCCTGTAATCTTGTTCTTGGCGCGCACGACTGAGGAGCAACGGGGACCTCCAGTTCACCTTTCCAATGTTATCTTCTACTACTAGTAGCATCTCAAAACAACGCAGCTATCCACAACACAAGCTGAATAGGGGGAAGTAGTGTCAGTGCCACCTTAACTGAAGGTTATCTTCTGTGTAACGGAGCAGTCTCTTGGTAAAAAGCACCCAGACCGGAAAGCAGCCAAATCTGGCGGGTCACATCCAGTAGGCTCCGCCCTCTCTTTAGATGCAGTACGGTGCATGACATCGTGGGAGGAGCGTGGGAGTGACACTGACCTTGTCTTGGAGCATGACCGGGTGCAGAGGAAGCTGTTATCCTACGGTCATGTTGACAATCCTCTTACCAGGGCCAGTATAGCGAAACGGCCTGCTTGGCTAGTATTATTGAAGGCAAATTAACACGGGCTGCTTCAAGCCAAACCTAGCGGGTTGATTGCATTACCTTTGCTTAACAGGGAAACCAAAAATTGATTGCCACCTCACTTGTTTACGCAAAGAAACAGAACGACAATATGAAATCAGAGGCGTCCGGTTGGTGGAAGTGTTCAGGTACCACTTCAACACTGAGAAGTCTTACGTCCAAAGCTCCGACGTCCAAAAATGGGGCTACTAGTTCTTTGAAAATCGAAGGCTATACAATGCGGAGAAACTAACTGGGGTTCTGAAAAGCCGCTTGTTAGAACACTAGTCACAGAACATGAAATGTCCTCTACACGTCACGTAACGAAAATTGCACTTCATAGATACTTACATAATTATGACCTAAATAGCGCATTTTTGAAGTTACATAATCCAACTGAAGGTGGCTTATATAACTTAAATATTCTTGATATGACGAATTTCACATCACAAGGTAGTTTTCATATAAATTTTAGCCTGTTTATGATATTTTAACATGGCTGTCAAGTGGAGTCGAATCGAAGTGAGTAAGTGTCGAAGTGCCCTCGGAAAACAGCAATGAATCATTCATAACAAGCCGCCGAGAGTCCCTTTCGGACTCTGGCTGGGGCACGCCTTATGTTGGGCGTGCGTTCTGCTACCACCTATCTTCCCACGACGATGGCGTCATGAGTCGCTCAGGCAGCGTCGTCAGGGGCCCAGCATCGCTGCAGACGCCCTAGGCCAGGGCGCGGCGCGGCCCGGTCTGGAAGGCCGGCCTGATGCGCCCGCTGATGGCAGGCGCGCATCCTTGGCGCGCTGGTGCAGAGCCGGCCACCTATTCTGCCTCCAGTCGTGTGACCTTGAGAGCCGGGGCGGAGATGTCACTGGTATCTGATGGGGATGGCTCATGAAAGGATGGTCTTGAAGGGGCCAGGATATCCGCAACGTCCTATCATTAGCATCTTTCTGTAGGTAATAATGACAATAAATAGGACCCTGTCGTGTTCTGTGAATAAAAAAGCCAGGGTTAATTCTAATGGGTATATGTTAGTTCTTTGCTCGATATGATTTATTAAGGAAGATAATGAGGCAGCATCGTGAACTTTTTTAAAGTAGAAGAACAGAAATGGTTAATATACGGCGTTGCATCGATGTTACATAAAGAGGAGAATCACTCTCAGAACCAGCCATTTTTTCCACCAAGATGCTGTTTCAGGTTTTTTGTTGTCCCCCTCCCCAGCATATACGTCATGTCTGGATTAGCCTCTGTTCTTGCGGGAATTTTTTGGGGCTCAATTTTACAGCATTTTAGTATTTCAATGACCCATTTAATTTTCTGGACTCAAATTAACCCAATCACAGGCAAAAAATAAGATACAAATGGTTGGGACTTTACTTACATAAAATGCTCACGTAATTTTGGCACAGCAGATTCTCGATCCTCTTTTCGACCATTCCGAGAACAAAGTCGGCACAACACTAAAATCGGTGTTCTGTCTACTACTTTTTTCCAGCAACCAATTTTTGACCAAAGAAATTGAACCATTGTAATAATTAGAAAAACACACCAACTGCCAGGGTTATACGATGCCGCCAACTCTTTCCCCGTTGGAAGGGTTTCTCGGGGGCCAGCTTGCTCCTTGTTCAGGGAAGCCGCCGGGCCTTGAACCCGGGTCGGCTGCATGGAAGCCAGCTATGCTGACCACTCCACTACCGCGCCCCCTTAGAAAAAAGCTTATTTGAGGGTCATTTATCAGATGAAAATGGGATGGAAACTACCGAATCCTATGAAATGAATCAGCAAAGAACGAAACGAAACTTGCCCGGCTTCCATCGGTACGGTACAAACAGGACATTTTTTATTTTACAAAATCAGACGGCTATCGGACTGAAACAAAATGAGGCCACTATCCAGAAAAATAATTAGTCCTGGCAGACTAGTTGCGTAAATCTTCCGGGACGCAATGGTACAGGACTTCTAAGAGGGACGAAATAAATATTGTTCTTAGTCTAAAGACGTAGAAGTCATAAGGAAAATACTACAGAAGAAGAAATCCAACCATCGATTAGTGCGCATACATCCTGTAACTAATCCTGATCAATGTTGCCGAGGGATAGACTAATGATCAAATGTGCAATTTTGTGTAAATATATTTTGTCTTTAGTATTGAGGACACCCTAATCTACTTCAAATGTAGTCATATGAAAACACGGGGCATCAGGGCTGTTTTTCACATTTGCTAGGTGATTTGATTCGGAAAAAGCAATAAGACCAAAACAATGTAGTCCATGATTCCGTTCAAGAAAACCATCTAGTGCTATTAACCCGCGCCCCACCGGGAGTCCAGCGCCACCTTCGCCCCACCGGGGGCCATCGATGGCCCCCCTCTAACTCCGAAAATATGGGCGTTAGCGCAAATCTGCAAAGTGCAATAGAAGGCTCGCGTGAATTCAGTAAGAAGTTACTTCACATGTTTTAGTGCTCAGGTCAATGGTTTGACCTCCAGAGGTCAAATTAGGTCAAGATCGGCTATTTTCACTCAAATATGCAATGCTTAAGCGAACTGGGCATAACTCTTATGCCATTAGAGCTATTGAGGTCTGGTAAAGTACATTTGATAGGAAATTGTCAGTACTTTTCCTGCTATTTGAAACGTAAAGACCTCCCGCCAGTGGTTTGACCTCCAGAGGTCACCTTGTGACCTAAGATGACCTGAGGTCACAAAAGGTCAGAAAGTGACCTTGCCGTATATCAAATGAAAGCCAATGACGAGGCAAACACGATGGTGTTTGAGTCAGTGCTCTAGCTTATACAGGTCAAAAGTTATTGTCAAAATACTGTTTTTGACCCCTGGTGACCTTGGATGATCTTGGAGAGGTCAAAGGGCAAATATGGCCCCTGGAATCCGTGAAAGGGTGTCCAAGAACGCTTTTCTGATCAAGCTGAGCATTTTCGATCGCTTTTGTGACTTTAAGATCATAAGACAGCTTTTCCCCATGCTTTTTCAATGGGAGAGGTCACCTCGTGACCTGACCTCAGGGCATAAAATCGAAAAATCCCGGATATACACCTTGTAGACCCCGGAGGGGCCATAAAGTGTAGGAAGTTTCAAATCGATCGACTTCGAAATGTAGCTCTTACAGAGCTCTAAAGTTGAAGTGAGGTGACCTTGGTTGACCTCGTATGGTGACCTGACCTGGGTGACCCGGGGTAAAAAATTTCAGGGATGGTGACAAAATGATGCAGTAAGAGGTAGAGCCCTCAACCGCGGTGCTGCGCCTCTTTGTTTTTCTGCTATCCCGGAAAAACATTAGGGGGCCATCGATGGCCCCCGGTGGGGCGAGGGTTAACCCTCGCCCCGGTGGGCCTCCGAGCCACCTTCACCCTGGTGAGGGGTGTTTGAACACCCCCCCTCGAACTCGGCTCCTATGCGGGATAGCGAAAAAATACGAAGGCTGGTGGATAGCTCA
The DNA here is from genome assembly GCA_034440635.1 of Lepas anatifera. Lineage (NCBI taxonomy): Eukaryota > Metazoa > Arthropoda > Thecostraca > Lepadidae > Lepas > Lepas anatifera. The sequence continues at coordinate 152,362 of JAOTON010000481.1, read as the reverse complement.
TACATATTCATGAAAAGACTATACGAGTCACTTTTTGGCATAGGTCAATATTGAGGTAATGACAGGTCAAAAAAGGTGGCATTTTGAGTAGAGATTAAAAAATTTATGCATAGAAAAAAATGCTATGCATAAATTTAAGCATATCATCTGACGGAGTGGGCTAGAATAATTTTTGTCATATTTGCTTCCTCTGGTCACGGTGAATCGAAGTATGTAAGACATGACCATACTAGGTCAAAACACAAAAATGACCTGAGCTGAGGCCAAGTCAAGGTCACTTCTGAACATAGTGTTGCGGAACCCCCTGGTGCCGCCCTGTGTGCGCACGGCGGCGCTTGTCCGAACCCCCGTGTGCCGTCCCGCCGGGTGGTCGCGCCCGAGCGGGACGTGACCTCGTTGGCTGCATGGCCGGGGTCTGGGCAGTCGCTGGGCGGTCGGCACGGGATTCGGACCCGCACTGACGGCCCGCAGTCAGCCAGCGATTCCGGCACGGGATTTGGACCCGTGCTGGCAGCTCTCGGCCTGCCTGTGATCCCGGCACGGGTGCAGCACACGTGGTGTTGTCTATTGGTTGAACTGTGGGGGGACCTGTTACTGTCCTGAGTTGTATTCATTTTTGCCAACGGAAATATACTTGGTTTATCCTGCTCAACGGGTTTTCCCCTACCAGGGCGTGCGTAACATTTGGTGTCAGAAGTGCTTTCCTAGGCGCAATTTTTTTCTAGAAAAATATGATCCGCTGTATTTTTTCTTGGAAATTGACCTAAGCCATGCCTGGTGAAAAACGCCAGTTGAAAACTCGGGGGAAAGATTACGGGATTGGTGGTGAACCCTCCACGGAGGTTCAGCCCTCCGGGTCTTCTGGTGCAGTCGTTGCAGATCCATCCAAAGAGGATGCTGGTGTTGACGAATCATTGATTAGGCATTGTGGCAGCATCAAGGAGTCAGGGATGGGAGATCTGGGACAGGAAACTGGTGGTGCTGAACCGATTGGTGTCATGAACGCACTGAGTGCCCTAAATTCGACGCTGACGACGTTCGGGAGGGCCCTAGGAGAGCATGCCGCACGTGTTTCAGCTATTGAGGAGAAACTTAGTGGCCCTAATTTCCGAGCCATAGGGAATGGCTCTGGAGAGCCACTGACTGAGGCGGATTCTTTAGCTCCTGACGAAACCCAAAGTCGTGAGTCCAGAGGCTCTGAACATGTGGGGCGACACTTTGCAAGGCCCCAGGAGTTTGATGGCTCCTGCTCTTGGACTTCGTTCTTTGCCCAGTTCGAAACAATCGCCACTGTCCACGGGTGGTCGGGGCCGGATAGGCTGGGCGAACTAGTGGGTTGTTTAAAAGGCCCTGCTCTTGAGCTGTTCGCCCATCTGCCTGCTGGTGAAAGGAATGACTACCATAGTCTCTCCGAAGCTTTGGGTGCACGCTTTGGCGTTGCAGGACAGGAAACCCTATTTCGCTCCCAGCTTCGGCGCCGAACACGACGTGCTGGTGAAACATTGCCGTCATTGGCTCAAGACGTCGAACGACTGGTATCGTTGGCCTATCGGTCCGCAGGTCAGGAACTGCAGAACTCTCTGGCGAGTGATCATTTTGTGGACGCCTTAGGTGATGTTAATCTACAGATTGCAGTTAGGCAGAGCCGCCCCGCTTCTCTGAGAGAGGCACTGACCAGTGCCTTGGAAATTGAGGCTATCCGGAACTCTGTTCACCATGGGGGAGTAGGAGCATCTCCTGCGGCGCTCATTCGTGCGGGGCATGCCGCTCAGTCCGTGCCCGCGGACACGGAGGTGCATACCAGTGATGCACCTGCGACGGAGGTGCTGCAGCACATTTTGCGTTCCCTTAAAGCCTTGAAAAAGGCAGTTGCTTCACCTGCGTCTGGTAGAGGCCGTGGTCGTGGATTAGTAGGGAGTGGCAGGGGATCCAGAGCCCCGCCCGCATGCTGGGAATGTGGCCAAACAGGCCACTTTCGGCGCAACTGTCCGAGGGTGTCCCATGACGATGGCAGAGATGCTTCGAGTCCGGAAAACTGAATGGGATCAGCCGTTCGGAGCGGCGGCTGGTCCATCCGTTCTCGGAGTCAGCTCCAGTGGCAACTCTGCGTGGAATTGGACTGGGTGACAGTCTTCATATCCGTGGCACTGTCAACGGGGTAACCACACCACTTGTGATTGACTCTGGTGCTAATCGCACACTGGTACGCAGCGACATAATTGGCAGAGGCGGGCTGCCAGGAATTCCAGACGGCCTTTCGGATGTCACTGGCCGCCGCACTCCACTGTATGGCCCAATAGAGATCACTCTGTGCGTGAATGGAACCGATTATCGGCAAATGGTGTTCGTGGCCGATCAGTTAAGTGATCCAGTGATATTGGGTTTGGACTTCCTGCAGCATAACCACTGTACGTTGGATTTGGGCAAGGGTGCGTTATACATCAACGGTCAACAGATACCGTTTGAAGCAGGACCTGTAAGCCCAATATCTAATCGTATCCCTAAGGCTCTGCGGGTTAGGGTCATGACACCAGTGACTGTGGAACCGAGCACCGAGAGATTGGTTCAATGCAGATTGGTGGGTCCTCGTCCGGAAAAATCAGTGCTCCTTGAGTCTGGACCCCTTTCTCGATCTGGCCTTATTATTGGCCGTGGATTGTTTAATCCAGAGGCCAGGTCTGTGCCCGTGCTTGTCGCAAACGTAACAGACCAGCCCATACGAGTGCGAGCAGGGAGACTTCTCGGGGACTGTGAGGAAGTTGACTTTCCCGAGTCTCAAAGTGATAGCTCAGGGCAATCCAGAGCATTACCGGAACCTCTTCAGGATCTTCTCCGAAGATCAAGCCAAGGTCTCGAGTGCGGGCAGATGGCCCAGGTATCTGACCTGATAGAGAACTTCAAGGATGTGTTTTCAGCAGGTGATCACGACCTTGGTCAAACCTCGCTGGTGGAACACACAATTGACACTGGAGATAGTCGCCCGGTTAAAGTGACCCCACGTCGAATTCCAATTCACAAACGCCAGGAGGCTGAGGAAACTGTCACGAAACTTGAGCAGCAGGGGCTGATTGAGCCATCCACGAGTCCATGGTCATCAGCCCTTGTATTTGTCAAGAAGAAGGATGGCTCCCTGCGCTGTTGCGTTGACTATCGGCTGCTCAATGCTGTCACGAGGAGGGATTCGTACCCATTGCCCCGAGTAGATGCGACGCTTGATGCCCTATCTGGTTCCGCGTGGTTCGCAACGCTAGACCTCAAGTCAGGATACCATCAAATTCGTTTGGCCGAGGCTGATAGACCGAAGTCTGCGTTCTCTAGTGGCACTGGACTTTGGCAGTGGCGAGTAATGCCTTTTGGATTGTGTAACGTTCCGGCAACATTCGAACGTCTCATGGAAGCAGTGCTGTCTGGAATGCATTGGCGCTCGTTACTCGTTTATCTGGATGACGTCATCGTGTTTGGCAGAACTTTTGAGGAAAAATTCAGTCGCCTGAGGGAGGTTCTCAGCCGGATGAGAGGGGCCAACTTGAAGTTGAATCCAAAAAATGTTCGCTTTTTCGTAGGGAGGTGAATTTCCTCGGTCACGTTGTATCCGCTGAAGGTGTAAAAACGGACCCTGATAAGACAAGGGCGGTAACGGAGTGGCCGATCCCATCTGATGTAAAGGAGCTTCGAAGCTTCTTGGGCTTATGCTCTTATTATTGACGCTTCGTCAAGGATTATGCCACGATCGCGGCACCACTCCATGCACTTACCAGGGCCAATGAGCCATTTGAATGGTCCCAGATATGTAAGGATGCATTCGCGGAGCTCAAGGCGGCGCTTTCTAAAGCACCTGTTCTGCAGTACCCAAACCCCAACGAGACATTTATCCTTGATACAGATGCAAGCGGATGTGGTATTGGAGCAGTCCTCTCGCAATCATCTGAAGGGGTGGAGCGAGTGGTAGCTTACTATAGCAGAACCTTCTCAGGTCCAGAGAAGAACTACTGTACTACCCGTAGGGAGCTCCTCGCTGTGGTTGACGCAGTTCGCCACTTCCATGCTTACCTATACGGGGCTGAATTCACAGTCCGTTCTGATCATGCGGCACTACAATGGCTGCGTAACCTGAAAGACCCAGAGGGTCAACTCGCTCGCTGGCTAGCGCGGCTCGGACAATATAAGTACGAAATCATACATCGACCAGGGGAAAAGCACGGTAATGCAGACGCACTAAGTAGGCGACCATGCGGAAGCAACTGCGGGTATTGTGGCCGACGTGAGGTGGCCGCTCTTAGCCAATGTCGAGCCACCTCTGTTGCGCTATTGCCGGAGGATGTGCAGGACATCCGTACTGCTCAAAGGACAGACCTTGACATCGCTCCGGTGATGAAGTGCTTGGCGGAGAGTCCCCAGAGACCAAACTGGGATGATGTTTCTGTTTGGAGTCCTGTTTCGAAACAATATTGGGAGCAGTGGGAGCAGCTTAGACTGGTTGGAGGAGTTCTGCAGAGACGGTGGGAGTCCAGAAGTGGTCTCTACGTATCCTGGCTGATCGTAATCCCCAGATCTCAGAGACAGTCTTTGTTGACTGAAGCACACGGATCTGTGTCGTCAGGCCATTTCGGGGTGAAAAAGACCCTGCAACGACTTCGTAAACAGTATTATTGGGTAGGCATGCGGCGGGATGTTTCCGAGTGGTGCAGGGTCTGTGAGGTCTGTATGGCCAAGAAGGGGCCTCATCGAACTCCCCAAGCCCCACTCCAGGTAGTCGGTGTCGGCGCGCCCTTGGAAAGGGTGGCTGTCGATGTTGCAGGACCATTCCCAGTGTCTTCCTCAGGGAATCGATACGTGGTCGTGGTGATCGATTACTTTACCAAGTGGCCTGAAGCTTTTCCGCTTCCCAATCAGGAGGCTAGCACCGTGGCTAAGGCACTAATCGATGGGTTCTTCAGCCGTTTCGGAATTCCGCATGAGATTCACTCCGACCAAGTGAGGAACTTCGAAAGTACTCTCTGGCAAGAGTGCTGCAAGCTTTTGGGTATTCGGAAGACACGTTCGACACCTCTCCACCCCGAATCGGATGGAATGGTGGAGAGGTTTAACCGTACACTGGTGCAGGAGCTGGCGAAGCGCTGCCGTCACGGGCAGAGTGATTGGGACCAGCACATTCCGACTATACTAATGGCTTATCGCTCAGCGGAGCATGAGTCCACGGGGTACACCCCTGCTCAGCTAATGCTGGGACGGGGCCTCCGGCTTCCCACCGACATGCTCATTCAGAGACCACCTGATGAGCTACAAGATCCGGTGTCAACAACAGAGTTCGCTAAGTCCCTGCGAGATCGAATGATGAATGTCCGTAAGCAGGTCTGTGAAAACCTGAAGGTGTCTGCCGATTCTATGAAACAGAGGAAAGATTCAAAGGCATCCTTGACACCCCTGGAGGCGAATGACTATGTCTGGCTGTACAATCCCCGGCGTAAAAAGGGCCTCAGCCCAAAACTGATGTCTCCGTGGGATGGTCCGTACATGATCATTAAACGTCTCTCTGCAGTAACGTACAGGATACAGAAATCCAGTCATACCAAGCCTAAAGTGGTGCACTTTAACCGGTTATGGCGGGTCAGGGGCTCCCCCGAGTTTACTTGGGAAAAAGCTGCTCCAGATGGTACAGCAGCAGAGGGCAGTGAAGCTATCCTCGATGGGGAGCAGATCGGTGGGGCGGCGCCTTCGTCTGTTGGGTCCCGTGGAGCGGCCGGTGCCGGCCTTGGAAGTGACAAATGTGGGATTGGTCCCGCTTCAACTATGTCACGGACCGGGGACGAATCCTCAAGAAGCGGCGGTGGTTCTATTGGGCCCCGCAGGTCATGGCGCCGCCGGAGACCCCCCAGAGTACCTAGTATATCATTAGAGGTCGTGGACACCATTGGTATCTGTCGTGGGCGTAATGTTGTGCTAATTGTCGGGTAACATGTGATGTTTTGATTTGCGTCGTGGGGAATAATCTTGTGTCAATTTCTGTGCAGCATGTGATGTTTTCTTGTTCGATCTTAACTGTTGATTTGCACCGCAGATGCCCTGATCATGATGGACAATGTCCTGGAGCTCCATGAGACCACAGGGGGATGGCTCCAGGCGCGGCGGCGGCCCTCAGGGACTCGGGAGGCAGCGCTGTCCCAGGGACGCGTCAGGTGCCCGACTAACGGGAGATTTCGACCCCTTGGCCAGGCGGGGCCGACCGGGAAGAAGGGAAACGCTTCCCGAGACGGTTTGCTGGGACGGCATCAATCTCTCCCAGGTGGCTACTGGAGGGCGTTGCCGGGCCAGAGACTCCCGCCCTGGCTGGTTGTCCAGCATGGTGATGAGCTATGAGTGCACCAACAGCTTGTGAACCTGTTTGTCGACTAATTTGTGATGGCGCTAGAGTTTTTCGTGTGTATAATCTTTCGGTGTATTTTTCGAGGTCGAAAAGGCCAATGAAGAGGGGGTAGTGTTGCGGAACCCCCTGGTGCCGCCCTGTGTGGCGCACGGCGGCGCTTGTCCGAACCCCCGTGTGCCGTCCCGCCGGGTGGTCGCGCCCGAGCGGGACGTGACCTCGTTGGCTGCATGGCCGGGGTCTGGGCAGTCGCTGGGCGGTCGGCACGGGATTCGGACCCGCACTGACGGCCCGCAGTCAGCCAGCGATTCCGGCACGGGATTTGGACCCGTGCTGGCAGCTCTCGGCCTGCCTGTGATCCCGGCACGGGTGCAGCACACGTGGTGTTGTCTATTGGTTGAACTGTGGGGGGACCTGTTACTGTCCTGAGTTGTATTCATTTTTGCCAACGGAAATATACTTGGTTTATCCTGCTCAACGGGTTTTCCCCTACCAGGGCGTGCGTAACAATAGCATAGCCAATATGCATTTCAATCGACTCGCAATAGCAATCCAAACGCAATGCTATCGAAACAAAATATGTATCATCATGCCATGCAAATTTATTGACCTAAGTCTGAAAACTGCTTAAGTAGCCCCTGATGATCTCTCAGAGGTCACGGGTTAAAAACTGCACAATTAACTTAGAAAGGGGTCCAGGATACTACGATTTGGAGAATATGAAGATATTCGCAGCTGTATCTAAACAAATACAGCCCAATTTCAGTTTTTTCCATGTATTTCCAATGGAGAGGTCATGGACCGTACTCGACCTCAGGTCATCAATATGAAAAATCCCTGAACACATTTTGTAGCACTCGGTGGGCCATTATGTGGTATAAGTTTCAATTTGATAGACTAACCCATTTCTTACTTATGCCACCTTAAACATTTTTACAGGTGAGGTCACTTGACCTGCACTGGTGACCTTACCTAAGATGACCCAACCTTAACACGCGCATTGACGGGGGGGCGGGTACCCGCCCCCCTCGGGTTTTTCGGAGATAGCAGAAAAACGGCGGCGCATAGCGCCGCCGTACTTGGTATACCTTTTCCCTCATCATTTTTACAACTTCTGTGAAAATTTTAAGGTTAGGTCATCTCAGGTCAGGTCACCAGTACATGTCAAGTGACCCGACCTCAAAAAAGTTTAAGATAGCATAGGTCGGAGCAGGGTGAACTTATCCGATTGAACCTCATATCACATAATGGCCCCATCGAGTTCTCTAGCATATGTTCCGGTATTTTTGATATCGATGACCTAAGGTCAGGTACGAGGCATGACCTCTCCATTGGAGATACATGTAAAAATGGTTTTTACGGAATAACTCAGTAACGGATGGAGATAGAGCATTTATTTTAGCTGCATTAGACTCGCCTGGGCTTTGCAGTTCTAATGATATGCATTTTATATAATTTGACCCTGACCTGACCTCAGGTCAAGTCAAATCCTTGATTTGACCTAGCAAGGTCAAATTATATATCATTCGATTCAGCTTGCTAAGAGGATTCATATAGTTCAAGTCGTTTTGCTCTATCTTTACTTGTTCAGATGTAATGCCCGAAAAACTGAATTTTACATGTTATCCCTATGACGGGCATGTTTTGACCTCTCGTGACCTTAAATGTGACCTGAAAAAAAATGGTTCAAATATTTTCGATGGAGAAGTGGATGGGCAGCCCAAAGCCGTTTACCGTTTTTCGCTACCTACCGTGGTTCTCGAGATCTTAGGGGGGTACCCGCCCCCGTCAATGCGAAGGTGGCTCAGACCCCCGTCAATGCGCGTGTTAAAATGTTGACGAAAGTTGCAAAATTGATCAAAGATAAGGTGCGCCAAGTACGGCTGCGCTTCGCGTCGCCGTTTTTTTCATACCACTGAAAAAGTTCGAGGGGGTGTTCAAACACCCCCACCGGGGCGAGGGTTAAAAACACGAATATATTACTTAAATTAAAAGTATGAGAATGCATCGTGACGAGTTGAAGACTGGCTGCAAATTCACATATTTCAGAACACTTGTGTCATGCAACTGTGGAGGGGAAACGGACGCTTCGTCGAAACCGTTTAGTTGACATCGCATTAACCCTCGCCCCACCGGGGGGCCATCGATGGCCCCCCTAAGGTTTTTCCGGGATAGCAGAAAAACGACGAGGCGCAGCACCGCGGTTGAGGGCTCTACCTCTCACTGCAACATTTTCCCATCATCCCTGAAATTTTTAACTCCGGGTCACCCAAGGTCAGGTCACCAGACGAGGTCAACCAAGGTCACCTCACTTCACCTTTAGAGCTCTGTAAGAGCTACATTTCAAACTCGATCGATTTGAAACTTCCTACACTTCATGACCCTTCCAGGGTCTACAAGGTGTATATCCGGGATTTTTCGATTTCGTGCCCTGAGGTCAGGTCACGAGGCGACCTCTCCCATTGGAAAAGCATGGGGAAAAGCTATTTCATGATATAAAAGCTACAAAAATGATTGCAAATACTCAGACTGCTCAGAACAACGTTTTTGGACACCCTTTCACGGATCCCAGGGGTCATATTTGCCCTTTGACTTTTCCAAGGTCATCCAAGGTCACCAGAGGTCAAAAACAGTATTTTGACAATAACTTTTGACCTAATTGACCTAGAGCGGTGAAACAAACACCATCGTGTTTGTCTTGTCACTGGCTTTCATTTGATATACGGCAGAGGTCACTTTTTGACCTTTCGTGACCTCAGGTCATATTAGGTCACGAGGTGACCTCTGGCGGTCAAACCACTGGCGGGAGGTCTTTACGTTCCACATAGCGGAAAAAGTACTGGCAATTTGCTATCAAATGTACTTTACCAGGCCTCAATAGCTCTAATGACATAAGAGTTATGCTCAGTTTGCTTAATCATTGCATATTTGAGTGAAAATAGCCGATCTTGACCTAATTTGACCTCTGGAGGTCAAACCATTGACCTGAGCACTAAAACATGCGAAGTAATTTCTTACTGAATTCACGCGAGCTTTCTATTGCACTTTGCAGATTTGCGCTAACGCCCATATTTTCGGAGTTAGAGGGGGCCATCGATGGCCCCCCGGTGGGGCGAAGGTGGCGCCGGACCCCCGGTGGGGCGCGGGTTAACACGCACATTGACGGGGGTCTGAGCCACCTTCGCTTTGACGGGGGTACCCGCCCCCCCCTAAGATCTCGGAACCACGCTAGGTAGCGAAAAACGGTAGACGAGATTGGGTAGTCCATCCACTTTTCCGTCGAAAATATTTTTACCACTTTTATGGCAGGTCACATTTAAAGTCCTTGAAGGTCAAAACTTGCCGCCATTTTGTAAATGAAGGTTTCGGTCATTACATCTTAACAAGTAAGGATAGAACAAAAATTTAAACTACATGAATCCTGGCAGCAAGCCGAATCAAATGATAAGCAGTATGCCCTTTCTAGGTCAAATCAAAGATTTGACCAAACCTGAGGTCATGTCGACCTGACCTCACACCTTTATCAAGGTCAAATTAGGTAAAAGACATATCATTAGAACCGCAAAGACAAGGCAAATCTAACGCAGTTAAAATAAATGTTCTATCTTCTTTTGTTACTAAGTTATTCAGTTAAACAATTTGTCCCATGTATTTCCAATGGAGAGGTAATGGCTCGTACCTGGCCTTAGGTCATCGATATAGAAAATATTGGAACACATTTTATAGAACTCAGTAAGCCCATTATGTGATACGAGTTTCAATTAGGATAAAGGATAAGTTCACCCTGTTTCGACTTATGCTATCACAAACTTTTTGAGATTAGGTCACTTGACCTGTGCTGGTGATCTGACCTTAGATGACCTAACCTTAAAATTTTAACAAAAGCTGTAAAAATGATGAGAAAAAGGTATGCCAAATACGGCGGCGCTACTCGCCGCCGTTTTTATGTTATCTCCAAAAAGCCGAGGGGTGGATACCTCGGCAAAGACAAGGGCTTACTGAGTTCTATAAAATGTGTTCCAATATTTTCTATATCGATGACCTAAGGCCAGGTACGAGCCATGACCTCTCCATTGGAAATACATGGGACAAATTGTTTAACTGAATAACTTAGTAACAAATAGATATCTACATCTTATGGGAGCTGTTAAGCTCGGGAGTCCAAACCCGTCATTTATTTGTAACCACTTTAATGGTTGACTGAGACTTTTCATCATCCCACATCAAAGGGTCAGAGTTTGAAGCTTCACTTTAAACCAGGTTTGAAGTGTTTTCAACAACTAAGTAGCGTCCAACCAGTAAACTTGGATATCATATTAGGGAGGAGAAAATGCAGACCTACCTTATAATTCAAAAACATATATCGCAGTGAAATTTCCTTACCATGGGGAAAATACCTACTTTTGTTGTTTTGGGTGTCGAATTTCTCCAAAAAGAAAGGTTGTTTTGTCTTACAATGGGACGTTTAGGGACGTTTCTTATATTCACCCGAAGATCGAAAACTCTTGAAGAAATTTTCCGGAATATGTGCCCTCGATGGAGAACGCTTACAAAACTTTAGCAAGTCTTGTAATATGAAGATGACTATCTATAGAAACAAAGTGACGTATTTGGGGAAAAATAGATAATTGGGAGGTGGCAAGCTACCCCCAGCATTGAAAATGGATATAACAAAACATGACACCAAACTGTTGATATAGAATGTGTATAACACACACCTTATTACACTTAGTGATTAGACTTGAAAAGTAGCAGACAAACATGTATATCTGTTTTCAGTCGTCAAAATTGCAGACAATTCAACAGTCACCTCATCTGATTAGTATTTTACCTTACCGCCGTATCAACCAGAGACTCAGCAAAGAATCCTGTACACTTTCAATACCATTGAAGGTCATTCTTTCCCCTCATAATTCACTTGCAGTAGACCTAGCACACACCACACCATGTTATGTGATGAAAATATATGTGATGGTGATGGTGATAGTGGTGTCAGTGCAAGAGTTGAACCACACACTATCCCCTGGCCCCTTTTGAGAGCACTGTTGCGTATCAATGTATGACCTACGCTACTGCTACTCACTATAAAGTCCATAGTTTCTAGCCATCATGGCATGACGATCCCTTTTAGGCAGTCAGAGTGCTAAATGTCCTCCCCATCCTGAAACCAAACGTAGGATGAGCTGTTTACCTATGTACTGTTGGTACCAGTCTACATTCTTTGTCTGGTAGACTATTAGGCAGTGAATGCAAAGGTCTGAGCCACATGTGTTTATTTCTCTCTTTTCAATTTTTTTCAAATCTGAGATCTGCAGTTGCCAGCAAGATGAAATGATATTATTTGTCCAGGTTTCCTGGGTACTCTAGCGACACTTCTATCATCATCATCGCAAAAAAATTATATTTCCACACAGATAGTTTGCAAAAAATGGTATAATTTGAAAGGACCGAAAGTTACCGGAAAGATGGTTAGAAATGTGAACAGGCTTGTCCGAAAACCCGTCCTGAGCATGCCCTTTTCGGCCCTCGCGGCAATGTCTTGATCATTTAAAATGTATTCATGTCTCGGAAAATATGTTGGATGTAAGTTGCCACGAATCCGTCAAAACCAACAAGGGCTTATAGATCCAGGATTCAAATGTTCTGGCATTTGTAACCCTCACAGAATCGCTTCCCACCCCAGGTAAAGTCAAAGCGTTTCTGAACCATTAGGACAGATCATTCGGGCAAAGGTGTATATCAATGGGAACTGCAGCAATGGATGTGCAGTAGCACCAGCTCCCTTGTTTGGTTCTACAGCTCTGTTCCCCACTGCAGTCTCCTTGTCGAAGTACGCAATGCAGTAGCGGTCCCCGGCTCAGCCTGTAGCTGAGCAGCTACAGGCCGAACCGTTCTAGAATGCCATATTTTCGTTTATTTTTCGGCTCAACCAGCTTGGGATTTCATCAGACGCCAAAATATATCTCAGCAAAAAAATATATCAGGAAACCACTCCTTAAATTGGTCAAATCAAGAAATAAATTAGGTTTCAGGTGTTGAGGGATCGGATCATGTTATCGCAGTCACATGCATCATCTATTTTTAGGGTTATCATTCGCCTTTTTGAGCTTTTCTTTAATTTATCGTTCATTTCTGCCAACCATGCGCAGTGTTGGTCGGACTTGACCTGCACACTGGCAGCGTATTCATTGTTTTTAGTATAAACCAACATGGCAGGTGCTGAACATCAGATTTGCATTTCTGCACTTGCAGTGATCAAACCAAGGCCAGAATTGGGGTTTCACTGCTATATGAAACCATATCATCTTATTCCTGAAGCAGTCCTGGGTAAGCGACCAGAGTTAAGCCACTGACCTCGAGCAGCTTAAGACCTCGAACTGACCCGTTGACTGTTGACCGAATATTTTGTTCGGGAATAATTGTCTTGCGCGTGCAGGCTGGGCTTACTTTGTACTCGTTTTATTTAAGCTGGTAGACGAATCTATTGCAAAGATGAACAGTCGATCTGCATTGAAAGCCAGTCGGGTTAGTTTTTCCTCTACAGTCGGGGGGGGGGGGGGGTTCGGTGACATGGAGGGAGCGCGCTCGACTTCCACGCTGTTGACCCGGGTTCAAATCCCCGGGTCAACAGCGTGGAAGCATCATCAGCGTCAAAATTCTGCATACGTCTTACCGATTCCAATAATACCCTCTCAACAGGGTGATAGTTGGCGACACCATATGATCTCAGTCATATATGTATCGTTAAACCCCAAAGATGTTTTTTAACACGCGCCCTGCTGGGGGGCGAAATTAGAACCCCTCCTATTTTTCCCCAGGTAACGTCGAAACGAAGTTACGGTCCCATTTTCCTAATAACTTCTACGCATCTGACCAGATTTTTAGGTCAGGTCATATCAAGTTATTGGGCTATTTAAGGTCAAGCTACCCGATCTCAAAACCTAAAATCACCAGCTTGAAGCGAAGCCTAAGGAACACCTGCCAACCGATCAGTTTTAAACTTTCACGATATGATGAGGACATTAGGGCCTATAAATTTGCTGTTCGAAATTCGTATTCTGTTGACATAAGGTGGGGTCAACTTTATTTTCACCCTATATGGTCTATGGTGAAAAATTGGAAAAGGCTCGTTTTCAGTAAATACTGGATAGATAAACCTGAAAATCCTCAAACCGTGTATTCCTACCACAATATACTTAATGAAGTTGAATTTTTGACCATCTGACCTTCAAAGGTCATGTGAGATTACATGAGCATACAGTGATTATTTTACCAATAACTTCTCACTGAATTTAGTTAAGGCTTCAACTTTGCTTGCATTGTGCTTTTCTTGGCAGGTGGAGTCGATTGATATGCAACATGACCGTACCAGGTCACCCTGTGACCCTTGCCTAGCTCGATGTGAGGTCATTTTTAGAATTTGGCCAAACAGCCATGTTATAAATCAATCGATTCGCCAAGATTAGAGGAATCCAATGATGCATAAAGATTTGCTCCAGCTCCGCTCAATTAAAATCTAAAGGGGGACCCGTACACTGCCCTGTTGTAAGCGTATGGAGCCTTCCTTGATCTATGCTGACCTCAATATTGACCTGGTATGTATGTATTTATGTATGTATATATGTATGTATTGGTAAAAAGCATCAACAGGCATTGCCAAATTACTGATGAAGTCATGTGATGTAAATCAGTAAGGTCAGATGATAAATAAATTGAGCAATGCAAACATTCCACGAACATGCGTAACGCTCAACGTTTGCACAAATGCCTATCCTGAAAACGTTCCTAAAGTTGCCTTGAATTTGATAACATTAGTTTTAAATGTGTAGCCCGAGTCTGCAAAGAAATCAACATTACGAAATGCGTTGAAGAAGTTGTTACATTTGACTGCCACGCGGATGAAGAGGCTGCGCTGCACCGTACCAACACGCGCATACCGAACCACCCACAAAGAGGGAGAACGCGACGTTCGACGCGGCACAGACAAACCGAACTCGGAAACCAGGTCAGAACAATCCAACTTTCCGTGATGAAGAGTGAATTGGTATACAAATAGTTCTTATAATCAGTGTTACGATGATAGATACAAGGCATTGAATTTTGAACGTTTAAGCATGATTGCTTGGTCCGAAATCGAGAAAGCTATAAGAGTGGGATTTACATACATTATATGCTCCGATAGTTGGGAAATCAGTCAAATCTTACTTGTTTCACGTACGTTGGCCGAGTGACCATAGTTTATAGACTGTATATTGCAATTATACAGCAGCAGCATTTCTCTCATTCGTCCTCCGCCCTCCAACTAAATTTCGGTCCGTCCAACCAATATACGAGGCGCCGTTTGTACCACGCTGTGGACATCGCCACAACTCGTTCTGCAGAGACACAACCCGACTTGCTGTCAAGGTTAATTGCCTGATCACATTTGTAGCAGCTCGATGGCCGGCGTTATTACGGACGTGTTCCGAGGCCAACCTCTCAATCAGGCCGGATAGCATCCTTCTGGGTCGGTGTCGAACAGGACTTTGCTTCTTTAGAGTACTCCAGAACGACGCAGGTACAGCCCTTTAGTCATCATTCTTGTATTAAAGATTATTACTTTTGTGGGACTCGTAGCTCCCCTCAAAAACAGTACTTATGTCAAGAGAGCTCAATAAATAGACTCCCAACAACCTTCATACGGCATACCCTCGAAGAGTGCCTGCTCTGGACGCCAATTACACGGCCTCTGGCAATGAAAGTAGGTGCGCCCGCGGCCCTAGCCAGCCATAGCGGCCAAAGACCTGCACCGAGCGCCGCCCTTTGTTTGTCTTGTTTGTGACCAGAGTGAAATGGTATTTGTTGGGTTCAATCGCCGTGGATGGCTGTGCTGTCAGGAGCGTCGGCCTTGGTGGGCTCGGCTATGGCGCGTTGCCGGAGGCGACAGGCGCCGGCGGCGGCCCTGCAGTTCACCGGGAAGCCATTAGCGTGCACGGTGTGCGACTGGCATCGGTACCTGGGCAAGGACAGCCTGAGGTGCGGCTGCCCTCTGGCACCCGAGTAGCCCGCGGGCTTCCGGCTGCGTCGGCTCGCGGGGTGGCGGGGGGGGAGGGGGGTGACGGCTGGACTGGGAGCCATTCAGTCACCGTGCGTTCCACGAATGGTATGATACATTTACTCCACTGACGAATGAGTTAGTGCATGCCTAATGCTGCCTGTCTGGTGAACGGTCGCCGTGAACTCATTGTGGAACGATGAAAATGTTTTAATGACTCCGGTACTGTTGTTCCGTATACCGCAGACCGTTTTAATGAATCATTTAGCTAAGCTTAACCTAGCTCCGGGGGCGAAGTTACAACACATCCCTAAGGTTTCTCCGACGGCCATGAAGAACAACGGCGTAAGTCACCGCCGCACTAATCAAATATTATTATTAATCAATTGCTCAGCTTTCCAAAAAAATTGTTGATTATCTTAACACGCGCCCCGCTGGGGTCTCTGGCATGACGCGCCCCGCTGGGGGCGTTTTTTGCCCCCTCCGTATCTCATTTTCCAGAAGAGCTAAAGAAAAATTACGGAAGGCATTCAAAAACTCTTGACGAGACAAAGATAAATTATGCGAAACATGTTCATGTCAGGTCAATATTGAGGTCAGCAAAGGCCAAAGAAGGTTCCATGGGCTTACAACAGGGCGGTGTACGTTTACCCCTCTAGATTTGTACTCAGCAAAGCTACAACAAATATTTATGCATCATTGGATTCCTCTCATCGTGGAAAATCGAATGATGTATAATATGACCTTGCTAGGTCAAGTTCTGAAAATGAACTCACATTGAGCTAGGTCAAGGTCACATGGTGAGCTGGCATGGTCATGTTGCATATCAATCGATTCCCCGTGAAAATATAAGCACAATGCAAGCAAAATGGGGGCTTTATCTCAATTCAGTGAGAAGTTATTGGCAAAACAATCACTGTATGTCCCTGTGACCTGATATGACCTTTAGGGGGTCAGATGGTAACAACTCAAATTTATGGTCAATATTGTGGCAAGAATATACGTTTTGAGGATTTTCAGGTTATCCAGCTTTTACCGAAAACGATCCCATTCTATTTTTCACAATAGACTTATAATGGGGTGACCAAAAAATTCACCCCACCTTAGTCAACAGTATCAAAATTCCGAGATTGCAGATCTATAGACCCTAATGACCTTATCATATGGTGAATGTTTGAAACTGATCGGTTGACAGATGTACCCTAGGCATTGCTTCAAACTCATGATTTTGGGTTTGCAGTTGGGTCACTTGACCTTGAATAGCTCCTTGACCTGAAATGACCTGACTTAAAAAAATTCGATCAGTTGCGTAAAATTAATCAGGGATAAGGTACTGAACGTTTCGTTGTTCTCGGTCTTTTCCTTTTTGTGTTATCTGGGGAAAACCAGGAGGAGGCGAATTTCGCCCCCCAGCGGGGGTGCGTGTTAACCCGCGCCCCACCGGGGGTCATGCACCACCTTCGCCCCACGAAGGGGGCATCGATGGGCCCCCTACCAACTCCGAAAACATGGGAGATAGCGCAAACCTGCAAAGTGCATTAGAAAGCTTGCGTGAATTCAGTAAAAAATTACTTTGCATGTTTAAGCGCTCAGGTCAATGGTTTGACCTCCAGAGTTCAAGTTAGGTCAAGGTAGGTTATTTTCACTCAAATATGCAATGGTTAGGCAAACTGGTTATAACTCTTATGCCATTAGAGCTATTGAGGTTTGGAAAAGTAAATTTGATCGGAAAATGTTAGACCTTTTTCTGCTATGTGGAATGTAATGACCTTCCACCAGTGGTTTGACCTCCAGAGGTCAACTCATTACCTAATATAACCTGAGGTCACGAAAGGTCAGAAAGTGACTTTGCTGTATATCAAATGAAAGCCAGTGATGAGAAATACACGATGACATTTGATTCAGCGCCCTAGCTTAGTTAGGTCTAAAGTTATTGTCAAAATACTGTTTATAGCCCCTGGTGACCTTGGATGACCTCAGAGAAGTCAAAGGGCAGTTATAGCCCCTGGATCCGTAAAAGGGTGTCCAAGAACGCTTTTCTGAGCAAGCTGAGCATTTGTAATCGTTTTTGTGACTTTTAGATCATATGCTTTTTGCTCCCATGCTTTTTCGATGGGAGAGGTCACCTCGTGACCTGATCTCAGGTCACTAAAAAACCAGATATACATCTTGTAGACCCTGGAGGGATCATGAAGTGTAGGAAGTTTCAAATTGATCGACTAAGAAATGGAACTCTTATAGAGGTCAAAAGTTGAAGTGAGGTAACCTTGGTTGACCTCGCCTGGTGACCTGACCTTGGGTGACCTGGAGTAAAAATATTTAGGGATGGTGGGAAAATGATAGGGTGAGAGGTAGAGCCCTTAACCACGGTGCTCCACCGTGTCGTTTTTCTGCTATCCCGAAAAACCATACGGGGGCCATCGATGGCCCCCCGTGGGGCGAGGGTTAAGTCAAGTCACCAGGCCAAGCCAAGTGACCGCACCTCTAACAAGTTTTTTTTCAAGTGGCACTAGCGATAACAGGTCGAATCTGTTTGTTATATATATATATATATATATATATATATATATATATATATATACAGATCAAAATTAATATTTATATCCATTAATAGACCCACCATGTACCACAAGTGGTTATAACGGGGACTTTTGCTCTACGTGACCCAGGGTCAGGTATGGATAATGACATCTTGAAGATGATACACGGGAATTTGTAAAAAAAATGGCTCTGTTTCTCTAGAGACGGCTGAGAATAACTTATTATTCTCAAAATGCTACAAGTTTGGACCTGTGACTTCTGAGAGGTCATGAGGGACTATTTAAGCAGGCCTTCGGACTTGAGTCTACAACTTCACAGGGAGTGGTGCTAGAGCTTTCGTGCTTATTTCATTGTCTTAAAATTATTCTTGCAAGTTGATGGATTGGTATGCATATTGACTATTTGGGCCAGATGGTGACCTTGACCTGACCTTAGCTCAGCTTATCCTTAAATTTTGACATAGTATGGTTGTCATATGTTATTCAATTAGATGTAACGACAGGAATCGAATGATGCTAAAAAAATTACTCTTGTTTAATCCTGTAAGACAAAAATCATGTGAACCGAGTAAATGTATTTAATAGTCATCCTCTTTTCACCTCTCATCTAACTGTGTTTTTTTACCAAACTGTGAATGTGAATTCAATAAGCGTATATGGATTCAATCATTCCCCCAACTTGTTTAGTTTTCAGATACTTTGACCTGCGATTAATGATATTTTAACCTGAGCAAAAAAAGTGCCTGATATAGTTTCCTAATATTGTTATGGGTTACCTACCATTTTCCCCGTTTTTTTCGCTATCCTGCCTAGGAACCGAGATTGTGTGTGTGGTCAAACTACCCCTCCCCTTTCCGCGGTGAAGGTGGATCGGAGAACGACTGGAGCGGATGTTAAGGTAAGAAAATCACGCACCAAGAATCAATCAAATTACTATTCCCATGAAGTTTTGAGCACTGCTAAACTATAGGCACTCTTGTTTTGCACTTCAAATTATGTCCACGCCCGCCTGAATAAATTTAGCACCGAGCGGAGATTCCCATACTCCCCTCCGTCCGCAAACAAGTGAGGAGACAGTCCATCTTCAACCTGTTGCCGACAAGAACACTTCCACTCTAGAATCATAAACTCATCGAATCTGGGCTCGATGCCGCCTTCCCCGCCGGTTGGTTACACAAGTTTTTGACTTCTTCCTAGTTCGACTGAAATCATAAAAAGGCTGGACGAGAAGTATAGGAGAGAAGGCCAAGCCTCCTGATCCCCTATTTCGGCGTGTATGGAAATCGCATTTAGCATAAGTTTTCTCCAAAGTAACTATCCCTCACCCTGAAAAGGCCTTCGAAGAGAAAACTTGCCTATTATTCTCTATATTTCCATAAATTTAAAAGCAGAAATATGCACATTTAGTTCGACTTAAAAACATACAAGTATATTCTTGCAGATGTGGTGTTAAATTGAATAAAACTTAGATTTTTGGGGTTTAAGCATAGATGTAGGAAAGCAAGGCATGGGACTGTTGAAGTGGAGGAGACATGGCGGTCTGCAGTGGGGGTGGTACCACACCCTGGGCGTGTCTGGGCTTAGC
This sequence comes from Lepas anatifera, assembly GCA_034440635.1. Lineage (NCBI taxonomy): Eukaryota > Metazoa > Arthropoda > Thecostraca > Lepadidae > Lepas > Lepas anatifera. The sequence continues at coordinate 132,842 of JAOTON010000481.1, read as the reverse complement.
TCAGACTGATGAACGGTAATGGGTGCTGGAAGCAGGGAGTGACGCCTGGTGATTCACTCTCTAGATTTTTCGCATACATTTGCAACAAGATACATTTTAAAATCATGAATGATGTGAGTACCCGACATCTGGTGATCGGTTCGGAATTGCTTAACCTTCCGTCTTTGTCAAAATCTTTGTAAAGAATGAATGCCCTGTTCATAGTACCAGCTCAGGGGCTGGTTGCAAGTCGACCTACTTATGCCGTAAATATGGCTCCGAACGGTCCCAGGGAACCTAGTCCCAATATTTCCCATGTTCCCATTGCATGGAAACTTTGAGCTGGGAATCTGCACCTGGAAAGCTAAACACCAAAGGGGTGGCATCATGCTCCCTCTTTCGGTGTTCTTTCTTATACGGTATAACAGCCTTAGCGGCGGACTTCAGTTACCATCTAATGGCTCTGTTGCCTTAGGGGCATTCATAAATTACGGTACGCAAAGGAGGTGGAGGGAGTCAGCCATGACGTAATTAAATGCTACGCGTAAGCGTCAAGAGCCGTTTCATGATGGAGCGGAGGTGGAGGGTACCTGCCAAAAGTTATGCGTGACGCAATTTATCCCGGCTCCACCTGACCTCTTTTCGCACACACCACCGCCTAAGGGGTCCGACGAAAACCCAATCCCTACGATCTCAAGATCCAGAGGTGGTACAGAAAAATCCACACGTTGTTGGAACCAGCCCCAACCACCAATCTGGAGTCGCCATTACTGTGACGTCACGCTGACAATGAAGTTTTCCACTAACCATAGAGCCTCATGTTGAAACTGACTTCAAACGTCTATGACAGGCACAGTATGCCTTAAAGTGATTAATCTTTTCTTACATAATGATTTTGCATTCTATTGAATTCCAAATTATTTCCTCTCAGGTTTTATTTCAATCAATTAGAAATATGTACATTAGGCCATGTTGTGATCACCACTTTTTCACAGGGTCTTTGATTGCCGGGTGTTTTCTAATGTATTGATGACCGCTGATCACGATTTTCTGGTCGAAAATTTCGAATTCGAAAAATATTTGCCCGCGCAATTCGTTTGAAATTCTTCCGGTTTGCCAAAATTTCGATGTTTTTATATCCCACGGACAATAAAATGCAACTAATGTATTGAAAGGGCTCCAGAACTTTAAAACCGTTGAATTTGAACAATTTGAAACCTTTTTTGACTCCTTGAAATATATATTTACCCGAAAAGTACATTGGAAAGACAGGGATGTTTGAGCTTAAAAGATGATAATAGATGGCGCGCATGACGCAGCCGTCAATCAGTGTCCCGTTACGTCGCTTATGACAAGAAGCTATTAGCTAAAGGAGCTGGAAATAGGATTTGAGCCTATTATGAATTCGATGAATGAATATTTACCTTCACAAGATGATCTAGATTTCTCTCGCTTGCAGTTTTAAATATTATTGGTAATGGTTGCTTTCAAAGCAGATCCAATTAAGATCAGCCAGCCATACATAGATTAGGTAGCTAGGCATGTAGTCACTGCGGATCAATTTCAAGTATTAAAATGTATGCAAGAGCCAGTCGATTATATTTAGATTAGTCTTGCTATCACTAGCAGGGAGAATACCGTATTTCGGGAAAAATGAAGCTACACGACACCCAGCTTGCCGTCAATACATGCCGTTGTCGGTCGAATTGTGATGCTACGGCTTGAAGAGATGGAGACCAGGGAAGTGGACGAATTTCATGTTCCAATAGCTTCAATATTCGAACCGACCGCTGATGAAGTTACCGAGACTTACAGAAGAGCATCTGTGCCAGGAAGAAACGGGTACAAAGTTCGCTGTGAAATAAGGAAGCATTATAATTTGAAGGAAGCGATCAGAAGGCCCCTACAAAACATGAAGATATTGTAAGCATGGACACAGCATGACAACATTGTTTGACATATCAAACAGAGCTCTACCATCAAAGGTATCGGCAAACAAAACATTTCTGGAAGACCAGCGAGGAGCACAGAGGTTGTATATTGGTGGCTTGGATGCACTTGTGACAGACCATTGGAGACGGCAGCAGCTGAGGCTAGCCACTGCTGCTGTCGTTGTGGCTACCAGGAGTTCTCCGGATGTTGCGTTCTGACGGAGCCGAAGCTGCGTCAGAACGCAACGGAACCATTGACAGCGACCGTTGGTGGTATATGCAGCAGCGAGCTTCCTATTTGTAGCATCACACCAGCTGCTGACAGACGCCGCACGCGAACAGGCTCTGGCAGGCATAAATCAATCTCGGAAAGAAAACTTATTTCTAAATGTTACACGGAAGTCGTTTATAGACTTGTCAGGGTGATTGTCATATTATTGTGCTCGAATACGGACGAGCCGGCCTCCCGATCAGGCCTTATTGGCGGCAGCAGCAGTGGCTTGCCGCAGCTGCTGCCGTCTCTAATGGTCCGTCACGACTGCATCCAAGCCAACAATATACAACCTCTGTGCTTCTCGCTGGTCTTCCGGAAATGTTCTGTTTGCCGATGCCTTTGATGGTAAAGCTCTGCTTTATATGTCAAACAACGTTGTCATACTTTGTCCATGCTTACAATATCTTCATGTTTTGTAGGCGCATTCTGATCGCTTCCTTCAGGTTACAATGCTTCCTTATTTCACAGCGAACTTTGTACTTGTTTCTTGCTGGCACAGATGCTCTTCTGTAAGCCTCGGTAACTTCATCGGCGGTCGGTTCGAATTTTCAAGCTATTGAAACGTGAAATTCGTCCACTTTCCTGACCTCCATCTCTTCAAGCCGCAGCATCATAATGTGACCGACGTCAGCTCCAATCGAGAGCTGGTTAAGCGGCAGCATGCATGTTATGCATGTTAAGCGGCTTGTCGGCTGCGCTAGGTGTGGTGTAGCTTCATTTTTCCCGAAATGCGGTATTCTCCTTGCTAGTGATAGCAAGACTAATCTAAATATAATCGACTGGCTCTTGCATACATTTTAATACTTGAAAATGATCCGTAGTGACTACATGCCTAGATACCTAATCTATATATGGCTGGCTGATCTTAATTGGACCTGCTTTGAAAGCAACCATTACCAAAAATATTTAAAACTGCAAGCGAGAGAAATCTAGATCATCTTGTGAAGGTAAATGTTCATTCATCGAATTAAAAATAGGCTCAAATCCTATATCCAGCTCCTTTGGCTAATGGCTTCTTGACATAAGCGACGTAGCGGGACACTGATTGACGGCTGCGTCATGCGCGCCATCTATTATCATCTTTTTAAGCTCAAACATCCCTGTCTTTCCAAGGTACTTTTTCGGGTAAATATATATTTCAAGGAGTCAAAAAAGGTTTCAAATTGTTCAGATTCAATGGTTTTAAAGTTCTGGGGCCTTTTCAATACATCAGTTGCCTTTTATTATCCGTGAGATATGAAAACATCGAAATTTTGGCAAACCGGAAGAATTTCAAACGGCTAGCGCGGGCAAATATTTTTCGAATTCGAAATTTTCGACCAGAAAATCGTGATCAGCGGCCATCAATACATTAGAAAACACCCGGTAATCAAAGACCCTATGAAAAAGTGGTGATCACGACATGGCCTAATGTACATCTAAAGTTATCTCCGCGATCTCCATGAAGGACATGCCCCAGTTACTGCAGTCATATTGCTGACATATTGCTGTGGACGTTACGCTGAGAACGGAGTTCCTACTATGAACTAACGCTATGTAAAGTAGTTTTGGCTGGAAGCGCTTTACCATCTTCTACTTTGGAACCAAATGTGAACCATATTCGTTGACCCATGACGTCTCAGTGGGCCTAAGTGGGTCAAAATCAGGTATATTTAGGAAATCTCTTATAACTCGGGAACAGTGATATTTAGAACAAAACCAGATGGATCAATATGTTCGTCTTGACCGAATAATTCTAATGATATGCGTCATGACCTTAAATGATCATTATCTTAACACGCGCATCGACGGGGGTCTGAGCCACCTTCGCCTTGACGGGGCGGGCGGATATCCCCCCCAAGATCTCGAGAACCACGCTAGGTGCCAAAAAATGATAAGTGGCGTTAGGTAGCCCATCCGATTCTCCATCGAAAACAGTTGAATCATTTTGTTCAGGTCACATTTAAGGTCACTAGAGGTCAAAACATACCGTCATAGGGATAACATGTAAATGAAGGTTTTCGGTCATTACATCTGAACAAGTAAAGATATAGCAAAATGAATTGAACTGTATGAATCATCGCAGCAAGCCGAATCGAATGATATATAATATAACATTGCTAGGTCAAATCAAAGATTTGGCCTGATCTGAGGTCAGGTCATGGTCAAATTGGGAAAAATGCATATAATTAGAACCACAATGACAAGGCAAATCTAATGCAGTTAGAGTAAACGCTCTATCGCTATCCATTACTAAGTTATTCAATTAAAACAATTTTTCCGATCTATTTCCAATGGAGAGGTCATGGCTCGTACCTGACCTTAGGTCATCGATATCAAAAATACCGGAACATATTTTAGAGAACTCGGTGGGCCTATTATGTGATGTGAGTTTCAATCTGATAAGTTCATCCTGTTCCGACTTATGCTATCTTAAACTTTTTTTGAGGTCAGGTCACTCGACCTGTACTGGTGACTTGACCTGAGATCACCTAACCTTAAAATTTTCGCAAAAGTTGTAAAAATGATACCCGCCCCCGTCAATGCGCGTGTTAAGTCAAAATCAGATAGGGACCTTTCAGTGTCAAGTCACATATCATTCTTATCTTTGGATCATGTTCGTCATTATGTTACCAACTTTATTGTGGTATCCTGTCTCGTCCAGAAGTTATAGGCACAAGCAATTTGGAAAAATGACCTTGGTGAACTCTGGTGACCTTGCTGTTGACTTGATCTCAAAATTGATGGAAGCATGCACATTGTTCGTGCTTACATGGGTTTGGAAATTACGTCATAACCAACCGACTTGGACCTGACCTGATGCCAAGCTTTGGTAATAAATAGTCAAATTGATCAGCATAGAGGCACGCAAGGTGACGCATCTCTCATTTAAATTGGTTTGGCATCATCCGCGAAAAACCGAGGGAGGGGTATCTGGTGGGACCCCCAGGCGGTGAAGCGATGTGAACGGCCCCTTATCTATGACTGCTCCACTGAACAGTGCATACTGCAAGCTTTTCGAAAGCCCTTCTCTGTGGACAGCAGCCTCTCGGAATTATATTGTACATTTCTCCCTGAAAGTAGCAGGGCAAAGACGGATTTTGCACAATATTTGGAATTGGAATTAAAGACATTCACACTAAGTGACAAATATAATGGTCAGTCAAGCCCGAGCATAGGCATGGGGCAATGGTGATTCAGGGGTTACTTATTGAAGCTGGGGCGTCAGCCTTGGTCTTGACGTGCGGCATGCTTAACACTGTGCACCCAAGCTCCAAAAGCGTGTCATTTTGCTGCGACATGTGACCTCCACAATCACTGTGTTGATAGACCTCAGTTCTCACGATAATCTGAATTGTTTCACGCTGGCTAGTCGACAAGAGTAACGCTTATTGGCAGTAACAACGCAAACGGAGTGGGGGGGAATTTTTCTAAATAGGCGGCTATTGGGAGCTCTATAGTGAATTTGTCGTTCTTTTTGCGGAAATATTTTAGTTGAGGCTAGTCACTTAAACTCGTATTATAGATGTAATGCAGGTGCAGGCTGGCTTGAAGAAATAACGGGGAGGAGTGAAATATGCTCATTCTTGGGAAGTAGGAAAAAGTTGAAAAGTTTCGAAGCTTTTGAGGACTAGTAGAGGTAAGAACTAGAGTTAAACTCTACCTACCCGGTGTTTAAGTTTAAGGTGCACTTACAGAACAGTGGTATTGTGTCCAAACGATCACACCACGTATACATACAGACATACATGTATGTCCTGATACCATCGCCTTCATGTCAAAATGCTGTCTTAGGGGTTGAGATTAGATGACGTTTAAATTATTCAAAATAATATCGAATAATGATTGGGCGGCAGAAAAAATCAAAAGTACAGTTCTGTATATTTTAAACCCATTGCTACAGGGAACTTCATTTCCACGGAGAATAAAAATTCAAGTGTGTTCACCCTCCATACTGAAACTGTAAAACTACATCATTGCACGGCATGCTAAGACTGTATGCCCAGGATACCCTGCTAAAACTAGAACTTGTGAATGAGCGCACCAGCACACGCACGTTCCGAAAACATGCATGAGATATTTGAGCCAAAGGAAAATTTCCCTGCAAGAAGCGTGCCCAACCATGTGATACTCGAGCTACAGGTCTGAATGACGAGCATATAGCGTGCTGTTTGTAGTTTACCGGCCATAATGCGTGCAAATCAGTGCTAGGCTTTGTACCGTGGTCACAAAAACCCTTCCTCGTTGGCGTCGACTTCCTGAAACGATTGTTAGGGGAGGTACAGTTTAGCTAATGGGAAGTTATTTAACAATGACGATGCAAAACATCCTGCCCCTTGCAATAACATCACGGCACAATCGGCTCCTGAGTGTCTAAAATAGATTGTCTATCTGTCTTAGCCTCCGAGGTCAGTTTTTATAGCAGCCACCCTATCTTTCCAAGGGGGCTTGAATGCGCCTACATTTGACCAGATCAGTCAAATTGAGTTATGAATGGGACGGGGAATGAGATGGAAAAAAATAATGATGTGTAATGGAATGGAACGGGACGAAGTTTCTCAGTTTTCTTCCGAGACGGTTCAGTATAAAAGCATCCTCCTAGTGACTAAGGGGAAAAAGAGCGGGACGAGATGGGGCCATTTATTCCACGCCGTTTCGGGGTTCGACCACGATGGGGCAAACACAAGGAGAACGGAATTACACAGAGGCTAGAAAATACCATACTGACGTCTACAATATCTTTCATCCCTAATATGTCATGTCCGGATGTCACATCTTACCCTTGATTAGATACATCCGAGGATGGTATTTCAAATGTTTGAAGTAAACACTAAGCGGAAAATTCATGAGGTTACTTGCCCTTTATCACACCCATGGAAAGAATTCGAGCAATTTTTGTGGAAAGTGCAAATCTATCAAGAATCCAAACAAAAATAAATGCCAATTGATCTTCGAGATAAAATCATGAAAAATGTTATACTTTCAGAATACCAAATATTTCTTTAGGTATTGAAGTGTAATCTTTGTGTGAAATACCCATCCTGGCCAGGGAAAACAGTTATTTATGTATCAAACATACCTTAACCAAAGCACGTAAACATGTCCTTGTAGGATCGGCATAAATATTACGGCTTATTTTACTTGTACTGATGTCATGTTATTAGGATTCTGGGTTAAAAATACAGCATGGCGAATGCTGGCTTATCATTGCTGGAGTAATCAAAGAACCTAATGACATGTGGTTCTTGGCCCGTTTTGAAGCGATTGCACTACTTTTTCTCAATTTGAAAACCTGATGTCTCTAGAAAAAGACTGATCTGTTAATTGCGCACGATATTAAGACTAATTTGGACTACAGTCTTAGAAATGAAGAGAAACTTCGACCATCTAGCTCAAAAAGCGTCAACGCCTGATTTATCGTTTAGACCCAGTCGCAACCGGAGAAGGCGACTCAAGATTGCGCATCTCGGCGGTTTGTTACAAAGTCAAAAGGAAAATTATTCGTTCGATTTTATCACTACCCGTCCTTCCATCGGTGCTCATTCGTTGATTATCTGACTGGCGACACGCCACTACCTAAGTTGAGCTGTTAGCTAAAAAGACCAGGCTTATGCACATTCTAATTTATCAAACAAAGGTCGGGCGAATTACAACGTTCAGAGCATAAACAAGTTAGTATATACATACATACATGATTTTGCCCAGTTTTGTTCAAACCAAAAATGTCTCGCCCATTATGTCTTTGGTAAAACATGGTGCATGACCGTTATGCCCTGACATTTGAGGGCATGCGGTAGTGTCGGGGAATAACATTCGACTTCCACACCGCTGACCTCGGCTCAACTCCCCGGGCGGGCATTCTGCAATATATTTCCGACCCTTGCAATACATTTCAAACAGGGTAAGAGTCGGAGACACCATATGACGTCAGCAGTCGGTGTGTCGTAAAGCCCAAAAGCTGCTTGAACTGCAATCCTCTGCTCAAAAGTACCGAAGACAAAGGCTCAGGTGAACTGATCCCTTTCAAACGATAATGGTGCCAGTCAGAATTGACTATTCCACTTAAGAACATGCACATAGAGGAACGGCGCTAAAATGAGTTTGTAGAAAGCTGAGGTTCTCTCACCAGCTCAAGGAATTCCCGTAGGAAATCCGGACTCAGAAATGTATGTTACACAGGTACGCACGGAAGTCTGACTTCTTCTTCAACCAAGCCGACTCACAGCCAAAATTTGAGAAACCCTGGTTTGTGGTGTTTTCGGACTATATTATAAGTATCATCGCAAGACAACGAGACAATAGGTTTAATCATAAATCGATTGATCTTTAATGTCTGATATTGTGGATATGACCTGGTCATCAATGGATATATCAATAGATGGACAGATATTTGCAGTATGCTCCATCCTCCTCCAGTTATGACTAGTGAGATGATTCTGCGCGGGCCAAATTGTTGCACTTCTTAGTCCCGTCACTTTTTTAGAACGCCTTAAACCACGCATTAAGGTCCCCTTATCGGAGGTTTGCCAATGATTTATGCACCTACATTTATCTTCAAGGAGAACTTATGGACTCCTCGAACTAGCATCGTTTCATATTGTGCATAATGGAGCCTCAGGACACACACTCCACATTGCGACATACGGGAGGGTGGAAGCTATCGTCCCAGCGTTGAGTGCACGCTTGTACGCGCCAAGGACCGTGTCCACATCGTCACCATCCCCAGGTGAGACGCCAGTGGGCAGCAGAGTGGCCGGCGGCCTGTAAAGTGGTCGACCCTGTCCGAACAATTTGGGTCAGGCGGCCGCATCCTGTCCTTGCCGGAAGGGTGCGGTGAACCAGTGTGCATCACCAGAGGGCGCGGTCAGCCCGCACTGAAGATCCGCGCCGTCCATCCACGTCTGGCAACAGTCCCAGACTGCGCCGACAGTCCCCGCGGCGCCCAGCGCCGGCCGGAAGCCTGCCGTGGAGGCCGGCCGCGTCCAAGTGTGACAAACATGTCACGGCAGTGACGCCGGCGCGTCACATCCGCGTCCGTGTCGTCGCGACGACACCCCGGGCACCTGGTCAGGCTGGGTCAGCTCAGGTCGGGGCGACAGCCCACGGGAGGCATTGCGCCTGAGGACAGAGTGTGGAGGACAGCAGGTGGTCCTCCGCGCAGACAAGCTCCAGGGACGGACATCGGCGCCGGGTCAGGCCATCGACCTTGAAGCCGGAATTTACACCCGCAGCGCAAGGCTGCCGCACCAAACTATAAAGCGGATCGGCGCGCGGCGACCTGCATTCATTCACGTTTCTTCCTCCTCTCTGCCAACACTCCAGCCAGCATGCGAGGCGTGAGTTGCCACTGAAGCGAGAACGACACTCGAGTGATAGATGGTGGTGTGATTATCTGAAGTGGCGTGATTCAGCACCAGTGGTGGAATATGAGCTGATTGCGGGTCGCAGTCACGATTCTGTTGCGACTGCCGTGTTGTGAAATGGTGCTACTTTTGTTGGTTGAAATTATTTTCGGTGTACGCGTCCTTCAAGCTTCAACTTTATGGCTTGAAAATTGTTACAATTGCTACAATGGGTCGTTATGTTATTATCAGTCAGCTTGCCTTCAATTGTCCGTGAAAAGAGACAACCAGTTCAACATTGGAGTCGCTGCCACGAGTGCTAGGGTGGACTGGTCTCCTTTTTGTTAAGAATGTATCTAATATTAGCCCAGTTGAAGAGCAAAGAAGGATACCATTTAGTTTTTAAGGCTTAAAGTTAATTAGTGAGGGTCGTATGGTTAGACTAGAGAGTTTAGTTAACACTTCCCTCCAAGTTAAAAAAGGCAAAAAGAGAGGACTAATCCTTTTTAAGCTTAATAGTTAATTTCTAGCTTGATTGAAAGCGATGGCAATAAAAATTATTACGTGTTATACTGAGTTGAAAGTCTAAGTCTCATTTGTTTCCGTCCTCGGAGGTGCAAAACAGCTTTCCTTTGGTATAATCTCAATTTTTTATGAAAAGCTGAATTTGTCCTTCATGTATCTAATTTCAATTGTGGGGTTGTGTGCTTTTGTGTTGTTTTATGTATGTACTCTGACGAAGCCTTTAAGTCGAAATATTAGTATTTTTAAAATAAATTCTACTACTCTCTTTTTACCTTTTTAGCTTTAACGGGAAGGTTAATTAACTCTCTATTCTGAGGATACCATTTAATCTAACCCAGAGAATCTGTATGTATATATATATATATATATATATATATATATATATATATATATATATATATATATATATATATATATAAGCAAAAGGTCACCCGACAGACAAGCACAAAGGAGACTCCTGGAAAATAAATTTCTTGGTATTCTATTTTCCTTGCTAATGTGGATTTATGGTGGATGTTGACGCAACGCAAAATATGACTTCTATTGACGTTAAAATGATACAATTAGCCTGTAAAAGATCACCGCATCCCTGCTCTCTCCCGTTGATTTCGCCTGCTGTGCTCTCTGACCTGCGCTCTCTCCCCGTCGACAGGCGTTGTTGCTGTGTGCGCTGGCTGGCGCAGCCGTGGCTCAGGTGACAGACCTTCCCACCCCCTCCACCACTCCGGTGCCCATCCTCAAGCAAGTCAACAGGGTCAACGACGACGGCTCCTACACATACGGCTACGAGGCCGCCGACGGCTCCTTCAAACTGGAAACTCGCAAGGCCAACGGCGAAGTCATCGGCAAATACGGCTACATCGACGCCAACGGCGTGCAGCAAGTGTTCGACTATAACGCTAGCAAGGGCGCTGGCTTCAGTCCCAGCTCCAGCCTGATCCCCAGTCCGCCGCCAGGCCTGCCGCTGACCAGCACCAGTGACGTGCCTGCCGGAACCATCGTCCGCGGCATTGACGTCGCGCTGGACGGCTACAGCGAGGACCTGGACGAGGACGGCTTCGTCGACCCCATCCCTGAGAACCTGCTGAACCCGGCGGCCCGCCCGGCTGCACGTGCTCCGGCTCCGGCTCCGGCCCGCGCCGCTCCGGCTCCGGCTCCGGCTCCGGTACGTCCTGCCGCCCCCGCCCCTGCTCGGGCCGCACCACTGCCGGCCAGCACCTTCCGCTTCCAGGGCGCCGCCCCCAGCTGTTGCCCCAGCCTCAGCCTCAGCCCCAGCCTCAGCCTCAGCCTCAGCGGTTCGTGCCTCAGCAGCGTCAGTTCTCTCCCCAGCAGTTTGGAGCGCGTCCTCAGCAGTTTATTCCTCAGCAGTTGGCCGCGCAGCCTCAGCAGTTCGCCGCGCAGCCCCAGCAGTTGGTGCCGCAGGCGCGCGCCCAGCCGCTGCCGCAGCAGGTGGCTGGTGGACAGCGGTTCTTCCAGCCGGTGCAGGGCTTCGGCGCCCGGGGCGGCATCATCAACGGCTTCGCCCCGGCACCCCAGCAGCCCCGGCGCGTTTAGTCTATCTTTCGGCACCGTCCACTCATCACCAGTGTCTATTTATGTGTTGTTGACTAACCACTAACTTCACCATCTGTTCCGCGCTGGCATGTTGCGTGAATGAGCTCGCCGACATCGGATGTCGCAGTGAGGTCACATGTTGGCGGAACTAGAACTGTCACACAGCTCTGCTTCACACAACCCTCTGCTCTGACTGCTGTGAGACCTGGTCATAGTCAGATTATGTCGGGGTTGATTACCCGGGAATGTTAAGTTCATGCGTGAGGTCTATGAACCGTGTGCTGTTCTCGTGCAAAATAGAAGTGGAATACCTTGAACCCGGCTCTTCGTTGCTGTTTTGGAGGAAGCAGCACCAGGTCAGAAACGGAAAGCCCCAGTCAGCTGATTGATAGTCATACTGAATTTATCCGCTTGTGTGCTTTCATAACGACTTTAGAAAAAGATGGTTGCAACTAAGGCTCGAGTTGTCGTGAGCAAATCTAATACTGCAGATTTTTCCAGGTCCAATGTTGCCTTCACAGCCCGATAGTAGATTATCAGATGTTACGCCATTCTTAAAGTTCAGGAGGATGCCACATGATTCAAACATAGCCCTCTCATCTAGAGTACTATGACTAGGCATCATACACAGCAAATATGAAATGAAATATTTTTCGCACGAAGGGCATCGCTCTCTGATTAGCATTCCTAACAGGTGGTCAGTAAATTAAGAGCAGGCCTCTACGCATTGTGCAAAGTGGTTGAATGGGCCCCCGGTTGCCTTGGAGGACCCAGCCGGGATCCGGCGGCGGCCGGCAACGACCGCGCTGACCTGGATCCGGCCAGATGAGCCTCATTAGTAATTGGAGTAGCCTGCGGCGGCGTCCAGGTGCGCGCGGCGGGCCGGCCACTTTTACTTTCCAGACGCAGTGGGAGGCGTGTCAAGGTCACGGCCGCGCCGCTGACACATTACAATGGATCTGGTTCATCGCGAGAGCGCCCAGCGTGCAAAGCGGTCGATTCCAAACAAAGAGGGGCGGCACCGTGAAATGAATCCGTGAGCGCTACCGTGGTATGCAGATCAGTTGCCTACTAAACAACTGCCGCGCACGCTCCATGTATTATTTCATACGGCTGAAATATTTCAATCAATCGTGCGCAATAACCATCCTTAGCACTGGTACAGGACGGGGCGTTTCGCCTGCAACAATCCAGCAAAAAACATTTTCATTTTTTCAGTACTGGGATATTATGCTGGTGGCAGAAAACATTTGGATAATTAACTGAGGATACAACGTCTGTGATATCGATTACGAATTATAAGCCTTGCTAGCTTGATCCTGGATATTCCGTTTTCCAGTCACATAAGAAATAAAACCTTCATTGGTGAGATGTAAAACAAATTTCAATCACCCACCTTAGGATTTTTGCTTGACATTTTGAACCTCGCGTGAAAATACTTAACCCACGATTCATATGTATTCCGTCTGCAAAATTTACTATTAAAGGTAATGTGGTACCTTCGTAGGGTTCGAGCTAAGGTAGCAGTCACATCGATCATACAAAAACCCCTAATTTTATCATATGTTTACATCAGAACTTACATTTCTATAAGAAACAACCATTTTCGTCTTGAACAACCTTCCCCTCCCCCCTTCCCCCCATGAGCCTATAGGCCGCGCGGCGCGTCGCCGGTGGTGGCTGCGGCCGGCGCGGGGCTAGGGGGGTCGGGATCGACTCTTTCAGATCCTTTTCTCAAAGAAATTGTGAGTTCTAGGGCAAATGAAATAATAGCAATAACTTTTTCCATATGCTCTGCATTTCGGGTAACTCAGTTCGATTCTATTATAAAGATGCCACCTTCCCTAACTAATTATATACCAGGGATACCCTCCCGACGGTAGATAAGAACATATCTTGTGAAATGTGGCTGCATAATAAAGTCTTTACGATTCAAGGTGATTGTGCTGATGGCATTATCCTTCTCCCTTCTCACTGCTCATAAAAACATCAACACATAGAGCACTCTGAGTTGATGCCTAAATCAACCCTATTCCTGTCAGGATGCGGATTCACCTTCCCCCTCATGGTCTTCCCAGATATCTCCTAAACGGCTCGCGACGGGCATTCAAAAATTCCTGAATGCTATCAAAACTAAATTGGACAGGTTCTCACAAAGTTTTGAGCTAATATCTTGCCCAGGAGCGAATCTATGGTTTGGTATTTAGCAAAAATCTATCCGCAAGCCGTACTTTATCGGGCGCGGAGGGTCTTCTCACAACAAAGTCGTGCGCAACGGCATCGGAAGTGGATAGAATGTTTAATTTACTTAAGGACGTGTCACGTTTATTCGCAGTTTCATTTGATGTTACCACAAGCAGCTACAGGGGCTTAAAATACATGGCTTCTAATACAATTGGATTCGATTATTGCAGAATTACAACATTTCTTACAGGACAGGGGGAGGAGTAAAATCAATCATATCACATTCCCATGCCTATCTTTTAATAATAAAATGTCAAAGGCGTCCTCACGTGCCGTAATGTAGGGAAATTTTACGTATGTGAAAGCCTTAACACGGAGAGGGGCCCAGGCCCCCACCTGTTTCCGAGGTGGCCGGAGAACCGCTGAGCGGAAAACGAAACCTGGCCACATTTAACAGAATTTAATAGCGCTCGATTGGGAAGACTTCGAAAACGGCCGACAATTTTACTTATAGGCTTTCAAACTCAGACCTGCATTTTGAGATCGCCGTAAACGCGCGGTCGGACCAGTTAGCTTGCATTGAAGACCGAGTGGTGACGTCATAACGTCATTTAAGCGGGACTATATGTCAAGGTCACTTCACATGAAAGTCAAGGTCAAGGTCAAAGGCCACAGGTCAAAGTCATATCTGCACTTTCAAGGTCACTAACCACTGTGCGTCCGGCCAAATGACGTTACCCCGTCTGACATATATTATGCTACGACGTCATCGGTAGGGTACCCCAATACAAAGGTCAAGGTCAAAGGTCATTGGGAAAGGTCAATCCTCATTTCCCGCCAAACAGTGGCTACAGTGTTAGTCAAAGTGTAAATAATAAGTAGTATACCATAGGGACCTTAAAGGTCAATGACCTTGAATGACCTTGACCCAAAAGTTGTGGGAAAGCCTCTTGAGACCTCTTCTCTATGAACCTTGTCCGCCTTTAGCTTATTCCCGCCATTTTCCTGCATAATCACAGCATTTATCAATCGATACCAGCATGGCCAATATTTGACCTTTACGACCTCGTTTGACCTTGAAGATATTGATCTAGGTCAATGAAAATTGGTCATCATGTAGATCACCATAGCCTCCACCCACCTACCAAGTGGCGTTTTCTAACCCTCTTAGTTTCCGAGATCTTAGGGGCCTACCAGGCCCCCTCCAGTGCGCGTTAGTGCCAAACCCCCTCCAGTGCGGGTGTTAAAGCTTTGTTTATTTTTAGTTTAGTTTTAATAACATCAAAGCCTTGTTTACTATGTACAATGAATGGGGGCCATCATTTTGTACTCGCATTTGGATCCAGGAACGATTAAGGAAAACTCCATCCATAGGCAGATCAGGGAGAGGTTTCGTACAAGTAAATAAGACGCCACCCCCCGCTTGGTATGTTATATTTGTTCACAAATACGACAGACATATTTAAAAATGTATGTAGTTCACCACATAGCTCTGGCCCGAAACCAGAGGTGGCGGAACATCGTTGTTCAAGGGGATGGGGACACTTTCAATGGGGTCCATCTTGTCAGTGATAAGTGTGGTAGAGCGTTGTCTAAAGGTAAATCTCACAAAAATCATCATTACTACGCAACTATACTTCTGCATGGCGCAGTCGTGGACATGAATATCTTCGAAGCTCACCCACTTTGGATTTGATCAAATTTGTCACACATTTAGCAACCAGAGATGAATGCTTACTCGCCGATAGCTGGTGAAGGGCAATGACAAAAAAATGGTGCATATGAGAATGCCGGTTTATAACATGTTGGCTCTGTCTGTTTTAAATCGTCTTATCTAATTAGCACCCCTGAACAAAGAAACTCCAAGCGTTATATTTATAAGAAACAGTGATAAAAAAGTGACACAACATAATTGCACAAAACTTTCCAACTTGCATATATGCCTGGAACTGCCATTCCATTATATATTTTACACATGTTAAGTATATCGTAATTTTACACCCATGTTTGACCGATCCAAACTAGCTTTTCAATCAGACAACAGGGCTAGAAGTTATTGTAAGCCTTGATGATGAAAGAAATTGTATATTCTGCTCCCACTTCCCACGATTTTCAAAATGTTGAATATTTTCCCAGCATTAAGACAGGTCGACCTCAATCTAAATTTCTAAGATCGAACTGATGTGCTTCAAACATTTATTTCATATAAACGTCAACTACGGCCAACTTCCCATGCTCCATGCCATGGACCGGTGGATTTCGGGAACTAAGCCCAGCACCACCGCCTAGGCTCTCTTCGCACACACTGCCGCCTGGAGGTTCAATCGGACCCCTACGATCGCGGGAACAGGAAGAGATATGGAAAAGTTGAAACGGCGCTGTAAGCACCTTACCGTCTGCTACTTTGGAGACGAGAGTAAACCATATCTGTTAACTCGTGACGTCACAGTGGGCCAAAATTGATTAAATTTACGCCCCTTTAGGAAATCCCTTATAACTCGGAAACCATTTAAACTAGAACAAAACAAAATCCATCAATGGGTTTGACTTGACCCAATGGTTCGAAGGATATGCGGCATGACTTTTTAAAATCAAAGTAAGCTCGCGTCAGGCCCTTGATTTTAGAGCAATGTGAAATAATGATATTTCAAGATCATGTTACATATTGTTTGAATGCGTGGGGCATGCCCATCAATATCATTTAAAATTTAACACGTGCATTGACGGGGGTCTGAGCCACCTTCGCATTGACGGTGGTACCCACCCCCCCCAAGATCACGAGAACCACGCTAGGTAGCGAAAAACGGTAAACGGTGTTGGGTAGCCCATCCACTTTTCCATCAAAAATGTTTGAACCATTTTTTCAGGTCGTAATTAAGGTCACTAGAGGTCAAAACAGGCTATCATAGGGATAACATGTAAATTAAGGTTTTCGGTCATTTCATTTGAACAAGTAAACACAGAGCAAAAACATTTAGACCATTGGAATCCTCGCAGCAAGCCCAATCGAATGAAGGATAATATGACATTGCTAGGTAAAATCAGGTCAAATATGTCATTTGAACTGACCTGAGGACAGGTCGAGGTCAGATTACGTAAAATGCAAATCATTAGAATTGCAAAGAGAATGCCAATCTAATGAAGCTAAAATAAACACTCTATCATTATCCATTACGAAGTAATTTAGTTAAAACCACCTTTCCCATGTATTTCCAATTGAGGGGTCATGGCTCGTACCTGACCTTAGGTCAACAATACAAAACATACCGGAAGGCATGAGGTATGCAAAGCGACGCACCTCTCATTTAAATTTGCCCACAATCATTTGCAATAAAACGAGGGGGTCCAATCCGACTCCCATGTGGTGAAGAGTCAAGGAGGCCGCTCTCATCCCATGGCAGGAACGAGGGGTAGACAGCGGCCTGAAAGGAATAATGTTAAAATTCACGACAGTTGGTTCTCGTATTTAATCAGATGCGTTGGGTACGGGTGCAGAGGGGCTGGCCCGCTTACTCTCTATCCGCAAATTATCAGATTTCGCCAGACTGGGAATAAAGCAGACTATTTTGCAACCAAAAAATGTGGAAGGTAATCAAAAGTCCAAACCCGATGAGTTTTTGGTTAAAAAGGAAGATGCTTGTCAGCAGGAGGTTAGAGACTGACTGGTCTCTTCACTCTTTTCTGGTGCCGACGCTTGTGCATTGAATGCAATGTAACTGAAACTTTGAAGAGTCAAGTCTGAATACATTTGGGCACATTATCAAACTAACGAAATCTCGCAGTGTTATGTCACGCATTCATAATTTCAATGTAGATAATTTTTCATCCGATTTGTATTAAAAACACGAGAGAAACTAATTATCATACTGAAATGTTATTTCTCCATTCATTCACAAACAAAACAACGGCCTGCGACCGGGGCTAACGCCCCACCGGCGCAGGAGAGCCGCATGACAATGTGCTGAAAGCAAACCATATTTCCTTCTTAAT
Organism: Lepas anatifera; assembly: GCA_034440635.1. Classification (NCBI taxonomy): domain Eukaryota; kingdom Metazoa; phylum Arthropoda; class Thecostraca; family Lepadidae; genus Lepas; species Lepas anatifera. The sequence goes on along the minus strand of JAOTON010000481.1, from coordinate 115,083 downwards.
GTATCTCTTCATAAACCTCTTCATAAAGTCAGTTTTATCATTTTTTTCTTTGAAATAACTAATAAATATCACACAGTCACCCCCGGATTCGAAACGGCCCTCTCTGAGCAAGAGACAGGGGCTCTAACCACTAGACCACCGTGCCACAATATGCACCCTCCCACTAGCCGAACACCTGTGACCCGTCAGGAGGTCACTGGCCGGTATCGCTCAGCCAAAACGAAGCCGTGATCATGGCTCCGGGTGCTGTGTTCGTACAGAAAAGGCATGGTATAAAGTTGTTCCTAGAAGACGAACTGAACATTATATTGGCCTAGAATCACTTGTATCAGCAACCCAGGACCCTAAGCTAGCTTCATGCCAAATATCATGCACTTCCACTCATTTTAGGAACTTGAAACCATGGTGAGAAGCAAACATTTTCTGAGAAATTTAGCTCCTTGAAATACCCTTTCGGACGAATTACTCGAAAGCCGTTGGGGATAAGTGGGTAGTGTAAATGAATGAAATGACCGCAATCGATTTTCCTATTCAGTCATGTTAATTCTGAGCTTCTGAGTGACATGTGCTCGGAACAGAGAAGCTACAAATAAAAGGTTTTCTTCTAAAATTATATTTATACATATAAAACAATGAATTTCAATATCACAATATCCATCTCCACATATTATCAGGCGCAAGCAATGTTCTTTCATTACCTGAAAAATCAAATCGGCGCATTAGATTGCGAGATATTAAGATTTGAATGAAATGTTAAAAAATGCAGTCCTCCGGCAGAACGGCAAAAACTAGGTAAGAATTTTACGTTTTCCACTGTAAACTATGCCTAAGCACAATAAAATTGACCTAGCTGCCTCCAGGTGTTTGTCTTTAAACTAAGTGAAGCAGGCCTTCTGACATTTCGAGCTTATAAGTCGGCCGTCAAATTTCAATCGCTTTTTTGCTTGTATCAGAGATACTGCGTTTTGGCGTAATAAATATTGTCGGACCAGTACGAAATTTTTTTCTTAGGTGGCCCCCGTTGCACATTCAAAAGGAGCCAAATTTCAAGTTGGTCGCTTAAGAAATAAAAATGAGAAAAATGCAAAATTGAAAACATTCGTTCCAAAATTTCTCAAAAACTATTTTGAATTTACATTCGGGGGCCTTAGTTTGGGCGTCTAGCGTAAAAGGGTTATCACCCTACACAATTGCAGACACCTTGCATCAACTGTTAGAACCGCCAAGCGGCCAGAATAGAGCCTCTTGAGAAATCTCAATCCGCTTCGCTCCATGGATTTTGTCATGCGGCTCTGACAGTTAGTATTTTCCGCTTGCGTTTGAACCATGTAGAGTTGTCTGTTCGAGGATGCGCTTCATACACTCAGGGCCACCATTTACCTAATTCTGGATTAATTCTATTTCCAGCAAACCTACCACTCCATCTCGCTGGGACATGTACGACGTGTAGAAATCTCACCGTCGCACAATGGGCCCGATCCAGGATCTGGCACGGTAAAATTCCTTTTGGTCACTTTCTTCCATTGCCCAAAATTATGGCTCAAGCGAGAGATAATTTTCCATATTTTTTTGGGCCTGGAATTTATTTTGGGTTAAAATGTCGCAAGTAGCATATATACCGGCGTGAACATAGGTTTTCAGTGAAGACTGAATGTTTCGCCAGATCTTCCAGATATCATACGCAAAAGAGTAATGAAATAATGCGTAATTAGGGGTGAAGTTGGAAACATCCATGGAACAGTGTGATGCCTATACAAGGCATCTGATGCAAAAATAATGTAGTTTGTTCTGTCTTATGGAAAATATAATCAATTTTTTATTAATGTCAGGCCTGTAGAAAATGAAATATGAATTCCTCATAAACACAGGGTGAAACTAAAAATCCCACGAGGTCCCACGGTGATTTTGGTGTCCACTCTTTCCCCAATGCTTTCTCTATCGGGAATGGCAACATTTAGGGGCGCGAACTGGCGCCATTTTCAATTATTGCACTCTTTGGATGACACCATGGCGCTCAGCTGCGGCCGTGGCATCCCGACGCTGGCGTACGGACCCTATCTTTAATATATAACTGTTGTTTGTCTCCTGAAATGGAATAGACCAATTTGACGGAATTCTAAAAAGGACAATATACAGACTAAATGGGTCTGGAAATCAGGACAGCTCATTTTTTCCACTTTCAACTGTTTGAAACGGTGACATATCTCCATTTATTTTGAACTTTAAGGTGTGCAGAAATTTAATATAGAAAGCTTCGGGCAAAATGAAATATGCCAATAGTGGTGCCTCGACACAATACAGAACCGTTTATCAGTGCAAAACCAATGATAAAAGTGGGAAGCTCCCTTTAAGTCCCTTCCCCGTCCAAACAGAAGCATTCCTGTTCCACACAATCTCATCTTTCATTGCAGTAAATGCGTAACAATTTCTTAGTACAAGTACAATGTGCAATGTATGGGCTTCTCATAAGCATATGGAAAATTGGTACAAGAATTGTCAGCAATTCGCTATCAAAATTCATTTCCAGGTTGATGTCTGCTGGGCAGGCTGGCTCATTTGTGTCGGTTGGACCGGTTAGTTGAGGCACTGACCGTACCCCGGCGATGGCGCGGACGTCACGGGTCGGAGGCCCCGCTGTGACGATGATGCCATCAGGTCAATCATCGTTGGTGGTGCGGGAAGGGGGTCAAAGGTGAACTGGTGTACTCGCCGCCCACTGTCAGCCGCCATTGACTGGCGCCACTCACCCCAGACGCTCAGTCGACGAGTGCGTCTTACAAACCAAACTTTCAGCATCTGCCCAGAAACGATTTTTCCGTACTTAAAAGGCAACCAGGATCTTTTTTAGATCACGCTATGCCGTAGTGATAAATTTGAAGCTATCATACGGGTGTTTAGAAAGATCGTAAACTGTTTATTTTCATGTGCGGTGCCTTCTCCGTGCAACAAAGTAGTCTGTAACAATATTGAAAGAAGTTGCAGTGTTTGAATATATGAATGAGGTATAACAAATGTCAGGTGACACAGGGGCGGATCCAGGATTTCCTCAAGGAGGGGGCCAATTCAATATCTGGGGGCCCGTTTTTTGGGGAGGGGGCCCGCGACCCGGGGCCCGTGGTAAAACCGTTAAATGTGTTGGAAATCATCTTTAAAAAAAGATTGATGCCCCACGCCCAGCCCGTGGTCATTTTACAGGTTTCCACTACACCTACACGCTCGCATACACTATATATAGTCAGTATGTACATATACAGACAGGGCTTTTCACTCATAGCACCCTTGCGAGGCGCCCGGCAGCTACGCCGGGAGGCGTTTCTTTCCAGTGCTTAATGTCGGCCCAAGGTGGGGACGATCGCCCCATCGCCCCCACCTTGGATCCATCCCTGAGGTGACAGTTGATGTATATTGGCATACGATATTTTACAGAGACGGTTACAGCAAATAAAATAGGGACTGGGTGGTCCTAATCTAGTTTGGTAGTAGGTATTATTGCAAAGTGAGTAAACTGCTTACAGGACGGCCGGAAAGGATAAAAATAACCATACTATGTTCCCAATCCTACATTACAAGGTAAAAGGATGCCATAGGTCTTCCAGGTATAGATTAAGAGTGTTTCAAGCATGTGCAATCGTATTTTTCTTAGGAAGAAGTTCTGCTTGACATAGGCGCCACACCCGATTTTTTTTCTCGTGGAGGCGAACGCTGGTCGTGCGACGATCGGGAGGATGGGAGGAGGAGTCAAGACTCAATAGTCCGGGTCGATGGGGAGGATGGGAGGAGGAGCCAAGACTCAATAGTTCGGGGCGATTGGGAGGAGGAGCCAGGACCCAATAGTCCGTGGCAATGGGGAGGATGGGAGGAGGAACCAAGACCAAATAGTCCGGGGCGATTGGGAGGATGGGAGGAGGAGCCAAGACCCAATAGTCCGGGGCAGTGGGGAGAATGGGAGGAGGAGCTAAACCCCAATAGTCCGGGGAGCACTTCCAACGTAGGTAACCTCAAACGAATTTGAGAAAATTTTCGAAAGTCCATTTCAACGTGTGAATGTGTGAATGTACTGCTCGAGTATCGCATTTTTCTACGGAGAAGTCCCCTTTGGAGGGGACTTCTCCAGCTGGGGATGCATCCCGCGTCCTCGCCCCGTGGCTCTGCGCTTGCGACACCCATGGCAAGTACATACAACGAATTTCACTGTGATCCACTCCGCTGGGCTGGACTCAGATATGGCTGCAAAAAACTTGAGCACTGCTTTCCGAGGCTAAGGGAAATTTTCCCGATTTGAGGGGTGCTCGGGCACTCCCAGAAGAATGCAGTTATACCTTTCTGGTCGCCAGCAATGACCCAGATTCGACGTTTTTGACCTCATCTGAACTTATAATATACTGAAAGCTGGCTATGATTTAGATCACTTTAGTACAGAACCTCAGATCGACGTTTTCCTGGGACCCTGTTGTTATCAATTTTGAGGGTAGGCACTTTAGCACTACCCCTCTACTGCGCGATGGCGCTGAAGAACTACTCTTTAATAAGCCCTTATAATTAGTATCAGCGTACTGAGATTAGCAAATACAATGATCTAAGCCGAGGTTGGCTGGAATTTACGGCACGCGGGCTGCGAGCCCAGGAAAGCATTGGCTCAGCGCTTTCCCACTTTGCACGATTTATACATTGACGCTTCAACAAGGCTGAAAAATAGGCTAACGTCTGCAGTTTCTAGAGACTAGAACTAAGAGGCGTGATTAAAGCTGTTTCGAACACATTTGAATTGTAAAATTTGTTGAATGACGGATTAGATTTGACACCAGTTGAATTGTGCAGTTGTTGCACCGAGTATTATCATAAATGAATTGCCTTTCGTCATATGCGGCGAAACTCTTACCTAACCGATACCTAACTACCTAACCAATATATATTCATATATATATATATATATATATATATATATATATTTATTTATTTATATATATATATATTATACAAGTGTTCCAGAATGAACAGACATAGGCGCAGTTAATGAATTAACAGTTTTTGTTTCTCGGAGAAGCATTGCGTTTCGGGAACGTTTTGTAGAATGGTTGACAGAATATCAGGCGAATGCTGAACCATCGTCTTAGTTTGAATATTTGCATGCAATTCGTTTTCCGAAATTTGAAAATCAAAGCCACCTTTATAAAATTCCAGCCATGTGTCTATGCTCACTTGGTGTTGGTGGCGGTGTGAGGGGCCTGTTCGTGAAGAAACGGTGTGTTGCGCTCTGGGGGCGTGACGCAAACGCGAGGCCACACCCGCCGCGCCGCCACCACCTCCGCCACGCGAACAGAGGTTGCGTCATTTGAGGACCAAACCGGAGGACATGGCGCATCATCACAGCTGTGGTGCTTCCCTCCCGGTCCTGAGATCTCTTCACTTAGACTGATATGTAGATGAGGGACAGCAGTGCTGCTCAGATCTACCCCAATTCTTTGTGGAGCTATCGAGTAGCTGCAATCAGAAACGGTGACGGCGTCATCACCAATGTTAGGGTTTTGTTCTAAACATTACCGTTTGCGAATAAATAAGTGTCCCCTATGCGGAAAACCTCTCCTTACTGGTTTTCCTCTCATCTTTGTTGCGTGGGGTTCATGTAATACGAGTAAAGGCTTTTAAGCGAATGCTCAACTGCGCTAGAATTTTTATGTTACTTTAACCATATAATCACGGATCAGCCATTAGATAACTTTAAAGCAGTTTGAAGAAGTCTAACATTTTTAACGTTATTTGGTCTTCAGTTGCGCGTTTCCCGATCGATTCCAACCTAAACCCAATTTGTCAGACGAGTAGTAGAGCAGAATGTGGGCAGAACTCCGTTCTTGAAACGCTTATTTATCCTCAAATTTTGGGACAGAACTTTTCGGGCAAACTAGATACTAAATCAAGTATATTCATCATAAAGTGAGGTCAGGTAGGAGTATGCACGAGATAAGAGCATGCAGCACGGTTTCGGAGAATGAGCAGCGATTGAGGCCGAGGTAGTTTTTTTACACAAATAAGTTCAGTAAGTGAGTTTAGTGGATCAGGAAAACCGTAAGGGCCGTAACTATCTTGGCAGGGCAAAAAGCCGAATGGTAATGTTTATCTATTCGACACAATTTTTAGAAACTCTGTAAATCTGCATGCAATGCTGTTGCTTACAATATACTGAGTATTTCAAGCATAGCACTGAGCTCGAACTAGCTCTTAAGTTGGGATCATCGTGGAATGCATGCAAACATTTAAACAACGTTTTCTTATAGAATGAGAATGAGTAGGTACCCATGGAAGCGTGTTGAAGCGCCAATACTTTATCAGAGAACGGGCGCATATCTCTCATATCAGCTTCCATGGATTCGTATTGGCTTCTAGAGGATTCACTATACAATGTCTCTTAGAATCCATCAATCAATTTCATCTCCTCAGTAAATGAGAGCAAAGGCAGATGCCAAAATCCCACAGTTTGTCTTTGCTTCCAACCCCACCACCACCAGATGGAAGAGCGGAGCCTAATTTTGAGAACTTTATCAGAAGTAAACAACAGGATTCCCCGGAAAGCTCGGTGGTGGTGTCTGGGTGTGTATTGTGATTTCAGAATGCATCGACTCGCCTTTGGTCTCTGACACGGTCAGTACGTTCTCCAGCGACTGGGCTGCCTCTGCAGGACCCTCGGCGAAGACGTCACCTATACGCGCCGCGGGAACCTGAGTCATGCAGATGGCACTACTGACAAGGCGCAAACCTGTCGTGTGGCTTAAACTACGTAAGCAAAAGTATGTAAGAAAATGTACGTAGGGTACAAAATTTGCACGCTGAAAAACGTAGGGAAGAGAACCTATGCAAATGTACGTAAGCAAGATCACTTGGAGTATTACGCACCTAGAGTATAACGCAAGTAAATCCACATATAATATACTTAAATATTAAACACTATTATAGCCAGCAGACCGTAAAAAATGTATGCGAAAAATTCAGATCGATGCCGCTAACAAATTATTCGTAAATTTAGGTTTTATTCGGCACCACCCTCTCCCTTCCACCCCACTTTCTCATCCATAGGTGGATCCAGGATTGCCGATCAGGGGAGGGAGATCTGGACCAGGGGGCGCCACTTTTGGACGGCAAAACCTATCAGGTGGGAGCCAAATCCTGTCGTGGGGGTGTCAATACTCGCAGCTTCGGGGATAGGAAGCAAAATTTCAGGGGGCGCCAGCGTTCTTTCACGGGGGCACCTGGAGTGAATGGGAGGGACAAGTGCCGACCCTCTCTCCTGGACCCGCCTATGCCCTCATCTGCCTCCCCACGCACCCCTGGTGACGCTGTGTAACGGAAGCAAGTGTACCACGGTGCCGCTGCCTGAGTCGCCTGAGCGCGGAGTGTTACCACTGTCTAGCGTGTGCACCCGGCAGCTGAGGGTGCAGCCCCGGAGCGTTACCACTGTCTGCCGTGTGTACCCGGCAGCTGAGGGTGCAGCCCCGGAGTGTTACCACTGTCTAGCGTGTGCACCCGGCAGCTGAGGTGCAGCCCCGGAGCGTTACCACTGTCTGCCGTGTGCACTCGGTAGCTGAGGGTGCAGCCCCGGAGCGTTACCACTGTCTAGCGTGTGCACTCGGAAGCTGAGGGTGTAGCCCCGGAGAGTTACCACTGTCTGCCGTGTGCACTCAGCAGCTGAGCGCGCAGCCCCGGAGAGTTACCACTGTCTAGCGTGTACACTCGGCAGCTGAGGGTGCAGCCCCGGAGTGTTACCACCGTCTACCGTGTGCACCCGGCAGCTGAGGGCGCAGCCCCGGAGAGTTAACACTTCCAACCACTGAACAGCTTTAGCTTCGGTGCCCAGCTGGACGTCACGCACATCCAGCCGGTTGCACACTAGTCACCTAAACCTCCCTGGCCTAGTCGGCCTGCAAGGCTGGAGAACTAGCACCACCCCGCAACTGTGGCGATATCAAAATGCAGGCCTTATTTTAGAGGCGATAATAGGAAGACAAAACCATCTAGCCAATTTTAAACTGTATTCACCAATCTACGTGCTAATCAATTCCCCCAACCATACGCAAGTGGTGTTTTCTGGCACCGCGCTGTTCTCCAGTCACCCCGGAAAAACTGATGGGTGCACTTGTGGACCTCCTCACGTGCACGTATTAACACGTGCATTGACGGGGGTTCGAGCCACCTTCGCTTTGACCTTAACACGCGCATTGACGGGGGGCGGGTACCCGCCCCCTTCGGGTTTTTCGGAGATAGCAGAAAAACGGCGGCGCGTACGCGCCGCCGTACTTGGCATACCTTTTCCCTCATCATTTTTACAGCTTCTGTGAAAATTTTAAGGTTAGGTCATCCAAGGTCAGGTTACCAGTACAGGTCAAGTGACCCGACCTCAAAAAAGTTTAAGATAGCATAAGTCAGAGCAGGGTGAACTTATCCGATTGAAACTCATATCACATAATGGCCCCACCGAGTTCTCTAAAATATCTTCCGGTATTTTTGATATCAATGACCTAAGGTCAGGTACGAAGCATGACCTCTCATTGGAAATACATGGGAAAAGGGTTTTTAGTGTATAACTCAGTAACGGATGGTGATAGAGCATTTATTTTAGCTGCATTAGACTCACCTGGGCTTTGCAATTCTAATGATATGCATTTTATATAATTTGACCCTGACCTGACCTCAGGTCAGGTTAAATCCTTGATTTGACCTAGTAAGGTCAAATTATATATCATTCGATTCGGCTTGCTGAGAGGATTCACATAGTTTCAGTCGTTTTGCTCTATCTTTACATGTTCAGATGTAATGGCCGAAAAACTGAATTTACATGTTATCCCTATGACGGCATGTTTTGACCTCTCGTGACCTTAAATATGACCTGACAAAAAAATGGTCCAAATGTTTTCGATGGAGAAGTGGATGGGCAACCCAGCGCCGTTTACCGTTTTTCGCTACCTACCGTGGTTCTCGAAATCTTAGGGGGCGGGTACCCGCCCCCGTACCCGCCCCCCGCCAATGCGAAGGTGGCTCAGACCCCCGTCAATGCGCGTGTTAATATCTCAAAAACCACGCTAGATAGCGAAAAACAGTAAACGACGTTGGTTAGCCCATTTACTTCGCTATCGAACATATTTGGAAATTTTTTGTCAGGTCACATTTAAGGTCAACTAGAGGTCAAAACATGCCGTCATAGGGATAGAATGTAAATAAAGGTTTTCGGTCATTATATCTGAACAAGTTAACACGCGCATTGACGGGGGTCTCAGCACCCTTCGCTTTGACGGGGGAGGGCGGGTACCCGCCCCCCCTAAGATCTCGAGAACCACGCTAGATAGCGAAAAACGGTAAACGGCGTTGGGCATCCCATCCACTTCTCCATCCAAAATATTCGGACAATTTTTTTTGTCAAGTCACATCTAAGGTCACTAGAGGTCAAAATATGCCATTATAGTGATAACATGTAAATGAAGGTTTTCGGTCATTACATTGGAACAAGTAAAGACAGAAAATGATTTAAACTGTATGAATCCTCGCAGCAGGCCGAATCGAATGATATATATTATGACCTTAATAGGTGAAATCAAAGACTTAACCTGACCTGAGGTCAGCTCAATGTCAATTTTATAAAATGCATATCATTAGAACTGCAAAGACAAGGAAAATCTAATGCAGTTAAAATAAACGCTCTATCGCCACCCGTTTTTAAGTTATTCAGTTAAAACCATTTTCCCATGTATTTCCCATGGAGAGGTCGCGGCTCGGACCTGGCCTTAGCTCATCGATATAAAAAATTTGGGAGGTCACGGCTCGGACCTGGCCTTAGCTCATCGATATAAAAATATTTTAGGGAACTCGGTGGGCCCATTATGTGATATGAGTTTCAATTCAAGTTCCCCAGTTCCGACGTATGCTACCTTAAACTTTTTTAGGTCAGGTCACTTGACCTCTACTGGTGACCTGACTTGAGATGACCTAACCTTAAAAATCTGACAAATATCGTAAAAATGATGAGAGAATAGGTGTGCCAAGTACGGCGGCGGCGCTACGCACCACCATTTTTATGCTATCTCCGAAAACCCCGAGGGGGTGGGTGGGGCGGGCACCCGCACCCCGTCAATGCGCGTGGTATAGGTCAATGACCTTGCATGGCCTTGACCCGAAACTGTAGGGATGGTTCTTTACGACCTTCCCGCTATGGTCCTGGTCCGCCTAAGACTATTCCTGCCTTTTTTCCGCATACTTATTTCTTTATTTATTTATGTATTCAAAATAATCGCCAACAGATAAAATCCACTCACAGGCGAAGTCAAAGCATTAAAAAAGACTATCTAAATCACAAGAATCGAGACAGTGTACTTCCTAAAAACGGTAAAAGGTAAAATATATAAATATAAAAACACAGAAACATACATAACAGGTAAGAGCTGATAGTGCAGTTCCTACCGAGCATTTACGAATCTCACCACACATGTCTTAAAAGTATTAAAATCATCACAGAAGAAGTCGGCCCCGGAAGCGGCTAGAAATGTGTTCATGCTTCTCGGCACCCTACAGAAAATCCCCCCGTTGACAGTGCTGACACGGCCGCGGCGCTCAGTGAAGAGTCGAAAGGAGCGAGTGAGCCGGGATGGGATATGCAAGGGGAAACAATTTAGTAGGTCGATGGAGTGAATCTTGCCTGAAAAGATACTTTTTAGGAAAATGAGATCGAACTGAAGCCTGCGTGCAGCAAGTGATGGGAGGCAGAAATGGTTCAAAAGCGAGTCATAAGATATAGAGTCACATTGTTGAGTAGAGTGATTATTTAACCAAATAAGAAATTTATGTTGCACTCTGTCCACGCGCTCAGCGTGGGATTTGGCTACTCCCGCCCAGACAACACTTCCATACTCAAGTATAGATCTTACATTGGCGAAATAAGCAACCAGGAGGGATTTTGTATCGAATTTAGCTCCCCTGGAAGCCGTTTGAAATGAGTGAAGAAGAAGGCCAAGTGCTCTGTTGGCTTGACTGACAGTTTTGGATATATGTGGAGCAAAAGTCAATTTAGTGTCTAGAATAACTCCCAGGTCCCGTATTTCATCTACTGCTTCCAGGGGTACATCGCCAATGTGGTATGTTGTCCGAGCGGGGGTGCGCCTGAGGGTCACTATAAATGTTTTGCATTTAGAGGGATTTAGTGTGAGGGCCCATCGGGTGGACCACTGCTGAAGACGATCAAGGTCGTCCTGCAGCAGCAGTGCATCAGAGGGTACCTCAATTTTGCGGAAATTTTTTACATTATCAGCGTACAATAAACAGCCAGACTTTATCACCCGAGGGAGGTCGTTAATGAAGAGAGAAAAGATGAGAGGAGAGACCAGTGATCCTTCCGGAACCCCAGAGAGAACTGGCTTCCAATCAGATGTTTACGGCATTTTCCACCCGGTCCCAAGCATGGTCAATATTTAACCTTTATGACCTCGTTTGACCTTGAAGATATTGGCCTAGATCAATAAAAATTGGTCCGGATGTAGTTAATTATAACCCCCACCCACCCCCAAAATGGCCTTTTTCTACATCTCTTAGTTTCCGAGATCGTAGGTGTGGGGGTCCTACCAGGCCCCTCTCCAGTGCGCGTTAGTGCCAGACCCCCTTCCAGCGCGGGTATTAACTTTATGGCCAAGATTGTGGTAAGAATACACGGTTTGAGGGTTTTCAGGTATATCTATCCTGTGACTGCTGAGAACGAGCCCTTTCTATTTTTCACCATAGACTTATAATGGAGTGACCAAATAATTGACCCCAGCTTAGGTCAACAATATACAAATTCCGACATGGCATATTTTTAAACCCTAATGACCTTATCACATGGTGAAAGTTTGAAGCTGATCGCTGGCGGATGCTCCTTAGGCGTTGCTTCAAACTCGTGATTTTAGGTTTTGAGGTCAGGTCGCTTGACTTGAATGGCTCCTTGACCTGACATGACCTGACCTAAAAAATTGGTCAGATGCGCAAAATTAATCAGGGATAAGGTACTGTAAGTTTCGTTGTTCTGCGTCTTATCGTGTGTGCTTTATCTGGGGAAAACTAGGAGGGGCGAATTTTGACCCCCAGCGAGGCGCGTGTTAAGCCACTGAATAATAGGGCGTTAGCAATTTATCCTAGTGCGTGGAAATAAAATACTATTTAATGATAATACAACAGCTGTATTGGTGCGATGAATGCGTGCATACATAGATACTTGAATCTCTACGAAAGGAAACACACAAGTCAACACAAACAGCGATTGGTGGAAAAACGCCGAGGCGTTTGAATCGAGGCACCTCTCGCTCTCTGCGGTCGAATGACCGAGACTTAGCACCACGGGATACAGGGCCGCCACTCCAACCCGCTAAGTTCTTGTAGCGGTGGACGAAGCCGGCACGCTTCGCTGACAACTTAGTTAAAATATTCTGCTCCTTCTGACAAAATGTAGTTCTTTCTGGGCCACAAGCCTGTATTCTCCTCAGTCGGTACTGATTGTACGGTATTGATTTTCGCCCCATCGAGTTTCCAAAGAATGTCCCAGCACCCAACCAGTGATCGACAGAGAAAATGCGAGCACAACTGTTGCTAGGGTACCGGTCTTGGCGGTAGTCCCCGAGGCGGCTGACTGCTCCGTGGAGGCTGCGCTGGCCTTTGGCCTCGCTTCCGCTCTGCTTCCATAGTCTCTGCCAGGTCCTCGGACACCAGGGAAGCCGCCTGATGCGATGTCAGCAGACTCGGGTACGTGACGATATCCAGTTATTTCCTGTCCGAGGCCAGCTTGTTCGTCATGGTCGTTTGATGGGGAAAACTGTGAATGTAGGACCGATCCAGCAGCAAGAGAGACACCGATGGCCTTAGCTGCAAATCCGAGGGGAGAGCGTCCAGGGCCAGTGGCGGATCCAGGGGGGCAAAAAGGCAATTGCCCCCCCCAAACGGAAAGCTCGGGGCAAAACTATGTTTTGCCCCCCCAAAGCGATCGACCTCCTTTTTTCCCCCGACTCATTTTAAGTTTATAGGCAACATTTTGGTGCTTTAACTCTCAACTTCTAACGGAACCAGTTAAGTTCAGTGAAAATATCGGGCCTTGGATAGGAAAAAAGGATCTTGAGCTCATATTTTTCAGTCCGTGCCTTTTTTTGCTTCTTGCCTCAAACACCCGTACCGGGAAGTCATATTTTAGCGCAATTTTCGTTGCGCGACGTTTTTTTTTTTGCTTTTTGACTTTGGTTTGCCCCTCCCAAACCGACCGGCTAGATCCGCCACTGTCCAGGGCCACCCGAAACTTTCATTCGAGTAGACTGTCCAGGTAGTTTACTGCCCAGGTCTTTCCGCCAGAATGTTTTTCTTCTAGAAAAAGAAGCCCAGTTTTTTACCTGAAATAAACAGTAAACAAATCAGGTTCACTACGTGGTGGCGTAGGAAGTTCAGAGATTAGGTATTGGTCGCGTAACTACCGTGCTATTTGATCTCTTCGAAATCGGAAAATTGAACTCGCGCGTGGCACAGCCCCCCCCTCTCTTGCTTTTGATATCTCATCGGTCATTATAAGTAGAGAAACAAAACTTTCAATACTTGTCAAGGAATGGTTGTACGTACTTTAAAGGAAGCTAGACTAAAATCATGTACTCATTACGTCAAAGTGACGTCATAAATGTGAGGTTCTTGAAAAATACACTGGTTTTTCTTTGTCTTGATTTATGGCAACAGAGAATGACATTTGCAGAAAGTTTTTCATGGAAAGAAATTGTCTTATCAATTCCCTCTGTCAACACCCACGCTAATTTTAGTAATTCATCAGTGATTCTTGGTAAAAAATGCGTTCTTAAATCATATTCTTAAAAAATGTGTTTCTTCGTATAAATTCTACATTTTTACAGAATTATTGACCAGATAGAAAAGGTCAAAGGCCTCTTTCAAAGTTAATCCCGAATCTCCCACCCAAAGGTCGCAATAATGACAGTTATATATATATATATATATATATATATATATATATATATATATATATATATATATAGCAAATTTATTTAGTTTATAATCGAGGTTATGTAGTAGGTTACAGTGTGACGACGATGAATCTAGAAAACATTTTTTAATGAACACATTTTTTGTAAATTTTGTCCAAGTTGTTCTCAGTACGACTGTTGGAGTCGGAGCCTCACTAAAGTTATCAAGGGACTTGTCACGGAGACCCCGATCCCACCACCCGAACGAGCAACTCCCACAATGAAGGGTTGATTTAGAAGCCAAAGTTTAATGTCCCACAAAGCACAGGGACGGCCGCCCCGCTCAGGTCACCCTCTCACCAGTCAGTTGTCAGCCGACGTGTACGTCGGGTAAAATATTGAGCGCCGGAGCGTCTCAGGGGAACCGATCCCAAGCCTGGACATTAGACCATTTCATATTTGGCGAAAGTTGTTATATCGATTAGGTGACACCTAAATCCCGTTCTAAGGTTCATTTGCAGGCAAATGATGCATTTTCAGCGAAATTGAACGAAGTCTAAGGGTGGCGCAAAAGCCTTAAAGTTTTCAATTTCATAGGTTTTTTGGCTTTGGTCGTCAGTTTGAAGATGAAAATGTGAATTGATATTCTTGAAAGTACCATTTTCGTGTTTTCCGCGTACGATTTCATCATGTCTGTCACTTTCAAGATGCTATCTCGGATAGTTGAACCGTTATGCCACTGTTTGTATCGCAGAAAACCGCCGCTGTCTGCAGCGCCATCTCTGGATAGCGCCGGCAACTAACGATCAATCCACGAGTACATGCATATTTTTCCTGCGTATCAGCTTCAAATGACCGCAAATCACTATTTTTTCTACTTTTGAGCAAAAATAAGTTCTAGATTGTAAATTTCACGGGGTATCCCCTCGAGGAATATATATTTTAAGGCTTTAGACGGTTAGACGTTACTCATGACTAATGCATTCAATGATTTAGTGCCTTCATTTGAAACGAGGATGCCATGATCGAGGAAAAGAGCATGCAAGGTCGTTGGTTTACTAGCAGTCAGGGGCAGATCCAAGGGGGGCGAAGGGGGCGGCCGCCTCCCCCTTAGGCCCGAGAGGCGCCCCAAAAATCACCGTTCCTACCCCCTCCCCCAGGATGCGACGATTTGCTGCCCATTGGGTGAAAAGTGCGCCCTTCGGGCGGCAAATTGCCGCCCCCGGAGGCTTCGCCCCCCCTTACGGAAATCCTAGTCCGTCACTGCTAGCCGTAGCGCACTAAAGGGGGGGGTAGCGGGCCCTGACCCCTAAAACGTTAAGTGCCGCCCCCAAAAAACAGTTTATATTATATTTGTGAAGCAAATAATTCATCGCTCCCAGAGACACAAATGACCATGATATATGTGTATTTCATTGTCATGTCCAGCGCAGCACTGAACAACCGCTTTCCCTAAATGAGAGCACACAACTATCACATCTCGGATATCATGTGCTTATTTTCAGTCTGATATCGCCGGTACCCTGGGGCAGATCTAGACTCAAAGGTTTCCAAGCGCTTTCTTTGTGAGCTGAGTCACCTGTAAGCTCTGTGACTTTCCACTGGCTGCAGAAGCGACTGGAACTGAGATTCGTCGCCAACTTTTCCTGCGAATTCTTTAATAAGGGCAACTCCGCGCTCGGCGGTGTCATTTGTGACTCTCGCCGACTGTACGAAGTCTTTCAGTGTGATGTAGCGGTCATCTTCCCAGATCTCTGGTGGTTTCGCCAGCCACCCATGACCTGCAGAAGTCACCTCGAAGAACTGCCACAACTATTCGTCCACAAGATTCACCAGCTTGGTATCTTCCTCTAGTACCAGCGTATTTTCGTCTTCAGCCGCCTCAGCACGTGGAATCGTCAGCAACTTCTGACCGATCGCCTGTTTCTCTTCCTGCGTTGCATGCTGAGAGAATAGGCTGAACATCACCACCGGTGGCCCGAGGTACCATGTGTGGCGGCGCAATACACGCAAGGCCGCCTCACTCACTTCTCTGTCGATGTTTTTGTATCTGATGATATTTTTGTACATCACCAAGTCATTCGCTGGAGCGTCGGCAGCCAGAGGCGCTCGGAGCCACGCACTGGCGTAAATAAGCAAAACAAACTGCGTCACACGACGCAGCTGCTGCCTCTTCTCCCCAGTGTAACTCAGCTGCTCCGCGAAGATGAACATCTTAATGATGTACAGCTTACACTGTACATACATCATCAAGCCATGCGCCGCCACACATGGTACCTCAGGCTACCGGTGGTGATGTTCAGCCTATTCTCTCAGCATGCAACGCAGGAGGAGAAACAGGCGATCGGTCAGAAGTTGCTGACGATTCCACGTGCTGAGGCGGCTGAAGACGAAAATACGCTGGTACTAGAGGAAGATACCAAGCTGGTGAATCTTGTGGACGAATAGTTGTGGCAGTTCTTCGAGGTGACTTCTGCAGGTCATGGGTGGCTGGCGAAGCCACCAGAGATCTGGGAAGATGATCCTGCATACATCACACTGAAAGACTTCGTACAGTCGGCGAGAGTCACAAATGACACCGCCAAGCGGCGATCACAATACACCCCGAGCGCGGAGTTGCCCTTATTAAAGAATTCGCAGGAAAAGTTGGCGACGAATCTCAGTTCCAGTCGCTTCTGCAACCAGTGGAAAGTCACAGAGCCACAGGTGACTCATCTCACAAAGAAGGCGCTTGGAAACCTCTGAGTCTAGAGCTGCCCCAGGGTACCGGCGATATCAGACTGAAAATAAGCACATGATATCCGAGATGTGATAGTTGTGTGCTCTCATTTAGGGAAAGCGGTTGTTCAGTGCTGCGCTGGACATGACAATGAAATACATATATCTCATGGTCATTTGTGTCTGTGGGAGCGATGAATTATTTGCTTCACAGATCTAATGTAAACTGCTTTTGGGGGTGGGGGCGGCACTTAACGTTTTGGGGCCAGGGCCCGCTACCCCCCCTTTAGTGCGCTACTGCTAGCAGTGACAGATCTAAGATTTCTGTAAGGGGGCGAAGCCTCCGGGGGCGGCAATTTGCCGCCCGAAGGGTGCACTTTTCACCCAATGGGCGGCAAATCGTCGCATCCTGGGGGAGGGGGGTAGGAACGGGGATTTTTGGGGGCGTCTTTCGGGCCTAAGGGGAGGCGGCCGCCCCCTTCACCCCCCTTGGAACTGCCCCTGACTGCTAGTAAACCAACGACCTTGCATGCTCTTTTCCTCGATCATGGCATCCTGGTTTCAAATGAAGGCACTAAATCGTTGAATGCATCAGTCATGAGTGACGTCTACCCGTCTAAAGCCTTAAAATATATATATCCCTCGAGAGGATACCCCTTGAATTTACAATCTACAACTTATTTTTACTCAAAAGTAGAAGAAATAGTGATTTGCAGTCATTTGAAGCTGATACGCAGGAAAAAAATATATGCACGCACTCGGGGATTGATCGTTAGTTGCCGGCGCTATCCAGAGATGGCGCTGCAGTCAGCGACGGTTTTCTGCGATACAAACAGTGCCCTAACGGTTCAACTATCCGAGATGGCGGCTTAAAAGTGACAGACATGATGAAATCGTACGCGGGAAACACGAAAATGGTACTTTCAAGAATATCAATTCACATCTTCATCTTCAAACTGACGATCAAAGCCAAAAAACCTATGAAATGGAAAACTTTAAGCCCTTTGCGCCACCCTTAGATTTCGTTCAATTTCGCTGAAAATGCATCATTTGCCTGCAAATGAACCTTAGAACGGGATTTAAGTGTCACCTAAGCGATATAACAACTTTCGCCAAATATGAAATGGTCTACTGGACATGCACTGCCACTGCATGCTTCTGAGCAGCGGGCCGGAGCCCAACGCTCTACCAACTGAGCTACCGGGGCGGCATATGCGTTTCGTTGGCACATACGCGTTTCGATCATCTTCCTCAGTGCGCACTGCAAGTAAAAAATAAACATCACATATTACAGGCACTAGTCTTGTTTGAATTCTTATAACACTTCAAGAAAAATGTATCTGCACTTTCCTCCACTGAAAATATATACATATCAAAACACAATCCAACCGCAAAATACACCGAATTTGCTATGGCTACGACGAATACTATCCAAATTTATCATGGCACGCACAGGGGCGCTTATATAAAAAAACCTGCTTTTTGCGCTTTATACAGTTGCTTGTCGAAGTAAAAGCTGCCTCTATAGTTTTCATCGCCCTCTTTTCAAATACAACGCAATAGTTTTCGCCCCTCTCCAAAACTGAAATATTCAACAAAAAGCTCAAACAGACAGGTATGCTGTTATTTGAAAAGTCAGGGGGAGGGAAATTAGCTGATCTGTTCCTCAAACATAAAAAATAGACGATCCCCAACCGAACAGCATTGTTTATGCAGTTCCATGCCATGGGTGTCATAAGTCCTACTATGGGGAAACTCAGAGGATTAAAGGGAGATACGCGAAAAAATGTTTATTGGCTAGATCAAAAGGTCACAAAAAGTTGTTTCAGAGGTCCTTTTCACATTCTTGCGAATTCAGCCACCAAATGCCTGAAAATCGCTCTCAAAATCAACATCTCTAGACGACTTATCGATAATTCTCACAACAAATCAAATAAAAATTTATAATAAACAAATCACAATTGACCAATCGGAAGCCTAGGAATCCCCATACCGGGGTCACGTGAACTATCTGACGCAAAAGTTTCGTCATCCTGGGAATTTTGTAGAAAACGACTGAGGATTTGAGTAATTATTTTATACTCCATGTTTAGGGCAAACTGACTCATTAAGTAGTTTTTAAAGGCGATGTAAAATTAATTCAAATACAAATACAGGAAAACATCCATTTTTATTACAAAACCAATTACTTTAAAACTGTAGCTTTTGAAAACTTTGAGATGAAGAGTATGTTCCAGACTTTTACAGGTACTGTTACCATATTTCAATAATAGGTGAGTGGCCTCCAAAAATTTTGCCAAAGATACAAAAATAATTTACAGTGTCATTATATATATTTTTCAAACAGCAAGAAAACACAATAAGTTTTTTTCGCGTATCTGCCTTTAAAAACTAGGCTAGAAGAACATAAAAGGGATTTTAGATATACTCGGGAATGTAATGCTTTAGTCGCTCACAGCATGGAGTGCAACCTTTTACAGGATTGGGGAGGGGCCAAAAGGTGTTTGGTAAGAGTAAGGTGTTCGAACAAGAGGGGCAAGGAAAACTATAGAGACAGCTTTTATTTTGACAGGCAACTGTAGAAAGCCAAGGACAGGTTTCATAAATATTAGCACCCCGTGGCTGCCATGATAAAATTGGATAGTTAGTATTCGTCGGCACCGAAGCCAATTCCGTGTATTTTGAGGATGGATGGTGTTTTATGTGCATATATTTTTCGTGGAGGGGAGCGCAGATAAAATGTTTGCATGAAGCGTTGTAAAGATTCAAACAAGACAAGTGCCTGGAATATGTGATGCTTATTTTGTATTTGCTGTGCGCACTGAGAAAGATACCGAAACATGTCTGTGCCAGCAAATATCTTATTTCTATAAGAAATATGTTTTCTAGATTCATCGTTTTGACTGTCACTTTATATATATATATATATATATATATATATATATATATATATATATATATATATATATATATATATATATATATAAAGGAGCTGGGGAACAAAGGAGGTTGACAGCTTGGAAGAGGGGACAACACATGGTCTTGCCCCTGAGCTTTTTGTTTGAGGGAATGTCTTTTTGCCCATCCCCTTGATCTTCTACAATATAATAATTGTTGGGGTTTAACGACGCACCAACTGCCAGGATCATACGGCGTCGCCAACTCTTACCCTGTTGGAAGGGATTTTGGGGATCAGATCGACTTATTCAGAGGCTCCACCGGGACTTGAACCCGGGACCGGTGGCTTAGAAGACAAGGGTGCTATCCACTAAGCCACCTCATCCCCTTGTGCAATATATATATATATATATATATATATATATATATATATATATATATATATATATATATATATATATATATATATATATGGAAGAGACGTGAGACTTCTTTTCTTTTATTATCTTCCTTCATATTTATATATTTACATGTGTATTTATATTTTTGAAAGTGTAAAAAGATAAACACGTAACACGGATGTCTCCGTGAAAAGGCATGGCTGCCGCTTCAAATTTATATTACATTTTCGCCATAACTTCCGCTTACATTTGCTTACTTCTGCTAATTTCTCATTACTTCTGCCCTGAAACACATTACAAATATTCAAGACAAGACATTGCACACCGTCCTAAGAATATAAGTTGAGGATGCCGGCCAAATTGGCATACCAGCCCAAATGCCATCGAAATGGTATCAGTAAGCAAAACAAACATCTATGCAAATCAGTTTCAACAATAATCCAAGACACTAACTAAAAACACTTACGTTCACGGGGTAGATACTGTAGTACTAAGCACACCACCAGCACCGATGTCAGCCAGACCGGAAATGACCTAGGTCACACGCGTGGCCAGCAGCCGCCTGGCGGTGCTGTGCGGAAACCACTAGTAGGCCTAAATTAAACTTCTGTCAGCCAATAACAGTACCAGAGTAATTATTTTCCACCAATTCAAGCCTTTACCTAATATTAGTTAACCTAACTCCTCAAATACACAACCTAATAATAATTTCTACAGTATGACCGGAAGTAGGTCAACATCTACCGCAACCGGTGGTGCAACGATCAACCCAAAGCGGTAGCGCGCTAGTGCTGTCGCCTTTACATACGAATCACTCAGAGGCGTTGCTCTCGTGACCCAGCAAATCAGCCGTAGACACCAGTCTACATATATATTAGTATATTTCGGCAGAATATTTTCGTATAAACAGCGCTGGTAAAATTCGATGGCCGATGTTGCTTTTGAGATCTTCTTATTAGTTCGGATAATTGAGTTGACGATGTTTCTTTCTTCTCTGTTTAAATCGTACACCAATTCGCCAAAATTCATAGATAAGGAAGTTAATAGGATTGGAAGAGTTAATATCATGTCAGGTAAGTAATATAGAACGCATTTTTCGACCGGTTTCACTTTATTTTTTAAAGCATTATTAAGAAAAACATTGGAAATTCTGTTGAGGAACAACCTAAGTGGGCTCGGAGAGATTGCAACACATATTTAAATAACATTTTACACGAGCAAGAGTATAACAACAAGCTCTATCTGAGCAGATCAATATGATGTACAGTATTTTAAGTTGGCAAGGTAAAGTTTACATTAGGCAACACAGGCTGACAATTAAAATAATGAGTATGTTTCTAGAGTACGTATTTAAAAACCCAACTACGAAATATTCACGATATCAATATTACAGTGTATGTACATAGACCACTAAAATACATTTCATGTTGAGCAAATCTAAACCACAATCGAACACACATCAGCTTTTTATATGAGCATGATACTAAACATATAACCGCACCTCAAATAAATAAAAATTAACTACCTTACTAAATGAGGATTCCTGTGGATAGCTCCTGCCGCTTCTGTGCC
The DNA here is from genome assembly GCA_034440635.1 of Lepas anatifera. Taxonomy (NCBI): domain Eukaryota; kingdom Metazoa; phylum Arthropoda; class Thecostraca; family Lepadidae; genus Lepas; species Lepas anatifera. The sequence continues at coordinate 93,542 of JAOTON010000481.1, read as the reverse complement.
TACGTGCTAATGAGGACACGGATGCGGGAGGCACAGTATCCCCACCTCGGACATCTTCACAACCGCTTCTTCCTCCTCCATCATCTGTGCGGTTATGGGTTACCAAGGCTGCCTGCTGCTTGGTGCCCCATAAAGCTTCGTCTGAGCAGATCAATATGATGAACAGTATTTTAAGTTGGCACGGTAAAGTTTACATTAGGCAACACAGGCTGAAAGTTAAAATAATGAGTATGTTTCTAGAGTGCAGTCTGCTGTCCGACCTGCCTTGCCTGCCTACCACATAGGTTGATGTCCGAGGTGGGGATACTGTGCCTCCTGCATCCATGTCCACATATGCAGCCAGCGGAACAATAGACTGGAAAAGTTAGCTTTATGGGGCACCAAGCAGCAGGCAGCCTTGGTAGCCCATAACCGCACAGATGATGGAGGAGGAAGAAGCGGTTGTGAAGATGTCCGAGGTGGGGATACTGTGCCTCCCGCATCCGTGTCCTCATTAGCACGTAGGCACAGAAGCGGCAGGAGCTATCCACAGGAATCCTCATTTAGTTAGGTAGTTAATCTTCATTTATTTGAGGTGCGATTATATGTTTAATATCATGCTCACATAAAAAGCCGATGTGTGTTCGATTGTGGTTTAGATTTGCTCAACATGAAATGTATTTTAGTGGTTTATGTACATACACTGTAATATTGATACCGTGAATATTTCGTAGTTGGGTTTTTCAATACGTACTCTAGAAACATACTCATTATTTTAATTTTCAGCCTGTGTTGCCTAATGTAAACTTTACCTTGCCAACTTAAAATACTGTACATCATATTGATCTGCTCAGACGAAGCTTGTTGTTATACTCTTGCTCGTGTAAAATGTTATTTAAATATGTGGTGCAATCTCTTCGAGCCCACTTAGGTTGTTCCTGAACAGAATTTCCAATGTTTTTCTTGATAATGCTTAAAAAAATAAAGTGATACCAGTCGAAAAATGCGTTCTATATTACTTACCTGACATGATATTAACTCTTCCAATCCTATTAATTTTCTTATCTATGAATTTTGGCGAATTGGTCTACGATTTAAACAGAGAAGAAAGAAACATCGTCAACTCAATTATCCGAACTAATAAAAAGATCTCAAAAACAACATCGGCCATCGAATTTAACCAGCGCTGTCGATACGGAAATATATATATATATATATATATATATATATATATATATATATATATATATATATATATATATATATATATATATCTTTTGTTCAGTAGTTCTATTCCCAACTCGAGCAATGCTGAAATATATATTTGGGTCAGGATAGGGGAAATGCAGGAGGCCTGACGCCACACTTTTCACAGAAAACATTACTGATTTCAGCAAAATTGGTAAGAAACCGGAAAGTTGGGTAGCCATTCAGGGCAGACGACAGCTATGAACCAGAAGCGGATGAATTTATTTGCATTGGAAGGAAGAGTTCCCTGTCATTTAATTTTTTATTATTTCATTAGGGCTGCGCCGAACTGGCACATTTACCAAATGATAAAGAATATAGGCGTCTGTTTTTTTTTGTTCCTGAAATTTGTTCCTTTCATTTCAGTTTCAAAATCTTGTCATTATGTACTCCTGCCATGTTGATGAAACGTTAAAGATAAAAAGTTTTCTTTTTCATTTTTTAGGAAAATTTCCATAGCCATTTTAAAAGTGTGTAAGTTTTATGGCTGGAATTACTTCCCCCCCTTCTTGGATCTGTCCCTACAAGTTTCCATCAAGTTCAGCGTACTATACTTACCCAGTCGCGGAAATTTGGCTTTGATGCCCGTGGTCAGGAACAGTAGGAGAGCGATGCAGCACACTGATGTCTTCATCTTGACAACAAAAAACTACCGAACAATTTATGTTGCGTTATGCTCAATGCTAATTTTGACTCAATGCTAATGTTTATCAATGTTTCCAAGTCAGGAGGTAAAGGTCGGAGAATGTTGGATGGCGCAGTTCACGGCGGGGGGTACCGCGTGAATGTGGGCCAGTTGTCCCGCATTTTTTTATAAAATAGCCTGAATCACACTGCTGTCTGACTTCCGGTGGCCTGAAAATAAGTCACTGCGGTGAGTATCTGTGCTTGCATCCGTTATTTCACGAGGATGTTGACCGCGTGCTGCAGTCTATCAGTCGCAGTAAAGGAAGCAAAGGGGGGGTCAGCTCTGCCATGGGGAAATACCGCTGTTTCCCGCTAGTGGTGGTATGATTCCCCCTCTGTTATCAGCAGGGCCTAAATTAGCACAACAAATATATACATTGTGTCCAATCAAGCGCATGACCATCAAATTGTGTACACGGCATGGTACTATTCCAAAAATTATTGAGGTGAGGTGTCATGTTTCAGTCAGGTCAGGTCACTGACCTAGGTCAACTTGGGCTCTGATATTCGTGATTGCGGTTTCGATTTCTTATTGATTTATATTAGACCTCCAGCACTTTGATCTGAGTTCACTATACCTTATCCTTGGTAAGCTAATGTGCTGCGGGCGCATCTTTACCAGTTGACCTCAAACCGGGTAGTTGGTTCAAAACCAATGTTTGCTAATAACGTAGGCGACAGAACTGGAGGCACCTGGGTACTGTACCCCCTCCCCCTCCAGAGATAAATTTACATTAGACCTGTGGCATAGACGGGAATGACACGGGTTGAAAAAGCCCGTGGCTTCCTGAAATCTGAACCCTTCGCCACTACTAGGTGGTATTAAAAGGAAAATTCAGGCTTTTGACGGCTCCCAATACGTGTTGGAGTCTGCACGCAGACGTAGCGATGCTGGAAATGCATTCACTTCTCTTGAAATCAGCACGTGAACAACATTGCAAATCTTCTAAATCTAAATTGCGGTCTCTGTCCCGAGCGAAAATGAATTTCCCTGTCTCTTAAGAATTCTTATTCTTGTACAATGGTCTATTAAAAAGGCTTGCAGATCCATTAAAAATATGTACATACCTCCGCCATATCAGTGGCTGCTAAGTTAACAAAACAGCTGTTGTGTAGGTACTCTTATCTCCTGAATACTCGTACTCTTCTTTACTCTAAGTATGTACATACCTAAATACACACATGTCACGAAGTTCCAGAGAATAGAAGTTAATGTAAATTGACATCGTAAGCCTTATATTCTGCTGGTATAAAACAAATACTAAAGATAATAGCAGGAACATATGTTCAGTTCATGCATATTTTCCAGGTGCTTGCTCTTCATCATCATAAAAAATCCTGACTTCATACCTTGAATCACAAAGCTCATTACTCCTCCTGCAAACAGCCTTGCGCGTCGAAATAAGGAGGGGTGTGCTTACCTCCACTATTCATCCAAAAGTTCCCGATTTCAGTCGCTTTAAATGACATCGGAACATTTTGTAACTTGTAACTAGCCCATGTGGAGGGCAAAGATATTTTCGGTTTTCGGGGGCGGGCGGTAAAAGTTTCTAGTCAGTAGCGGACTGAAGCTTGACCGAGTCCTTCATTTTGTTAACCAGCGGTGACACTTATGCAAAAAAACTATCAACAGGTGGTTAGTGCCATGCCGAATGCACAGAAGCAAAGGCTGGTACAAGGCATGGTATACCGGTTCACCGACCCATCGTGACAGCTCACTCCAGCAACTTTTATAAACAAAACAAAACACCTGAGGGAAATCATTCAGCATTAATCGCACTCACTCAATATCGCTATACATCGAACAGTACATGCATCGAAAATCACGCCTGTCCAGCAAAGAGAGCAAACGGAAATAAACTGAGAAAAATGAAACGCTTGCTGAAACCGCGAGAAGCCTGTCATAGCTTTTCAAGCAGTTTGTGGACCATATATGTCTTGCAAACATTCGAATTTCTGTTACGGGATGTATCACTTTACAGGGATCCGAAGCAAAATCACAGTCAGTGGTGGATACGGTTGGGGAGGGGGGGCTAGGGGACTCATGCCCTCCCGAAATGTCAGAGTGCCTATAGAAAATGCATAATCGGAGGATGTACCGAGACAATGGCAGGGGAAACTCGAGTCCCGTAGCCCCCCCCCCAGTTAATGAAGTCCTGGATCCGCCACTGTACGCCACCACAACTGCAATGCGTTATCTACAAGCAGTGACCGTTCGGTCCTGGCTTGGATGCGTGAGTGACGTCACCATATAACGTCACATGCAGAGAAAGGGGGATCACAAGTGTTGCCGAATCGAGGCAGGTGCACTCAGCTCCCGGCGGCCCGAAGCAACAAGTGCACTCAGTCCGCGCCGTGAACCGTTTGTGTTTCATTTACAACTCGAAGGAACACTGAGCCAAGTGTCACGCCACCAAAGTTTAGTGGGACAGGTGATTTATTTCGTATGGAGCTCATCTGGGTCGCGTGAGTCAGGTTTAACAGGCAAAAGCTGGGTATCGATCGCGTCGGTGGCCTTTATACGAGCGTACTGCAAACTGCTCTAGTGGTAGTGTCAACGTAGGTTAAGGGGAGGCTGTAGGAAATTTATGGTGCGGCGTTAATCCTTCGCGACATTCATGTGTTCTCTAGACTACGGACAATGATCTAAGCAAAGCAAGGAGGTAGCGAATGAGTCACTCCATTTATTGAAATAACCTTTGTAACAACATAAAAACTTCGTCAATAATCGTCGTCCATCTTCCAAAGACGCCACAAGGAGACAGGTGTTCTTCCTGCACCATCATCTGAAACCTGCAGCATACCTCTCCAACGACTAAACCCATCGTCCAGCTGCAACAACCAAATTCAACGCCACACGCCACCAACCAGACTCAAAACCAAAAACCTCGCCAGTTTTCTAACCAATAAGCTCAGCTGGCCATGCTGCGGGTGCCTTCCCGGATTCCACGCCGCGAGAACTCGACAGGAGATCTGCCCTCCGTTCCTGAGTCGTCTGGCCAGGTCACCCCCCGTCTAGTTGTGAGCCATGACGACCTGCAGAGGCTCAGACAGGAGCAGGAACAGGAGCAGAACAGGAGCCAGAGGATGGACTCCGCAGAGGTTCTGGCTCCTTACATCAAGGTGAGGACGCTGGTAGTTAAGTTCTTAACATTTTTCTATAGCTAGCTATAAAGAGCTGCGTCCATCAGACATAAAACGTTGTCGATTTAAATGTTACAATGTCGTGACAACATCCCCGAAAGGTGCAGCAGCAGTGTGCAAAACCTGAAATTCATGTAATTTTTAATATTGATATATTTCCCAATAATATGCATAAGAAACACGGTGTGAAAAAACGTTGCAGCATTTTGAAGCGAAAACAGCGCAAAAGTTCGTTAAATTTGGCATACTTTAATTATCATGACTTTTCCATTATGTCAATCTGTCCTTTGAGTCATAATATTGATTGTCAAGGAACTATACCAGTTCAGTTCTAACTAGGGTGACAAAATTGCGAGTGATTTCTTCTGGAAGCTGAATCGAATGAAATTAGTATTTTCATCACCAGAATATTTGCCAGTTTGCACAGGTCCCGCCAGCATTGGATTGTGAAATAATTGATTTAAATTGACTTGGTGATGAAACAGAAACCAACGATGTCAACCAAGCAGCGTTTACCCTTCCCCGCAGCTCACTTTTCTTAAAGGCTTCCTGGTTTTTTGTTAACAACCCTAAGAAAAGTTCTCAAAACGTTGTTTCAGGAGCCCATTTTTGCTAGTTGGGATTCTAAATCGTCACTGGACTTTGGGGCTAAGTTTGCTGTTGACGGGAAGTTTAATTTTAACCCATTTTTGTGGGCTATTCTTGCCATAAGTATGTTGCAAGGAATGACCTAATCACAAAGAGGTGATCACAGAAAAATAATGAGCATAGTATTCATAATAAGATAGGAATCCACCTTAGAAGATATGAATTTTCAACGGATTGGTCATTAACCCGGCACCGCCTGGGCTCTTTTCGTATCCATGACAGCCTAGAAGGGGGGTGCCCGTTCGGACCTCCTCCTCTACGATTCCGGGAACCAAAAGCGAGACGAAAAAGTTTCGGTGCTGAAAGCGCCTTTGCGTCTTTTACTTTAAAGCCGATTTTGAACCATGTCCGTTGACCCGTGACGTCATAGTGGGTCAAAATAGGTGAAATTTATATTCATGTAGAAATCCCTTAAATTTCGGGAACCATTAGAGCCAGAAAAAAGAAAAGTCATTTATATGTTCGTCTTGCCCCAAATAATTTTAGTTATATTCTGTATGACCTGGACCCTAGTTCGAATTTAAAAATTACCTCAAGAACATGTCGCATATCGGTTAAATCATTGGGTCATGTTCATCACTATGATTCTAAGTTTAATACTGCATCTCGTTTCGTTCGAAAGCTATAGACACAAAAATCGAAACAGTGGCATCTGGTGACCTCTGGTGATCTTAGTGTTGACTTGACCTCAAAATGGATGACAGCATGCAGATTTTTCGTTTTAAGAGCTTTCAAATGCTGTTTAGAAATTTGACCTAGTTAGTCTAGACGCCGAGTTGCGCCCTGCTTTGTCTGCCTCATTGTATAAGAACTGAATCATTTTACATTGGTTTAGAAATGACGTCATAACTCGCTGTCCTGACCTGAACTGATGTTAATTTGTAGTCATAAGTTGACAAATTGATAATCCTGGTGGCCTGCGAAGTTACGCACGTTTCATTTGAATCGGCACAGAATAATTTCCGGAAAACCGAGGGAGATCTGACCAGACTCCCTGGTGATGAAGGCAACACCCCGCTACTCTTGTGGAAAAGTTGGAGGTACCCCCTGAGCAAAGGAGAAAAAACAGTATACCTGTCGCCGACTAAATGTCTAAGACCGAAAGCTGTCACTTTTAACTTTTAAGGGTAAGCAAATACTGAATCACACATAATGAGACAAGTGGTACCTTCATTGGTACAAAACAGCAAGGCGACAATGTTCCTGAATTCGCAACTTAATTTTAACTGTCGCTGCCGTCCACCGCTGCACTGTGGTAGGTTGGCCGGCCGGGGAGACACGGAACTACTAAATATGCAATTGGTGTCCATTCAAGTGCCTTCTAGCCGCAGAGCCAGACCTCTGCTATTTTCAAGTTAATCGTAGAAGTTAAAATCTTAGAAGGATGAACGTAGGTGCTTTGTGCTTTGTCCCTAGATTCAGACGAGGAAGCTAATTTGCGCTATCTATTTTTATCTAATAACGTTATTTACCTGGTCAGGGTGAATATTATAATTTCCGTGGGAGCTTTTCTTTTGTCTAACCAGCCGGAGTTGTTCGGGTTTTGTATACATATATTTTCTGCCCTATTCCATAGTTTCAATGTTCAGGGTCTGTCGTTATCCCTGGTTGGCAAGTTGGTGGGTCCCCCCCGTACACATGAGGCCAGTACCTCAGGTGGTATGACTGTTTCACAAAATATTCTCCCCAGTTATAGGTCTCCATTAGCCCTCCACTAACGTGGCCTCCAATAGCACACCCACTAATCTCTTCTTCAGTTTTGGGTCCCCAATAACACCACGCTTCTCTTTTCTCCAGTTTGCAGAAATCCCTCCGGAGCGTGGCCTTCGCCGCTGCCGCTCCCTGATGCGACAGGTGGCACGGAAGGCCCGGAAGAACATTCTCCACAAGAGCACCCACGACTGCAGCGTCCCAGACGACTACCGGGAGCAGCTGAAACACATCTACGTCTTCTGACGACCCTACCCTGTGGTTGAGGGGCACCTACACTTTTGGGATATATATAAATATGCTGATATGATGACTATACTACAAGCAGCGCTACGTTATTAACATTTCCCTTCAGTTTTGTTCAAACAGCCCATGAGCGGGAGGTGCACCTGCGACCGCTGCAATGTTAACACGCGCATTGACGGGGGCGGCTACCCGCCGCTTCGGATTTTTTGGAGAAAGCATAAAACGGCGGTGCGTAGCGACGCCGTATTTGGCATGCCTTTTTTCCTATCATTCTCAAAACTTTTGACAAAATTCTAAGGTTAGGTCATCTCAGGTCAGGTCACCAGTACAGGTCAAGTGACCTGACCTCAAAAACGTTTAAGATAGCATAAATCAGAACAGGCTGAACTTATTGAATTGAAACTCATATCACACAATAGCCCAACCGAATTCTCTAAAATATGTTCTGGTATTTTTATGTCACATAATAGCCCAACCGAATTCTCTAAAATATGTTCCGGTATTTTTTATGTCGAACACGTAAGGTCAGGTACGAGCTATGACCTCTACATTGAAAATACATGGGAAAATGGTTTTAGCTGAATAACTTAGTAATAAATAGTGAGAGAGCATTTATTCTAACTGCATAATATTTGTCTTGTCTTTGCAGCTCTAATGATATGCATTTTGCCTAATTTGACTTTGACCTGGCCACAGGTCGAGTCAAATCCCATACTAGACCTGGCAAGGTCATATTATACATCATTCGATTCGGCATGCTGCGAGGATTCCTGGGGTTTAAAGTGTTTTTCTCTATATTTCCTTGTTCAGATGAAATGACCGAAAACCTCCATTTACATATTATCCCTATGATGGCATGTCTTGACCTCTAGAGACTTTAGATGTGACTTGAAAAAAGGTTCAATTATTTTCGATAGAGAAGTGGATTGACTACCCAACACCGTTTAGCGTTTTTTTGGTATCTAGCATCGTTCTCGAAAACTTAGGGGCGCCCCCCGTTAAAGCAAACGTGGCTCAGACCCCGTCAATGCGGGTGTTAACATGGATTTCGCTTGGATCTACCTTGCTTGCCATTTAAAACATGTTCTTATGTGTGTTAGAAAAAAACACAGCCTCAGTGCGTACCACTGCGCTCAGTGTCCACTGCGCAGATGTGTATCTATATATTTTCGTCAAAATCTAAATAATATCCGGACGGTACTCGTGTGAATCCATATATATATATATATATATATATATATATATATATATATATATATATATATATATATATATATATATATATATATTAGCTCTTCCCAGCTACAAATACGGTCCTGCATCCGTGTCCGCCCTATTACGCGGGGTCTCTAAATTAACGCCAAGGCAGGCACGGACGCGGGAGCAGCACGGCATGACGATAATAAAAGCACACTGTTAAAACAAATCCAGCAGTCACGCGCACACAACGCATAATACAACATAGGAAGCACCATCATCTCCCGTTGGAAAGGCTCACACACATCCCCAGGCCAAAAGCCACGGATCTGCACGACGCAACATGCGTCGCATCCGTCACATCAGTCGCATGGGTCGCAGCGGACCCCCTGGGGGCCGGACGCGGCGACATTAGCCGGCGGGCGGCCACAGCAGCACGGCCCACTCAGCCCAGTGGAGGCGAGCCGATACCAGCACGGTCAGATGGCTGGGCAGAGATCGACTTCACAGGAGAGCACGCCCCGTCCACCCACCCAGCCGTCAGCATCATCAGGGGCATCCTCGCCCCACAAGCTGCAGGCGGCCGCCAAGCAGAGGTGTCATCCAGCTTCTCGCATGAGTCACAGTGAACCCCAATGCAATCTTCAGCTGTCTCAAAAGCAATACTAAGATGCGGGTTAATTTGAAACGAGTCCTGAATATGTCAGGGATATGTTACTGTTATGACGTCAGAATGACAATGTCAATAATAGATGATGTTACCAGAAGCTTTCCACTAAACTTGACGATAGAAATTTTGCCTAGAGTGTTTTCGAATGTTTGAAATTATGCACAAGGGGGTGATGCAACAAAAGTGTGTGTGGGGGCCAGGGTTGCCAGATGAAAAATTTGATTTTTCGCCAGATTTAATTCACCATTTCGCCAAATTTCGCCAAATCCCGATATTGATTCACAACGATATCGCCAATGATGAAATCTTACGACCGTAAGCCGGAATATCAGAATCTGAGAAAACCACCTCGTTCGCTTAGTACCGGGATGCCGCAGGAGTTATTTTAACAGAGGTAGCCAGAATATGTATAGAGCATATCATAAACCTTGGTATTCACTATTGAATTTTTCCTTGAACGCACCACTGCACTGGCACTGGCGGAAAAATAGGAATAGAAAAAGCAAATCCCCACCCCATTTCAACCCATCCAACGCAGCCACAACCGACTATCGAGCGGTCTTGAGACCCATTGGGGGAGGATACTCTTTCTTGCGACCACCGTGCAACCTTTCCTTTTGCCCAATCGTTATATATATATATATATATATATATATATATATATATATATATATATATATATATATATATATATATATGTAGACTGGTGTCTACGGCTGATTTGCTGGTTGTCACGAGAGCAACGCCTCTGAGTGATTCGTATGTAAAGGCGACAGCACTAGCGCGCTACCGCTTTGGGTTGATCGTTGCACCACCGGTTGCGGTAGATGTTGACCTACTTCCGGTCATACTGTAGAAATTATTATTAGGTTGTGTATTTGAGGAGTTAGGTTAACTAATATTAGGTGAAGGCTTGAATTGGTGGAAAATAATTACTCTGGTACTGTTATTGGCTGACAAAAGTTTAATTTAGGCCTACTAGTGGTTTCCGCACAGCACCGCCAGGCGGCTGCTGGCCACGCGTGTGACCTAGGTCATTTCCGGTCTGGCTGACATCGGTGCTGGTGGTGTGCTTAGTGCTACAATATCTACCCCGTGGACGTAAGTGTTTTTAGTTAGTGTCTTGGATTATTGTTGAAACTGATTTGCATAGATGTTTGTTTTGCTTACTGATACCATTTCGATGGCATTTGGGCTGGTATGCCAATTTGGCTGGCATCCTCAACTTATATTCTTAGGACGGTGTGCAATGTCTTGTCTTGAATATTTGTAAAGTGTTTCACGGCAGAAGTAATGAGAAATTAGCAGAAGTAAGCAGATGTAAGCTGAAGTTATGGCGAAAATGTAATATAAATTTGAAGCGGCAGCCACGCCTTTTCACGGAGACATCCGTGGTACGGGTCGTCCAACAAGTGAAGGCGACTACATTATATATATAAAAAAATAAATATATATATATAATATATATATATATATATATATATATATATATATATATATATATAAAGTATATATAGTCGTATAAGACATTCGATGTGTGGTTGTTGTTTCACCTAAATATTATGAAATTTACATTACCGAATCTAAAAGAATAGAATATGTTTTCAAATAGTTTTTAATCCGTCCAGCAGGTCTATTTTCTAAATCATCATTGTTTTTCAAATAGTTCTCTTTTTACCGAAAATAAAAATATTTCCTTAATTTCTGTTTTTGGGAGATGGGAAGAAATTTTAAAGGAAAATTTTTCGAAATGTTAAATAAAAAACATCAAAATGATTTCTTAACAGTTTAAAATAAATATCAAATGAAATATTTAGGACTCATTACAAAAAATCGCTTTGTATTTCACTATTTGGAACCTGTGAGCCAGAAACGTCTTCGTTTCTCCAAGTAAACAAATTATAGAAGTGTGAACTCAAAAATAAAAAGACGATTAAATCACAAATCTGGTATACATTTATAAATGAGAGCTTAAAATTTATCGTTATTTTATGTCTCAGCTGTGTTGTTTTTATCTCTTCTTCCCTAGGTTCCTTAGTTTTTAAGCATGTAGGCATTCGGACATGCTTTAAATACTGCACAAGCTTTGCCCAATTTGAACCATGCTTTTTCCATCTAAGTATCTAAAAACCCTAAGGTGTTATGCCTCGCAAACTATTATAGGTGAAACACTTAAGCTGTGTTAAGAACTCACTGTATCTGATTGTAAAAATTTAAGCCTATGGTCCTCCTTGTTTGCTTGATATTATTGCATTGTGGTCAATGATGCGAACTGCTTTGTAAAATGTATTTGGTTTTTCCTTGGTATTTTCAACCTTAATTTTTTCGAGGTTTCATGAATGAGCTCTTGAAGGTTTGGTCGGTTGTGGTATAACACACTGTTTGTCACACTGTGCTGTGTCATTCTGTGTTGCTACTGTTTGTCCAGTCTACTGAACGTGGCAGGCGACTCGACGAGGCGCTTGGGGCAGCCCAAAGCCTGCCCCAGCTGGGGCAGACTCCTCCAAAAGGTGAAGGGGGTAATTTTTTACCGATACAAGTTTTATTTACTCCATTTTAAACGAGACACCAAGAAATAAAGTACAACCGTACGTCCGACCCGACGACGACGACGAACTCACGACGCTCCACGTACCAAAGCAATAGAAACTCACGTACAGCGCATGCAGCAGCTATCATGTATTCATGATGCACGATTTCAAGGATATCTTTACTCAAAGGTACCTATATTTAAGAGCGAAGTATTTCCGCCCCAGTGACGTCATTTGCCCCTGCTCTCAAGCGGTATCAATCGATGCTATTACAAATATTTTAATTGACAATTATATTCAAATATAATAATTTTTTCCACACCTAAAGCATTTTGTTCACTCATGTTTTCCCACATTTACATGAAGGCATCGCAGAATTTGGAATATTAAAAAAAACGAAAAAATATCCTCTTACGCCCATGTGACGTCATATCACGGACCGGCATTCGTTCTTGGCAGGGGGGCTGGCATGATTAATCGGCCTTTGGCGATAAAAAAATAGCAGAGGAAATACAAAAAAACTAGAGAATTTTATTTTGCGTTCTAAGGTTGTTTTATGTAACTAAAATTATGTTTAGTTTACAAATTTAGAAAATAAATCTAAATTTAACTTTTGAAAGGCACTCATTACTTGATTTTCTTATTCACTTCCTGGAACTTTACGGCAATTAAGAAATTCCTTTATCTAGTATATTTTAACCATATTCCATTTGATGACAAATATGACGCTTTTGAGACAAATGAGCTTTTCCAGCGCAAGTTTAACTAATGATTGTCGTTTCTTTTCTTTATTTTTTTCTTCTTCCCTCTGTGATTACCCAAACTGACTGCTACCCCAAGTACTACAACCTGCCCCAAGAGCCCCCCTCTGCCCCAAGCTCGACCAAAGGCTGCCCCAAATCGGTAGGTTTGCCCCGAGGCTGCCCCAACGAGATCTCGTCGAAATCTGCCATGTTCTGCAATCTGGCTGTTCGTTAAGTCAAAGTATGACACACTAGGTGCATATTGTTATGTCTATCAAAGCTATCGCTTATTAAACCAGTAGTTAATCAGCCCTTATTTCTCTTCAAAGCAGCTTCACTTAATATCTATAATTTACACTCTCAACGTGCCTACACAAATAAGCAACATGTTGTTTACTTTGATTGGGATTTCGTACTTTGTGTCTGGATTTGAAATTTACTTATAAATTATGAGGCTGTTGAAATCCCGCAAAATGCACCCCAAGCTGCCCTCAGTCCCGCTATAGGTGCCGCGCGAATGTGCGGGATTTTTCTTGAGGGACTGCGGTGCTTAAATCTTTCGACTCTACCTCCCCTCTCCTCCCAAGTTGACATGCACTCATAAATGTCTATAGAAACGCCCCGGGTCATGGCCTACCCTAGGCTTATTATCACTTTATCTAATCATCACGCGTAATATGGGGATAAAAACCGAACAAAACATATCACAACCCACCCCTGCCTCTAATTTTCTGGATGACTCTTGCTATGGTGTACAACAAGAAACTAAAATGGCAGTAGGGGAAAGTGGGGGAATCTGGACCACCGGGGTAATTAGGCACACCCTTGTTATCGCATTTTCTAACGTTGTCACCAGGTGGGAAAGAGGAGATATATATTTGTTGTCGGATGGGTAACTTCCATTTTTAACTTAGTTGAACTGTGACGCAGGAGAAAACTTCCAGGTAAGTAATTTTGATTTCTGCATTTTTTTATCTTAAATAAGTGGTCATGAAATGACCTCTTTTTATGACATTTTATGTTGTTTGCAAATATCATTCAGGTGCTTTTAGGGCAATTTAGTATAGCCTCTCGGAATTTATTGTTATTTTTGTGATAACCTGAATTTATCACCCACGGCGACAGGCTGTTTCCAAAAAAAAACCAATAAGGGGTAGTCTGTACCACAGGTAGTCCGGGTTACCCCAATGTATAAATTGTTATGGGAAATAAATGTTGTTATTTATTGAGGAGAAAACTAAAAGCGATATTGGTTGTCTGGTTTTAATCGATGCCACGGAAGTACAGAAAGAATACGGAAGGTCCGCAGTGGACCGAGGAAAATATGGCAGCTGTCAAAAATATGGTAAGTCAGGTAAAATGGGATATCAAAAGGCAGCGAAGTCACAAAATGTGTCAGTCTACACTCAGGAGGCATGTGAAAGGAACTTTCAATTTCCAGACGCCATCCAGAAAAGTCTATCCGGCAGGCCACTTGACCTGCACTGATGACCTTGACCTAAGATGACCCAAGCTTAAAATTTTTAGGAAAGTTTGCGGAATGGATCCAGGGTAAGGTGTGCCAGGTACGGAGGCGCTTCGCGCCGCTGTTTTTCGTGCCGCCAAAAAAACCCAAGGGGTGTTCAAACACCCCCACCAGGGCGAGGGTTAAAACGGAAGCGTGCTTCTTTAGATTCATTCAAGGGGATATCCACTTCTTGGCATTTCAGTTGACCGAAATAAATTATATAACGCACAACTTCAACAGGAAAGCTGGTCTCGTAGGCAGGACTGGCTGGAGGGATTTTTGGGGCGAAATCCAAACATTGCACTCAGAGTACCAAAGGCAACATCTGCAGCTAAGACGAGGGCGTTCAAAAGAGTCACGGTGGAAAAGTTTTTTAACCCTTGCCCCGGTGGCGGGTACGAGCCACCTTCGCCCTGGTGGGGGGGCTAAAAAAGACCCCCACGATCTCAAAAACTAAGAAAGCTTGAAAAAAGCGCAAAACGGCAATCGAAAGCTCTTCGAAAATGATATCGAAAATACTTCTGTCATTTTTCTTGTCAGGTCAATATCAAGGTCATCAGAGGTCAAAATAGGTCAAAATCGCTAATATGAGGTGTACTAAGAAAACCTCATATATCTTAGAACCTATGATAGCTAGAAACATTTTTCTAACACCATTCGAAAGCTCTTGAGATACACTTTTATTACAGTAGCATTCATTTTCGTGTCAGGTCAAGGCCAAGGGCGCTACAGGTCACTGAAAATTGGGCATATTCTTGGGAATGTCCATAGCCACCCATGCATAAGGGCGTTTACTTTTTCGCTAATAGCTTCCAAGCTAAACAAGATACAGCCATAGTTAATGCACCATTGCAATCCTCTCGTCAATACGAATCGAATGATATATGATATTGCTATGCCAGGTCAAATTTAAGAATTTGACCTGACCCAGGTCAACGGTCTAACCCAACTTGACCTGGTATAGTCATGATGTATATCATTTGACTTGCAGTGACTATACAAACACTTCGGTGACAAAATAAAAGTTCTATCTTTGTTTATTCAAAATTTATAGAGTAAAACACCAAAAATGCTTATTTGACCTAAGGTGACCTTTAAAGGTTCCAAGTCAAAATTTTTGGCATTAACTTCAGAAATGGGCTAAGAGCAGGTCGTAACCGATGTTTGAAGTTGATTTCATCCATACTTACTGAGAAAAGCTCATTTCGTGATTTTCCCCATGTATTTACAATGGGGAGGTCATGCTCTGCACATGACCTTATGTCACCAATATCAAAAATCCCGGAACAAATGTTGTAGCTCCTGGTGAGCCCAATATGTGGTATAAGTTTGAACTTGATCGATTAACCCTTCTTTTAGTTATGCGGTCCTAAACATTTTTTAGGTGAGGTCACTTCACCTGGCCTGGTGACCTGACCTGGTATGACCTTGAGCTTAAATTTTCAGGAAAGATGTAGAAATGATGAAGGAACAGCTAGACAAGTTTGGCGGTGCTGCGCGCCGCCGTTTTTTGGTCGCTTCGGAAAAACCCGAGGGGTGTCTAAAAGACCCCCACCCGGGCGAAGGTTAACGTGTAGTGAAAGAACTAGACATTCCGTCGCACAGGATTTCCAATTGAAATGAGACCGGATGGACATGGATAGGAAGATGCTGTTCAACGTGAATGGGTACATGTTTACGGAAGTAATTTCTTGTATGAGTAATCCTGTGATGTGTGGGCTGTGTGAAATAGATAGACCATACGGTAGTTTCGTACTGCACTAAAAATCCTGTGATTTGCTCTCGTGATTAATACAAGCAATACAGTGTGATTCAACAAGCCTTATTTCATTTCAACCTAAAAAATGTGCGCATTTATATGCTTTGGCTGACAATGTTATGCGGGGTGGTCCCGGAACAGCGGTGGGGTAGTTTGGACCAGGGGTGGTCCGAATTACCCCGTGATTTTTGAGGATCAAATTTTGACTTTGCCTCACCTTTTTCCACTTCTATAAAAAGTTAGTTCAGTTTCACAAAATCGGACTACGCAGAGCTGTACCTTAATGTACGGCTGTCGACAACACATAATCTAATTGAATATAAATAAAGAAAAATCATTTTTAGAGTGTTTCGAAATGAAGTGGTCCGCATTCCCCCACTTTCCCCTACCTTTAATTGAATTTTTAGGAAAAAATAATTGTTCTGTGTCACATACACAAAAGTTTGCGGGCGTAAATCGCCAAATTTGACAGATCTTACCACTAATCATTCACAAAAGTAAGCCGATCGCCAATTGAGGTCCGAAATCGCCAAGTTTGACTGTTTTATCACCAATCGCCAGATTGAATAAAACGATCGTCAACGCAGGTCCAAAATCGCCAAATTTGAATAGTTTTATCGCCAATCGCCAAACAAGAAAAACCGATCGCCAACAGTGGCTCGAAATCGCCAAATTGGCGAAATTTTGCCACATCTGGCAACCCTGGTGCGCGCTAAGTGACCCAGCAGCTGGCATGCCTAAAGCTCCTGAAAACATGTGAAACAACGAGCTGAATCTGGTCCGTTGATTGGTTTCAGTTCCGTTCCGTTGATTGGTTTCAACTCATTAAAAGACGTCTCACTCGTTTGAATGCCAAGCATTGACAAAAAATCACAGAGTTCAACCAAGTATGTACGAATTCCCAGCGGATCCATGAATCAATGTTGATGGAAACAAAAATAGTTGAGCAGGGTCACAGGATAGAAGTTGCCCAAATCAATTGTTTGCCATCTTGCCACCACACGCCGGTCTCGATTGTTTCAGAAGAAACACCGAACCTCAAGGCTTTGACCCAACAAGCCAGTAAGCATATATGCTGCTACAGGACGCTGCCTAGCCTTACATATGCACAGTAAGTTTTTCTTCTGCAGCCTGAGAAGTAGTTTCCTTTTACCTAGCCTTAACCTAACCCGGAGCCGGTATTATCTCGCACGTGTAGTCTTCGGCGCACGACAATTCATTATCCTTCGCCAGGTTTTTTTAATTGGGAACGCTTCTGTAAAACCGGTCTACCCTGAATGACATCAGACCTGCTTTTCTACGCAGCTGCGTACAAACCAGGTACCCGGGACGGCTGCAACATTGAGGTGAGGACAGATAACTTTTTACAGAACCTACTTCATCACTTTTTGGACATTGTCACAAATATAGCGTATCAAAAATGTAACGTTGATCCTGTAAAAATAATATTTTCTGTGTTCACATCAAGAAAATTATGACTATGATATAATCCATCGACTGGAGGAGACTGCCACGGACGGTCACAGTTGCTACATGCTGCAGTCTGGCATTGCCACACTCTGCAGGTAAGTGCTTCTAAATGCTGTTAAAATCCCAACGAATTAGGGGCACTGGCAAACCCACTCGCCTCGCTGAGCCCCGCTCCGGTTGCAAACTCGCTACCTTCGCTGAGCCCCGCTCCGGTTGCAAACTCGCTACCTTCGCTGAGCCCCGCTCTGGTTGCAAACCAGCTTATTTCGCAGAGCCGTCACTCCCAGCTATACGAATAGGTAAAACTCAAACTGAACTATTTATCTGGTGAGTCAAGTAGAGAAATTTGACTATCGAACCTCATTGGAATGACAGAATGTTCAAAATCAGAAAAGATTTTGTAATTTTGCAGCATATTTTACTATACCCTAACATTTTCTGAGCTGTTATGAGGTAACCGAATCTTACCTAACCTGATATCGACTAACAGGCACACTAGGAGAGGTATGGCGTCAATGTGAAGTGCATGGTGGTCCTAAAAAGCTCCCCACTGAAGTCTGAAAAACCAAAACCGTTAGAAAGACACCCGTTGGGAGCTGTGTGGGGGCGATCAAGATCTACATTCTAGCCAAGTTTCATTGACCTAGGTGAATATCTTTAAGATCAAGCGATGTCGTAGAGGTCAGATCTGGCCTGTGATGTAACTTATTGGGAAATTATGAGTTAAAAGTGGTGTTAAAAATGTCCATTATCTGCCAAGTTATTTTATTTTAGACCTAAATTAATATTGAAAGAGTAGACACAATAATAGAAGCTTTCGACGTCAAGTCCTCCTCAGCTATGACACATTCTTGTTTTAGCACAAACATTCAAAAACACCATCACACGCTTTACACCCGTACTGGAGGGGGTCTGGCACTAACGCGCACTGGAGGGGCCTGGCAGGCCCCCTAAGATCTCGGAAACTAAGAGGATTAGAAAAACGCCAATTGGGAGGTGGGTGAGGGCTATAGTGATCTACATGATGACCAATTTTCATTGACCTAGGTCAATATCTTTAAGGTCAAACGAGGTCGTATAGGTCAAATATTGGCCATGCTGGGGACCGATTGGTAAATGCTGTGATTATGCGAGAAAATGGCGGGAATAAGCTAAAGGCGGACCAGGTTCATAAAGAAGAGGTCTCAATGAGGCTTCCCCACAATTTTTGGGTCAAGGTCATTCAAGGTCATTGTCCTTTATGGTCACCATATGGTATACTACTTATAATGTACACTTTGACTAACACTGTAGCCACTGTTTGGCGGGAAATAAGGATTGACCTTTCCCAGTGACCTTTGGACTTGACCTTTGACCTTGACCTTTGTATTGGGGTACCCTATCGATGACGCCATAGCATAATATACGTCAGACCGGTAACGTCATTTGGCCGGAAGCACAGTGGTCAGTGACCTTGAAAGTGCAGATATGACCTGGACCTGTGACCTCTGACCTTGACCTTGACTTTCATGTGAGGTGACCTTGACATATAATCCCGGTTATATGGCATTATGACGTCACCACTCGGTCTCCAATGCAAGCCAACTGGCCCGACCGCGCGATTACGGCGATCTCAAAATGCAGGTCTGACTTTGAAAGCCTATAAGTCAAAAAACTTTCGACCGATTTCAAAAAGTCTTCAATGATCGACGCGTTATTGAATTCTGTTAAATGTGGCCACGTATTCGTTTTTCAGCTACGGGCGGTTCTCCGGCAACCTTGAAAAAACAGGTGGGGGCCTCCGAGGCCCCTCTCCAGTGCGCGTGTTAAGAGCAACCACTTCTTCCTGCAGAAATATATGGACCGGTTAACAATGCAAAAAAGACACACACTCACACACAGTATACAGATTAATCTTAGACATTTCTTTTTTCTAATTTCCTTCCTAAAAATATATGGATACATACATTTATTCCCGTATCATGCATCACAAGATCAAATATAAATTTTAAGGTGACTTGTCAGTGATAGGCCGAGAAGCTGATATGGTGTTCATTTTGGGTTCAAGATCGCGTATAAAAATTGATTCCTTGATTTGAGTTTCTGCAACGTCCCGGTTAACACTTAAAATCTCGATCCGAAATAGGGAATTAATTTCATCATCACCTAGGTCTTTATGATAGTGTAATATGTGGTCACCGAAGGGCGTGTCCACTCTATGTAGGCGAGCGTCACCTAAATGTTCGTTTAGGCGGTACCTAATGGGTCTTTTGCTCTCACCTACATATGAATGGACATTCCCTAAACGCTCACATTTAGTGCAACGAGCCGGGTCATACATTTTCCTCGAAGGCAACACTGACAAGCATGACAGTGTTTGTTCCCAGCTGGACAGGGAGGAGGCATCAGAGCAGATCGTATCAGTTTTTGTTTTAGGGGTGTTCCAGAAGTCCAGGATATGCGGACAGGTAATTTGGAGGCTCTGATGATTCCTTGTATCCGCTTAGACAGTGTATCATTCACGAACAGCAGGCGCATGTAAATGACATCAGTACGACTTTTTTGTTCTTGCAGAGGCTATTGTGCGACTTAAGGGTTTTAGAATCATTTGAAGCAGAATTCTTTGTACATGATCGTATGGTGCTGGTGATGAGCTTTTGAGGGTAACCATTGAACGAGAAGCGTCTAGCTATTTTTTCTATGCTACGTTCTTTAGTCACTGTGACGGATGAGCAGCGGATGGCTCTAGTTATCTGCGTATGTAGTATGGATGTTTTGGTTGACATAGGATGGGCGGAATCAAAAGGAAGGATTATTGGTGCTGTCATAGGTTTCTTGTAGAGTTCAATAGAATCAAAACTATGTTCTACTGTGATAAGGGTATCCAAAAAAGCTATAGTGCCTGGGTCTTGTTCGTGTTCCATGGTGAATTTTATGGCAGGATTGTAGGAGTTCCATTGATTGAAAAAGCTTTGCAATGAGTCAAACCCATGTGTCCATACTCCCCATATGTCATCAATGTAGCAGACATAGAAGATTGGATTCAGAGGCTGTCGCGCCATGAACGTAGTTTCTAACCTACGCATGAAGGCAACAGCCACAGGAGGTGCTATTAGCTAGCATGCACCTGCATTACATGTGCCTGCCGTTCGTGAATTATACACTGTCTAAGCGGATACAAGGAATCATCAGAGCCCCAAAATTACCTATCCGCATATCCTGGACTTCTGGAACACCCCTAAAACAAAAACTGATACGATCTGCTCTGATGCCTCCTCCCTGTCCAGCTGGGAACAAACACTGTCATTCTTGTCAGTGTTGCCTTCGAGGAAAATGTATGACCCGGCTCGTTGTTTATAAGGTTACCTGCACTAAATTTGAGCATTTAGGGAATGTCCATTCAGATGTAGGTGAGAGCAAAAGACCCATTAGGTACCGTCTAAACGAACATTTGGGTGACGCTCGCCTACATAGAGTGGACACGCCCTTCGGTGACCACATATTACACTATCATAAAGACCTAGGTGATGATGAAATTAACTCCCTATTTCGGATCGAAATTTTAAGTGTTAACCGGGACGTTGCAGAAACTCAAATCAAGGAATCAATTTTTATTCGCGATCTTGAACCCAAAATGAACACCATGTCAGCTTCTTGGCCTATCACCCACAAACCACCTTAAAATTTCTATTTGATCTTGTGATGCATGATATAGGAATAAATGTATATATCCATATATTTTTAGGAAGGAAATGAAAAAGAAATGTCTAACATTGAACTGTATACTGTGTGTGAATGTGTGCCGTTTTTGTATTGTTAACCGGTCCATATATTTCTGCAGGAAGAAGTGGTTGCTCTTAAGCGTTTGATGGTGTTTTTTAATTTCTGTGCTAAAAAAGAATGTGTCATAGCTGAGGATGACTTGACGTCGAAAGCTTCTATTATTGCGTCTACTCTTTCAATATTAACACGAGCCCCGCTGGGGTCCCTTGCATGACGCGCCCCGCTGGGAGCGTTTTTCGCCCCCTCCTTATCTCGTTCCCCACGAAAGCTAAAGGAAAATTACGGGCGGCGTTCGAAAGCTCTTGACGAGATGAAGAGATTTTATACGAACAGTGAGAAGTTATTGGCAAAACAATCACTCTCTGCTCCCGTAACCTGATATGACCTTTGAGAGGTCCGATGCCCAAAAACTCAACTTAATGGTCAAGATCGTGGTAAGAATAGACGGTTTGAGGATTTTCAGCTTTATCTATCCAGTATTTACTGAAAACGAGCCCATTCTATTTTTCACCATAGACTTATAATTGGGTGACCAAGAAATTGACCCCACTTTAGGTCAACAATATCGAAATTCCGAGATAGCAGATTTGTAGACTCTGATTACCTTATCATATTGTGCAAGTTTCAAATTGATCGGTTTGCTAATGTTCCCTAGGCGCTGCTTCAAACTCGTAATTGTACGTTTTGAGGTCGGGCCACTTGACCCCTGAATAGCTCCTTGACCTGACATGACCTTAACTCAAAAATTTGGCCAGATGTGTAAAATTGATCAGGAATAAGGTACTGTAAGTTTCGTTGTTCTGTGTCTTTTCGTTTTTAAGTTATCTGGGGAAAACCAGGATGGGGGCGCGAATTTTGCCCCCCAGCGTGGTGCGTGTTAATTTAGGTCTAAAATAGAAATAACTTGGCAGATAATGGTCATTTTTAACACCACTTTTAAACTCATAATAATGATCTTGCTGCCAATATTACTCCGCCTACTTATTATTGAGAAATGCCGTGATTATGCAACAAAAATCCAGGAATAAACCAAAAGCGAAAAGGTTCCAAGCAATGTTTTCTGAAAGTTTGAAGTCAAGGTCGTTCAAGGCCACTGACCTATGACGTAACAATACGACATATTCCCAATAGTGTACAAATAACTGCACTACAACAGACTTGGTGCGGTAAATGAAGGATTGAACTCGAAAAAGACCTTTGACCTTAATCTGTGACCTTGACCTTGATATTGAGTAGCTTTGACTATAAAGTCATAGCATAGCATACCGTCATACTGAATAATGCCATCTGACCGGAATACTGGGAAAAATAGCCATGATCTGTGACCTTTGAACTCGACCTTGACATTCATGCGGGGTGACCTTGACATATGACCCGATTATATGACGTTATTAGGTCACCACTTGGTCTATAGTGCATGTGATTTGGTGCTACTGCACGATTGTGACGGTCTCAAAAATGGGTCTGACTTTGAAACCTAAATCATAAAATTAGTGACAGATTTTCAAAATTCTTTCACCATTCGACGCACTCGTGAACTCTGTAAAATGTAGCGATGTAACGTTTTCTGGCAGTAAACAGTTTTCAGGAGAACGGTTCTAAGTGTGGGGGGGGAACTTAAAGGCACCCTACTGCTATGTGTGTTAAGCCCACGGCCTCCTATTAACTCAAGTATGCCCCTTTTGCTCGCGCAGTACCGCAGCTCTACCGCAGACCCAAATTTATATTAATAAATCTGCAATAGGTCTAGAAAACGCACTGAATAGGCTTGTGATAGAAGTGCAAGCATGTTTATCCAGACCTTTTTTAACCCTCGCCCCGGTGGGGGTGGTTGGACACCCCCTCTCGGGTTTTTTTCCGGCGGCATAGAAAAATGGCGGTCCGAAGCGCCGCCGTACTTGGCACACCTTATTCTTTATTAATTTCGCAACCGTCCCCAAAATGTTAAGGTTGGGTCATCTCAAGTCAGGTCACCAGTGCAGGTCAAGTGACCTCACCTCCACAAATACTTAAGGTGGCATAAGTAAGAATTGGCTAAATCTATCGAATTGAAACTTATACCACATAATGGGTCCACGGAGTACTACAAAATATGTCCTGGTATTTTTAATATCGATGACCTAAGGCCAGGTAGGAATCATGACCTCTCCATTGGAAAAACTGGGTTCATGTTGCAGTTTTTAACCAGTGACCTCTGAGAGGTTACCTGGGCTACTCAAACAGATTTTCAGACTTGGGTCACTAACTTCGCAGGAAAGGACGATACAGCATTTATTTTGATACCATGACGCTTATATTGTTATTGCAAGTCAACTGGTGCGCATATTGACCATGCCAAACCAGAAAGCTAACTTGACCTGGCGTCAGGTTAGGTCATTTTGTGTTTTAATGTAGTATAGTCATGTTTATACATCATTGGATTTGCCGCAACGAGAGTAAGCGAATGGTGCCTAAAAAACTCAACTCTGTCTTACTTTTAGTACTTATTTTCTCATACTGGGCTGTCCCGACTGAAACCTCGAAATTTTTTAAATACACCTCCCGTTTCATCCTGTGTGCCATTCCATATGGAACTCTGCCACACATTGCATCCCAGTGCTTTCCCAACCAAACCAAATGACCCAACCCATACCCGACCTGCTTCCTATATAGGGGAGAGTGGGGTAAGATGCCCAGGGTTTTAGGAAATCCGTATTATAGAATGACCGCGGTACCAACAGCGCTGCTTAATATGCCAAGTCGTAGCGTGATCATTTATCTTCCTTATAGAGTCGATGAAATTGCTGAAAATTTTCATATTTTCTAACTATTACGAATTTACTAGAGGCTTGTATAGGGGCGTCTTACTCCATCGGGTGGGTAAGACGCCCCTGGGGCTTGGTAAGATGCCTCACCCCTGGGCATCTTACCCTATTTTGGTCTATCGTTGATGAAGTAGCTTTTTCGTAGTTCTTAGTTTTATTGGTAATCATTTAAGCATTATTCAAAAGTCAGAATGTTTTTAGAAACGTCCACACACATTGATAAAACATGGAGGTGGTTTTTCACGTTTCCACGTCAAATTATAAAACAAAGTTACTTAAAACTAACGATAAAAACCAAGGATAAAAGCATACCATAAAATTAATATGAAATTACGCACAAACAAACAAACAACGAAGTACGAAACGAAGTAAGTAAACTGGTACGAGGTTTCTGAGAGCTTCCCCTAAATCCCCAACCTTGCCTTTTCTATGTTCCCTTTGTTTCAATTTTAAAAGAAATATGGGCCAGGCGTTGTTAAGTACAAAAACATTCACTTCAGCAGTGGCGGATCCAGGGGGGCAAAAAGGCAATTGCCCTCCAAACGGAAAAGCTAGGGGCAAAACTATGTTTTTGCCCCCCCCAAAGCTATCGACCTCCTTTTTCCCCGACTCCTTTTTAGCTTGTAAGCAAAATTTTGGTGCTTCAACTCTCAACTTCAAACAGAATTAGTGAAGTTAAGTGTAAATATTGGGGCTTGGATAGGAAAAAATGTATCTTCAGCCCATTTGTTTCACCCCGTGGCGTTTTTTTTTTTTTTTGCTTTTCGTCTTCAGTTCCCAAAATCCTAACGAAAAGGCATATTGCAGCGCAATTTTTCACTGCGTGACGTCCTTCTTCTTTCGACTTTGTTTGCCCCTCCCACACCAACCGGCTAGATCCGCCACTGCACTTCAGATAGCAAAAATGACTTGTGACTCGAAGCTTCCTCCCACTAACCATCACAGGCTCCCAGTATATCATTTATGGCGCACAGCCACCTTAGTCTTCTCGTCAGGGCACACAGGCCCAGCCTTCCCAGGCAGTGCACTCGATCCATTCTTTGCACGAGAGAACAAAACTCACTCCGCAGATGAGATATCTGGTATCGTCATGCCCACTGTATATCTTCCCTTATACAGCTTTTGCCTGCCTCGTCCTCGTCTTTTTAGATACCTTTGCTTTCGCAACCCCTTTAACTAGTCTGTCTTCCAGAGCCTTTTTTAGATGCATGTTGTTGCAATCTCGGCTTTTGGAGTCGGAGTCTCATTAATGCCATCAATGGACTTGTCGCGGAGGCCCTAACCCTACCATCGGAGCGAGCAACTCCTGCAATGAAGATTTAATTTAAAAGTCAAAGTTAAACGTCCCACAAATCACGGGGACTGCCGCCCCGCTCAGGTCACCTTCTCACCAGTCAGTTGCCAGCCGACCTACGTCGGGTAAACTATTGAGCGCCGAAGCGTCTCAGGAGAACCGATCCCAAGCCTGGACAAGCACTGCCACTGCATGTTCCTAAGCAGCGGGCCGGAGCCCAACGCTCTACCAACTGGGCTACCGGGATGGCAAATGTAGGGACGACGTAAGAGATCAGGTTCGGAGCTTTGCAGGATTAACCATGTGGAATATTTCAGGTCTAGCTCATTCATAGGCGAATCCAGGGTAAACGGTCCAGCCATAGCCCCTTCCTAATTGGCCAAAATTGACCGATTTTGGCCAATTTTGTTTTAAAATATGTTTTACGGTTTTGTCCATTTTGATTTAATGGCTTTGCACCTCCACCACACCAGTTTGATCTGAACCCGCCATGAGGTCTTTTCCGGTTGGGGCAGCAGGCCAGGTCGGGTGAACTCCCAAATAATTGTCTTAAGGTTTTAATGATTGAGCTGGGATTCGCTTTATCGAATGAAAGCACCAACTACAAAATTTGGTTGTTATGAGATTCCTTGCGTTAGTGGCCTGGGTTCAGGTGCGAGGCCTTCGATTGGAAAGGTTAGTCACAAAGCAACAGATTGAAGTGTGTTCTTATTTAACACGTACGGTCATGCGCGTTGAAAGCATAGGACAGGAACGGGAGGACGGATCCCCTAACTCGCCAATCTGTGGGGACGTTTCCCGAAAAGTTTTGGGAATCGACCTGGTTTTTATTGTCTCCCTATTACCTACCTACGTTGACCTAAGTAAATTTGTTCATGAGCTTCATGGTCATTAGCTTTTTCAAAGACGGTCAATTTAAAGTTCACGTCCCCCCCTCGCCATCACCAGTCCAGGGTCCGTAGCCCCAGTAACAATTCCGTGGCGCTGCCCATGGGTAAGGTTTGGACTAACCCCAAGTTTAACACATAGTTGTTTACTCTAACAAATGGCGCTATATTGCTCTGGGGAAAGACGCCCCCTTTCCACCGGGAAAGTTGCCCATGGGGTATCTTTCCCCATTCGTTGAGGGGGCATCTTTCCCATCAGTACTCAAATTGGATAAAACCTGAAGGGCAAAAATCATGCAATTATTACACTCAAGGGAAATACTCAGTTAATGAGTTAAATACACCATCATTCGTAATGGGAAGTCAAACAAAGCACGCATCCAATATTCTTAGAGATATCTGCAACCTATGTGGGCAATTTTTGTCCTAGAAAAGCATCGAAACAAACTCTTAGCCACCAGCTACACGCAACTCACAGGAGGAAGCTGAATTTTTGCGCAAGAAACCATCAAAGCCTCTGCTTTTGAGCAAGAACAATATTATTTACCAGTGGTGGACCGGATTGCCAAAAGAGGGATGGGGCGTCTTACCCGATGGGGCATCTTACCCCACTCTCCCCTACTTCCTTCCTCTATCTACCACCATCTGAAAAATGGTACAAGGCATGAAGCTTAATATCATGCTATATCAAACGGCTCTACGTCAAACTCTGCGTGCACATAAGCCTCGGCCAGTTCAATCACGCACTCTGGCATTTTCTAGTGTCACATACAAAACGGTGTTAAGGCAATGGAGCTAAGTATCACCAGGATATTTCAGCGTTGGTGCGACTGACGGAACCGGGCCCTGATACGGGGAAAGAGGAAGGAGAGGGGAGGGGGACAGACATGCCACCGCATATCGCCGCGCAGCGCCATCCGCGTATCTAGGATCAGAGGCGGGAGGGCAGAGTGGAGAGTCACGGCCCCTTTCGGCTGCGTACGGCCATGCCGTACGCTGCCGAAAGGGGCCGTACTGCGGCCGTTATTTAACTCCCTCTAAAACGTCTGGTGTTATCCCCTCCAGGAGTTATTTTCTCAATCACAGAATACTACCATCATGACACTGCTGAAGTTCACTCGTTTGCTGTTGATTTAAGCCTTTTGGCATCGTGCACCGCCATGCTCTCTAAAAGTCCAGATCCGCCTGTGTCAGATAATAAGACCGGTGTGTTGCGTAAGTCGTGAGGAGGACTGCATTGTCGTACGCAGACTCTGTGTTGTCACAAGATAATAATACATCAATAGGGTTGGCGTTGGAGACATCGCAGTGTCAATAACTTATCAACTTAATTCAGAGGGAGTGCCTTGCGCTAATGCTAGACGCAGGCGTCCCGCAGTAAGCGCTGCACCGCTGATGATTCCGTCGAAAGTTTCTCCGCAGTTGGGTGGTAAGAGAAGCGATGCTGTCAAACCAATAATGGTGTATGTGCATGCAGTGCAGAGCCCAGAACAGTGCTGGGAGTTATTGGGGCGGAATACCAAACCCAAATGCACAAAATAAGAACATGGGAAATCAATACAGATTTCGTGCTTGTGAAGGCACTCTTAATATCTTATCGCCCTTATGTTTTAAAAATGTTTATAGCGTCTGCCCAGGATTCCGTGACGTACAGGATACACAAAGCTGTCGTTAAGCCAGTAAAACGCCTGCGCGGGTGAAAACCGAGTGGGCACATGATATCCGGATGTAAATGATCTTCCGGATGAGATATCCTCCTCCCATTGTCTCATGTTCGCTAACGAACTGAAAATCTATCGTCAGGTCAAGTGCGAGACTGATACAGCCTTGCTTCCGTTCGATATTGATCGGGTGTGTCGATGGTCCAAACGTTGGCGATTGAATCTAAATCCAGACAAGTGCAAGCACTTCTGCATGACGTTGAAAACAAAACCGGTTCTGGCAACGTATTCTGTCGAAAATATAGAGTTGGAACGTGTTGGAAAAATCCGGGATTTGGGCGTCACTTTAGACACAAAATTCACGTTTGGTCCTCAAATTGAAAACATGGTGAAAAAGGCCAACAGAACTCTTGGTTTTTTAATAAGATCATTCCAAAAATCCAGTGAAGGGAGGAAATCTCAGCCTATCAGCTGTTCTCGTATCTTACTATGCACATGTTCGTTCGGCCCTCGAGTATTGTAGTGTTATTTGGGGCGGAGCAGCTGCTGTTCACTTGACTACACTGTAAAAAAGTTGTGCATCCAGAAGGTGCTAATCGGACAGCAAAAAACTACCGATTTTCGCTGCTAGTTTTAAGCCAATTTTGGAGGTGCTAAATGTTTTTGGTACTAATTTATCGATTTAGCACCACCCTGCTTTTCGTTAACGTGGTGCTAATATTACGAATTTATCACCTGAAGTGCTGAAATTTTAGCAGCCCTAGGATGCTAATCTAATTACCAGAGAGAGGGAGCTGTAAAAAACTAGCACCAAGCTAATTTTTTAGCAGCCTAGAAAAGTGTGAATAGCACCCAGATTTTTAGCTTAAAAATAGCTCTTCTGAGGCGGAAAGTGCTAAATTGAACCATGTCAGCAGCACCACAGCGCACGAAAAATTCCAGATATACTAAAATGAGCCTTAAAGAGCGAATGCATCCATCTTAAGCATGAAATTTATATTTAGTTTTTGTCAGCATCAAGTTAAAAATTGACTGGCACGCTCTTTTTTGCCCGTGGCGACGCACCTGCATTAGGTCATTCCACGGGTCAACATCTAACCCCTTTGCCAATATCAGCCTCCCCCGCTTTAGCCCAGGCTTGTTCTGTCTGTTTGTAAAAGCAATGGTACACAAAATAATAGCGTGGATTATGCGCAGGATGAAAAGGCTGGTGCATAAAATACGGGATATCATATTAAGGTACCCTAAAAAATGTACTTAAAAGGCGGAGTAGCACTGGAAAAGTTGACATGATGATTTTAATAAAAATGATCTTTATCTGCCTCCTCAGTAACTTACGCGACAGCCCAGACGCCAAAATCAGCGAGTCAATGCAAATTCCCCAACACAGACCCAACATGAGCAAAGCGTGAAGCTCGTGGCTCATCACAAAATATATCACATAAATATGGTTCCAGTCCTCATAACTATTATTTGTATCTATTTTTACCATCACATTTAAGACTAACACTGGACCCCCTCCACTCACTCCCAATGTCCCCCTTGAAATGATATGTCCATTGTTGAGGAAGTGTTGCATTGCGAGAAGACCGTAAACATCAAATGGACGTGCAATATTTTAAAAAATATGTGCTGTGTTTTTAGTGTTTGTGCTTAGTCGTGATCATGCCATGAGGTGAAACTGTCGTCTTTTATAGCTTTAATTCTTAAACAATTCTAACATATAATTTTTGGCAGATAATAATCATTTAAATCACAACTACCTACCCCAGAAAAATTCAAACACTAACTCCCAGAACACCAGCCCCTTTTTCAGGCAACGTGTATCCCTAAAGCTTCAAATCGAGCTAAGTGCCAAAACGTGCGTCTAATTTACCAACGTCAGGTATGTACATACAAGAGGGACACTTCGGAGGAACGGGTTAATGCAGAAATTTAGTAACAGTACGGCAAATAAATGTTCCACTCCCAACGTCATAGGCACAAGTTCCGAGGGCAGGGGGCAATGGCCCCAATCTTTGGACTGGGACGCAGTGCACCCCTCCCCAACTTTAACACGCGCATTGAGA
The DNA here is from genome assembly GCA_034440635.1 of Lepas anatifera. NCBI lineage: Eukaryota > Metazoa > Arthropoda > Thecostraca > Lepadidae > Lepas > Lepas anatifera. The sequence continues at coordinate 63,526 of JAOTON010000481.1, read as the reverse complement.
AGGGTCTGAGCCACCTTTGCATTGACGGGGGGCGGGTACCCACCCCCCTAAGATCTCGAGAACCACGGTAGGTAGCGAAAAACTGTAAACGGCGTTGCGTTGCCCATCCACTTCTCCATCGAAAACATTTGAACCATTTTTGTTAGGTCACATTTAAGGTCACGAGAGGTCAAAAACAGCCGTCATAGGGATAACATGTAAATTAAGTTTCTTGGCCATTACATCTGAACAAGTAAAGATAGAGCAAAACGACTTGAACTATATGAATCGTCTCAGCAAGCCGAATCGAATGATATATAATTTGACCTTGCTAGGTCAAATCAAGGATTTGACCTGACCTGAGGTCAGGTCAGGGTCAAATTTTATAAAATGCAAATTATTAGAACCGCAAAGCCCAGGCGAGTCTAATGCAGCTAAAACAAATGCTCTACCACCATCCGTTACTGAGTTATTCCGTAAAAACAATTTTTCCCATGTATTTCCAATGGAGAGGTCATGCCTCGTACCTGACCTTAGGTCATCGATATCAGAAATACCGGAACATATTTTAGAGAACTCGGTGGGTCCATTATGTGATATGAGTTCCAATCGGATAAGTTCACCCTGCTCCGACTTATGCTATCTTAAACTTTTTTTGAGGTCGGGTCACTTGACCTGTACTGGTGACCTGACCTTGGATGACTAACCTTAAAATTTTCACAAAAGTTGTAAAAATGATGAGGAAAAAGATATGCCAAGTACGGCGGCGCTACGCGCCGCCGTTTTTTTGCTATCTCCAAAAAACCCGAGGGGGGCCGGTACCCACCCCCGTCAATGCGCGTGTTAAGCCGATTTTGGACATTTTCCGTTGACAAATTGTGACAGATACATAGGCGTAGGAAGAGGGGGCAGGGGCCATCGCCCCATCAAATATTGGGCTAAAAATTACTGATCTCATCTGATATGGGAGGAAGTCGGACATTTTTATAAACAGCCGGTATAGAAAACAACGAGGAGTCCAAATCCGAAAGTTTTTAGCCCTGGCATGGGAAGTTTCTTGTGAGCTTCAGGTTGACGTTTGACTACTCTCCCCCCCTCATATTCTGGAGGTTGCTACGCCTGTGGGTAGGTAGAATCACGTTCACCGTCACCAGCGCTGACGACTTCTGCCCTCTTGACATCAACAATATTTCTACGCCTATGCCTCACTTTCCAGGCTCTCTGGAAATAAGTATCTACATGACCAGGAAATAGACTTTCAATAATATTATTGCAAGTAGTGGATCCCGAGGAGCAAAATAAACATTTCCTCCCAACCACTCGATTTGGTTTCTTTTCTTCTTAACCTTCGCCCGGGTGGGGGTCTTTTTAGATCCCCCTCGGGTTTTTCCGAAGCGACCAAAAAACGGCAGCGCGCAGCTCCGCCAAACTTGGTCTGGCTGTTCCTTCATAATTTTTACATCTTTCCTGAAAATTTCAGCTCAAGGTTATATCAGGTCAGGTCACCAGGCCAGGTGAAGTGACCTCACCTCAAAAATGCTTAGGACCACATAACTAAATGAAGGGTTAATGGATCAAGTTCAAACTCATACCACATCTTGGGCGCACCAGGAGCTACAACATTTGTTCCGGGATTTTTTATATTGGTGACCTAAGGTCATGTGCAGAGCATGACTTCCCCATTGTAATTACATGGGGAAAATCACGAAATGAGATTTTCTCAGTAAGTATGGATGGAATAAACTTCAAACATCGGTTACGACCTGCTCTTAGCCCATTTCTGAAGTTGATGCCAACAATTTTGACTTGTAACCTTTAAAAGGTCACCTTAGGTCAAATAAGCATTTTTGGTGTTTTACTCTATAAATCTTAAATAAACTAAGATAGAACTTTTATTTTGTCACCAAAGTGTTTGTATAGTCACTGCAAGTCAAATGATATACATCATGACTATACCAGGTCAAGTTGAGTCAGACCATTGACCTGGGTCAGGTCAAATTCTTAAATTTGACCTGGCATAGCAATATCATATATCATTCGATTTGTATTGACGAGAGGATTGCAATGGTGCAACAACATGGATGTATCTTGTTTTGTGTGGAAGCTATTAGCGAAAAAGTAAACGCCCTTATGCATGGGTGGCTAAGGACATTCCTACGAATATGCCCAATATTCAGTGACCTGTAGCTCCCTAGGCTTTGAGCTGACACGAAAATGAATGCTACTGTGATGAAAGCGCATCTCAAGAGCTTTCGAATGGTGTTAGAAAAATGTTTCTAGCTACCATAGTTTCTGAGATATATGAGGTTTTCTTAGTACACCTCATATTAGCGATTTTGACATATTTTGACCTCTGGTGACCTTGATATTGACCTGACAAAAAATGACTGAAGTATTTTCGATATCATTTTCGAAGAGCTTTCGATTGCCGTTTTGCGCTTTTTTCTAGCTCTCTTAGTTTTTGAGATCGTGGGGGTCTTTTTAGCCCCCCCACCAGGGCGAAGGTGGCTCGTACCCACCACCGGGGCAAGGGTTAAATCATATTTTTCCACAATTTTGGATCCCTTGACCTCCCACCAAACCATCCACTTACCTATCGGGGGAGCTTAATTGGGCGATGAGAGCATTCTCGCTGCGAGATACCTTAAGGCTATCTTATTTCAGACATCGAGGCAAAATTAACCTGTGTTCATATCTGCCATCAAACTCGATAAATGTATATCCAGTATGTCCACTTACCTCCAGACTTTGGTCCTCGCGGGCTTTCACCCATGCGCGCAATGACTATTATTGACAGACAAGCACTTTGGTGAAAGATGGTGGTTGACTGACCGCGAGGACGCGGCGCGTGCACGCGCTATGGTAAATTTAGCACCAATTAGTGCTAAAAGTTCCCGCCAAAATCAATTAAGATGCTCAGACATAACACTTTAACCCCAGTCGGCGCCACCTTCGCCCCACCGGAGGCCATCGATGGCCCCCTCTAACTCAAAATATGGGCGTTAGCGCAAATCTGCAAGTGCAATGAAAGCTTGCGTGAATTCAGTAAGAAATTATTTCGCATGTTTTAGTGCTCAGGTCAATGGTTTGACCTCCAGAGGTCAAATTAGGTCAAGATCGGCTATTTTCACTCAAATATGCAATGATTAAGCAAACTGGGCATAACTCTTATGTCATTAGAGCTATTGAGGCCTGGTAAAGTACATTTGATAGCAAATTGCCTGTACTTTTTCCGCTATGTGGAACGTAAAGACCTCCCGCCAGTGGTTTGACCGCCAGAGGTCACCTCGTGACCTAATATGACCTGAGGTCACGAAAGGTCAAAAAGTGGCCTCTGCCGTATATCAAATGAAAGCCAGTGACAAGACAAACACGATGGTGTTTGTTTCATCGCTCTAGCTCAATTAGGTCAAAGTTATTGTCAAAATACTGTTTTTGACCTCCGGTGACCTTGGATGACCTTGGAAAAGTCAAAGGGCAAATATGACCCCTGGGATCCGTGAAAGGGTGTCCAAAAACGTTGTTCTGAGCAGTCTGAGTATTTGCAATCATTTTTGTGGCTTTTATATCATGAAATAGCTTTTCCCCATGCTTTTCCAATGGGAGAGGTCGCCTCGTGACCTGACCTCAGGGCACGAAATCGAAAAATCCCGGATAAGACCTTGTAGACCCTGGAGGGGTCATGAAGTGTAGGAAGTTTCAAATCGATCGACTTTGAAATGTAGCTCTTACAGAGCTCTAAAGTGAAGCAGGTGACCTTGGTTGACCTCGTCTGGTGACCTGACCTTGGGTGACCCGGGGTAAAAATTTCAGGGATGATGGGAAAATGATGCAGTGAGAGGTAGAGCCCTCAACCGCGGTGCTGCGCCTCGTCGTTTTCTGCTATCCCGGAAAAACCTTAGGGGGCCATCGATGGCCCCCGGTGGGGCAGGGTTAAGACTATTCAAGCCGGAAATGCAGCGCGCGCGCACTCGCTTGCGCGCGTTTTTTCAGGGGAATCGGAATGATGCTAGAAAAACATACCTTGTGGGTGACCAGGTGCTGAAAAACAGCAGCACGCTAGCACATAATTATATCAGAGAAGCTAATTTGTAAAAATAAAGCCGCAGATGTTATATTCAAGCACCATCTGGCTCCTTAGCTCCCATTTATGCTGCTAAGTGCATGCTATAGCACGCATTTAGCATATGGTGGTGCCCAACTTTTTTACAGTGTAGAGTCGACAGGGTGCAACACAAATTCCTTCTATGGTTGAACGAAAACTGTCGGAACCAATCTAAATCACTATTGTTCAGCGACATCATGAATCATTTTAAGGTCATGTCATTGTCATCGCGAAGAAGTCAGCATGATTTGATGTTCATGCGCAATGTTCTTAAAGGTAGGATCGACTCATCTTTTTAGTACGCCGTTTCTCATTGTATGTGCCCGTGAGAGCAACGAGGCAATTAACGTTGTTTAATGTGCCATACGCAAGAGTGAATACCGTGAAGGAAGTATTATTTGTTAGATTGCCCAGAGTCATGAACACATTCCTGAACATCCAACCACTACAGACATATTTCATGATACCTTCAGCTCATTTCGAGCAAAAGTCATCTCATATATAGCCACATTATAGTTAAGATTGCAGCTGTCGGTTCTAGTCTTGTGTGGTTTTCCCATTTTTTAGTTTTTAAGTCTTATACTTATATTTTTTATATTTTTAGCGCAACCTTTTTAGCCTGACGTGTTTTATCTTTACAAGTTTTGACATGCTTTTACTTCTTAATTTTTACGGAAGTTTTTTAACTTCCTGCTTATGTGGATCTTATGGGTGTAACACCTCCTCAGCCTATTTTGACATCCGATTTTATGTGACTTTGCCTGTAAATGGGTCTTGTTCCGTGGGCAATATGAAGAATAAATGAAATGAAATGAAATGAAATATCGAAAATTCGAAAGTAACATAATAATGGAAGAATCTTCCAAGCGGCCAACGCGTAAGAACGTGACATTTTTTTATACATTACATTGATAAGGCTGAAGCTGTTTCGCAGGTTTAAAAGGTTAAATGTGCAATGAAATTCGAACATGGCTCATAAATTTGGAACTACTTTGTCTACAGGAAAAGTAAAATTGTACTTTTGTAGCTTACACTTTGTGCTTTCTGAATATTTTTTGCAAATAACAAATCTATACTATAGATTGAAATGTACGATAGAATATACACATTGCGATGACAATTTTTAGGAATAAAATATTTCCGCTTATTATACTATGCTATGGCATCATATCTATGACCTAGGGTCAGGTACGGATCATGACCTCTCCATTGGAAATGCATGGGGAAAACAAGAATTGGGCTGTATTTGTGTAGATCAGCCTGTAAATGCCTTCATATTCCCTAAATCTTCAAATAGTAGTATCCTGGACCCCTTTCCAGGTTTATGGTGTAATTTTTGACCTGTGAAATTTGAAAGGCCATCTGGGCCTACACTGAGAGAAAAATTGATTCCTTTTGGATAAACTGAGTCGGTGCTGAAAGCGAATCTGGATTCTGGTGTCAAACTCGGTTGGAATCAGGCAGAATCAGGCTCATTGTATTCCGGTTGCAGACTCAATGTAATCTCTTGGACTAAATTGAATCTAGCACGTAGTGTTTTCTGATGCTCATAGAATGATCACCGTAAGCTCGGGAATAAAATGTCTGATGATTGGTTTCAAATGATTCTTCGCTCGGTATAGAAAAACTCCACGGCATCAATGTATTCCATCAGCAATATCGTCATGGAATCACTGTATTCCAGCTCTCCACGTGACATGGTTTAGAAAAATATGCCCCTCCACTAAACACAGCAACTGAATTCGATGGAAGCCTCAAACGAAACCGCCTCTTTTGAGTCTGCATTTGGCATAAAATTAGTGTAGTAGCAAAACTGATGCTGGTATAATGGTAGTCTGTGTGGCATACTTTGAGTCGTGCCTGGAGTTTCATTCGGTCCACTAGATGTTCCTCGTTAGTCTTCGTGTTTTTTTCTTAATTGAAACTTGCTGTAAAAATGTTACTTATCGTGCTGTTGTGGCCTTGCTATTACATTAACTTTGTTTAATGATAATGAGGGTAATCCAATTTGTTTACCGCAGAATACTTCAGCCTCAAGAAAAGATAAAATAATCATAACTTTGCATTAGGACACAAACATTAGACAACAATCATGTTCGCCATTTTTCAGTCACATATGAAATGCCTTTAATGAACAGTCCTCTCCCATATCGCCCAGGAGTGGTCCAGGCTTAAAATTTAAGCACGCACATGCCGCTGTCGTCAGAGATAGCAGCCCTCGTTTACTTTGGATATATATACAGGTATGATTGAATATGACCGCGTTTTTGGAATTAACAAGTCTCTTGTTAACTTTTTCTAAGTCTCTAAATGTTTTTTTTAGGCATTTCTGAAAGTTTTTCAAGTAGGTATATCTCCAATTCTAGTCATTGTCATGAAAGTAAAAAATATCCATTATGCGACCGGTTTCGTAAATTCAATAAACGTTTTCAAGCAAGTGGACATTTTAAACATGACAATACCATTCAAAAATACAAAAGTATCACACAACAATAATCACGGCAATATATCAGGCATCTTCCATCTGTAAAGAATATTTAAACTGTTAAAAGATGGGCCCGCTGCTAAGCTATCTTTGGCATTTGTCTTCTTAGGAGTCTTCTGTTTTTACCTCCACCATAGGAGCTGGTGTGGCAGAGGGCGAATATTCCAACGTAATCTCTCTGGGTGTTGAGGGTTGGGGACTTCTCCTTAATGAGGACGGCTTCAAGTATTCGTAGTCTGCGCCGGTCCCACTCGCGCTCGATGATCTTGAGGTTGTTGGTGAGGATGTTCCTGGTGATAGGTTGCTGGTGGACGTCTCACCAGTGCTCGAACGGGGGATGGGCGTGCATGTTCATCGTTTGCCGTCTGAAGAGTATATATATGCAATTATATATATATATATATATATATATATATATATATATATATATATATATATATATATATATATATATATATAATTGTAGACATGTTTGCTTCAAAGTATTTCGCCATGGCTGAGAAAATCTCATTCTGTGCACGATGTACAGAATGAGACTTACCTGTGTCCAGCGATGGACGTGCGTTCAGAGGCTCCTGTGAAAATCCTTCCAATCTTTAAGCGCCCCTAATCTGTGCTCAAAGTGAGCTGAAGATGATCTTTAGAACACCTGGGTGACTGTATCAAACAGAAACAGATGCCTCTCACTACTTCATCAACTTTGCATAGCAAGGGCTGTTCTACGCGGCCAAACTTGGGGCTTCAGTGCATGTTGCCGTCCTCTAGCTGACACACATGGACTCCTGGTTTTTGCCACCAGTACATTGAATGCCTGAACCGTCGCAGCCCCAGTATGCTTCTTCACTCTCGCTAGCTCTCAGCGGAGTCTGTCGGTCATCAGACTCAGATTAAGCTTCTCCTCTTGATCCGTTATTACCGCTAGGTCTGTCGATGTGGCTTCTCCCGTAAACCATGACAAATGCAGAGTGGCTTCTTCGGGCCCCTCAGGTCAAAACCTGAGTTGGATCGATGTAGAAGTACGTGCCAACGTAAAGTGAAAAGGGTCAGATATTCCCCTCAAATTTCGCTCGGAACACGACGCCAAAGCTTTGTGGCCAGCTCTGCGTGCAATGGCAGGAACACTGAAGATGGCGTGAAACGGCGAGTAAGTTTTCTCAATCGCGGGTTGAGCACGCGCACTTAATCTCCGGATAGGCTTTGACGTGAGATCAAAATACACTGGGGTTTCAAATGATTCTGCAGCTAAAGCTCCCATATTCCTGGTTATTTCTGGTGTCAGAATGTATTGATTCCTAGAATAAAATGAAACTTTGAAGTGGATATTAATAGCTCTTTGAATTTCGCGCCTAGAATAGGTCGAGCACCTATGTTAAAATGATGCTTTGTGGTATAAAAAAGATCCGACCTGTAACACCATATTGGTATCATATTAAGCTACTTCCCACCACTTTTAGAAGCCGAGAATTATTCTAAGCTGTCAAGGCCTACAAAAAAACACTTCCTGTACTGGAATTATGCTGGGAAGAGGATCTAATGAAAGCAAGCATGCTCAAATGTTCTTTGAATAAGGTTTCATGGCATCATTTTATGCTCGAGCAGACCGTGATTCCGGATTAGATAGAGCACATAGGAATAAAGATTTCTCTCAGTGTAGTTAGGCAGGTTTCAGACTTGGGTAAATAGCTTTGCAGGAAAGGATGATAAAGCTTTTATTTCTATACTATTACGTTTGAATTGTCATTGCAAGTCGATCGATATGCAATGCTACACTGAGAGAAATGTTTACTCCTAGGTGCTATATCTAATCCGGAATCACAGCCTGCTCGAGAATAAATTGATGCCATGAAACCTTATTCAAGGAGCATTTTAGCATGCTTGCTCTCATTAGATCTTCTTCCCTGCATAATTCCAGCAAAATAAGTTTTTATGTAGGCCTTAACAGCTTAACCCTCGCCCCACCGGGGGACCATCGATGGCCCCCTAAGGTTTTTCGGGATAGCAGAAAAACGACGAGGCGCAGCACCGCGGTTGAGGGCTCTACCTCTCACTGCATCATTTTCCCATCATCCCTGAAATTTTTTACCCCTGGTCACCCAAGGTCAGGTCACCAGACGAGGTCAACCAAGGTCACCTCACTTCAACTTTAGAGCTCTGTAAGAGCTACATTTCAAAGTCGATCGATTTGAAACTTCCTACACTTCATGACCCCTCCAGGGCCTACAAGGTGTATATCCGGGATTTTTCGATTTCGTGCCCTGAGGTCAGGTCACGAGGCGACCTCTCCCATTGGAAAAGCATGGGGAAAAGCTGTTTCATGATATAAAAGCCACAAAAATGATTGCAAATACTCAGACTGCTCAGAACAGCGTTTTTTGACACCCTTTCACGGATCCCAGGGGTAATATTTACCCTTTGATTTTCCAAGGTCATCCAAGGTCACCAGAAGTCAAAAACAGTATTTTGACAATAACTTTTGACCTAATTAAGCTAGAGCGGTGAAACAAACACCATCGTGTTTGTCCTGTCACTGGCTTTCATTTGATATACGGCAAGGTCACTTTGTGACCTTTCGTGACCTCAGGTCATATTAGGTCACGAGGTGACCTCTGGAGGTCAAGCCACTGGCGGGAGGTCTTTACGTTTCACATAGCAGAAAAAGTACTGGCAATTTCCTATCAAATGAACTTTACCAGGCCTCAATAGCTCTATGAGTGAAAATAGCCGATCTTGACTTAATTTGACCTCTGGAGGTCAAACCATTGACCTGAGCACTAAAACATGCGAAGTAATGTCCTACTAAATTCACGCGAGCTTTCTATTGCACTTTGCAGATTTGCGCTAACGCCCATATTTTCGGAGTTAGAGGGGGCCATCGATGGCCCCCGGTGGGGCGAAGGTGGCGCCAGACCCCCGGTGGGGCGCGGGTTAAATGATTCTCGGCTTCTAAACATAGTGGGAAGAAGTTTAATATTGTACCAATATTGTGTTGCATGCGGGATATTTTTATACCAGAAAACATCATTTACTTCAGGTACTGGACCTATTCTAGCCGGGAAATTAAAAGAGCTATTAATATTTTCTTCAATGTTTCGTATTATACTGATAATATATTCTGTCACCGGGAATAACTAGAAATATGGGAACTTTAGCTGCAGAATCATTTGGATCCCCAGTCTATTTTGATCCCAAGTCAAAGTACATCCGGAGATTGCGTGCGCGTGCTCTGACCCGCGATTTAGAAAACTTACTCACCGTTCCGCGCCATCTTCAGTGTTTCTGCCATTGCACGCAGAGCTGGCCACATAACTTTGGCGTCGTGATCCGAAAAAAAATTGAGAGTAATCGCTGACCTTTTTCACTTTAAGTTGGCACGTGTTCCTACATCGATCCAACTCAGGTTTTGACCTGAGGGGTCTGAAGAAGCCACGCTGCCTTTGGCATGGTGTACGGGAGAAGCCACATCGACAGGCCTAGCGGTGATAACAGATCAAGAGGAGAAGCTTAATCAAGCTGAGTCTGATGACCGACAGACTCTGCTGAGAGCTTGTGAAAGTGAAGTAGCATACTGGGGCTGCGACGGTTCAGGCATTCATTGTACTGGTGGCCAAAACCAGGAGTCCATGTCTGTCAGCTAAAAGAAGACAACATGCACTAAAGCCCCGTGTTTGGCCATGCAGAACAGCCCTTATTATGCAAAGTTGATGAAGTAGTAAGAAGCATCTGTTACTGTTGAATGCAGCCAACCACGTGTCCTAAAGATGGTTTTCAGCACAGTTTGAGCACATATTGGAAGCGCTAGCTTGGAAGGATTTTTACAGGAGCCTCTAAACTCACATCCATCGCTGGACACAGGTAAATCTCATTCTGTACAATATCGTGTACAGAATGAGATTTGCTCAGCCATGACGGAATGCTTTGAAGCAAACATGTCTAAAATTATCTCTATATATTCAAAGCAAACGAGGGCTGTTATCTCTGACGACAGTGGCATGTGCTTGAATTGTAAGCCTACGAACTGCTCTGTGTCCTGAACAACAGCAGAGGATGAGAGTGCCCCCAGCTGTTCGGGTACCATATCCTGAATGTTTTACATATTGGTATGGCGGTGGTCGTGGTGATGGTGTGGATTGTGGTTTGTAAAGGTACTTACAGATGTTTTCAATCGATAACAATCGCTATTGGAACAATTTTTCGTTTGTTTGTTTAACCTTCGCCCGGGTAGGGTGTCTTTTTAGACCCCCCCTCAGGTTTTTTTCGAAGTGGCCAAAAACCGGCAGCGCCCAGCGCTGTCAAACTTAATCTAGGTGTTCATTTATCATTTTACATCTTCCCTAAAAGTTTTAGCTCAAGGTCATATCAGGTCAGATCACCACGTCAGGTGAAGTGACCTCACTTCAAAAATCCTTAGGACTGCATAACTAAAAAGAGGGTTAATCAATCAAGTTGAAACTCATGCCACATAATGGGCCCACCAGGAGCTACAACATATGTTCCGGAATTTTTGCTATTGGTGAACTGGGTTCATGTACAGAACCTAGTTGCCGCCCTGGTAGCTCAGTTGGTAGAGCGTTGAGCCCCGGCCCGCTGCTCAGAGGCATGCAGTAGCAGTGCATGTCCAGGCTTGGGATCGGTTCCCCTGAGATGCTCCGGCACTCAATGGTTTACCCGACGTACAGGACAGGCTGGCAACTGACTGGTGAGCGGGTGACCTGAGCGGGGCGGCCGTCCCTGTGCTTTGTGGGACGTTAAACTTTGGCTTCTAGATCAACCCGTCATTGTGGGAGTTGCTCGTTCGGGTGGTGGGGTCGGGGTCTCCGTGACAAGTCCATTGATGACTTTAGTGAGACTCTGACTCCAACAGTCGAACTGAGAACAACTTGAACAAAATTTATGAAAAAACATGAACTCCCCATTGCAAATACATGGGAAAATCACGAAATAAGCTTTTCTCAGTAATCGTGGATGGAATCGACTTCAAATATCGGTTAGGACTTGCTCTTAGTCAGTTTCTGAAGTTGATACCAAAAATGTTGACCTGTGACCTTTGAAAGGGTACCTAAGGTCAAATAAGCATTTTTCGGTATTTTACTTTATAAATTTTGAATAAACAAAGATAAAACTTTTATCGTGTCACCGAAATGCTTGTACGGCCACTGCAAGTCAAATGATTTACATCATGACTATTAGGGTGTTTCATTGTTCCAAAATGCAATATTTCGACGCATATCGATGTTCGCCTCAAACCTCATCTGCTTACAAGCTTCTGTGCGAAATTTCCATGAATTTCGATGATATTTAGAGGTCGCGCACTTTTGCAGCTTTTTTATCAAATGTATTCAAATGTACACATAAGCGTAGGAACGTCCAGAATATTGGGGAGACCAAGGAGCATTTCGAAGTCATTTCTTTCCAGTCAACGCCATAGGGTTAATGGTCAAGAACCAAGAATATTGGGGGCATGGCCCCCTGCCCCCCCCCCTGTTCCTACGCCTATGAATGTACACATTTCTACACTGATACTGGCGCTGGTTTTCTTTTGCTTGGTTTTCTATTTCACATCTGAAATATTCTTCAAATTAAGTAAAGCGTTTATTACTGCACAATGACTAGCCTGAGTATAAAACCCGACCGGTTTCGGGAGCATCCCGCCCCCGTTTTCAAGGGAGATGTAGATAACACTATGACATGAACCTAACTAAGCGAAAAACACGAAGACTGGGTACACTTTGAAATAACAATCTTAGCCATGAACATGACGAATCATTTTAGAATTATTAGCTCTATACACGTGTTATTTTTCAATTCAATCTCTTGTTTGGCTGGCATTTTAAGAGGTCCAAAAATCCAGAGAAGATGGTAACTTTGCCGATATTTCTATTCATTTTTGGTTCCGTTTTGGTTTGGGTGTAAATTGCCTCTTTTATGTCCCGCTGTTTTTGTCTTGAGTCGAAAGTTAAAGTCGTTGTGGCGTCCCATTTGATATACTGATCCTTCTTGAATTAATTTTCCGCTGTGGCCTCCGCTGCTCTCTCGTCAATTGACCCTCGGGTTAGCTTTTGTCGAGATTTTCGGTGTTCGTCTTGTCGGACTTCCATCATCCTTTTGCTTTCTCCAATGTATGCTTTTTGACAGTCATTACATTCCATCGTGTATACTGGGCCTGGTTTTTCCGGTTGTCTATCATGTCCTTTGGTTTGACTAGTAATTGTTTGATCGTTTGATGTGGCTTAAAATGTTCTTACGTTGAATTTAGAACATATGCGTCGAATCTGTTGCGATACTCCTACATATGGGAAGGATCATTATATCAAATGGGACGCCACAACGACTTTAACTTTCGACTCAAAATAAAAACAGCGGGAAAGGAAGATCGCCCTCATCAAGAGGTTCAACGGATTCGTCAAGGATGAGAAGCAGAAGCAGTACCTGCTCCGGGTGGTGGAACTCCATCGGGCCTCTACCCAAGCGCACTAAGAAAGAATGCGCCTCTTCCAAGTGTAATGGTTTTTGGTGATAAAAGTGCGCGACCTCTAAATGTCCTTTTATTTTGCTTTTAAGGGTGTCAATCGATTCAATTTCACGTATAGAGCTGGGGGAAAGTCGATATGACTTCGTTCCAAACAAACAAAATTTTACTATAGTGGGCTGAAACAGCCTAATGACTATACCATGTCAAGTTGGGTCAAACCCTTGACCAGGGTCTGGTCAAATTTTGAATTGGGCCTGGCATAGCAATATTATATATCATTCTATTTTTATTGACGAGAGGATTGCAATAGTGCACCAACTATGGCTGTATCTTGCCTGGCTATGAAGTTATCAGCGAAAAAGTAAGCTCCCATATGCATAGGTGGCCATGGACATTCCCAAGAACATTCCCAAAGTTCAGTGACCTGCAGCTCCCTAGGTTTTGAACTAACCTGAAAATCATTGCCACTGTAATGAAAGGAACTCAAGGGCTTTCGAATGGTGTTCAAAAAGGTTTCTAGCTAGGGGAGAGTGGGGCAAGATGGACACTGGGGCAAGATGGATACCCCATTTATCTGATGATCTGGCGGTTCGATAAGCAGGAAAAGGGTGTAATGCGCTTGCAATCTCTGCGTTTAGTCCGTGAGAGTAAATTGGTGCTAACAAACTCTTTAGTTTCTGCACAATTTTCAAAAATATCAAAACTGTAGTTCATGAGTGTCTTCTCGAGTTAACTTTGTAAGCCTATTGCCCAAAGGACTTTATATATTTTACATTGCTATTCCTGCCTTATTTTCTTGATTCTCTTGCATCGTTTTCGCCGTTGTCTCTGTGCGTGGAATCAAAGTTGTGCTTAACACGCATCCCGCTAGGAGGGGGCGAAATTGGCCCCCCTCCTGGTTGGCCAGATAAGGCAAAAGCAAAGAGATGCAGAACAACGGCACTTACAATATTTTATCCCTAATTAATTTTACGTCTCTGACCAACTTTTTGAGGTCAGGCCATGTCAGGTCAAGGAGCTATTCAAGGTCAAGTGACCCGACTTCAAAACCCAAAATCACGAGTTTGAAGCAATGCCTAAGGATCTGTCGATCAATCAATTTCAAACTTTCAGATTATGACAATTCACAATTCACAATATGACAATTGGCAATGTCAACATTTGTCAATATGACACACCATGTATTTCCAAGAATAAAATTGGCAGCAATTATTAATGATGCCTGTTTGTTTGCACAGAGCGAGATAAATGTTCGAACTAGCATGCCAAAAATCAAGGCTAATTGAGTTCATAAATTGTTTAAAACGCCAATCGTCGTTAGGGTGTCAATGTTGCCCCACTTTCTCCTATCTTATTTCCTGAGATAAATAAAGTTTTCTTAGTACACCTTTTGTTAGCAATGTTGACCTATTTTGGCCACTGGTGACCTAGATATTGACCTGACAAGTAAATGACTGAGGTATTTTCGATATCATTTTTGAAGAACATTCGATTTCTGTTTTCGATTTTTTCTAGCTCTCTTAGTTTTTGAGATCGTGGGGGTCTTTTTTACCCATACCATGGCGAAGATGGCTCGTACCCGCCACTTGGGCAAGGGTTAACCCGCGTCCCACCGGGGCCCGTTGGCACCTTTGCCCCACTGGGGCCATCGATGCCTCCCTCCCGCTAACTACGAAAATATGGGAGTTAGCGCAAATCTACAAAGTGCACTAGAAAGCTGGCGTGAATTTAGTAAGGAATTACTTCGCATGTTTAAGCGCTCGCTATTTTCACTCAATATATATATAGGCTCTTCATATATATATATATATATATATATATATATATATATATATATATATATATATATATATATATATATATATATATATGGTGTGTGTGTGTGTAACCTCATATATAATATGTAACCTCAGGTCATTCAAGTCATATTAGGTCACGAGGTGAACTCTGGAGGTGCCTTTAGAACTCTTATGTCATTAGAGCTATTGAAATTTGGTAAAATACATTTGATAGGAAAATGCCAGACCTTATTCCGTTAAGTGGAACGTAATGACCTGCCGCCTCTGGTTTGACCTCCAGAGTTCGCCTTGTGACCTAATATGACCTGAGGTTACAAAGGGTCAGAAAGTGACCTTGTCAGTTATCACATGAAAACCAGTGACAAGACATACACGATGATGTTTGATTCAGCCCTCTAGCTTAATTAGGTCAAAAGTTATCGTCAAAATACTGTTTTTGACCCTGGTGACCTTGGATGACCTCGGAGAGGTCAAAGGGCAAATATTGCCCCTGAGATCCGTGAACGGGTGTCCAAGAACACTTTTCAGAGCAAACTGAACATTTGCAATGGTTTTTGTGTCTTTTAGATTATAAGACAGCTCTTCCCCATGCCTTTTCAATGAGAGAGGTCACCTCGTGACCTGATCTCAGGTTGCAAAATCGAGAAATCCCGGATATACATATTATAGACGCTAGAGGGGTCATAAAGTGTAGGAAGGTTCAAATTGATCGACTTAGAAATGTGGCTCTTATAGAGCTCAAAAGTTGAAGTGAGGTGACATTGGTTGACCTCACCTGGTGACCTGACCTTGGGTGACCAGGGAAAAATTCAGTGATGGTGGGAAAATAATGGGGTGAGAGATAAAGCCCTCAACCGCGGTGCTGTGCCTCGTCGCTTTTCTGCTATGCCGAAAAAAACCTTAGGGGGCCATCGATGCCCCCGGTGGGGCGAGAGTTAAAGGCAAAGTGACACCTTTATAACGTGATTTTAACTGAGATAGCCAAGTTGTAAAGCATGCCGGAAAACCCAGTACACAATATATCATTTTTCTTGTAACTCAAAATTTCCGCAAAGAAAAGCTAAAAACCTACCCGAAATGTAACCTACATGTACCCTTAGCAACAAGGTGCCACGTTCCCTTTAAAATGGTTCAAATATATTCGATAGAGAAGTGGATGGGCTACCTAACACCGTTAACCGTATTTTATATCTAGCGTGGTTCTCAAGATCTTAGGAGGGCTTGTACCCCCTCCCACCCGTCAAAGCGAAGGTGGCTCAGACCCCCGTCACGGTTGCCATGTGTGTTAACCCTCGCCCCACCGGGGCCATCGATGCCCCCTAAGTTTTTTCAGGATGTCAGAAAAACGACAAGACGCAGCGCCGCGGCTAAGGGCTTTATCTCTCCCCCCATCATTTTCCCACCATCCCTAAAAAAATTTGCTCCGGGTCACCCAAGGTCAGGTCAACAGGCGAGGTCAACCAGGGTCACCTCACTTCAACTTTAGAACTCTATAAGAGATACATTTAGAAGTCGATCGATTTGAAACTTCTTACACTTCATGGCCTCTCCAGGGTCTACAAGGTGAATATCCGGGATTTTTCGATTTCGTGGCCTAATGTCCGGTCACGAGGTGACCTCTCACATTGAAAAAGCATGGGGAAAAGCTGTCTTATGATCTAAGAGTCACAAACACGACTGGAAAATGCTCAGCTTGGTCAGGAAAGCGTTTTTGGACACCCTTTCATGGATTCCAGGGGCCATATATATTTGCCCTTTGATCTCTCCGAGGTTATCCGCGGTCACCAGGGGCCAAAAACAGTATTTTGACAATAACTTTTGACTTAACTAAGCTAGAGCACTGAATCAAACACCATCGTGTATGTCCATCACTGGCTTTCGTTTGATATACGGCAAGGTCACTTTCTGACCTTTCGTGACCTCAGGTCATATTAGGTCACGAGGTGACCTATGGAGGGTAAAACACTGGCGGGAAGTCATTACGTTCCACACAGCGGAAACATGTTTGGCATTTTCCTATCCAATGTACTTTACCACACCTCAAAAGCTCTAATGGCATAAGAGTTATACCCAGTTTTCTAAGCATTGCATATTTGAGTGAAAATAACCCATCTTGACCTAATTTGACCTCTGGAAATCAAACTATTGACCCAAACGCTTAAATATGCGAAATAATATCTTAATGACTTCACGCGAGCTTTCTATTGCACTTTGCAGATTTGCGCTAACACTCGTATTTTCGGAGTTAGAGGGGGCCATCAATGGCCCCTCCAGTGGGGCAAAGGTGGCGCCGGACCATTGCCGGTGGGGCACGGGTTAACACTCGCATTGATGG
The DNA here is from genome assembly GCA_034440635.1 of Lepas anatifera. Classification (NCBI taxonomy): domain Eukaryota; kingdom Metazoa; phylum Arthropoda; class Thecostraca; family Lepadidae; genus Lepas; species Lepas anatifera. The sequence goes on along the minus strand of JAOTON010000481.1, from coordinate 46,354 downwards.
GGCGGGTACCCGCCGTCCCCCTCGGGTTTTTCGGAGATAGCAGAAAAACGGCGTTGCGTAGCGCTGCCGTACTTGGCATACCTTTTCCCTCATCATTTTTACAACTTCTGTGTACATTTTAAGCTTAGGTCATCTCAGGCCAGGTCACCAGTACAGGCAAAGTGACCTAACCTCAAAACAAGTTTAAGATAGCATAAGTCGGAACAGGGTGAACTTATCCAATTGAAACTCATATCACATAATGGGCCCACTGAGTTCTTTAAAACGTGTTCCGGTATTTTTTATATCGATGACCTAAGGTCATGTACGAGGCCTGACCTCTCCATTGGAAATCCATGGGAAAATGTTTTTTACTGAAAAACTCAGTAACGGATGGTGATAGAGCGTTTATTTTAGGTGCATTAGACTTAGATTCGCCTTGTCTGCGGTTCTAATGAAATACATTTTAGATAATTCAACCTTGACGAGGTCAGGTCAAATCCTTGATTTGACCTCACAAGGTCAAATTATATATCACTCGATTCGGCTTGCTGCGAGGATTCATATAGTTTAACACGCGCATTGACGGGGGTCTGAGTCACCTTCGCATTGACGGAGGGGCGGGTACCCGCCCCCCTAAGATCTCGAGAACCACAGTAGGTAGCGAAAAACGGTAAACGGCGTTGGGCTGCCCATCCACTTCTCCATCGAAAACATTCGTACCATTTTTTGTCAGGTCACATTTAAGGTCACGAGAGGTCAAAACATGCCGTCATAGGGACAACATGTAAATTCACTTTTTCGACCATTACATCTGAACAAGTAAAGATAGAGCAAAACGATTTGAACTATATGAATCCTCTCAGCAAGCCAAAACGAATGATATATAATTTGATCTTGCTAGGTCAAATCAAGGATTTTACCTGACCTGAGGTTAGGTCAGGGTAAAATTATATAAAATGCATATCATTAGAACCGCAAGGCCCAGGCATAGGCGCAGGAACTTTTTTCAAGTTCGGGGGGCAAGGGCAAGAGGGAAGGATTACGTCCCCCATCTATGAAAGATTAGTCGATTAACCTGCTCTCGTTCCATGAGGTTTAAAACACCGTGTTTTGTTTTAAATGAGTCAGTACATTAATGCAAATTCAAGACGTATGAGGTAGAATCCCCAAAGACCCAATCGTTCCAAATTTCATCTCTTTATGTTTGTTATTCTCTGATGATGGGTCTTCTCAGCTTAAAATACGACTTTCAAATAACGATTTTCCGTTCCGGCGTGGCTTATGCAGTGATATTAGTAGAATCCGCAGCCCTACCTCGAACACATCCCAACAATGAGAGGTACTCACCATTTTAGCAGCGTCCGAACGTGGACATTCTCTTAGCAGTCCGCTCCACGAAGCGAGATTTTAGGACCGCCAAGTCGACACCTTCCAGGCGATTCTTGTGCGCGTTCATCAGGGCCAGACCGTTCAGTCGGGATTGGCCAGTCGTAGATCGTAGATATGTTTTGAGCCGCCGCAGCATAGAAAACGATCTTTCCGCGCATGCCACCGTGCATGGCAGGCTCATGATTAGGCCCAGCAGTTTTCTCACCTCACTGAACAACGGTTTTGTCTTTGGGTCCATAGATGAGAGCTTTTCGCACAGCTCCTGGAGGGAGGTTGGGGGCTTTTTGAACCCGGCAGTTAACACATTGAGCTGGCATTCCAGCCTCTCCTCGTCGATGGATGCAGGAAGCTGCAGGGCATCGAACTCTGCAGACGACTGCTTCGAGCAGCCACCCAGAACCAGCCTTTCCCTGGACGCAGCGGCCTGGAGACCGTCGGAGTCGAAGCGAGTCTCCAGACCGCCAATGACAAGATCTAGGGCCTCCAATGTGGCGAGCCGAGCGCCCTCGACAGGAGCCACAGAGAGGTCTTCAGCTGACCTTTCGTCGTGACGTACTTTAGCAGGAGTGTACCTGCGCCTTCTTGATGGTGGCATAGTCAAGTCCATCTGTTTCGCCTTCGCCGCCGCCGCCCGCGTCTCATCCACCAGTCCACCATCCCGCAGGCACTGCAGGCGACTTTTCAACGCCTGAACGGTTTCCAGTACAGACCGTGCCATGTTGCTGCTTCCCTGGAGCGTCCTTGCCACAACCTCACATGGCTGGAAGATGGCAAGGCTGAGTGTGAGTGAGATGTACGTCGGAGCTTCATCGGCTTTCCGAGACAGTCCTGCGATTTTGGCCCTCATCTCACCGCGGACTGTGTGATCTTCTTCCAGGCTTTGAAGCACGTCCCTCATATGTCCGTATTGATCCAGCATTCTCTTCATCGCCTTGGCACGGACACACCATCTGGTCGCACATATCCCCAGGGGCTTTTGAACAACTTCCCCTTCTTTGAACAGAGACTTGTACAGGTTGCTCCGTTTGGCAGATTCGTTGATGGTGTTGGCCGAGACGAACTTGACAACTTTGACGAACGAGAGGCAATCTGCTATCAGCATCACCTCCCTGCCAGCCTCCTGAAGGACGAGGTCCAAACTGTGGTTGGAGCATGGGACGTAGATGGCAGAGCTGTTCAGTGCTTTCAGCCGGCTCTGAACCCCCTGGTGGACCCCGCTCATATTTGACGCGTTATCGAAAGAGAACCCCGACAGCTTCACCACAGGGATGTTCAATCGGACCAGCACGTCCTGGATGATCAGCGTGAGAGTTTCACCTGAGCTGCTTGGGGCGTCATAGAAGCCGACGAAAGAAGTCGTGGGTGTCATCTGCTGGTCTAAGTACTGCAGGCAAACGCTGAACTGCTCCTTGCCTTCTATATCGGTTGTACCATCCGCGACCAAGCCTACAAAGTCCGCTTCTTGTGCTTCCTGCATTATCTCTTCCAGAACTTGGCGACCAAACATGTCAATTATTTCATTTTGTATTGAATAAGACATCCAGTTGTCTTTTCTTTTTATAAACAGCACCACTTCGTGCAGGTTGTCCGCCTTTGCGCGCTCGAGCACCAAGTTGTGAAATGCCCCATCATCATGCTCGTGACCACGAAACGGGAACCCCTGTTTTCCTAAATACAATGCCGATGAAAAAAGTAGAGTCAGAAGCTTCTGAGCAGTAGCCTGGCTGCGAGAGTTTTGCAGAGCAAAGCCCTCTACAACACCTCGTGACTGTTTGAGGTGAAGTTTTAGCACTGCATGGGAATGGCAGTCACTATTTTGATGCTTACTGAACTTCTCGGTCGCTTTTTTCCAGTTACTAAACCCTTCCTGGAAGAAAGTTGTCTCCATTCGGGTTTGGGTATCAAGCAGCCCCTCTTCCATAGCCTTGCAACATACCGAACAAGTGACTGAATCCTTCTTTGCGTCATACTTTATCCAGGGGTATTTTTCCCTCCATGCTTCTCTAAACTTCCGCTGTCCTTTACCGGTCTGATGGTCTTGGGCAGGTTGGTCTGGGGCGGGATGGTGAGCAGCGGGATTCTGAGTGGGTGTATCAGAGGAACGTGCAGAAACTGGACGTTGCGTTGATCCAGGAAGAGGTTCTGGAAGAAGGAACAAATTGTCAGTATTCAATGCGTCGCTTTTCTTATATTCGAATTCTGGACTTTGACCTCCACCTCACTTAACTGATTTCAATACTTTTCCGAATTAAGTCAGGCATTCGTTCTTTTGCATGTAACCATAAGCGTCGCCACCAGTAAAAAAGTGTGGGGAGCAGCTAATCTTCAACTTGATTTTGACTAAAACTTTCCACACAATGACCAAAAACTTTTTGGATTTGATCTCCTCGTTGCCTTCCACACCGACGGGTTTTAATTTTTCCGGTTTCGTCCCAATTGAGCTGAGAAAATAATTTTTCGGACGAAAATGTGGGGTGGGGCGGTCCTAAGCCCTGCCGCCCCCCCCTCGCCTTGCCGGTGAGGAGGCCCCTGCATGTAACGTTAAAGGCGAACTGTCGAAAAACAATTGTATTGACTAGATCGAAAAGTCAAACAAGTTGTTTCAGAAATCCTATGCTCGTATTTGTAAAGTCGGCCTCAAAATGCCTCCAAGACCACATGTCTAGACGGCTTTATCGCGTCCTTACACTATCGATAATTTGATATCACCGTTTCTACGACACTTGTTTTTCAATTTTCGGCTATTTTTGTCATGTTTTGCACTTGACTAATAAGAACCTATTTTACGTGTTGCTGCAAGATGCAAAATGACTCCACAGTTTATCTTAAAATCTAATAACATAATATTAAAAAAATGGATCGACCAGCCCCAGTGCTTACAGAATCTGGGTCACGTAGGCGTACGTTAAAAGTCAGCTGATTGCGTTGATTTCAAGCTGATCAGCGAACTTGATGAGAGGCAAGATTTACAATTTTTCGACAGTTTACCTCGAAGATTTAGAGGTGGAGAGTCAAGACAAAACCTGAACATCATCACTACTCTCTTACCGTAGGATATCTACAATGCAGTTAATCATAAATTTGTTTTTTCTGGCTTTCTTACACAAGGAAAGAAAGGTTAAAACCCTTCCGATAAAATGGCGAAACTGTTGAGCTGGAAATGTCAAACAATTTTGTTCAACCTTGCTGGGCAAGATTTTTACTTCTATTTTTGTGCAGGAATTTATGATGGCACTTACCAGATTGTATTAAAAGACCTGGCTTATAAATTATTTTCGGTTGCTTTGACCAAAAACAATAATAAAAACTTCGGTTTTCGAAGATATGAATGTAACATTACTTTACCTCCGTCTCTGGGGAGGGATTAAATCGATATAACGGGGAGAAACCCATGCCCGAACCATAGCAACTAGAGACTTGCGGTTTTCACCAAAATTTCAAAATCTAATTAGTGGTATTCTGAGTTTCAAAGCCACCACGTATTAACAACAACGTTATAACGTAGTACGTTTTGGCCTGCGGAGAAACCCATGCCCGTAACCACAGCAGCAGCGACGTTTTCACCAATCGAATTGTCGTGTTCTGAAACGGGAATCTTGAGTTCATTTAGATCCCTCCATAAATACAAACGTTATAACGTAAAACGTTACTTTTAAATTTGCCCTGCGGAAAACCCATGCCCGTAACCAAGCAGCTAGCGACTCGCTGTTTCACCAATCGAATTGCCGGTGTCGAAACGGGGTAATCCTGAGTTTCATTACAACCCTCCATAAATACCAACGTTATAACGTTAAAAGTTACTTTGCCGCGGAGAAACCCACGCCCGTAACCACAGCAGCAGCGACTCCTGTTTCACCAATCGAATTGCCGGTGCGAAACGGGCATTCTTGCTTCATGGGATCCCTCCATAAATACCAACGTTATAACGTAAAACGTTACTTTGCCTGCGGAGAAACCCATGCCTGTAACCACAGCAGCTAGACTCGCCGTTTCACCAATCGAATGCATGGTCTGAAACGGGGTATTCTTGGTTTCATATGGATCCCTCCATAAATACAACGTTATAACGTAAAACGGTACTTTTGCCGCGGAGAAACCATGCCCGTAACCACAGACGCTACGACTCGTCACCAATCGAATTGGCGTGGCAAACGGGGTATTCTTGGGTTTCGGGGATCCCTTCATAAATACCAACGTTATAACGTAGAACGTTACTTTTGAACTGCGGAGAAACCCATGCCCGTAACCACAGTAGCAGCGACTCGCTGTTTTCACCAATCGAATCGGCGTGGTCTGAAACGGGTATTCTTGAGTTTCGTTTCAATCCCCCATATTTGATCCTCCGCATTATCGAACATTGATCTGGCCCCGCAGGGATCTTGAGCCCCCTGCAGGATCATGATCTGGTCTCAGGGGCCCCGTGCTTGGCTTCAGGGCCCCTGAGCCTGGTCTCAGAGGACCCCCAAACTTAGTCTCAGGGGACCCCCGAGCTTGGTCTCAGTGGCAGAGCTTTGTCTCAGGGGCTCCACGAGGTTGGTCTCAGGGGTTCCTCGATCATCTGTATCCAAGGCCCGGATTATCGAACATTCATCTTAGGGCCCCCTGAGCTTAGTCTCAGGGGCCCTGAGTTGGTCTCAGGGGCCCCAAGCTTGGTCTCAGGGGCCCCAAGTTGGTTCCGGATCATGGGTTTCTCCGCAGGCCAAAAGTAACGTTTTACGTTATAACGTTGGTATTTATAGAGGGATCCACATGAAACCCAAGAATACCCCTTTCGACCATGCCGATTCGATTGGTGAAAACAGCGAGTCGCTAGCTGCGTGGTTACGGAGCATGGGTTTCTCCGCAGGCCAAAAGAACGTTTTACGTTATAACGTTGGTATTTATGGAGGGATCCACATGAAACCCAAGAATACCCCGTTTCAGACACCGGCAATTCGATTGGTGAAAACAGCGAGTCGCTAGCTGCTGTGGTTACGGAGCGTGGGTTTCTCCGCAGGTTAAAAAGTAACGTTTTACGTTATAACGTTAGTATTTATGGAGGGATCCACATGAAACCAAGAATACCCCGTTTCAGACCATGCAAATTCGATTGGAAAACAGCGAGTCGCTAGTTGCTGTGGTTGCGGAGCATGGGTTTCTCCGCAGGCAAAAATTAACGTTTTACGTTATAACGTTGGTATTTATAGAGGATTGTAATGAAACTCAAGAATACCTCGTTTCAGACACCGGCAATTCGATTGGTGAAAACAGCGAGTCGCTAGCTGCTGGGTTACGGAGCATGGGTTTCTCCGCAGGGCAAATTTAAAAGTAACGTTTTACGTTATAACGTTTGTATTTATGGAGGATCAAATGAAACTCAAGAATACCCTGTTTCAGACCACGACAGTTCGATTGGTGAAAACAGAAAGTCGCTAGCTGCGGGTTACGGAGCATGGGTTTCTCCGCAGGCCAAAAACGTACTACGTTATAACGTTGTTGTTAATACGTGGATGGCTTGAAACTCAAGAATACCAATAATTAGATTTTTGAAATTTTTGGTGAAAACCGCAAGTCTCTAGCTGCTATGGTTACGGAACATGGGTTTCTCCGCACGTTATATCCGCATTTAAGTCCCTCCCCCCGTCTCTGCCCGCTGATGAGGACGGTTGAGGGGCAGGATCTGTTGTTTCATCCGGGCATTCTCCGTCTCTGCCCGCTGATGAGGACGGTTGAGGGGTAGGATCTGTTGTTTCATCCGGGCATTCTCCGTCTCTGTCCGCTGATGAGGACGGTTGAGGGGCAGGATCCGATGATCTATCCGGGCATAAGTTGAGGGATGGGATGGGCAAAGATGACTCCCCACTCGCTGTGCTGTAAGGAACATGGCAAAAATCAGATTGAGGAATGTATACGTACAAGAAGTAATATGTTTTTTGTTCGGTTTTGGTTATTCTCTGTCGTGTGTCTTGGGGTTTAGGGCCGTTCAAAAGTTACGTAACGGCAGGGGGTAGAGAAGTCAGCCACAGCGCTATTAACATTCGCCCGGGCGGGCCTCCGATCCACCTTCGCCTCCGTGTGGGGGTCTTTTCAAACACCACCCCTCCAACTCGGCTCCTATGCAGGATAGCGAAAAAGCGAACGCCGATGAAAAAATGATGACAAAACCATACGCACTGGCGGATCCAGGGGAAAGGGCAAACCAGGCAATTAGCCCCCGAACCCCCCCCATTTTTGCCGGTTTTCTTTATAAAAAAACGCGTTTTTCACGATTTTAGGCCCCGTTGCCCCCCCAAACCGTCGGTCTGGATCCGGCCCTGACTATACGGGGCAGTTTATAGGCTCAAGCCAATACTGAAGTCATCACAGGTCAATGAAATGTGACCTGTGATGACATCATAATTTTTTGGGGCTCTAGCGTCAGAGTGAATTGAGTTAGAACCCAGTTTTAGGCGCCAATCACTTCCTTTCGTAATTGCAACAAATCGAATGATGCATGGTGATGCAATGATGATGCAATATGCATGGCAATTATGCCAGGTTAAAATAAGAAAAAATTGATCCAAGGTCAAGTCAATGTCATCATCGAACCTAACATATTCAATATGCATATCAATTTCCGAGTTAAAAACTTCAGGAGACCGCGGGATTGATTAGGAATAAGGTGTTCCAAATACGGTGGCGCTTTGCGCCGCTGTTTGTGGGTACCGTCGGAAACACCGGATGGGGGCGTTCAAAACACACCTCCCCCCTCCACCCGGATGAGGGTTAAACGTTACACATGGGCGTCAGAAGTCAGAAGGCGTTACATGGCGGAGGTGGGCGGGGAGGGGACGAGAAATAGGCGGTATGTGCGACCCCTTTCTTTAATTCACCGCCCATTATCCCACCCCCACACGCACACACCACCACACCACACCCACCACACACCCCACCACCACACACACCACACCACCCAACCACAACACCACACACACACACACACACACACACACACACACACACACACACACACACACACACACACACACACACACACACACACAACACACACACACACACACACACACACAGCCTACCTTGCCTAACCGGCGGTGATATGGATGTCATTTGCGGCTTTCCAGCCCCGCCGCCTGGGGTGACTTATCTAGCATCCAGTTTCCATGCAAGAATGGCGGTCCGATCGAGCGATAAAGTTTCGGTCGCATTGACTTTGGTCAATAGAAACTGGTACGGCCCATGCCGCGCCGCGCCAAAGTGTCATGAATGGGGAAGCCCTGGATCAAAATCCAGAGCTCGAACAGATTAACATTCTCGTCATGGAATATTTCCATCAAACTGCCTGCGGGACAAACATCATAAGCAAACAATATGTAAATGACCCAACCGCATCAACGCTCATATGGAAGAATAATAAGGACCCTGACCCCCCCCATACCGTATCGCATAAGGGAGTTAATTATCATCCACCACGTATCCCTGCAGCCGGGTTGCAGCGGCCGGTATTATGGTAGTAGGCAGATCACATCACACGGTTCAAAAGGATCACATCAGCATGTCCAACGTTCAAAGGGTCTAATGTTCATAGGTTCTACCCTTTGAAAGTTAGACCTTTTGAATAAGAAGTCCAACGTTCAAAAGGTCCAAAGAGGCGTGCTCAGATGCATGAGGGTGGGGTGCATGATGCTGCAGAGGCGTGCTAAGGCACATGATAATAGGAGGAAATTAGGTTTAGGTTAAGTTAGGTTAGGTTAGGTTAGGTTAGGTTAGGTTAGGTTAGGTTAGGTTAGGTTAGGTTAGGTTAGGTTAGGTTAGGTTAGGTTAGGTTAGGTTAGGTTAGGTTAGGTTAGGTTAGGTTAGGTTAGGTCAGGTCAGGTCAGGTCAGGTCAGGTCAGGTCAGGTCAGGTCAGGTCAGGTCAGGTCAGGTCAGGTGTGTATGTCCTTGGTCCCTATTTCCTAATCGATCTGGGGATATCACCCCTTTTCCAGATTTTGAGTGCGCCTCTGGCCTGGGTACCACTTTGGGAAATGTTTTAGAAATATTCCCACAATCTGCAAGAAAATCCCAAGAGGTGAAACAGACAGAAGGAGGGATGGTTAGAGGAGTAGCATAAAGAGGTACCCAGACCGGAGGCACACTCAGATTCTGGAAAGAGGGGTAATATCCCCAGACTAGAAAATAGGGACCAAAGGCACACACACCTGACCTGACCTGACCTGACCTGACTTGACTTGACTTGACTTGACTTGACTTGACTTGACTTGACTTGACTTGACTTGACTTGACCTGACCTGACCTGACCTGACCTGACCTGACCTGACCTGACCTGACCTAACCTAACCTAACCTAACCTAACCGGTAATCATCGGGTAGACGTCTCCGCTCTCCGGCCTTTTCCCCCAAAATATCCCAAGATCCAGAAATATCCGGAAATAACCCAAGTTTTGTTCCAAACAACCCAATATTGCAATAAATCCCCATTCCGGGAGCAATGATAGGCCCAGGAGGATGCTGGGAAGGGGATGTATTGTGCAGAGGCGTGCTCAGACTGCTATGGTGGGAAGTATTGTACAGAGGCGTGCTCAGACTGCCAGAAAGGGGGGCGAAGTTAGCAAAGGCGTGCCAAGATGACTGCTGGCAAGGAAACGTGTTGAACATAGGCATGTTCAGACTGCTATGGTGGGGAGGTATTGTACAGAGGCGTGCTCGGACTGCCAGAAAAGGGGGGTGAAGTTAGCAAAGGCGTGCCAAAAAGACTGCTGGCAAGGGGACGTGTTGAACATAGGCGTGTTCAGACTGCTATGGTGGGGAAGTATTGTACAGAGGTGTGTTCAGACTGCCAGAAAGAGAGGGGTGAGTTAGCAAAGGCGTGCCAAGATGACTGCTGGCAAGGGGACGTGCTGAACATAGGCGTGTTCAGACTGCTATGGTGGGGAGGCATTGTACAGAGGCGTGCTCAGACTGCTAGAAAGGGGGTGGAGTTAGCAAAGGCGTGCCAAGAAGACTGCTGGCAAGGGGACGTGTTGAACATAGGCGTGTTCAGACTGCTATGGTGGGAGTTATTTTACAGAGGCGTGCTCAGACTGCCAGAAAGGGAGGGGTGAAGTTAACAAAGGCGTGCCAAGATGACTGCTGGCAAGGGGACGTGTTGAACATAGGCATGCTCAGACTGCTATGGTGGGAAGGTACTGTACAGAGGCGTGCTCAGACTGCTATGATATGGAAGTATTGTACAGAGGCGTGCTCAGACTGCCAGAAAGGGGGGTGAAGTTAGCAAAGGCGTGCCAAGAAGACTGCTGGCAAGGGAATGTATTGAACATAAGCGTGTTTAGACTGCTATGGTGGAGAAGTATTGTACAGAGGCGTGCTCAGACTGCCAGAAAGGGGGGTGAAGTTAGCAAAGGAGTGCCAAGAAGACTGCCCGGCAAGGGGACGTGTTGAACAGAGGCGTGTTCAGACTGCTATGGTGGGGAGGTATTTTCCAGAGGCGTGCTCAGACTGCTAGAAAGGGGGTGGAGTTAGCAAAGGCGTGCCAAGAGACTGCTGGCAAGAGGACGTGTTGAACATAGGCGTGTTTAGACTGCTATGGTGGGGAGCTATTGCACAGAGGCGTGCTCAGGCGGCCAGAAAAGGGTCTGTCTGAGCACGCCTCTGTACAATACTTTCCCACCATAGCAGTCTGAACACGCCTGTGTTCAACACGTCCCCTTGCCAGCAGCCTTCTTGGCACGCCTTTGCTAGCTTCAACCCCCCTCCCTTTCTGGCAGTCTGAGCACGCCTCTGTACAATACCTCCCCACCATAGCAGTCCGATCACGCCTATGTTCAACACGTCCCCTTGCCAGCAGTCTTCTTGGCACGCCTTTGCTAACTTCACTCCCCCCTTTCTGGCAGTCTCAGCACGCATCTGTACAATACTTCCCCACCATAGCAGTCTGAGCACGCCTCTGTACAATACCTCCCCACCATAGCAGTCGGAACACGCCTATGTTCAACACGTCCCCTTGCCGGGCAGTCTTCTTTGCAAGCCTTTACTAACTTCCCCCTTTCTGGCAGTCTGAGCACGCCTCTGTACAATACCTCCCCACCATAGCAATCTGAGCACGCCTCTGTACAATACCTCCCCACCATAGCAGTCTGAACATGCCTATGTTCAACACGTTTCCTTGCCAGCAGTCATCTTGGCACGCCTTTGCTAACTTCGCCCCCCTTTCTGGCAGTCTGAGCACGCCTCTGTACAATACTTCCCACCATAGCAGTCTGAGCACGCCTCTGCACAATACATCCCATTCCCAGCATCCTCCTGGGCCTATCATTGCTCCCGGAATGGGGATTTATTGCAATATTGGGTTGTTTGGAACAAAACTTGGGTTATTTCCAGATATTTCTGGATCTTAGGACATTTTGGGGAAAAGGCCGGAGAGCGGAGACGTCTACCCGATGATTACCACCTAACCTAACCTAACCTAACCTAACCTAACCTAACCTAACCTAACCTAACCTAACCTAACCTAACCTAACCTAACCTAACCTAACCTAACCTAACCTAACCTAACCTAACCTAACCTAACCTAACCTAACCTAACCTAACCTAACCTAGCCTAGCCTAGCCTAGCCTAGCCTAGCCTAGCCTAGCCTAGCCTAGCCTAGCCTAGCCTAGCCTGGCCTAGCCTGGCCTAGCCTAGCCTAGCCTAGCCTAGCCTGGCCCAGCCTGGCCTGGCCTGGCCTAGCCTGGCCTGGCCTGGCCTAGCCTAGCCTAGCCTAGCCTAGCCTAGCCTAGCCTAGCCTAGCCTAGCCTAGCCCAGCCCAGCCCAGCCCAGCCTAGCCTAGCCTAGCCTAGCCTAGCTCAGCCTGGCCTAGCCTGGCCTAGCCTAGCCTAGCCTGGCCTGGCCTAGCCTGGCCTAGCCTGGCCTAGCCTAGCCCAGCCTGGCCTAGCCTGGCCTAGCCTAGCCTAGCCTAGCCTCAGCTCAGCCTAGCCTCAGCCTAGCCTAGCCTAGCCTAGCCTAGCCTAGCCTAGCCTAGCCTAACCTAACCTAACCTAACCTAACCTAACCTAAACTAAACTAAACTAACCTAACCTAACCTAACCTAACCTAACCTAACCTAACCTAACCTAACCTAACCTAACCTAACCTAACCTAACCTAACCTAACCTAACCGGTATTATCGCAGTAGGTGGATCACATCTCGCGGTTCAAAAGGATCACATCAGAAGGTCCACAGTTCATATGTTCTACCGCTCAAAATGTCTAACTTAAAAAAGTCAAACATTCAAAAGGTCCAAAGAGGCGTGCTCAGATGCATGAGAGTGGGGTGCATGAAAACGCAGAGGCGTGCTAAGGCACCTGATAATAGGAGGCTATGAGGGTTATGTTAGGTTAGGTTAGGTTAGGTTAGGTTAGGTTAGGTTAGGTTAGGTTAGGATGGGATGGGATGGGATGGGATGGGTTGGGTTGGGTTGGGTTGGGTTGGGTCAGGTTTAGGTCAGGTCAGGCCAGTTCAATTGTGTATGCCCTTGGTCCCCACCCCTCTTTCCTGAATCTGAGTGCACCTCTGGTCTGGGTACCACTTAACACTACTCAAACTTCCCCTCCTTCCGTCTGTTTCATCTCTAGGGATTTTCTTGCAGAATTTGGGGATATTTCTATGACATTTCGCAAAGTGGTACCCAGACCAGAGGCGCACTCAGATTCTGGAAAGAGGGGTGATATCCCCTGACTAGGAAATAGGGACTTAGGGCATACACACCTGACCTGACCTGACCTGACCTGACCTGACCTGACCTGACCTGACCTGACCTGACCTGACCTGACCTGACCTAACCTAACCTAACCTAACCTAACCTAACCTAACCTAACCTAACCTAACCTAACCTAACCTAACCTAACCTAACCTAACCTAACCTAACCTAACCTAACCTAATCTAACCTAACCTAACCTAACCTAACCTAACCTAACCTAACCTAACCTAACCTAACCTAACCTAACCTAACCTAACCTAACCTAACCTAACCTAACCTAACCTAACCTAACCTAACCTAACCTATCCTAACCTAAACCTAAACCTAAACCTAAACCTAAACCTAATTTCCTCCTATTATCATGTGCCTTAGCATGCCTCTGCAGCATCATGCAGCCCACCCTCATGCATCTGAGCACGCCTCTTTGGACCTTTTGGACGTTGGACTTCTTATTCAAAAGGTCTAACTTTCAAAGGGTAGAACCTATGAACATTAGACCCTTTGAACTTTGGACATTCTGATGTGATCATTTTGAACCGTGAGATGTGATCTGCCTACTACCATAATACCGCAGCGGCCATGGTCACGGCAGCGGTCTACGCCACGCACCTCTGTGGCACTGAAGTCCTGGCTTTCTTGAAGAACTTAGATATGTCCGGTTGAATCCTCTTCATTTCGACCTAAAACAGGCTCCACATTCCACTGTTGGAAAAACAATCGAATACACCCTATTCACAATCAATGAATTTGTGTGCTTCTTTCCGAATCGCGACGAAAAGGCGCGCCGGAAGAAGGAGATGAGCACGCGCGCGGCAGTGTAGTGATGCCAGACGCGTGGCCTGATTTGAGAATCCTCTGCCGATTGCAAACAAAAACTCTAGGCTCCATGCGGTAGTATGAATTCTCTGGTCATCCTTTTGTCATTTTTCTCTATGAACCCAAGGGCATAGGCGTAGGAAATATTTTCAAGTTGGGGGAGGGGGCACAACACGCCAATGTTAGCACAAGAATGGCCTATTGCTTCGTTCGTTACGGGAAAAATTTCCGACATCGGCTCAAAGTTGGGGGGCACTGCCCCCCAGTCCGAAAGTTGGGGGCGGCTGCCCCCTGCGCCCCCCCGGTTCCTGCACCTATGGGCCCAGGCGAGTCTAATGCATCTAAAATAAATGCTCTATCACCATCCGTTATTGACTTATTCCTTAAAAACCATTTTCCCATATATTTCCAATGGAGAGGTCATGCCTCGTACCTGACCTTAGGTCATTGATGTCAAAAATACCGGAAGATATTTTAGAGAACTCGGTGGGGCCATTATGTGATATGAGTTTCAATCGGATAAGTTGACTCTGCTCCGACTTATGCTATCTTAAACTTTTTTTTGGGGTCGGGTCACTTGACCTGCACTGGTGACCTGACCTGAGATGACCTATCCTTAAAATTTGCACAGAAGTTGTAAAAATGATGAGGGAAAAAGTATGCCAAGTACGGCGGCACTACGCGCCGCCGTTTTTCTTCTCTCTCCGAAAAAAACCCGAGGGGGCGGGTACCCGCCCCCCGTCAATGCGCGTGTTAACACGCACCCCGCCGGGGTCCCTTGCATGACGCGCCACGCTGGGGGAAGCATGTTCGCTCCCCGCCCCTCCGTATCTCGTTCTCCACGAAAGCTAAGGGAAAATTACGGGCGGCGTTCGAAAGCTCTTGACAAGACGAAGAGATTCTATACGAATAATTTTTATGTCACGTCAATATTGAGGTCAGCATAGGTCAAATAATGATCCATAGACTTACAACAGAGCAGAGTACATTTCCCTCTCTAGATCTGCCCTCACGAGAGCTAGAGCAAATCTTTATGCTTGATTGGATTCCTCTCATCGCGGCAAATCGAATTATGTATAATATTACCTTGCTAGGTCAAAGAGTCAAAATGACCTTGACCTAGGTCAGGGTCACAGAGTGACCTGGTATGGTCATGTTGCATATCAATGGACTCCCCGTGACAATATAAGCACAACGCAAGCAAAATGGGAGCTTTATTTCAATTCGATGAGAATTTATTGGCAAAACAATCACTCTCTGCTCCCGTGACCTGATATGACCTTTGAGAGGTCATGCTCAAAAAATCAAGTATTGATGGTCAATATCGTAGTAGGAATAGACGGTTTGAGGATTTTCAGCTTTACCTATCCAGTATTTTTTGAAAATGTGTCCATTCTATTTTTATTATAATAGGGTGACCAAAAAAATTGACCCCACCTTAGGTCAACAATATCAAAATTCCGAGATAGCAGATTTGTAGACCCTAATAACCTTGTCCTATTGTGGAAGCTTCAAATTGACCGGTTTGCTAATGTTCCCTGGGCGCTGCTTCAAACTCGCAATTTAGGTTTTGAGGTCGGGTCACTTGACCTTGAATAGCTCCTTGACCTGCCATGACCTTAACTAACAAATCTGGTCAGATGTGTAAAATTGATCAGGGATAAGGTACTGTAAGTTTCTTTGTTCTGTGTCTCTTCGCTTTTAACACCCGCACTGGAGGGGGTCTGGCACTAACGCGCACTGGAGGGGGCCTGGTAGGCCCCCCTAAGATCTCGGAAACTAAGAGAGCTAGAAAAATGCCACTTGGTAGGTGGGTGGGGGATATGGTGATCTACATGATGACCAATTTTCATTGACCTAGGTCAATATCTTCAAGGTCAAACGAGGTCGTAAAGGTCAAATATTGGCCGTGCTGGTATCGATTGATAAATGCTGTGATTATGCAGGAAAATGGCGGGAATAAGCTAAAGGCGAACAAGGTTCATAGAGAAGAGGTCTCAAAGAGGCTTCCCCACAACTTTTGGGTCAAGGTCATTCAAGGTCATTGACCTTTAAGGTCACCATATGGTATACTACTTATTATTTACACTTTGACTAACACTGTAGCCACTGTTTGGCGGGAAATGAGAATTGACCTTTCCAAATGACCTTTGACCTTGACCTTTGACCTTGACCTTTGTATTGGGGTACCCTACCGATGACGTTATAGCATAATATATGTCAGACGGGGTAACCTCATTTGGCCGGACGCGCAGTGGTCAGTGACCTTGAAAGTGCAGATATGACCTTGACCTGTGACCTTTGACCTTGACCTTGACTTTTATGTGAAGTGACCTTGACATATAGTCCCGCTTATATGACGTTATGACGTCACCACTCGGACTTCAATGCAAGCTAACTGGTCCGACCGCGCGTTTACGGCGATCTCAAAATGCAGGTCTGACTTTGAAAGCCTATAAGTCAAAACATTTTCGGCCGATTTTCAAAAAGTCTTCACCAATCGACGCGCTATTAAATTCTGTTAAATGTGGCCAAGTTTTGTTTTTCCGCTGCAAGCGGTTCTTCGGCCACCTTGGAAAAACAGGTGGGGGGGCCTCCGAGGCCCCCTCCAGTGCGCGTGTTAAGCTATTTCGGGAAAACCAGGAGGGGGCGAATTTCGCCCCTCCCCCACAGCGGGGCGCATGTTAAGTCGTTTTGCTCTATCTTTACTTGTTCAGATGTAGTGGCCGAAACCCTTAACACGCGCATTGACGGGGGTCTGAGCCACCTTCGCATTGACGGGGGTGGGTATACCCGCCCCCCCTAAGATCTCGAGAACCACGGTAGGTAGCGAAAAACGGTAAACGGCGTTGGGTTGCCCATCCACTTCTCCATCGAAAACATTCGGACTTTTTTGTCAGGTCACATTTAAGGTCACGAGAGGTAAAAAAGCCGTCATAGGGATGACATATAAATTCAGTTTTCGGCCATTACATCTGTACAAGTAAAGATAGAGCAAAACGACTTGAACTATATGAATCCTCTCAGCAAGCTGAATCGAATGATATATAATTTGACCTTGCTAGGTCAAATCAAGGATTTGACCTGACCTGAGGTCAGGTCAGGGTCAAATTATATAAAATGATTATCATTAGAACTGCAAAGCCCAGGCGAGTCTAATGCAGCTAAAATAAATGCTCTATCACCATCCGTTGATGAGTTATTCCGTAAAAAAACTTTTTCCCATGTATTTCCAATGGAGAGGTCATGCCTCGTACCTGACCTTAGGTGATCGATATAAAAATACCGGAACATATTTTAGAGAACTCGGTGGGCCATTATGTGATATGAGTTTTAATCGGATTAGTTCACCCTCATGGTGTGCCATTTGCGGCAGTAGCGGGAGTGCTACCCTCTGCTAAAGACTGGCGCATGTATGAGTTTTACCTTTAGCCCCAAGATGACACTGTTATTCAAAGATGGGATGTTTTTGCCCCAGCTGGTGATGGGCCGCAGGGTCGCGCTCAGAGTCATCAATTTAGGGGGCCGTTTGATTTACAGGTTATGGCGAAAACTTTGGCTCAACACCGATACTTGCAACAGAAAAATGGCTGCACACCCGTCACAGGATTGTGTAATTCTGTTACCAATCGAGATTATATAGCCATACAGATTAAGACACCGCATTTCACCATTCGGCGTGTCCGTCCCATTACAGACGGTCCGAGCAGGTTTGAACAAACACCGATGCCTCTGTTGACATACCACAGGAGTCGCGGCTTAGGGTCTCGGTCAGGCCGGAGGACGTGAGGCGTAGGGGTGAAGGGAAGAGGGGAGGAGGAGCTGGGAGGGTTTGAGCCGCTGAGTGCAAGCCGAAATAATTCAAAAGAGTATCGGGGGCAAGTCATCCTCTCTGAACGGCGGGCAGGTCATTTAGCCTTTTCCTGAGGCAACAATTTATTATTCAAACGTTTATTCGTAAAATGTGTAGAATAACACGGCAGCGTAAGTCTGCTCCTGCACGATCTTGTCCAGGAATTTGGCGTTGACCTCCTCGATCTTTCACGATTAAGAGAAGTCCTAGCAAGTGTCTACACTTAATGCACGCCCCGGCAGGACTCCGAGCCACCTTCGCCCTGGTGTGGGGGAGGGTGGGTGAAACCTCCCTCCCCCGAACTCGGCTCCTATGCGGGATAGCGAAAAATGCCAAAGCTGGTGGAAAACTCACAAAAAAATCAAGACGCAACTACATCAGCCATTTTTGCCTCAGTTCAATAATTAGGTCATAGCAGGCCAAAGAAGGTGACATGTTCTTGAAGAATTTATGGGCTCTGACGTCTGACAGAGTTGAGCTAGAATCAATTTTTAGGTACCATTTGCTTCCTCTCGTTACAGCAAATCGAATAATGTATGATAGAAGTATACGAGATCAAAGCAAAACGACCTGACCAAAAATCAGGTCCATGTCATCATTTGGCATAGCATAGTCAATATGCATATATCAATCGACTCGCAATTACAATACAAACGTAATCGTATCAAGATAAAAGATTTATCACATCATCTTACAAATGTATTGACCCAAGTCTGAAAACCTGCTTTGGTAGCCCCAGATGAACTCTCAGAGGTCACAGGCCCAAAATTGCAGCATGAACCTGAGAAGGAGTCTGAGATATTACGATTTGAATAGTATGAAGGTATTTTATGAGCTGTGTCTACATAAAGTGAGCCATTTTTCGCCAATTTCCCGTTTTTTTCCATGCATTTTCAATGGAGAGGTCATGGTCTGTATCTGGACCTAGGTCAGCGATATAAAAAATATCGGAATTTTGTTTGTGTAGCGCTCGAATGGCCCATAATGTGATATGAGTTTCAATCGGATATACTAATCTTATTCTTGCTTATGATATCCCAAACTTTTTGGGATGTTAGGTCACTTGACCTTCACTGGTGAACTAACCTGAGATGACCCGACCTTAAATTTTTGGGAAAATTTGCCGAATTGATCAAGGATAACGTGTGCCAAGTAAGGCGGCGCTTCGCACCGCCTTTTTTGGTGCCGCCGGAAAAACCCCGACGTGATGTTTATGTATGGTTATTGTTTTAGTTGGCTGATTCAACCAGTAAGTCAACACGATCCCAAAATGAATAAAAAGTTACATAGGCACTCTTTCCAGAGTGGTTCGGTAAGAGTACACAAAAGAGGATATTAGAATAGGTACGCAAAAATATCTGGCTCCCTGGGAACCGTTCCAAACAGGGAAATATTTGGCGACGCTATATGACCCTCGAAGTTGTTGCGTCAATGAGCTCCAAAAACTATAAATGCTGCAATGTTTAGCTTCCCAAATATGAATTATGCACTTTGTCCCGATCAAAAATAAGTGCCTTTATCTCCTAAGCGTGCCTACTCTTGCACGATGGTCTACTGCGTACTCTTACCGAACATGCACCTTTTGGAAGCAAGTCCTCATACAAATTTTGGCATGCATTTATCGTGGGCCCCAGTCCTGGGACACAGTTCTAGTTCAGCTGTCTTACTGATTACAGACCTTAGGGGAGGGTGGGGTGGGTTGTATCAGTTTTTACTCCAGGTCCATTAATATCGTAACTACTTGGGATGGTTTCGTGATTTTAATACCATCTCGTAGCTGCAGCCTTTGGCTTCCTTTTGCCAATTATTGTTTGCCTAATATTTACTGGTTTTCCTCCAACTGCCCGGCGAATAGACCTTTCACAACTTACCCCAACGGTTGGGTGAGTTGTATCACATGGTGAGTTAACACGCGCTCCGCTGGGGGAGGGCGAAATTTGCCCCGCTCCTGGTTTTCCCCATATAGCTAAAAAGAGACGCAGAACAACGAAACTTATAGTACCGTATTCCTAATTAATTTCACACATCTGACCAAATCTTTAAGTTAAGGTCATGGCAGGTCCAGGATCTATTCAAGGTCAAGTGACCCGACCTCGAAACCTAAAATCACGAGTTTGAAGCAGCGCCCAGGGAACATTAGCAAACCGATCAGTTTGAAACCTGTAGAATATGATAAGGTCATTAGGGTCTACAAATCTGCTATCTCGAAATTTTGATATTGTTGACCTAAGGTGGGGTCAAATTTTTGGGCACCCCATTAGAAGTCTATGTTTAAAAATATAATGGACTCGTTTTCAGTAAATACTGGATAGATAAAGCTGAAAATCCTCAAACCGTCTATTCTTACCACGATCTTTACCACAAAGTTGAGTTTTTGAGCATCTGACCTCTCAAAGGTCATGTCAGGTCAGGGGAGCATAGAGTGATTGTTTTGCCAATAACTTCTCACTGAATTGAGATAAAGTTCCTATTTTGCTTGCATTGTGCTTATATTGTCACGGGGAGTCGATTGATATGCAACATGACCATACCAGGTCACTCTGTGACCCTGAACTAGCTCGAAGTCAAGTCATTTTCACTATTTGACCTAGAAAGGTCATATTATACATCATTCGCCCCGCCGCAATGAGAGGAATCCAATGATGCTTAAATATTTGCGCTAGCTCCCCTGAGAGAAGATCTAGAGAGAGAAACATACACTGCTCTGTTGTAGGCCAATGGAACCTTCTTTGACCTATTCTGACCTCAATATTGACCTGAAATGAAAAATTATTCGTATTAAATATCTTCGTCTTATCAAGAGCTTTCGAGCGCCGCCCGTACTTTTCCTTTGACTTTCGTGGGGAATGAGATACTGAGGGGGAAGTGATCCGTTTGGAACAAAGAAGCCAACACAATGTGTCGAAACGGGTAAATTCTTGACTACTAGGCCATGTCGTGATCACCACTTTTTCACAGGATCTTTGATTACCGAGTGTTTTCTAATGTATTGATGGCCGCTGATCACGATTTTCTGGTCGAAAGTTTCGAATTCGAAAAATATTTGCCCACGCAAGCCGTTTGAAATTCTTCCGGTTTGCCAAAATTTCGATGTTTTCATATCTCACGGACAATACAACGCAACTGATGTATTCAAAAGGCCCCAGAACTTTAAAACCATTGCAACTGAACAATTTCAAACCTTTTTTGACCCCTTGAAATATATACTTACCCGAAAAAGTACCTTAGAAAGACGGGGATGCTTGAGCTTAAAAGATGATAATAGATGGCGCGCATGACGCAGCCGTCAACCACTGTCCCGCTTCGTCGCTTATGTCAAGAAGCTATTAGCCAAAGGAGATGGATATAGGATTTGAGCCTATTTTGAATTCGATGAATGAACATTTACCTTCACAAGATGATCTAGATTTCTCTCGCTTGCAGTTTTAAATATGATTGGTAATGGTTGCTTTCAAAGCAGGTCCAATTCAGATCAGCTAGCCAGCCTATATAGATTAGGTATCTAAGCATGTAGTCACTGCGGATCAATTTCAAGTATTAAAATGTATGCAAGAGCCAGTTGATTATATTTAGCTTAGTCTTGCTATCACTAGCGAGTAGAATACCGCATTTCGGGAAAAATGAAGCTACACCACACCTAGCGCCGCCGTCAAGCCGCTTAACATGATTCACATGCATGCTGCCGCTCAACCAGCTCTCGATTGGGGCTGACGTTGTCGGTCACATTATGATGCTGCGGCTTGAAGAGATGGAGGCCAGGAAAGTGAACGAATTTCGCGTTTCAATAGCTTGAAAATTCGAACCGACCGCAGATGAAGTTGCCGAGACTTACAGAAGAGCATCTGTGCCAGCAAGAAACAAGTACAAAGTTCGCTGTGAAATAAGGAAGCACTGTAACCTGAAGGAAGCGATCAGAAGGCGTCTACAAAACATGAAGGTATCGTAAGCACGGACAAAACATGACCACATTGTTTGACATATAAAGCAGAGCTTTACCATCAAAGGCATCGGCAAACAGAACATTTCTGGAAGACCAGCGAGAAGCACAGAGGTTGTATATTGGGGCTTGGATGCAGTCGTGACAGACCGTTGGAGACGGCAGCAGCTGCGGCAAGCCACTGCTGCTGCCGCCAATAAGGCCTGATCGGGAGGCCGGCTCGTCCGTATTCGAGCACAATAATATGACAATCACCCGGACAAGTCTATAAACGACTTCCGTGTAACATTTAGAAATAAGTTTTATTTCAGAGATTGATTTATACCTGCCAGAGCCTGTTCGCGTGCGGCGTGTTAGCAGCTGGTGTGATGCTACAAATAGGAAGCTCGCTGCTGCATATACCACCAGCGGTCGCTGTCAATGGTGCTGTTGCGTTCTGACGCAGCTTTGGCTCCGTCAGAACGCAACATCCGGAGAACTCCTGGTAGCCGCAACGACAGCAGCAGCGGCTTGGCTCAGCTGCTGCCGTCTCCAATGGTCTGTCACGACTGCATCCAAGCCACCAATATACAACCTCTGTGCTCATCGCTGGTCTTCCAGAAATGTTCTGTTTGCCGATACCTTTGATGGTAGAGCTCTGTTTGATATGTCAAACAATGGTGTCATGCCTTGTCCATGCTTACAATATCGTCATGTTTTGTAGGCACCTTCTGATAGTTTCCTTCAAATTATAAAGCTTCCTTATTTCTCAGCGAACTTTGTACCTGTTTCTTGCTGGCACAGATGCTCTTCTGTAAGTCTCGGTAACTTCATCAGCGGTCGGTTCGAATATTGAAGCTATTGAAACATGAAATTCGTCCGCTTCCCTGGCCTCAGTCTCTTCAAACCGTATTGACGGCAAGCTGGGTGTCGTGTAGCTTCATTTTTCCCGAAATACAGTATTCTCCTTGCTAGTGATAGCAAGACTAATCTGAACATAATCGACTGGCTCTTGCATACATTTTAATACTTGAAATTTTTCCGCAGTGACTACATGCTTAGATACCTAATCTATATATGGCTGGCTCGTCCTAATTGGACCTGCTTTGAAAGCAACCATTACCAATTATGTTTAAAACTGCAAGCGAGAAAAATCTAGATCATCTTATGAAGGTAAATGTTCATTCATCGAATTCATAATAGGCTCAAATCCTATATCCAGCTCCTTTGGCTAATAGATTCTTGTCATAAGCGACGTAGCGGGACACTGATTGACGGCTGCGTCATGCGCGCCATCTATTATCATCTTTTTAAGCTCAAACATCCCTGTCTTTCCAAGGTACTTTTCCATGTAAATATATATTTCAAGGAGTCAAAAAGGTTTCAAATTGTTCAGATTGAATGGTTTTAAAGTTCTGGAGCCCTTCCAATACATTAGTTGCATTTTATGGTCCGTGAGATATGAAAACATCGAAATTTTGGCAAACCGGAAGAATTTCAAACGGCTTGCGCGGGCAAATATTTTTCGAATTCGACATTTTCGACCAGAAAATCGTGATCAGCGGCCATCAATACATTAGAAAACACCCGGTAATCAAAGATCCTGTGAAAAAGTGGTGATCACGACATGGCCTATTGACTAGGTACCAGCAGACTTTAGTCGGGGCTAAAGTCTGTTAACTGAAAAGCCTTAACGTTTTAGTTATGGACTAAGTAATCATCTCACAATAGATACGGGAAGGGTTGTATCAGGGATACGGATGAATTGCATGGACGTGGGAAGTAGGAGGTGGGGAGCGAGCAGGGGTGTCCCTCGAATCTGTGAAGCTCAGGCGGGGATGTGGCCGTTATGGCCACTCTTCTCGGGACTTGTTAGACTTTAATTTTTGCTTTTGCTCTCATTTCATCAGCGTGGCCTCTCTTGCACTTATCCTGGCCCGCAATTTTTACAGCAAAACTATTTTACCTAATTTTTCGTCGTGGCTATATGTGATAATATAGTGTTTTTGGAAAAAATTAGTTTGGCGACACTCCTAATGAGTTGTATAAGCAGCGTAGGCAGTGTGGGGTGCCTACCAATTTAAAAAGATCCTAAATAAGCTCAGGGGCCCAAAACTATCCCAGGGGACCAGTCTTCAACTCATGGAGACTAGACACGCTGAGGGGCACCAAGCAGCTCAGGAGGCCCATACAAACTAAGATGGCCAGACTAGCTGGGCGTCTCGACGAACTCATGGGGCCCAGATCCGCACAACCGGTCCCAAACAAGCTGAAGGGGCCTATATCAGTTAAACGAACACGATACCAGCCCAGGGGCCCCTTGTCAGCTCAAAGGACAGCCAGGGCCCCTTACGATCAAACCAGAGGCCTCTTATGTAAGTCCTCTCATGGGACCTAGACCAGCTCATGGCTGCCACAATAATTTCACCTATAAGGTTATTTTTAGCTTAGGAGGGGGGCAAAACAGCGAAGGATCTAAGGCCAAGCCAGTAAGCTCCTGTACAATACTCTTTCATGGTCCCAGATCAGCCCAGGGCGCCGAAAAGCTCAGAAGGCTCCAGTGGCGACACATTCAAGTTCAGTGTGAGGGCCTGGTTATCTAAAGCGGTCCCAGATCAGCTGAGGGGACTCAATATCAGTTCAGGGTAGCCACCAAAAACTCAGGGGCTCAGGCCCGTAGAGACTCTGCGGCCTCTGATGCTTAAGTTAGCGTCAATCGGGAATTTCAGTAGGGACCCAGCGTTAGTCAAGACAACTGCGATATGTGGAGGTGGTCGACACGACACCTTCATTTTCGCCATGACTTAAGTTCACCAAAGTTCACTGTATTCATTGTTAATTGCGCTTAGTGCAGTGCCAATCAGGGTTTCTGTAGGGACTCAGCCTTAGCCAAGACAACTATGATATGTGGATGTGGTCGATGCGACACCTCAGTTTTCTTCAAGACCGAAGTTAGCTGTATTCTTTGCTCATCGTGCTTCAGTTAGCATCAGTGGGGGCGTCCAGCATTTTTTACCAATGTACCAGTCATTACGTTCTGGGCGAAACCTTGCCGGCCCGAAATATGCTTGATGGTAAACGTGAACATGTCTCACTGAAAGGTAGCTTCATGAAAATAAACATTTACAAATACGCTTTTTAAACACGTTTTTTTCTTCGACACTGGCCGCCTATTGGGTGGTAAATTGGTGCCCCTCAGATTCGGCGCCCCCTCTCCCAAGCCTGCCCCTAACGAAATCCTAGATTCGTCACTGGACTTGTTAGACTTTAATTTTTTCTTTTGCTTTTATTCCATCAGCGCGGCCTGTCTTGCACTTATCCTGACCCGCACTTATTGCAGCAAAAATATTTTTACCTAATTTTTCGTTGTGGCTACATGTCATAAGAATATAGTGTTTTTGGAAAAAAGAATCTGTGGCGGCACCCTTAATGAGCTGCTGGTACTTTGGGGTGGAGTTGTATCACTGTTACAACATACCCCACCTGGCCCTGATACCATAAGTGTCGCCACCGGCAAAAAAGTGAGGGGGGGCAGCCAAACTTCAACCTGATGCTGACAAAAAACTTTCAACATCAGGACCAAAAACAGTTCGAATTTGGGCTCCTCGTTGCCTTCCGCAGCGGCTGGATATAAGAATGTCCGGCTTTCTCTCATTTTGACTGAGATCAGGAAATTTTTGGCCAAAAAGTGGGGGCCAGGCCCCGCCCTGGCCCCTTCCTTTTTCCGACGCGTATGCCTGATACAACATATACCACCCTCCCATATTGGAAAAAAACGTCCTCATGCTGAAAAATCAGCGGCCAGCCGGGAAAATCCTTCTCATGCACGAAACCTTAGAATCTACCCTTACCACTGCTACAGCGATCTTTCCGATTCGTGATCATCTGAATGACAATTACACATTTTCTTACGACGAAATTTTACAGAATGACATCCCGAAAACACATTTTCTGCACTCACCGCGAAACGCGCCAAGCCAAGCAGACGGCAGTATGAGGAAAGCTGCCGGACCGCATGCCGCATCATCTGGTTGTGTCGGGGGCTCCATCTCTCGGATAGTTTTGGAAAAATCGCTCTGATACAACTTGTCCATGAAACAACTCTCCCCGCTCTCCCCTAAGCAGAAACTCTTGATACTAGGAGCAGGGTATAAAAGTTTCCCTGGTCTCTTGATATAATATCAAGGGTACCAAAGAACCAAATTTGCTCTGTGCCCTCGCGGAAAGAACAAAGGCATCTCCAAATATTTTTTAGCAGCCGAGCCACTGGTTTCACTATCTTATACTTAGGCCTCCACCACCTCAGTGTTTGCTAAGTAACCAAAATATCTGCTTGCTCTCATCTCTTGCGTACCTACTCTTATTCGCCCTCGCTCTAGCCTTCTTTTATCATACATGCTGAACACTGTTGTAACGTAAATGGAGCCCCAGGTAAATTTGAAAAATTGGCTAACCACATATAGCCTCTGCAACTGCAGTGCTCTAAGACTCAAGAAAATTGGTTAACGAATAACATACCCCCTTTGTTCCTCTGCTCACGATGTCCCCATAGGCGGATGCAGGATTTTTTATCAGGATGGGCACTTTGTCGAGAAGTGCCATCCGAACCAGGGGGATGAGCACTTCTGGGTGGAAAAATTTATCAGATGGGTGCCAAATCCTATCGCAGAGGCGCCGATACTCGCATTCTGGGGAAAGTGCAATTTTAGGGGGCGTCATCGACCTTTCACTGGGGCGCTGAGGATCGATCAGGAGAAAGTGTCCCCTTTGACCCTTGGATCTGCCTATGGTATCAGCTACCTACCTACCATTCCAGCCTGGGTTGGGTGTAATCCGCGAATCAGGGCGCGGATTCTTGATAATGATTGGGGGTACTCCAATTTGAAACTATGTCAATGACTACCATGATAAAATGTGATAATATAATTCAAAGTGTGCTTTAGGCTTCTCACATGCCTGTTGATGAGCAAAAACCCATTCAAAATTATTGAAATGAAGAACACGACAAAATTAAGTACCTATATTTCACCACTTGAACGTTTCAATGGGGTTGTCCAAGCACCCACAGATATATGAATAATTCTGCCAATCGTGTTTTCGACATCATGTCAAGAATAGATTCAGCTATTTTGCTCGGCGAACACTAATTTAAACAAGCTAGAAACGTATTTTCGTGACTCACACGAAGAATATATATATATATATATATATATATATATAAATAAATAAATATAGGTATATATATATATACAGGGTGTTTCATAAAGAATG
This sequence comes from Lepas anatifera, assembly GCA_034440635.1. Lineage (NCBI taxonomy): Eukaryota > Metazoa > Arthropoda > Thecostraca > Lepadidae > Lepas > Lepas anatifera. The sequence goes on along the minus strand of JAOTON010000481.1, from coordinate 19,410 downwards.
ATATTTTTGAATTGATCATAATGCGGTTATAAATAGGTTGTTGTGGTATGATATACATATCGTTCGAAAGATAATTTTGGGACATTTACGATTATTTGTAGTTTGATAGCTGTTTTGATTTTTTTCTTGTTCAAAGTAGTCTTAAAAATGACTTGAAAAATGCTGTCTATTTTTCCTTCATCAAAAATGTTGGTAGAAATCACGCGCGTATCACGTGACAAGTACCACGCCAATGACACTGAAATCATTACATCGTCACTGTGGTACATCACAGTCCACATGCACATTACCTTTAGAAATTAATGCTAAAAAACGCACCTCTCAAGCTTAGGAAAGCTCGGGTCCAAGCAAGCAATCCCCAATTGGTCCATGTCCCTTGTTCTGCGGTGAGCAGTGGGGTCTTTGCGCTGTGTCCACGTGAGCATGCACATCAAAAGCAAAAGCTACAGTAATATTACAAGTTTAAAACTTTTGGTTCAAGCTCCATATGGCTCATTGGCTTACCTTCCATATGAATGATGCGGCGGACACAGCGCAAAAGACCCCACTGCTCACCGCAGAACAAGGGACATGGTCCAATTGGGGATTGCTTGCTTGGACCCGAGCTTTCCTAAGCTTGAGAGGTGCGTTTTTTAGAATTAATTCCTAAAGGTAATGTGCATGTGGACTGTGATGTACCATAATGACGATGTAATGATTTCAGTGTCATTGGCGTGATACTTGTCACGTGATACGTGCGTGATTTCTACCAACATTTTTGATGAAGGAAAAATAGACAGCATTTTTCAAGTCATTTTTAAGACTAATTTGAACAAGAAAAAATCAAAACAGCTATCAAAGTACAAATAATCGTAAATGTCCCAAAATTATCTTTCGAACGATATGTAAATCATACCACAACAACTTATTTATAACCGCATTATGATCAATTCAAAAATATCATTCTTTATGAAACACCCTGTATATATATATATATATATAGTGCGTGTAGATTTATAGAAAACAGCTAATCAAAATTATAAGTCACCAAATTTAGGGGTGCCCAATGCCCACATCCAACCATTGACGACCAGATACAGTGCTCATCCACCAACAATGCGTTCACCATATAATCGGATGGGCACGAAAGACTGTTGGGCACGCAATGAACGCGTAAAAACCCCCAAGAACGAAGTCACACAGCTTTTGTCATTGACAACCATAATTTAGTTTTCATGAAGGATTTTTTTCGATAGAGGAGTTCATAGGTAACTTTCCAGTGGTTAAGCAATTTGGGTAATTGATGAGGGTGTACCAAAATAGCCGAGGTCAAGCGACGTACCCAGGTCATCCCTCGCCTTTTGGCAGGGTTTTGGGGATCAGACTGCGAGCTTTCATGTAATTCTCTATGTCCAACACACATTGACTCTCTAAGTCATATTTAAAATTTCCTTAGGGTGAGATATTAGCGAACACAGACAAGGCATTCTAATCACATATTTTCCGGCCGTGTTCCAAAACAGCGCTCGACCTCAGACTGTTCGTTTTAGATGTTTAATTTTTCAGCAATAAGCAGTACCTAAAGCTGGTGCCGCCCAATCTTCTGAAAACCAGCAAGAAATTTTCATTCAAAATGGAACACTTGCCTAGGTGAATTTTGTACCAATATACCATAAAAAACTTCTCAAAACATAAACTTTCTTAAGGTTCAGCACATATATAGTGCTTACGTTGAAGTGACACGTTGATGAAAATACCCATTGCTCAATTAAATCACCAATAAAAATACATCAGTAAGGTCATTCAAGTAATCACCGATAAAGCCATTCATAAAAAATTCAATCTGTCAAGAATTGTCTTAAGGGATGATAGACTTATCACCCTCTTCCCTCTCTAGATTCACGATGGCGAATCCTCCTTATATCCTCTTGCAGCGCCGAAGGGGGCCCGACAAGCATACAATCATACTGTTATATATAACCTCAAGGAGGTTTGTGCGCATATTCTCATGCAATCATTCTCAAATTCATTGACCGCGAGTGTTTCGGTCAAATAGAATTACTAAGAATGATGCATTTTATGCAATGACTTCATAGTCAAGGATACCCAATGTCAAAGTCAAGGTCACATGTCAAGTTCAAAATGTTCTTTTTCAAGTTCAAACGGGCACATATGGCCTCTGCAGCTGCAGTGCCCTAAAACCCCAATTATATATATTTCAAGTTCAAACCCTCATTTTCCGGCCAAGGATTGCTATACTGCTGGTAATATTGTACATTATCGGGAATATATCACATGGTTACGTAATCGGTCAGTGACCCCGAATGACCTTTGACCTCAAACTGCAGAGGATATTGTTTTGAACTTTCTATCTATGAATTTAGTTTGCTTTCAGTGTATTTCTACTCACATTCCGTTATTGTATGTATGTACATACATCTACCGGCCTTTGAGCCATTCCCGAGTTAACATAAAACCCGCAGGAGATTTCCTAGGCCATCTAAGTGAATGCAACAGTTAATAACAAATCATTGGATAGGGACAGAGTTTTCATTTCGATGTCATTAGCCTGTGGGAGCATGTGTTGAAGTACTGAGCATGGTGAAACACGCATTTATACAAGCTGTGGGATACGAAAAACAGGGCTGGGTATCATTCGACCCTTTTACAAAAGAGGGAGGCCTCAGACTGTCATATCCTTGACTGACGACACTATTTTGGTGACTCGCTTTCAGTTGACTACAATGGCCACGCACCTGCACCTGTGCGTGGGTTGGATCCCACCCAGACAACCCCACAGGGGATCGCGGCAGGAGCGGCGAGACGACGGGGACGAGCTTGTTTTCTTCCCGCCACGACTTTTTAGTCACCCTGACACTTCTCGGAATCAGGAGTGGTACACATAACACCTTACATAGTTCAATCAAATGGGCTAAGCTGATTTGTTCAGGACCAAGTGGTACAAAACAAATTGTGACGATAGACTGGCAAACTCAGGTGCAGATCCAGGGGTCGAGCCTGGCTATGTGCCAACAACAACGTTTATTTTGTTACCCGATTATTTCAAACGTCAAACAAACGTCTCGATCGATGCAAAAAGCGCATCAACGCTCTTAACTATCCAGCCCCTCACGAATTTTTGTACGATTAATATCCGTCAATATACCGCCGCCTCAAACCCATGGCCACCCATTACGGCTGAGGTCACTGTCCCGCCGCTGCAAAGATGTACAACTTCGTTTTAATTTATTATAAATGAACATTTATTTAGTTCAAATATCTTGCTATTGATTATGAATTCAATGGTTTTGCGTGCTATAGTGCATGACCATCCTCATCACTTGGTGAATTCGTAAAGTAGGATATTTACGGGGCTGTTGTCTATTTTCCAGGGCTGTAAAACTTGTGCCGACAATTTGACCAATGCTTTGTTCTACTAAACTTCGATGATTTGCATTTCTTGGGCAGCACAACAATTAGTATTTGGTCTCTTCGTTGTTATAGCCACAAATGCAGAAAGGCGATGCAAATATTTGAACTTGATTTGCCTGGGTGTTCAGTTTTGACATGCCGTCTCTTAAATATCAATGACATCAACAGGGAGCTTAGAAATTTGAGCCATATCCAGAATACTTGGGTGGTTGCCTACTTCGCAAATGTTCGCCCACTTGTTTTTTCGAAGGGTTGATTTAGTGCGCTTATCCTGATTTGTTCTTATGTTGAAAATTTTAGTTGTGACTGGCAGAAAATATATTTTGGAGTCTGTTGCTCCTTGCATTAATTCAGTTCTTTGGTGCGCGTTTCGGAGTGATCTGTCCGTATTGTTCTGCCTCCAATTATGTAAAACGCTTTGGATATAGTTGCGCAAATGTCTACGGGTGAGGTTGTGGAGGAACTGCAGTTTGTGGATTTCGCGTCTTGTCTTGAGTGATGTCCAGTCGAGATCAGCCTAGCCGAGTCCCCTCCCCTCCTTTCTCGCCAACAGCCAGATCTTATCCACCCTGTCTGATTTTGGTCGTTTCTATAAAGAAAATCACGATTCTACCCAGTCTCCTCAACTTTTTTTAGATCCGTTACTGGGCAAGTGAACGTTGGATCCTCGGCAGTTTATCATGGATATAGTTTTTACACTTTGTCAGAGTTAAACCTCCTGAGTCCCCACGTATAGGTATCTATACGCAGGTTTGAATGGCTCTACCACCTCTTACCAATGTCGTAGCCTTTTAAAGCCATTATGTATACAAAGCTTGAAATTTTAGTCTTCGTCTGGTGTCAAAGCCATAAACTAAACCCAAGGGTAAGTGAGTCCAAATTTTCTTTGTTTGACAATAGACGCGGGCGCCGGACGGTTTCGCGGCTGCTCCGAGGAAGGTCGGTAGTTCAAAGAATGTTACTGAAGAACCTAGTTTTGATAAGTGTATGAACAGGAAGCTTAAGTTATTGGAAATTTATCAGTTTTCGTCCGGTGTTTTTAGCATTTGTGGTTGCTGAACAATCTTCTTCGAGGATGCTATATATAAGATTTTATAAGCCCAATAAATCATACTTAAAAATCTTGGAATTCTGATTTTGTTCATTATTGAGTTCCTTGTGTCCAAAACACCAAAAATCAAAAAGGTTTTGCACTTACATCAAATACTTTGGGCTCGGGTCTCAAGAGGACCTATGTTTTATCCTAACATATGCACTCTGTTTAAGACTTGTGAATGAAAAAAACGTAATTGTTTTGCTAATCATCTTTAAGATGATGACATTCACTACATTGATTCGTAATTTAAACATACTATTTTGACAATATTCTAAGACCGGCGACTACACTGCCTTCTGCTAGAACCAGTCGGAAGATCGATGGTACTACGTTAACGACACCTCGCTCAAGGAAGTGCCAGCAATAGAAGCGAGAGAGGCATCAGCATATTTACATGCTCTGTTACACCACAAAAATTTGTTCATAATCGTGGAATAATTGTGAAGTGATAGTATTCATGGAAAAAGTGCCATATTGTTATTGGATATATTCTCACGGAATTTTTCAACCATGCACGCTGGCATGCAATAACATGGACGTTAATATAAAACAATTAAGCGCATACCTTTGATGATTAAATGCGATGACACTTTTTTAATACGGACCAAAGCCATGATGTCTATTCCAGTGCACCATCCACATCATTTCTTTGATTGTTTTCTAATATTTGTATATCAATGCATTCGGTTAAAATACACCATTGAGGGTAAACCGGTTCAGTACGCGCCATGACTTAGGATATGTTTCTCCAAGGCAGCCTGGGTATAATACCTGCCAAACAGTCTGTAAAATGCTTGCATACATGCATTCTGAGAGCATGGATTTGCAGAATTATATGTTTTAGTGTACCGGGCAGCCACCCCCTCCCTACAGGGAATGTGGCTCCTCTATAACGTAATTTTGAATGAGATAGCCAAGTTATAAAACATGTCGGAAAACCCGGTACTCAATATATCACATGTATTGTAACTAAAAATTTCCGCAGAGAAAAGCTAAAAACCTACCTGAAATGTACCCAAGCGGTCGGCCCAAGGCCTTTAGATGTTAAATGGGCCGGGCAGAGTTCCCAGTTGTTGGCATGACGACATTATGACGTCACGGTGAGTAGTCAGTCAATTGAAACCCTTGAAGCCTTATTGAATATGGAAGAAGTTGCTAGATCATAACGTCATCCACAGGCAGAGGTTTGTTTTTCCCCTTCAGGAGCAGGTAAGAAAATAAAAATATTGAGTTTTTGTACATTTTTGAAAAAAATCTTGGACGTTTTCATGATTTTTTTACTAAAAATACCTCTAATTACACTAAATTCCGGGATTCGCCCAAGGTGTCACATTCCCTTTAATGAAACGTCAAAACAGTATTAAACTGTCCTTAAAGGGAATGTGGCACCTTGGTCGAAACCTGAAATTTGTGTAATTAGGCGTACTTTTGCCCGAAAATAATGAAATCACTCATTATTTTTCTGAAAAAATTACAGTAACCTCGAGAGTTTGATTTTCAAAATGCTCCTCTAGGAAAAGAAATAAATATCCGCCTGTGGATGATGTCATGATCCGGTAACCACTACCATACTAGAAACGCTTCAAGGGCTTCGATTGGCTGATGCTCATCGTGACGTCAGCATATGTTGTCACACCAGAAGCTCACAACAATGGCCGCCTGGCGAGAAATACATGAGAAGTACATTTCGGGTTGGTTTCAGCTTTTTCTATGGAAATATCGAGTTCCAAGACAAATGATATATACAGTACCGGGTTTTCCGACTTGCTTTACAACTTGGCTATCTCAGTTAAAATCAGGTTATAAAGGTGCCACATTCCCTTTATTATCAGAGCTGCATTATGAAATCCATGGAGCAAAGCGGATTGAGATTTCTCAAGCGGCTCCATACTGGCCGCTCGGCGAGTCTAGTCGTGGTCAGAAGCCGGTGACGAACGAAGTGAGAATCGGCTTCTATTCTAATAGTTTTCCTGGTCTTGTCTCGTCGTCATCGTTGTTGTCAGAAGCCGGTGACGAACGTAGTCAGAAACGGCTTCTATTCTAACAGTTTTTCCGGTCTCATCGTGGTCTGTTGTTGTTGCCGGAAGCCGGTAACGAACGAAGAGAGAAATGGCTTCAATACTAAAATGGAGGGGGTGCGGCTCAAATGTAATTCGAATGTGAATAGACTGCTCGAAGAAAGCTGGTAAGAACAAAAGTAACTATACTATACTCCCAATGCCTTGCAAAGAAGGCGCTATAAAAAGCCCGTAACTACCTAACTTTTTGTATATGATAAGTTGCTATAGACGTGCTCAGGTTTGTGATTAAGGGAGTTTCGCGGTTATGCCAACGTATTTTGATATACTAAGTACAATGCATGGGGAAAGCATCTAAGACCGAACAGAGAAAAACATCATTCACAGGAAGATCAAAGTGAAAGTATATTCAGAGTCCCCCCGGCTTGTTTAAGGTTGGACAATATCACAAGTATGAATAGCCCTTTTAGACATTGGAAATATGCTTTCTATCATATATAAGTGACTACTTTCCAGAATTCTGTCAAGTTTTCTACGCCCGCTGAATTGGGGGATATAGCATCATGACGCATTTCCAGGTCGGTACATGGCGCCTGCTAATGAAATGGCTGCTATAGGAATGCTATATTGTTGTTCAACTTCAGTGGTTGAAAAATAACGGGAATAATTATTATCCGTATAAATTATTCACCCCAGTGCGGACTCACTCCAAAATCCAGTTAGACGGGAAGCAGTATCATAAAACATATTCAATTTTGTTCATGCCTTCTGAATAAGGAAGTGCATTGCGGCTCTGAAACCTGTTTGCCAGCAGCCCCGGCCCCCACAAAGCCGTCCGCAGTTAAAAATAGTCGCCGAGCCGGCGGTCCCGCTCGGGGAACTGTGAACAAACACCTGAGCGACCCGCGCGAGATGGAATGCTACCCACCCTTTCATGACAATAGGTATCCACAGTGCCCTCCCGGAATTACGCAGCTGAGTCTGCCAGTGTCATAAGTCAACACTGTTGGACATCTAGTGAGCGTTTTTGAAGCTGGGGAGATGATTAGTCCCGCACACGATTTCTCACTCTGCGGGATTTAAAGTTCCTCAGCGCAGCTAAAACATTTGCTGGCGTTCAGCAGGATTCCACGCAATCAGGTAGTTTTAAGCATTTTACGAGCTAAAGACAGGAGGCTAAGCGCACCATATGCATATTTTTTTCGAGTCATGCATGATGCGGTGTGTAAAAATGTCACGCCAAAATTAAACCACTTCAAGTGACCACCAAGACGGCCGCAAAACTAGCGTGATTTCAGCTTAAAAGGCGGCTGCCAGAAATAAATAATGGTGAACATGTACTCAAAATGTTTTAGTCTCAAAATCTGGTAAGAAAAAGGTGCCGCTATATATTACACCATCCGAATGATTTTGCTGAATTCCCACCGAGAAGCAAATGGGGACACCAAATACCGCTTCAGGCCCATGTTAAAAGGAGTCTGCATTGTCTCACGGGAATCCAATCGGCGGGCAGTTCGGCTAACATAACATAATAAAACGGGATCTTTCTAAATAACGATGAACTGTTTCGTATAACATGCTAGCTGGATATACCCGAAATTTTGTCATTTTCTCATCATGATGATCTTTCCCCAAAAATCGACCGTTTTCCCTATGACGGGGCATCCTCAGCGCCGCTGCGCGTCGTCCCCGCAACTGCCGCAAATGGCACACCATGGATATTTATTTCTTTTTCTAGAGGGAGTATTTTAAAAATCAAAATATTGAGCTTATAGTACATTTTTCAGAGAAATCATGAGTGGTTTTCATTATTGTCGGCTAAAAAGTACGCCTAATTGCACTAAATTCCAGGATTCGACCAAGGTGCCACATTCCCTTTAAGAAAACTGCGTAGAATAACACGGCAGCGTAAGTCTGCTCCTGCACGATCTTGTCCAGGAATTTGGCGTTGACTTCCTCGATCTGGTCTGGAAGCACCGTGGTGTCTAAATTGGTGAGAAATTCCAGTATAGCATCCTAGCCCATCAATTCACCGCACTGAGTGACAGTTGCCCCGTCTTGCCCACCCTGGACCATGTAGGGAGGCCATCCACTGGGCCTTTCTTTCGCTCCGCATCTGTCGCTCCAGCCGCATAGCCATCTGTCGGCGCCCTGCGGCGTCCCTCGCAGAGGAGGAGATGAGGCCTACCCTGGCCAGGAGGCACATAGCCTGAGCCCTGACAATGCTGGTGGATATCAGGCGCCGGTACTGTCCAACGGTAGTGCCGAACAGACTCCCATTTTCCAGGCGGCCAGAGGAGCGAGTGAGGTGTTGCACTCTGGCCTCGGCACAGCTCTGGATGAAGGCGTGTAGGTCGGTGCTTCCCTCGCCCCAGTTGCCTGCAACGTTGCACTGCAGGTTTCCAAAACTCTGCAGTCGTTGCACAAGCCTCCCTGTCTCCCCTGGCTGGGTACCGTTGAATTGCCGGTCCAGTCTCTCCAGGGGCGCCTGTAGGAGCCCGGCAGTTCCCTGGCCCTCCTGTCCACCTGCTTCTCCCTCCTGCCGACGGGGTAACGCGTGGCTCCGGCGGAAATGAACTTAAGTTCGCCCAGGCAGTCACGCGGCCCATCAGCAGTAGGGAGACGGAGTTTGAAATCTGGGCATAGGCCGAGGCGCTGGCGACCACGCTCCAACTCCCCTCCCTCCTCCAGCAGCTCCGTCGGTATCAAGTCTCTAAAGACCCCGAAGACCTCGCAGTCTATCGGGATCCTCGCTTCGTTTGCGATATTAACCATGATAACTTTCAAGGAGTCGTGTCGAGTTCGCCAGGTATCTTGAGGAAGCTGGGCGGTCATCACCTCGTCGCCAAACAAGCCAACCACAGCACCCCTGGTACCGACTGCCTGACCGAGGATGGAAGAGCAGGCGGGGCTCGGGAGGCAGAGGTGCTGGGCCATCACTTCCCTGAAGACAGGGGTGGTGAGGTGTAACGAAAATTTAATAACTACTTCACTTTAATTGCTAAATGACGCGATAATTAATGGTCCTCTAGTATGCATATTCATTTCTCGTCCCCCTCCCATTATAAGTGCAGTCACACTCAGACAAAGAGCTCTGCCAGATACTGCGCAGTAGCCTGTCGGTTCATGACCACGGGTCCATCGTACGATGCACTCCAGCCAACGCCCTATGACGTATCGAACGCTCATTGGCTCACGAGATCTGACGCTGGTGTCACGCCACTGTCTGGCCTTGGATTGCATCAGCATTTCATCAGCCTCCAGACCAGTGCATCGAACCATACTCAGACTTCGGCCACTTTGGCGCATCAAAAGAACGGTGCGTCAGCTGATGAATGATCCTTCACTTAGAAGATACTCACTAAAAGGCACGCGGAAGCTAAATAAAAGGTCTTTCATATAAAACAAAGTTTATGCCGTATTGTTGCCGGACGAATCTATCTAAAAATATGATTTTTATCCATTATTTCGAAACCGTCAAAAAAGAAATCAATTAGGTAATGCCGATGCACTAGAAAATTCGAACTTGTTTTTATTTAGAATGCAATGGGGACACACACCACCCACTCCACCCTAAATATTTTCTTGTCCAGATTTCACAGAGTTTAAAAATATCGCGAGAGGGAACCATTCGGTGACAACTCCGCCCTTCTTTGATTTTGTGCGGGCGACATAGGCGGATCCAGGGGGCACGTGCCCCATTAACCCTCGTTAGCACCCCCTAAAATGTCGCTTCCCGAACCCCCCCCACCCCGATGCAAACACCGGATGGCGTCCCCTCCCCCCGATTGGCTATACTCGATCCGCCTATGGCTGGTGGGTCATTTTTGATCGGATAAGCGGATCCGGGGGAGAGGGGGTGGGGTGGCAAAATATTACATGTATATATAGGTGGTGGAGGTGGTGACCAGGGGCTTGGGCGTGCATAGGTGAAGTGGCGATGTTTTTAATATTTTTGCTGTCTCCGGAAAACGCTGCCTGCGGTACACTGTACCGGCACATTTTCGTGGGTTCACGCATACAATGGAGAAAATGCAACGAAAAACTGTACTGAGGCCCTCAAATTTTGGCGATTTCCTCCTGGTTCGCGAGTTGCGGTGTTGGGGAGGGGTCCCTCCCTCTTCGATGCCTGGACCCCCAAATCATGGGCAGATCCAGGAAGCAGAATTTAACTTCTAACCATCGGCCTAGAAGTACTGTCTCCAAAGTCTAGTGCGATTCTCCTCGCTCTCCGATGAGAGGTTCCACCAGAAACGAGACTGCTATCCCCCACCTGGTAGACCCCTCTACCGTGGAGAGAATCCCGCTTGCTCATTGGTACGTGGGTACACAATGAACGATTTTCAACTCACCATTGTTAGCCGAGGTCGGAAGTTAGAAAACTAGACTAATAAGCATCGGGACTGAGTGTGATGGTTTCGGAAAATCTTCAAACTCTTGCGGGCGAAACAAGTTAGTGGAAACACAACTTTTTATTTAGACTTCTTGTTCCCTATCTCAATTACTCAAATTAGACTTCAAGTGGGAAATTGTTGAATGAAAAATCGGGGAGACAGGCCTCTTGCTCCTCCCTCCGATGTGTATGCAAACGGGTTATTGTTTAAAGAGAATTAGGGAGAATATCTAGACATCGACATACTTGCACGGAAACCCCTCATTTTGTTTCTCATATCTTGGTCCGTAAATCTGCATAAATCTTGGTGAGGTGCATCTCGTTGGTATTACATATGCAACCATATTTTTAAGAATATGCCTTCCACTCTGGTCATCGTCAGCCCGAGAAACGCCCCCCCAGTAAAAATTCAGTGACAGACAGACAGACAGACAGACAGACATATATTTTCATAATGAAACATACAAAAGTTTTCAGTAATTTTTCGCGATTGGTGCAAAAGCACGAGTGCTTATAACACGCACCGCTCGCACAGTCAGCCCCAGACGCCGGCCACCACCACGAGAGGACCACCCGGTGCCGCTGCCTAAATAGACCACGTGCCCGCTCCGCAGCGCCACCTCCCACTCCAACCCGGGCGCTGAGAGTCTGAACCTGAGTATATTCCTGGCTTCAACTGTCTTTCTGTTCAAAACGCTTGCTTTGAAATATAAATTTGAAAACAGATGCTGCTACTCTTTCCGCGTTCTTGTCGTCTAGAAGAGAGCCATGAAGTAGTATATTGAGTTTAGTTGAATGGTCTAGGCTACTTAACGCGATTTGTGTTTTTTCGAATATATCTCTAAAGAGTTTTGTTCTAGCGTAATGGAATAACGGACAATTAAGGAAGTAATGTGATGTGTCCTCTTTTCTGTGGCCGCATGAGCAGTGTGGAGTTTCGTTGGCTTGAATTTGGAATTGGGGGCGTTTAATTTACTCATTCCCACTCTCAACCGAGCTAACAGGTAGTTTTCTTTTTTATTGCCAAGGGGAGTAGTATAGTGGAGGTGGAGGAGTGCCAAAAATACATTTTACTTCCCTCTTAAATTTCTTTGTTGATGTGATTTCGCGTATGTTTTGAGGCAAGAGGTTCCACTGCTCGATGGCTGAGGGGAGGAATGACCTCTTGAAAGTTTGAGTTTTATGGCGTGGCACCGTTATAGGTTCGGAATATCTTAAGGTTCTAATCACGTGATTTGCTCTTGGTTCTGGGATTATACTGCGAATGAATTGGGGTACAAATGAGTTGTGTAGAAGGTTATGAAAGAACGTGATTTTATTTATTTTTCGACGACATTCTAGGGACTCCCAGCCAAGCTCTCTGGTCAGTTTGTCAGAAGGTGTCCGTAGTAGAGTCCCTGTCACTAGTCTGGCGGCCCTGTTTTGCAGTCTTTCAAGTCGGAGTTTGTCGTGGGCTGTGATGTGACCGTCGTAAATAATGTCACAGTAGTCGAAATGGGGTCGGACATAGGTAGAAAAGATGTTATTCAAAATAGGTCTAGGAAGATACTGAGCAAGAGGGTAAATTGGACTTAAGGTTACATTTACTTTTTGATTATTTGGTTAATGTGTTCCTTAAATTTCAAATCGTTGGAGAGGAGTAACGCCAAGAGTGCTTGTGCTTCTTCGCCACTGGTACGGGCTCTCCACCGAATGTGAGTTTCCGGGACGGATGGGTTATTTTTTAGAGAGAACGTTTGCTGGACTGTCTTTAGTGCATTGAAAGTAATAAACCATTTTTTGCCGTACCTGTGTATTTTGTCTAGGTCTTCCTGAAGTGTCCGTTGAACAATTGGGGAATGTGTCAGTCGTATGGGCCGCGTATAAAGATGTGTCGTCAGCAAAACAAAGAATGTCGTTCGTCGTTTGCTTTGCAAGAGAGTTAAGATAGAGAAGTGCAAGGAGGGGCCGAGAACAGATCCTTGTGGACAACCAGCATGAAGAGAAAGCGTTGATGAGGTTGATTCTTCTAAGGAAACATGTTGTCTTCTGTCTGTCAAGTAAGAAGTGAGCCAGTCCGAAACGGCTGTCAGTCCGAATTCTCGTCTACATTTTTCTAACAGTCCTCTATGCCAAAATTTTGTCGAAATAGCGCGAAATGTCTAAATATACTGCAGTGAAGTCTTGTCCCTTATCTAGAGACTCGTTCAATTTGTGCGTCAGGTAAAAAAGTTGCATATGAGTGCCATGACCCGGCCTATAGCCACTCTGCCTGTCAGTTAGAAGATTGTTGTCGGCCAAATGTTTGTAGATTTTCCGAAACACTATCTTTTCAAAAACTTTCGATAAACAGGAAAGAAGACTAATGGGCCTATAACAGGGAATATCAGAAGGGGATCCCTTATTTTTGAAGATCGGTTTTACTCTGGCATGTTTCCATGATGTGGGAAAAATTCCGTGTTGTAGGGACTTATTGAACAATTTTGCCACGGGTTCAGCGATGAGAATTGCAGTTAGTTTCAGAAGTCTAGTTGATATTTCGTCGGGCCCTGTAGATTTGTGGGGGTGTAATTTATTTAATTCCTGAAGCACTTCTTGCTCTGTGACTGAAACGGGGGCGATTTCTGGGACTGGAGAGTCTGTTGGCTCTGTTGGAATTATCTCCGGTTCCTGTATGTCCAATGTTGATTGTTTCGCAAAAAATAAATTTAGGAGATTAGCCTTTCGTTCGTTGTCTGATATTAAATTTCCGTCCTCATCCAACAATGGGGGAATTCTACTGTCTGTCTTTCGTCCAGTAAGGTTACGCAGTATTGAGTGACGACGCCCCTGGGTGCCGGAACAAACGCAATCAGATCCAACTCGCCCCCTCACCAGATTTAACACATTTGAGCTTAACGCAGATTGCCCGTGAGCCGTTACTTTGTCTGTGGTAGTGTAGTTAGGAGAAATGGTCAGTCCACGATTTATCGGAAGTTTAATTTGAAAACCACCAAATCGTCGATAGCTTTAAAAAATTAATATAAGTATTAGTAAAAACACATTTAAATATCAGTCAGCATCCCAATGGCTATAAGCGAATTATACACACACTGAAAGAGCCCAGACACGCTGGAAAATAAAAATTTAACTATGATTAGAATGCTTCTTTAGACTATTTTAAAACGTATCTATACGACAATCAGTACAGTAACACAAGCGTCATACATGTTTATTGAACACGCAACCCCTGTATCATTTAAATAATTCATGCAAATCTGCATTATTTACATGTCACCGATACTACTAAAGATCTCACCACAAATTACTTGCAGGATATTACACTGAACAACTCAGGTGCACGCTTCGTTTGAATCCACCCGAGTTGGATGCCTTGCTCGTGAAAGATCGAGTAGACTAAGCTTCACATAGATATCACATTCCTGGAATTTTAGTAGGCAACGACTGCAATGGACATTCCGCGCCCATGTCTAAACCATTTAAAACAATAGGTGTTGGTTCAGGCATGAGAAAAATCGGCAGCAGTTCATGCTTTGGTAAAATATCCTACAATACTTTTCAGACTGCAATGTAAATCGTGCATTACGTCACTGGTAAGACACAAAAAAACAGCACAGACACCAAACATAAAAAACGTGACTTGATCTGAATTATAATTTCACTGACAGGTGACAGGACAGGACTGACTGACAGGACAGGACTGACTGACAGGACATGACCACCAGAGATAAAGTGACATTAAACTTCACACGCGCATTGACGGGGAGGGGCGGTACCCCCTCGGGGTTTTTAAGGTAACATAAAACGGCGGCGCGTAGCTCCGCCGTACAAGGCATGCCTTTTCTCTGATCATTTTCAAAACCTTCGTCCAACATTTCAAGATTAGGTCATCTCAGGTCGGGTCACCAGTACAGGTCAAGCGACCACATCAAAAAGGTTTAAAATAGCATAAGTCAGAACAGGATAAACTTATCCGATTGAAACTCATTCAGATAGCGAGCCCACCGAGTGCTCTAAAATATGCTCCGGCATTTTTTACATCGATGACCTAAGGTCAGGTACGAGCCATGACCTCTCCATTAGATTTACATGGGGCAATGGTTTTAACTAATAACTTAGTATTTATTTTAAAAGCATTAAACCTGTCTTTGCGGTTCTGATGATATGCATTTTGACTTAAATTGACTTTGACTTGACCTCAGATCAGGTCAAATCCTTGCTTTGACCTAATATGACTTAGCAAGGTCACATTATAAATCATTCGATTCGGCTGGCCGCGAGGATTACAATAGGATAAATTGTTTTGCTCTAATATTTTCCATAGATAATTGGATGGGCTACCCAACGCCCTTTACCGTTTTTGCTATCTTGCGTGCTTCTCGAGATCTTGGGGGAGGGGGTACCCGCCCACCGTCAAAGCGAAGGTGGCTCAGACCCCCGTCAAAGCAAAGATGGCTCACACCCCCGTCAATGCGCGTGCTAATATTGATCTAGAATACAACGGCAGAATTTCACATCCGGAATCCTCACAGAAGTCTCCTAGTGCGAGCACCCGACAAAACTTGTGCTCTCTTAGCTTTTAGAAAAGCTTGAACACTCGGCACAAAATCTGGATGCAATACCAATAGGGTAATTAATCAAGTTCACTTCGCGCTTCTCTATGGCTTCATGTTTTCCACCGTCCAAAGCCATCGTTCCACTCTCAACTGCAATGTATAGCACAAATAGCAAAATAGTATAGCTGTCTTGTCTTGGGGTGTGAGAACCAAAATTAAGAAAGCACTTTGAATCATTATGAAAATATTTCTTACTATTTCCACCACTTTGCTTCACGCCCATCAGGTGTCCATGACAAAAAGTTGACTTCGATGACGTCTTTTCGAGACATGGCTTGCACACGGCTTGCTGCCATTGTGTCATCACCTTTTGAGAGCCGGAAAACCTGGGAACACAATACAAAAACATGGGATGATGCACACATTAGCACGCAGCAGAATAAGATAAATAAAAATGGGCAGCCACATAGGCAGATCCAGGGGAAGGGGGCACATGCCCCCACCGACCCTTTGGCGCCACCTGAAATAGTCACAGCGCCCTCCTGAAAGATCGAGGAGCCCCCTTGAAATGTCGCTTCTCCCCAGGATGCTAAAATTGGCGCCCACCGACAGGATTTGGCGCCCACCTGATAGGTTTTGCCGGTCAAAACTGGCGCCCCTGGCCTGGATGGCGCCCCCCGGAAGGTGCCCCCATCGGAAATTCTGATCCGCCTATGGGCAGCCACAATATTTTCGTTTAGAGGGGCACTTAGCCGCAGGGGAAACATTTTAGCACGTGACTGCCATTTCACATGCTGTGGCTAATCATTCATGACACACTGATTTGTAGAATGATAGCTTGTTACCTAGAAGTGCTCTTAGGTATGGCTGTGAATGATGGTTTTCAAGTTGGTAGGACCTCTAATCGTATTTCGACGAAGAAACGTTGTTTCCTTAATTTTCGATTTATTTGCACCTGGCGTTGTGAACAGGTGATGCAACTTAGCCAAAGTTCCAACACTCTCTTGTCTGTACTTGACCTTACAAGTCCTTCATCACTCTACTGACATGCTTATCTTCTGCAGCACTGTGGGCGTCCGTCTCACTATGAGCTGAGCTCATCAGTCCGTATTCACATCTGCTGATCTGTGGCTGTCCTTGCACACACACACTGGTCTGTAGTACTCTACATAGCACTGCCTCTATCTAAATGGCTGGCACTGCACTGCACGTGCTGCGGTTGCTACACTCTCTCTATCTCCATCTCTCAGCTGCTCTGGGCTGACTCGGCATAATACTGCCTAGTACTGCGGTGCAACACTGCAACTCTGCAACTGTCTGCTACACACTCTCTATCTCCATCTCATGAGGGACGCTAGCTCAGCGCTCCTTATATACGCCGAGTCGGCGGGCTTAGTTACATACGTCAACCAATCACAACACAATACGTCATAGGCGACAGGGTATGGTTCGATGCACTGGTCTGGAGGCTGATGAAATGCTGATGCAATCCAAGGCCAGACAGTGGCGTGACACCAGCGTCAGATCTCGTGAGCCAATGAGCGTTCGATACGTCATAGGGCGTTGGCTGGGGTGCATCGTACGATGGACCCGTGGTCATGAACCGACAGGCTACTGCGCAGTACTGGGCAGAGCTCTTTGTCTGAGTGCGACGGCACTTATAATGGGAGGGGGACAAGAAATGAATATGCATACTAGAGGACCATTAATTATCGCGTCATTTAGCAATTAAAGTGAAGTAGTTAATAAATTTTCGTTACATCACAGCGCGAGAGTCCTTTGAATGAAATTTTGGATTGTTGTCTAAAATTTTCGTTCACCAGATCTGATTCTGTTTACAGGCATCTCAATATTTGAAGCATGATATATTTTACATTTAAACATTTAAGCAATACGGTTACATGAGTGAGTTGAACATCTGCACACTATAACATAGCATAACTAGTTGATTACGTAAAACATTCTTCTTCAACACCTTTCATAATCTACACATCAAAGTCTACATCTGATCCGGCAACTGCCATTGTTGAATCAAAACTGTCTACCGGGAAGTTCTGATTGATGTAGTACACTGCTTCAGGGGGCAGCGTCAGGAGCAGTAACGTTGGCATCGGCAGCAGCGTTGGCGGTTGTCGGCAGCGGTGTTGGTTTCGTCAGCGGTGACCGTTTCGGCAGCGGTGTGTTGTGAGCAGCGGTGTGGTTTTGAGCAGCGGTGCTGTTGTTGGTTGTTGGGACACTGGTGCTGGTTAGTCCCCAACAGCCAGGTCGTATCCTTTGGGGCACGACTTCGTTTGCTGATTTCAGTACTGTCGCGAGATGCGGACAGGTACATAGTCTTCAAGGATCCAACTGGCGCAGGCCATGGGATGTCCTGCCCACTTCACTAATAAGTGAACTTGTCCATCGTTGTCGTGGTAATGGTCCACGGCAAACTGAATGGCAGCAAAGATAGCTGGAGTGGACGGACATGACTGCTTGTTGGATGACTGTTGACTGACTGATTGATGCTCATGGTTGAGTCTGGGCTTTTATTCCACCCGAAGACATGTCAATGGCAGTGCTGCTGACTGCATTTCCCGCTGGCGTTGATGTTGATGCTGCTGAGCTCGGTGCTGGTATCGGGGAGGATTAGGGAGCTGTTCGGACATGTTGACCTACGTCTGGGTTGCATGATCACCACGGCGGATGCTGAGGCTACTATGACTAACACAATGCCTATTGTAGTGCCAGCGATGGAGTTTTAAATGGACGCTGAGACGGCTGGATTTCCGGGCGCCTTAGCTGAGTACGGAGCTGACTTAACCGATGGGTATTTATCGGGTACGACAGGGAAGCGATTCAATAGCGAGAGATAGAGCCTGAGTATTGTTCTCAAAGTCACTGAGAATGCTATGCCACACATCATGGGCGTCAGCTATGTAACTGAAATGCACCGGAAAAAAGAGATCTCTGAGTCGAAGCGTCGAAGGTAGGGAGCGTGAAGAATTTCGTCTGAGCTGAACAACCGAGTTCTAACTGCAAGTGATTTATGGTTTCAGCTAACATCCTTGTCTCTGTTCCATTTTTCACATCTCGTGATAACTTCAAGAGGCTCCGGATATTATAATCAACCATTCTCCATTTCCAACATACTGAGCTTTAGGCCCTGATGGTTTCCTTACTTGATATTTCCTTATCCCACAATATCTTTGAATTTTCTCCTTATTTTTGGTAGAGCAAGAACGGAAGACACTTGTCTGATTCCTGAACGATTTCAAGCGGTTTTGCACTAAGTTGAACAGTAGGGTGCTTTTGATGAAGACATCCACAAGGATTCTTTTTAAAATCATATACTTCAGGTTGTCATCTGAGAGAGCAATGTACGAGAAGTCTTCGGTTGTGAGAACTTTTGCAGAATAGTTCTTTCCACTTAACTTTTGGTGATGGAAGGTTCAGAATCTCATAGATTTGAAATCTATGCCGAGCATTACCAGAGGGATGAAAATATTGACATAGAATCAAACTCACTTCTGGAAACTGATGTATGACTGACCAAATAATATTTTCGATCTCTTCAGGCTGAAACGGTAAAGCAACTGAATTTGGGAGGATGTGACGAATGTTCTCTGGGGTTTTCTGAAACTGAACAGGTTTAAGAAACGACCTTGACAGAATACCATGTTCTGCGGGCTTACACAAAATTAAGGTTCCAAGTCAGATAGGTAACTTTAAGATTCTGGAGAGATACTAACGAATCATGAAATATATATTCCATTTCGTCTGAAATTTCCGTGTATGCCATCATGGCATTTGAAAGTGATACACAGGTAAGGTATCTTAATTTTCATCAAGCGTCTTGGTGTAGTTCATAGAAAGCTTATTCAAGCTCTACGGTTTGTTCCTAACCTCTAGAGTGGTCTCATTCAAAATACTAACGTTTTCATCATTGACGTGAATCAAGCTTTCTGATTTGCCTCC